>CM051256.1:49125718-49725718 GCA_027921565.1 Artemia sinica | reverse complement strand
TACATTTGAGGGTTAATTAGTCTACTATGTTTTAAAATTCCTTGTTCTTTTCTCAACTGCTTTGTGTATTTTTCCGTGGGATCAATTTTTATTTCTTTGTAAGTATTTTTATCCATTAAAAGGGTGTTAACTTTTAATTCATAATCTGCAGAATTCATAATTACAACTGTGTTTCCCTTGTCCGATCGTTGGTTTCTTTTTCTTTTCTTTCTTTTTTGTTTAGCACTGAGGACGACTCGACGGAGGTCCTAGTCGAAATATTTGCTAATTTGTCCTTCTCCATGGTTCGCCACTGGCTGACAAAATCCTCGTTTTTTCACCTTTTTTGATTTTATTTTTTATTTTGTTATTTTCTTTCCTATCTGAGTTTCATTTGTCATGTATAGCCAGTGTGGTCTAAGAATGTATTTATTTTTATTAATTAGTCCTGATAATTGGTAGTACTGTTAATAATGATAATGAATACTGTTCATGTCAATGAGTTAATTTCCTATATGTCTTTGAGTAACCCTTATAGGGCAATGCAATAAAAACATAATTCAGTCACTATCACTTTCTTATTATTGCATATAAAGACCAATAACTTTTATTGAGATTTCGTAGACAATCGGCAGGATCTATGTAAGTCCATAGATCTAAAAACAGATTTTGCTTTATTCTAGTTCTAATTTCAACATTAAAAAATAAGGGATTTACATAATTAAACATTAAGAGACCGGAGAGTGAAGTGAAAATAAGGACTGCGAGCGCTGCAGTAGAAGTTGCAATGGGAGGCGGACTTACTTTTGAATTTGATGATAAGTTTAGAAGATATGTAATATCATCAATTCAATGTGAATGAGCAATCATGTTTTGCTGCCAAGGTGAATATAATGAACACAGGCGCGGCACAAAAAGGATTGAATGCAATTGCCTATCACATAGAGGAGGCTGGGTTTCGACATCTGTCGAAAAAGCCATGAAAAGAATCATCAATTTCTGTGCTAATTGTTTTGGATAATATTTTTTACCATTGAAATGTTTTTTGGTGCCTTCTTCACATATACGAGTTATATATTAAAATCATGGGATAGCTCCTCTTAAAAAAAGCAGCCAATCGGAATCTAGATATAGGAGACAGGGAGAGATATTATGTATAAGTAGATATTTTAAAAATATAGCGTCAGTAGGATTTTTTTTCCAAGTGATATCATTAAGTGTTCTTCTCATGCCCTCTGTGCTGGTAAGTTCTAGAAAGCTGGTCATATAATAATTGTATTACTGAAAAAGGATATGATTGCAAATGTCGTTTGTGCGATCCTGGTAAATTACTTCAAAACTATGCAATTCAGATTAAAGATTCTTTAGCCTGTAATGAGCATAGTTGTGAATAATATGCTAGAGGATTTCGATATTCTAGCTGTCTCTATGATAAATGTGAACAATGGGAAACCACCTACCCCGGTTATATTAAAACAAAACCAATCACAACATTTTAGTTTACACGCCACATATTGTTATCGACATAGATTTAAATTCTGCTGGGAGATGAAACCTGGTTCAAGTTACCATCAAGCCTTGGCTAATTGGATAAAAAGCCACAAAAGATAGTCTGTGTGAGAGGCAAAGCTGGCACAGGCCTTTTTCAGAATTAAATTTAAAAAACAAGTTTTTTTAAACTGAAAGTAAGGAGAGACATTAAAACTTAAAACGAACAAAAAATATTCCGTATATGAAAGGGGCTGTCCCCTCCTACGCTAAAGCGTTTTATTGTTTTAAAAAGTAGAGTTGTGAGAAAAATTTAAACTGTAGCGTAAAGATCGGGACACTGAGGAGGGAACAGCCCCTTTCATATACGAATAATTTCTGCACGTTTTAAGTTTTAATGTCGCTCCTTACTTTCAGTTGAAAAGTTTTTGAATTAAAACAAAATGTATATATTAATTTTACTTTTTTTCGGTTGGATGGCTTTCGCGAAATTTTGATCTGACGTAACTTACAAATTAACTTACGTAACGAACTTCTATATTCGTATATTTTTATTGCGTATATTAGGGGGTTAGCCCCCTAGTCAATACCTCGCTTTTTACGCTAAAGTTCAAATTTTGTTCCAGTTCTTTAAGAATGACCCCTTAATCACAAAGGTCACTACAGCTCTGATGAAAGTACAAAAAAACTTTAGCGGAAAGAGTGAGGTAATGTCTAGGGGGTAAACACGATCATATATTTAATAATTTCTGTTCATTTTAAGTTTTAATATTGCTCCTTACTTTTAGTTCAAAAAAATTTGTTTTTTAAACTTAATTTCGGATCTTTTTTTAAATAAGGCTGGGAAATCTGGCGTCCCATTCATAGCAATGTCCCTTCCCCCATGAAAACTTCCTACATGGAAAGAGTAGTAGTGAGGCCATAATAAATTCAAGGACAGCCCTCCCAGGATTTCTACGGCAGCCCTCTGACGTCACGATACACACTCCTTTGTTTTTCTGTGACTGCTCTCTGACGTCACGGTATCCATAGGGAAGATTGTATTTGATTTCTAACGGTATCCTATGACACACCCTTTTGTTTTTCTATGACAAACCCCTGAGTATTTCAAGCGCAGCCCTCTGACGCCACGGAAGCCATAAGTAAAATAGTATTGGATTTCTAACGGTGCCCTGTGACGTTATGTGACACACCCTTTTTAATTTCTGTGACAAGCCCTCTGACATCACGGTACACACACCTTTGTTTTTCTATGACAAGCCCTCTGACGTCACGACTTCCCTGTTTCCAGCTGGCAATATTCCCGGACATACCCTAGCGCTTTGAATAGGTTCATAGGAAAAATAATATTGGATTTCAAGCGCAAAGGTAGGGGAATTAACACAGGGAAACTAACATAGGAAATTATCATTGAGTTTCTCTAACAAGCCTCTGACGTCACGAAAGCCATAGGAAAGATAGTATTGGATTTAAAGCGCTCAGGAAGGGGAACTAACACAAGGAAATTAACATAGGGAAGTAGCATTGAATTTCAAACGTACAGGTTTGGAAATTAGCATAGGGAAAATAGCATTGGATATCAGACACACAGGCAGGGAAATTAGCAAAGGGAAATTAGCAAAGGGGAATTAATTTCTGGAAGTCAGATAAGTAGAGCTACCAACCCCTGAAGCCCCCGGACCTATGCAATGCGGTTACCAGTTCTATTAAAGGGGAAACAGTTGCCAAGACTCCGTGACACACCCCTCTGGACTCCAATGACATCACGACACATCCCGTTTAAAACGAAGAGGACTAATATGCTTGAAGCAATTTTATGTAACCATGCATCAGGAACCCATGGGGGAACCCCCGCTAGTAACGTAACGACAGCACACACTTACGTAATCGTTATGCAACACTGTCACGTATTACTTTTTTTGCTACGTTTAATGTTTTTTTCTCTACGTTTCAGTTAGGTTCATCTAATTTGGGTTAACATGAGCGCTAATGTTCATCTAGGTTAGATGAACCTAACTTAAACGTAGAGAAACCTAACTTTGACAGAAAACATTCTTATTCTAAAATAAAAACTAAACTAAACTATAACTTGAACTAAAACTCTAAGCTAAGACTCTAAACTAAAACTCTTAACTAAAACTAAACTCCAACTCTAAACTAAAACTCTTAACTAAAACTAAACTAAACTATAACTCTAACTAAAACTCTAAGCTAAGACTCTAAACTAAAATTGTAAACTCCAAACTAAAACACTTAAGTAAAATTAAAATACAAATCTAAACTTAAACTATTAACTAAAACTAAACTAAACTATAACTCTAACAAAACTCTAAGCTAAGACTCTAGCCTAAAACTCTAAACTAAAATTTTTAACTAAAACTAAACTACAACTCTAAACTAAAACTCTTAACTAAAACTAAACTAAACTATAACTCTAACTAAAACTCTAAGCTAAGACTCTAAGCTAAAAATCTAAACTCTAAACTAAAACTCTTAACTAAAACTAAACTACAACTCTAAACTAAAACTCTTAACTAAAACTAAACTAAACTATAACTCTAACTAAAACTCTAAGCTAAGACTAAACTAACACTCAAAACTCTATTAGACTTTTAACTAAAACTAAACTACATCTCTAATCGAAAACTCTTAATTAAAACTACAATAAACTATAACTCTAGCTAAAACTCTAAGCTAAGACTCTAAACTAAAACTCTAAACTAAAACTCTTAACTAAAACTAAAGTACAACTCTAAACTAAAACTCTTAACTAAAACTAAATTAAACTATAAATCTAACTAAAACTCTAAGCTAAGACTCTAAACTAAAACTCTAAACTCTAAACTAGAACTCTTAACTAAAACTAAACTACAACTCTAAGCTAAAACCCTTAACTGAAACTAAACTAAACTATAAGTCTAACTAAAACTCTAAGCTAAGACTCTAAACTAAAACTCTAAACTAAAACTCTTAACTAAAACTAAAGTACAACTCTAAACTAAAACTCTTAACTAAAACTAAATTAAACTATAAATCTAACTGAAACTCTAAGCTAAGACTCTAAACTAAAACTCTAAACTCTAAACTAGAACTCTTAACTAAATCTAAACTACAACTCTTATCGAAAACTCTTAACTAAAACTAAAATAAACTATAACTCTAACTAAAACTTTAAGCTAAGACTCTAAACTAAAACTCTAAACTAAAACTCTTAACTAAAACTAAAGTGCAACTCTAAACTAAAACTCTTAACTAAAACTAAATTAAACTATAAATCTAACAGAAACTCTAAGCTAAGACTCTAAACTAAAACTCTAAACTCTAAACTAAAAGTCTTAACTAAAACTAAACTACAACTCAAAAGTTAGACTCTTAACTAAAACTAAACTAAACTAAGTTATAACTCTAACTAAAACTATAAGCTAAGACTCTAAACTAAAACTCTAAACTATAACTCTTAACTAAAACTAAACTATAACTCTAAACTAAAACTCTTAACTAAAACTAAACTAAACTATAACTCTAAGTAAAACTCTAAACTCTAAACTAAAACTCTTAACTAAAACTAAACTAAACTATAGCTGTAACTAAAACTCTAAGCTAATACTCTAAACTAAAACTCTAAACTAAAACTCTTAACTAAAACTAAACTACAACTCTAAGCTAAAATCCTTATCTGAAACTAAACTAAACTATAAATCTAACAGAAACTCTAAGCTAAGACTCTAAACTAAAACTCTAAACTCTAAACTAAAAGTCTTAACTAAAACTAAACTAAAACTCAAAACTCAGACTTTTAACTAAAACTAAACAAAAACTCTAAACTAAAACTAAACTGAAAATATAAACTAAAAGAACTATAGAGAAAGAAAAAGAGGAAAATTATGAAAGGTGTTTCGAGCGAAAATGAAACGCCGAAAAAAGAAAATGTCTTCAGACTTTTGGGCGAAAAATGTCAGGCAGTGATTGATGCGCCGTCCAAGCGTAAGATGCACTGACCTTACGTAAAGTGTGTACCGCCATTAAGTTAATGAAGAAGAAAAAACTTTTGGGGGTTTCGGGCGAAAAAAAATATTACGTGACAGTGTTGCATAATAATTACGTAAGGTGTGTGTTGTCGTTACGTTACAAGTGGGAATTCCCCCATGGGATCCTGATGCATGGTTACATAAAATTGCGTCAAGTATATTAGTCCTCTCCGTTTGAAACGGGGTGCGCCATGACGTCATTGGAGTCAAGAGGGGTTTGCCATGGAGTCTTTGCAACTGTGCCCCCTTTAATAGAACCGGTAACAGCATTGCACAGGTGCGAGGGCTTGAGAGGTTGGTAGATCTACTTACCTGACTTCCAGAAATTCCCTATTAATTCCCCTATGATAATTTCCCTGAGTTAATTTCCCTACCTATGGGTTTGAAATCCAATGCTATTTTCCCTGTGCTAATTTCCATACCTCTGCGTTTGAAATCCAATGCTATTTCCCTATGTTAGTTTCCCTGTGTTAATTCCCCTACCTGCGTGCTTGAAATCCTATACTATATTTCCTATGAACCTATTTAAAGCGCGAGGGTGTGTCCGGAGAATATTGCTAGCTGGAAACAGGGATGGTGTGACGTCAGAAGGCTTGTCATAGAAAAAAGGGGTGTGTACCGTGATGTCAGAGGGATTGTCACGGAAATTCAAAGGGGTGTGTCACATGACGTCACAGGGTACCGTTAGAAGTCCAATACTATTTCTCCTATGGCTTCTGTGACGTCAGAGGGCGGCG
Source organism: Artemia sinica (assembly GCA_027921565.1). Classification (NCBI taxonomy): domain Eukaryota; kingdom Metazoa; phylum Arthropoda; class Branchiopoda; order Anostraca; family Artemiidae; genus Artemia; species Artemia sinica. The sequence goes on along the minus strand of CM051256.1, from coordinate 49,719,486 downwards.
CTGGATATACACAGGGGTGTTTCATATAAAAACAAAGGGGTGGGTCATAAGGTACCGTTAGAAATCCAATACTATTTTCCCTATTGATGCCGTGGCGTCAGAGGGCTGTCACAGAAAAACAAAGGGTGTATATCGTGACGTCAGAGGGCTGCCGTAGAAATTCTGGAAGGACTTTCCTTGAATGTATTATGGCCCCACTACTGGAAAGATCCTCCCACGTAACCCCCGTACCACCCACCTCCCACTACCAGAAAAAATCTCCCCTGAAAACTTCTGTGTACTTCCCAATAGCTAATACTATATGTAAACATTGGGCAAAGTTCATAACTTGCAAATCTTCCCCGGGGACTGTGGGGGATTAAGTCATCCTCAAAGACATCGTTACTGTACTTTTCGACCATGATGAACAAAATGGCTATCTCAAAATTTCGGTCGGGTGACTTTGGGAAAAAAGTTAGCGTGTGAGGGGGTCTAGTTGCCCTCTATTTTTTGGTCAATTAAGAAGGACACTTAAACTTTTAATTTCCGTTCGAATGAGTCCTCCTGCAATATTCTAGGACCACTGGGCCGATACGATCACATATGGGAAAAAAACAAACAAGCATCCGTGATCTTTCTTCTGGCAAAAAATACAAAATTCCACATTTTTGTAGATAGGAGATTAAAATTTCTATAGTAGGGTACTTTGATACGCTGAATCTGATGGTGTGATTTTCATTAAAGTTCTATGACATTTAGAGGATGTTTCCCCCTTTTTCGAAAAAAGCTAAATTTTCTCTGATGGGTACGATTAAACTTGATTAAACTTATATATTTGAAATATGCATAAAAATATAATTCTTTTGATGCATCTATTGGTATAAAAATTCCGTTTTTTAGAGTTTCAGTTACTATTGAGTCGGGTCGCTTTTTACTTACAGTTCGTTACCACGAGCTGTTTGATTGTATAAAATTGATGTCGTTTCATTTGCTGATAGATAGTCTGTCATTCCTCCATCCATATTAGGGCAGAACTAAGGCAGATTGTCATGGGTTACTATGACTATAAGCCAGTGGATTTTTACGTGGCCGTTACAGAAAGTGATTGTTACTTTGCTGAAGCCATCGCGACCTCTACAAAAGGATTCTCTGATGTTCACATACATTGAAAAATAGTATATTAACACGAAAAAAGATTATAACCATTTGAAATCGCTAAAAACATAGCTCCTGATGCCCTTTGCCCATACCCAACACAAAAGGCTTTCTGGCAAGACTCAGTATCTCCTGCCTTACCTTTTCCATATGTTTATTGGTAGGCATGTATATGTAATATTATATGCTACATAAAGAACGATTATCGCAATAGAAGGGTCACTATTACCCTACTCTTTACTCACTCTCTCAGAACCAATGACAAAGTGTAGACCAAAAGCAATCTCCGAAACCAAGAGGAAGTAGATATAAGTTCTTATCACCCCCGCCCAAGCCTCCTCTAACATCCATTCTATATTTATCTGAAGGTTCAATGGGAGTTAGGATATTTTGGCATTGAATGCAATCTTTTGAGGCATTTACCCCTCCCTCCATGTAAAAAAGACCCACGACCCCTTCTTCGTAATTGATGATGCACACTTTCACAATATCCCTGTATAAAATCTTACGAAATATTAAGCAAATCAGTTAAGTTAAATGAAGCTTCAAAATAAATCCACCACGTTTATTCAGGCGTAGTTAAAACGAACGCAGACGAGAGATTGATCCCCCCCCCCGTACCCCATACTATATTTAGGTGAACGTTCATGGAAAGTTAGACAATTTGTTCATTGAAACGCAGTCTTTTAGGCAAAACACATCCCCCTGCCTAGACAATCACCCACTGTCCCTCTTTCATAATAGCTGATGTGCAATTATACAGCAAGAAACATAATGTCATGAAAAACTAAACAAATCAACCTAATTTTTTTTCAATGGAGACGTAATTTAATCACAAAAAAATAAAAAAAACACGAAGCCAATAGCCTAGGCTTGTATTACCATCCCCCCCCCAAAAAAAAAGAAAAAAAAACTGAAATCAGTGCATTCGGGTTCATATTTTACAACAAAACAAAAAATATATAAAACATGTTGATGATATAGAACTACTTGTGAAAAATAAAATAAAATACAATTCATAAACCTGCAAGCAATGGTGACTCAACTGCTCACGGAAGCCAGACCTTTCAACAATATACCTAATAGAACCTAATAGTAAGTAGTAATTAAACCAGGACAATTGTCGTCATTAATCATTTAGCTTGTATAGACTACGAGACTTTCAAGAACAAATGCGCCACCGTACGGCATTTCAATGGATGGCAACATGGTCCTCTTTGGGGCAAAATCACAGTTTTCTGCCACAAAGGGGCAGAAAACGCCACTTTTTTGTGGTAAAGTCTTTTTGGTCAATTATAAAGGGCATTTGAACCTTTAGATTCAGTTCAAATGAAACCCCCTAATGATCACACAGGATTCGACACAGGATCACACAGGATGCCCCCATTTAACTGAACCCTTTTGTGTAACTCCACCCCGGTGCAACTTGACCCCCATGTAGCTCAACTTCTGTTTAACTAAATCCCATACAACTCAAATCCCACGCAACTCAACCCTAATTCAACTCAATATCTGTGCTGCTCTACCCCATTCAACTCAATCCTCATACAACTCCTGTAATTCAACTCGCGTGCAACTCAAAGCCTCTTTATTTCAATCCCCGTCCAATTCAACCTTTATACAGCTCGATCCCAGTTATAACCCAACCCTGTTTGACTCATCCCCATTTATATCAATCACACAGAGCTCAATCATACTCAAATCACCAAAACAACTAGAAAATGCAATTCAGCCCATTTTTTTTGAAGCTATAAAAGCGGAATCAAATGAAATAGTCTTCATTTTTTGGTTAAGTCTCATTAAGTGCTTTTTATTTTATTTTAAGCTGCTTCAACGCAAGACTATTACTCCCCCCCTCTGATATATATATATATATATATATATATATATATATATATATATATATATATATATATATATAATATATATATATATATATATATATATAATATATATATATATATATATATATATATATATATATATATATATATATATATATATATATATATATATATATATATATATATATATATTATATATATATATATATATATATATATATATATATATATATATATATATATATATATATATATATATATATATATATATATATATACATATATATATATATATATATATATATATATATATATATATATATATATATATATATATATATATATATATATATATATATATATATATATATTTATATATATGTATATATATATATATATATATATATAATTTTCATATATATATATATATATATATATATATATATATATATATATATATATATATATATATATATATATATATATATATATATATATATATATATATATTATATATATATATATATATATATATATATATATATATATATATATATATATATATATATATATATATATATATATATACAGATATATATATATATATATATATATATATATATATATATATATATATATATTATATATATATATATATATATATATATATATATTATATATATAATATATATATATATATATATATATATATATATATATATATATATATCTATATATATATATATATATATATATATATATATATATATATATATATATATATATATATATATATGAAAATTAGCAAAACTTTTCATGTCCGGGCATAAAAAAGTAGTAAAAGTAGTATGACGGCACTATACCCTCATGGTTCAATCTGGCGGCATTCTCCATTTCCTGGCCCTTCAGACTGGAAGTACATTGGGGGTGGGGTGCCATCCATCCTTTGCTTTCACACAGCCTTCCTACTTACCTTCCCCATATTTCTACAGATATCCATTGAGAGCTGGGTCGACTCTGAGCATACAGAGTCACGCCACTGACCACCGTGTCAAACCAAATAATCAACCACGCCATGAATCGAACACCTGCCCCTCGGACAAAGGATTCCCATCCCAGAACCCCTACCACTTAGCCAGGACCGGAACACATACCAAGGGCCCGGACACAGTTGAATGTCATAATGCGGAGAAAACACAGAGGAAATCACGGTCTATAGTAGCCAAAACCACAAAAACACGTTAAAAAAAAACACTGAGTTGTAAAAATTTTTTGCCGCGCCCTTATTCAGGAATGCTAGTTATTATTTAGATTAATCTTCATATTAAAAGTTTGCTGCGGAAATTATTTTTGGGGAATTTTCTTAAAAGCAGATGGAAACTCTGATAAGTCTTATTTTTTCATTTTTCCAGTACTAATAGGGCACAAGGATATTGTCGAGAGCTGTTTCTGGTAATTTAAAAGCTAATGCTCGCATTTACGAGCTTTTTATATCTTCATTATGATAACACCATCATAAAATACCTTATAGCACTAATATGTGATTTTAATGCAATTTCTGGAGTGTAAAGGCTTGAAACCATAAAAAGTCTGCCGCTTTAATGTCAATGATAAAAAACCCTTAAGCTAGTGTTTAAAATACCCCTCTTGAACATTGTCCTTCCCAGCCCCCTTTGCAAGTGGAAAAAAGGATTTTGAAGAAACTACCGAGTGAAAAAAAATCATTCAAATACAAGGCTGATTTGTTAGTTATTTATAATGTTTGTTTTCATATCAACGCTAAAATTGATTAAGGAACAAATTCTTGGGAATTCCGAAAAATTGCTTGATACCCGGACGTGTATTCTTTTTATTGCTTTGAAAGAGGGTTCAGTTAAATGGGGCTGAGTTGCAGTTGAACGAGAGTTCAGTTAAAGGGTGTTGATCTATACTGGGGTTGAGTTTCACTCCGGTCGACCTAAACAGAAGTTCAGTTGAACGACAGTTTAGCCGAACGAAGGTTGAGTTAACTGGGGTTGAGTTCCACGGGGTTTGAGTTACACAAGGGTTGCTTTCCACGGGGGTTGAGTTTATTGGGGGCTCATGTGCGCGAGAGTTCAGTTATATAGGTTCTTTTGCATGGTGTTCAGTTACACAAGGGCTCAGTTATACGACCACCCTCTGTATAATTTGTGCACCATTGTCATTGTATAACTATATTCTGTAATATATGATTTAAGGCATAAAAATGGTCTTTGATTCCACAAAACCCCTCTTCCCATCGGTATTTGATTGATATCTTTATTTTCATTTTTGTCTTAACATAAAAACCAGTTTATTCTGAGAAAGGGAGTGAGAATTTAGTTTACGTTTTATAATAAAAATGATTGGACGTCATAGCCTTAGCAGACATAATATTGGCTGTTAAGATACTTTAAATATTATATTCAAAGAAAGAGTCAAAATGAACGAAATTATTTTTATAAAATAAACCTAATTTTGCTTAAAAACAAAAATAGAGCTTTTCTTCATAAAATGACCGCGATATGCGTTTTTTTAAAAGGGATAATAGCTGAAAAAAAAAATCAACATGAGACACACGTCGAATAAATTGTGAATAAATGAGATTTGTCAGTAGCATAGGGTCAATCTAAGAGAGCGGACAGTACCCCCTTTTTGTAGTAATTTAAGAGAGTGAACAGTACCCCCTACAAGTATATTTTGTAATATATGAATTGAGGCATAAAAATGCTCTTTGATTCCAAAAAACTCTTCCTCCCATCGGTATTTGATTTATATCTTTTCTCTATTTTCTTTTTTGTCTTAACATAAAAACTAGTTTATTTTGAGTAATGGATTAATAATTTAGTTCAAGTTTTAAAATAAAATGATTGGACGTCATATCCTTAGCAGACATAATTTCGGTCGTTAAGATACATTAAATATTATATTCAAAGAAAGCATCGAAACGAACGAAAATATTTTTATAAAATAAACCTCATTTTTCCTAAAGACAAAATAGAGCTTTCCTTCATAAATGGCCTCGATATGCGTTCATTTAAACAGGATAATAGCTGAAAAAATCAACTTGAAACACATGTCAAATAAATTGTGAATAAATGAGATTCATCAGAAGCAGAGGGACAATCTAAGAGAGAGGACAGTACCCCTTTTATGTAGTAATCTAAGAGAGCGAACAGTACCCCCTTTTTGTAGTAACATCTCCGAGCTGTGCACTATCATTTTTGCACATAGGTTTCTCAGAACTTTGCGAATTTCAAGAATTATACCTTATCTGATATTGCGTAATCATTCATGTTGTCGGTGAAACAGTGTAGGGAATACAAGTGGACAGTACCCCCTTCTTGTAGTAATATCTCCGAGCGGTGCACTATCCTTTTTGCACATAGGTTTTTCAGAATTGTGCGAATTTCAAAAATTATATATTATCTGATATTGGTTAATCATTTATGTTATAGGTGAAACAATATAGTGAATACAAGCGGGCAATACCACCTTATTATGTCAATCTAAATGGTTTACAAAGTAGAATCTAGCAATTGTTAGTTTAGTCTTTATTTGGTAGCGGTAGTGTCAAGAACAAAATGATTGGATTCGAGAAACAGAAGATCTTACGGAATCTTGTAACATTGGAAAAGTGTTTGAATCTAAATTTTGAATTTCAGATATTAACTGTACGAAAAAATAAAAGTCCAAAATAGGGATAAAATCCTTTTTAATAGACATTGTATAATAAATTTCACAAAAAATACCAGATTTTTCGGTCACATATACAGTGACCGTCATAAGTAGTAAAAATAAGCTAAAACAATTTAAAACAAAATCTTATATACTAAATCAAATAAAACTACATATTGTTTAAATCTCTAATTCTTTTCAAAGCAAAGGATGAAGCTAACCTCTTTGACCTTCTTGGATTTGGTTCATTAGCGTTCAATGATATAACATTTGGACAAAGGTCAACTACATTGGGTGAATTGAACTTTACTCTGTCAGATTTTAATAAATTATCATAGATAGAGTTCAGCCCATATTCACCTGTATCCCGATTCAAAGCAATATTCTTGAATAAGATTTTCTTTATTTCAAGCGTTTCACAAAATTTTGCTTTAAAGCCCGATCCCTAGAAATCAAAGAGACATTCTCGAACAAAACAAAATGGTCTGGAAAATTAAAAATATGTTCTGAAAGGGCTGAAGTAGAATCTTCAGACTTAGAATCTGGTTTTAAAGCCGAAGAAATAGAATATTTATGTTGTAATAATCTCATTTTCAAAATCTGGTTAGTACGTCCCATATATGAGCTTCTGCAAGTACATGGAATCTGATAAACCCCAGTTTGTTGCCCCAATGAAGTTAGATCCTTCCCAGAATTTAGAAAACTACCCAAAGTATTATTACTCTTTAAAGCTACCCTTAGACCATTGATTTGTAAAATTCTTTAAGTTTTTCACTTAGCCCGATTACATAGGGTAAGGAACAAAAAACATCCTTCTCCCGAGTTGTCTCCAAGACTTCCTTAGAAATCTCTAGAAAACTTTTTCTTCTTTTTGAAAAAGTCTGGTTAATTAGCCATTCTGGATACATGTTGCTTATTAGTATTTTCCTTAGAAAAGACAACTCCTCCTTAACAAATTTTGGAGAGCAAATACTAAAGATCCGATCAGTTAAAGAAATGATCAAACCAATTTTTACTTGGCGAGCGTGACCGGAGCTATAAGACACAAGTATATTGTTATTTGTCGGTTTTCTGTAAGTTCCGGTCATGATTTCTAGGGATCGGGGTTTAAAGCAAAATTTTCGTAAAACGCTTGAAATAAAGAAAATCTTTTTCAAGAATATTGCTTAGAATCAGGATACAGGTGAATATGGGCTGAACTCTATCTATGATAATTTATTAAAATCTGACAGAGTAAAGCTCAATTCACCCAATGTAGTTGACCTTTGTCCAAATGTTATATCATTGAACGCTAATGAACCGAATCCAAGAAGGTCAAAGAGGCTAGCTTCCGCCTTTGCTTTGAAAAGAATTAGAGATTTAAACAGTATGTAGTTTTATTTGATTTAGTATATAAGCTTTTGTTTTAAATTGTTTCAGTTTAGTTTTACTACTGATGACGGTCACTGTATATGTGACCGAAATATCTGGTATTCTTTGTGAAATTTATTATACACTGTCTATTAAAAAGGATTTTACCCCTATTTTGGACTTTTATTTTATCGTCATGGAAAGGCAGTGTGGTCTCCGAAATTATGAACTGTACGAAAGAAAATATTCTCTGAAAAAATGCTTGAAATTATCATGGAAAATGATTAACCATCTTTGAACTACTGTATGAAGCATTTACGTTGTGGACCAAATGCATTTGCTCAAATTATTGGTGCATTAAATTGAAACAAAACAAAATGATATTGTGATTCTGCTTATAACCACTACCTACAAATTCATTTAAGACGGCCATTTTGTAAGACAACAAGAACTAAGTTTTTGTGACGTCACTCGATCACTCCTCCTACTAGAAGGTATTCCTTTTGTTGATCGTGAGTTAGTTTCTTTTTGGCAGTGAGACGGACAACATTGAAAAAATGTTCTACACATGTTCACTATGTTTTTATATACATTGGGCAGCTGGTCATCAGGTGAGAACTGTACGGTAGATGACTATAATGAAAAGTGTAGATTATGTAGTCTGAGAAAATTGCATAGAGAATATGCTGTGAAAATTAAGGATTGTAATTCCTGTCTTGAAGAGACTTGTGACTCTCATCCTAAGGAATATCTATGCTCCAATTGTCATTTTGATATGTGTGAGCAATGGGAAAATACTTAGCCTGCCATGATTGGAAAAAAGCCCAAACCTGATTTCAGTTTATTTCTAAGAGTTTGGTATCGTTGTGGATTTCAATTATTTTGAAGAATTTGGAGCACGTTTTAATTGTAAAAAGATGAAGAGAATATAGTTTCTACGTCATCGTTGTGAGGACCATGGTAGTAATGATTATAAACCTACTAATTTTTATTTGGCTGGTACAGAAAAGTGTGCGACATTATTTCAAATAGTAACATGTGAATTTTAGAGTATGAATCGTAATAGTATCCTTGACTTCACAAAGAGATTTAACAAAAATGAAGTTACATTATATCGTGGAAAATGTGACCCTGACTTTGCACGCCAGGATCAGTACAAGTTGAATCCTAATGATCTGCCGGCACCAATCGTCGTCCATGAAGATGCCGACCTATATGACTATAAAGAAGAACACGAAATCTAAACAATGAAGACAAAATACTTTTTTATAGTACATTTATATTTTATTAATAAACAAATTTACATACATTATTAAAACACTTTATTCTTGGGGAACTGAAATCAACATTATACAGGTCTGAGAGGATATTTTCTAGTTGTTCAAATGTAGATCGTCTACATAAATGTTGAGAAATTCACTGTAAGTACAGTCACAACATCGAGGGTATGCAAAAGGATTTGTATTTGGACATATATTGATCCATGCTAAATACATCGATTATTTAATTGGTGTTCATGGTGCCAAGTCTAATAGAACACTATCGTCTGAGGTAATTTCCCAATAGGTTTCAAATCGATTGAGTGACATTAATGTTATACTCTCCGTCAATGGTTTATCAAAGGTAAACTCTAAAAATACAGTACCCGTTCGGACAATACTCATATCTTGAGTACGAGGCAAATTCAAAACAATGGACTTTTTGTGAAAATTGTATCGGTTATACCATTTTCATATAGTTGAGAATCGCGATCCAGGTTCTCAACTTTATGCCTTGTCAATTCATATAGGGTCCTATAAGCTTTATTGTAGGATATATTGTAGAGAAGAATTCCATTTACTTTACATACAAGACAGGGAAGTCTAAACAGTTCAAATTCATGTGGAGAACTTGTCCATGATCCTATGGCACTGGCACTTCTTACAAAGCCAAAGCAAGTTTAGAAGGAATTTCATCTTTGATAAATGAAAAACCGGTGAAGGTACTTGAACCAGTTGAAATATGATGTTGATTGGTGATTGTGTGAGGAACGATCAGCTTAAAATTATTTCCAGAGAATCTTAGTTTTTCAATTGCCAAAGCAACAAAACTCATATCCTGTTGTTTTCGTACATGAAGTATTGCCGAGGTGAGATTGACATTGGCATTGTGTGATGCATCAAGTGTTTTTCTAAAGATAAAATTGGACGGAGCGAGTTGTAACTATGTCATTTTAACATTGGGGGGCATCCTTTGAGATATATTAAATATTTCATAATTGAGTCTACCAACTAAATGATACTCCTTGCTCACTGCCCAAGCGAGTTCACCATCAGTATCAACCTTTGATCTATAGTCATAGCCCATAGCCAGAACTCTCAACTTCTTATAGGACTTTGGAGTCATGAACATAAATTGTATGTAGCTTGCATAGTTTGATAGGTTATTGCTAGTGCTCATCAATGTTCCATTTATGTAGACACATAATTGTTTAGACAAATTTGGGAGTATGCCATTTTCGTAGGATAATCCATCAGTGGCGGTGAGAGGTAGATTGTCAGATTTTTTCCCACTACAACTTTTAAATCAATAAATGTGGATGATAAATCTATGAAGTAGTCGTCATTGGAATAAATTTGAAAATGTATGTTTTCATAGAGGGGTTGTTTTAGGTAGAATTGTTCATTGTATCCATGTTTTACACTGTCATTTACACTTTCTGCATTGAAAAGAGTTAGAGATGTGGTGACATTGGAATGGGATTCCTTGTCGGGTAGATATGTCATTTCTGTCAAGAAAAAGAAATCGTGTTTTGATCTAACAATTTCTCTTCTTGGTTTCTTTTTCGTATTCTTTGACAAGAGTGATGTCTTTCGATTTTGACCTGAGTAGAGACTGATTAGTGGTGAGGTGTTTCTCGACGTTTTTAAACCTTTTCCACTTTGTCGTGATTTCAATTGCTCACCAAGAGTTCGTGTGCTGGACCTGAGACTTTGTGAAACACTTTCTTTAAAATCTTTACCAGCCCCCCAATCGTATAATGCAGAGGATGCAAACTCCGCGGCAATCGGAGCAAAATATTTTTCAGCCAGAGGTAGTGCAGAGTGAAACAGCCTAGCAAACTAACTGCTGTGACCATCACCCGACATTAACGAACGGCCTTTATAATAGACCATCCCATGACCCAATTGTCCTGGTTGGAGAATAATAACATAGCAATCAATATCGGGACAAACAAAACTATTTTTTCTATTAGCTATCTCCTTATTGTTGCTGAATGGGTCGAAAATGACATGTAGTCACAGCCAAATCTTTCGTTATTGCTAGAGTATCACCTAATTCATTTATTAATGTTAACTGACAGAGTTCCATAAACGAAGTGTTTACAGGAACATACTGAAGATGCTTTATATTATAGTCATTAACGTGTTCATGGGTGGTTTTTCGTTCAAAAAAACGTGGGATGGGAACATTTGAATTACCAGTTCTCAATGTTTCAACAAAGGACGCATAAAGATATATACAAGAGTCCGAGGCAAAACCGGGGGAATGATCTTTAAAAATTACACGAATCATCATACTGACAGTTCCAGTGTTTTTACCACTGATCATGTTCTGTTTAAAGCCAAGAAAATCTCTCAGGATATAATTGAGATGATTAATATCACTATTAACGGTTGAGCTAATGTAAATACTGCCGTGTTCCATTGGATAATTGAATAGGAATGTACCTTTCTTACGAGCAGAGACTTTTCTATTGATTGTACAACACAAGTCAGTTATACTACCAAATTATTTGTATTTCAGCGTGAAATTGGGATATTCAACAGATTTATGTGTTTTACCCCATTCATACTCGACAAAGAGTAACCAATCGAATTGTATAACTTTTATCTCATACGTCCAATCTTTTCTCAGGATATCATATTTATTTTTGAGAATACAATCGACAAGAGCAATTCATACTTTCCATCATTGGATTTGATGGCGGAGGAGAGTTTTGTCCAAAAATCACTTGTTTTATTCAAATCATTGTAGAGAGGATCGTAGACGTTGGACATGAACATTACATAAAAATTACTGGGCATTTTGTACATCCTCAGCAGATATCCACGAATCAAAATCAGGGTTGTATCCTAGCCAACGAACCAGCAACTGTTCGTTGCTTGTTCGAATACGAGTCTTTAATATCTTTAAACCCTACGAATACGAGTCTTTAATATCTTTTCAAGCTGATAGATTCCAGTGTTTTTATCTTTTTTTTAATTCATAATCATAAGAACTGCCAAAAATCTCATCATCTTTCTTGTCAAGTAGACTCTACATTATTGGTGTAATGTCTAAGAGTTTGAAGATTTTAAAATGTTCAGTGGACCATAAGTAGTTACCCTTTTTAAAAACATTAGTAGTTCGATTGATTCGAACAGTATCATCAACATTGAAATCTTCTTCTTTTTCTTCTTACCACCATTGTAATATTGTTTAAGAAAAGTGTCAATTGTAATGATGTCACGATAAACTTCCATTGGGTTGAGTTAGAGAGGGATCGATATGTACATTGATTATAAATCAACATGATTTTAGCCAAATCACTAATAAATGCAGCAGAAATTTTTCAATGTCCAATATTTTGTCATTAAAAGTTTAAGAGTTCTTATCAATCCTTCAGCCAATGCTGCCTTTATTGGACTATGACTAATACAGAGCATTGTATCATATTTCAAAAGAACATACTTTACATGAGGATTAACACATTTACCACCCTATCCGTTTGAATCTTCTTATATCAATCCTGTTCAATGATGACTTCAAGAGCTTTCCTTCATCACCTCTCTTTGACCACAGTGGAATGGCATTTGCATAGTGACTAAAAATACTGATTGCAAGTAGGATGTACCTTTATGGCTCATTGTGACGCCGTTGAATCTCGTTTAGAGTTAAAAGATCTGCTTATTATAATTGCAAAGGGGAAAAGGCTTCAGTTTGTCGATAGTGACTACCATTAACTCTATGCTTACGATGTACAGTGTAACTTAATTCATTCTGTACATACTCCGCCGCCAGCTTCTTTTCATGTCCAGTGACTTGAGCATGTGTGGTGGGTGAATTTAAATTTCCCACTTTACCAATATTCTCATAAACATGTTTCAATGCTTCAAACATTTTGAACGTGAACACACAGTGAAATGGCCACTGCCCATTTTCATACTAACAGGTGATGGTGAGGGTGATGCAGTGATATTAAAACGTCTTCGCTTGAGTCCCCCCATCACTATTGTCGAATCATTTCAAAATGGCGTGCTAGTTTTTCCGAAAATGATTTAAAACATCTTTTGATATTTGACTAGATTCCTTTAATCATTTTAAAACATGTTTATTGCCAATTAAGACTTTCAGGGAAATTCAGGAAATTTCAGGGAAATTCGGCCGGCTGCCGCCAGTGGCCACCACGCCCTCCCGGGGGGCTTTCTAATTATGATAAGATCATTTTGTAGTGTGTTTTTTTAGTATTAAAAATGCATTATTGTTTTAAATTTATTTTTTGATAGTATATTTTTTCACGCGTAAATAGACATGTATTATTTTTCTGTATTGTCGTTTATTTGTAAACAAAAAACATGTGTTATTGTTTAAAAGTATATTTTTCTCGAATCCCATTAGGGAATTTATTGTTTATTCTTGGGAATTATGCATTCTACAGTCAGTTGATATTTTGCAAATATCAAAAGATGTTTTAAAACCATTTTTGGAAAATACTAGCACGCCAAGTGGCAGTAATTCGACAAGAGTGATGGGGGGACTCAAGCAAAGACATCTTAATATCCCTGCATCTCCTTCACCGTCATCTTTTAATATGCAAATGGGCAGTGTACGCTGCACTACGTGTTTACTTCCAAAATGGTTGAAGAATTGAAGCATGTTTATGAGAATATTGGTGAAGTGGGAAGTTTAAGTTCACCTACAACACTTGCTCAAGTCACTGAACGTGAAAAGAATCTGGTGGCAGAGTATTTACAAAATGAATCAAGTTCCATTGTATATCGAAATCGTAGAGTTCGTGGTAGTCACTATCGAAAAACTAAAGTCTTTTTCCCGTTTGAAATATTACAAGCAGATCTTAAGACTCTAGATGAGATTCCACGGTGTCACAATAAGCCAAAAAAGTACATTCTAATCGTAATCAGTACGTTTAGTCGCTATGCATATTCAATTCCACTGCGGTCAAAGAGAGGTGACGAAGTAGCTAAAGCTCTTGAAATAATCGTTGAACAGGATTGCTATAAGAAGATTCAAACGGATCGAGGTGGTGAATTTTCAATCCTCATGAAAAGAAGGTTTTTCTGGAAATATAATACAATGATATCATAGTCATAGTCCAATAAAGGCTGCATTGGCTGAACGATTGATAAGAACTATTTAACTTTTAATTTCAAAATATTGCACATTGAAAAATACTGCCGCTTTTATTCATGATTTGGACAAAAATTATATTGATTTATAATCTAAATCTTCATTGATCCCTGTCCAACTCAACCCCAATAAAAGTTCACCATGCAGTCAGTACACTTGACACTTTTTTTAAAAGCAATATTCCAATGGTGGTGAGAAGGAAAAGAAGAAATTCAATGGTGGTGATACTGTTCGAATCAATCGAACTACTTTTTTTGAAAAGGGGAACTACTTTTAGTCCACTGAATTTTCTAAAGTCTCCAGACTCTTAGACGCTATACCCATAACGCATCGTCTACGTGACATGAAACATGATGAGATTCTAGGCGGTTTGTATGATTATGAATTACAAAAGTTAAAAACACTGGAATCTATCAGATTGAAAAGATATTAAAGAGTCGTACTTGCAGGGGCAAGTGACACTTACTTGGCTGTTGGCTAGGATACAACTCTGATTTTGATTCGTGGATAGCCGCAGAGAACGTGCACAATGCACAATGATTTCTATTTAACGTTTATGTCCAATGTCTCCGACTCTCTCAACAATAATTTGGATAAAACAAGTGATTTTTGGACAAAACTCTCCCTCGCCTTCAAATTAGACAATGGAAAGTATAAAATTGCTCTTTTTGATTGTATTCTCAGAAATACATTTGATGTCCTGAGAAAAGATCGTATGTATGAGATAAAAGTTATGCCATTCGATTGGTAACTCTTGGTGAAGTATGAATGGATAGAAGCACTTAAATCTAGTGACTATCCCCATGTCTCACTGAAATACAAAAAATTTGGTATTATCACTGATTTGTGTCTTACAATCAATGGAAAAATATCTAATCGTAAGAAAGCTACATTCCTGTTTCCTTATTCAATCGAACACGGCAAAATTTACATTAGACCACTCGTTGACAATGAAACGATTCTTCTCAATGATAATCTGAGAGATGTTCTTGGCTTTAAACAGATAATAATCAGTGGTAAAAACGTTGAAACTGTCAGTAGTATGAATCGTTATCCAGCCAGTTTCGCCTCGGACTCTCGTATATATCTTTAAGCTTCCTTTGTTGAAACAACGAGAGTTGGTAATTCAAATGCTCCCCTCCTACGTGTTCTTGAACAAAAAACCACCCATGAACATGTTCATCACTATATTATAAAGCATCGTCAGTATGTTCCTGTAAACACATCGTATTTGGAACTCTGTAAGTTAACATTAAGAAGTGAATTAGGTGATCCCCTAGAAATAACGAAAGGTTTGGCTTTAATTACATGTCATTTTTGACCCATTTAGCAATAATAAGGAGATGGCTAATAGAAAAAATTGTATTGTCTATATTGATATTGATTTCTATGTTACTACTCTCCAACCATGACAATTGGGTCAAGGGATGGGCTGTTATAGAGGCTGTTCATCGATGTCGGACTATGGTCTTGGCAGTTGGTTTGCTAAACTGTTTTGATCTTCACTACCTCTAGCTGAAAAATATATCGCTTTGGTTGCCGTGGATTTTGAATCCTCTACATTAAACGATTTGGAGGCTGGTACAGATTTTAAGAAAGTGTTTCACAAAATCTCAAGTCCAGCGCACGATCCCTTGGCGAGCGATTGAAATCCCGACGAAGAGGAAAAGGCTTCAAAAGATCGAGGAATACTTCATCACTTATCAATCTCTACTCAGGTCAGAAGCGAAAAAATCACTGTTGTCAAAGAATAAGAAAAAAAATTGTTAGTTCGAATAAGATTTTTTTTCTCTAAACTGAAATGGCATATCTACCTCACAAGGAATCCCATCCCACTGTCAGCACATCTTTAAATATTTTCAATGCAGAAAGTGTAGATGTCAGTGTAAAACATGGATACTATAAACAATTATACCCACAACAACCCCTCTCTGAAAACATACATTTTCAAATTAATTCAAATGAAGAATGCTTCGTATTTTTATCATCCATATTTATTGAGTTATAAGTTGTGGTATGGAAAAAGTCTGACAATCTACCTCCCACTGCCACCGATGGATTGCCCTATGAAAATGGTAAAATACACAATATGTTTAAACAAATATGTGTCTAAATACATGGAAAATTGGTGATATACTCAATGGATGCTCCCCAATGTTAAAATTGACATAAAATTACAACTCGCTCTGTCCAATTTCATCTTGAGAAAGACACTTGATGCATCATCCGATGCCAATGTCAATCTCATCTCGGCAATACTTCATATACTAAGACAACAAGTTATGAGTTCTGTTGCTTTGGCAATTGAACAACTAAGAGCCTCTGGAAATAATATCAAACTGATAGCTCCTCACACATTCACCAATCAACGTCATATTGCCACTCGATCAAGTACCTACATCGATTCTTCATTTATCAATGGTGAAATTCCTTCGAAACTTGCTTTGGATTTTGTAAAAAGTGCCAGTGATATAGGATCATGGACAAGTTCTCCACATGAATTTAATTTGTTTGGACTTTCCTCTCCTGTATGTAAAGCATATGGAATTTCTCTCTACAATTTATCTTTTGGTAAATCCTATAGGGCCCTGTATGAATTGACAATGCGATACCTGGATAGATATTCTCAACTATAGGAAAATCGTATAACGGATACGATGTTCGCGAAAAGTATGGTATCATTGCTTTGGATTTGTTTGGTACTAAAGATATGAGTATTGTCAAAACGGATACTGTACGTTCAGAGTTTAACATGGATCAATATATGTCCAGATATTAATCCTATTGCATACCCTCAGATTTTCTTGAATATATTCATACTGCTAACAATACCATTATCATTGTCAATAGTAGTCCATCAACTGTGCGGACGAGTCATTGGCTATGCATCTTTCAAACAGCGTAGAATATAGAACTTTTTGATCTTCTTGGTCTACCATATCTATTCTATACACCTCACATCAAAAACTATCTTGAAAGAAGTGGAAAAGGAATTATTCAAAATCGGATGTGAGTACAAGATTTATCAACCAAAAGCTGTGGTCTTCGTCCATTACTATATTTTATTTTTCGATGTTGTGACTATACTTACAATGAACTTTTCAACATTTATACAGACAATCCACGTTTGAACAACTTTCTAGTAGAAAATTTCCTCTCAGAACTGTATAATATTGATTTCAGTACCCTAAGAATAAAGTGTTTTAACAATGAATGTAATTTTTTTTATTAATAAAATATATATGTACTATAAAAAAGTCTTTTGTCTTCATTGTTTAGACTTCTTCTTCTTCTTCGCAGTCATTTAGGTCGTCATCATCATCAACAACGATTAGTGGTGGTAGATTAACAAATAAACTTTCAAATGGGGATAAATCCATTTATTTAGACAGCGAAAAAAACAGGTACAAAAGTCCAGATATTTCGGTCACATATACAGCGACCGTCTTCAGTAGAAATACTAAAATAATAAAATTGAAACTAGCATATTTATATGCAACAAAATAAATAACTTTTCGGGTCATTCACAAAATAATGAACTTCCGGATTATTCACTGCATTATTTTCAGAGAGAGTTCATTCAAAGTTCTTGATGTAAATTTTTCTTCTTTAATCTTGCCCTAATGTAAAACAAATTTCCAATGAAAGTGGTAAAGCCTTCCGTGTCTTCTAATTGCAAACTAAATGTTGAGTTTATAGATGTTTACTGGGTTTGTCTCATTTCCCCATATATACGACGTATTTTCGACGTAACACCTTTGAATTAGGTGTTGTTTTTTTAGACCACACTGCCGTTCTAAGACGAACAAATAAACTGTCAAATGGGGATACATCCATTTATTTAGACAGTGAAAAAAAACAGGTACAAAAGTCCAGATATTTCGGTCACATATACAGCGACCGTCTTCAGTAGAAATACTAAAATAATAAAATTGAAACTAGCATATTTATATGCAACAAAATAAATAACTTTTCGGGTCATTCACAAAATAATGAACTTCTGGATTATTCACTGGATTATTTGCAGAGAGAGTACATTCAAAGTTCTTGATGTAAATTTTTCTTCTTTAATCTTGCCCTAATGTAAAACAAATTTCCAATGAAAATGGTAAAACCTTCCGTGTCTTCTAATTGCAAACCAAATGTTGAGTTTATAGATGTTTACTGGGTTGGTCTCATTTCCCCATATATACGACGTATTTTCGACGTAACACCTTTGAATTAGGTGTTGTTTTTTTAGACCACACTGCCGTTCTAAGACGAAAAAATAAACTTTCAAAGGGGGATAAATCCATTTATTTAGACAGTGAAAAAAACAGGTACAAAAGTCCGGATATTTCGGTCACATATACAGCGACCGTCTTCAGTAGAAATACTAAAATAATAAAATTGAAACTAGCATATTTATATGCAACAAAATAAATAACTTTTCGGGTCATTCCAAAAATAATGAACTTCCGGATTATTCACTGGATTATTTTCAGAGAGAGTTCATTCAAAGTTCTTGATGTAAATTTTTCTTCTTTAATCTTGCCCAAATGTAAAACAAATTTTCAATGAAAGTGGTAAAGCCTTCCGTGTCTTCTAATTGCAAACCAAATGTTGAGTTTATAGATGTTTACTGGGTTGGTCTCATTTCTCCATATATACGACGTATGTTCGATGTAACACCTTTGAATTAGGTGTTGTTTTCTTAGACCACACTGCCGTTCTAAGACGAACAAATAAACTTTCAAATGGGGATAAATCCATTTATTTAGACAGTGAAAACAACAGGTACAAAAGTCCAGATATTTCGGTCACATATACAGTGACCGTCTTCAGTAGAAACACTAAAATAATAAAATTGAAACTAGCATATTTATATGCAACAAAATAAATAACTTTTCGGGTCATTCACAAAATAATGAACTTCTGGATTATTCACTGGATTATTTGCAGAGAGAGTACATTCAAAGTTCTTGATGTAAATTTTTCTTCTTTAATCTTGCCCAAATGTAAAACCAATTTCCAATGAAAGTGGTAAAACCTTCCGTGTCTTCTAATTGCAAACCAAATGTTGAGTTTATAGATGTTTACTGAGTTGGTCTCATTTCCCCATATATACGACCTATTTTCGACGTGTCACCTTTGAATTAGGTGTTGTTTTCTTAGACCACACTGCCGTTCTAAGATGAAAAAATGAACTTTCAAAGGGGGATAAATCCATTTATTTAGACAGTGAAAAAAAACAGGTACAAAACTCCAGATATTTCGGTCACATATACAGCGACCGTCTTCAGTAGAAATACTAAAATAATAAAATTGAAACTAGCATATTTATATGCAACAAAATAAATAACTTTTCGGTTCATTCCAAAAATAATGAACTTCCGGATTATTCACTGGATTATTTTCAGAGAGAGTTCATTCAAAGTTCTTGATGTAAATTTTTCTTCTTTAATCTTGCCCAAATGTAAAACAAATTTCCAATGAAAGTGGTAAAGCCTTCCGTGTCTTCTAATTGCAAACCAAATGTTGAGTTTATAGATGTTTACTGGGTTGGTCTCAGTTCCCCATATATACGACGTATTTTCGACGTAACACCTTTGAATTAGGTGTTGTTTTCTTAGACGACACTGCCGTTCTAAGACGAAAAAATAAACTTTCAAGTGGGGATAAATCCATTTATTTAGACAGTGAAAAAAACAGGTACAAAAGTCCAAATATTTTGGTCACATATACAGCGACCGTCTTCAGTAGAAGTACTAAAATAATAAAATTGAAACTAGCATATTTATATGCAACAAAATAAATAACTTTTCGGGTCATTCACAAAATAATGAACTTCCGGATTATTCACTGGATTATTTTCAGAGAGAGTTCATTCAAATTTCTTGATGTAAATTTTTCTTCTTTAATCTTGCCCAAATGTAAAACAAATTTCCAATGAAAGTGGTAAAGCCTTCCGTGTCTTCTAATTGCAAACCAAATGTTGAGTTTATAGATGTTTACTGGGTTGGTCTCATTTCCCCATATATACGACGTATTTTCGACGTAACACCTTTGAATTAGGTGTTGTTTTCTTAGACCACACTGCCGTTCTAAGACGAACAAATAAACTTTCAAATGGGGATAAATCCATTTATTTAGACAGTGACAAAAACAGGTACAAAAGTCCAAATATGTCGGTCACATATACAACGACCGTCTTCAGTAGAAATACTAAAATAATAAAATTGAAACTAGCACACTTATATGCAACAAAATAAATAACTTTTCGGGTCTTTCACAAAATAATGAACTTCCAGATTATTCACTGGATTATTTTCAAAGAGAGTTCATTCAAAGTTCTTGATGTAAATTTTTCTTCTTTAATCTTGCCCAAATGTAAAACAAATTTCCAATGAAAGTGGTAAAGCCTTCCGTGTCTTCTAATTGCAAACCAAATGTTGAGTTTATAGATGTTTACTGGGTTGGTCTCATTTCCCCATATATACGACGTATTTTCGACGTAACACCTTTGAATTAGGTGTTGTTTTCTTAGACAACACTGCCGTTCTAAGACGAATAAATAAACGTTCAAATGGGGATAAATATCTATAAGCTCAACATCTATAACCAACCCAGTAAACATCTATAAACTCAACATTTGGTTTGCAATTAGAAGACACGGAAGGCTTTACCACTTTCATTGGAAATTTGTTTTACATTTGGGCAAGATTAAAGAAGAAAAATTTACATCAAGAACTTTGAATGAACTCTCTCTGAATATAATCCAGTGAATAATCCGGAAGTTTATTATTTTGTGAATGACCCAAAAAGTTATTTATTTTGTTGCAAATAAATATGCTAGTTTCAATTTTATTATTTTAGTATTTCTACTGAAGACGGTCGCTGTATATGTGACCGAAATATCTGGACTTTTGTACCTGTTTTTTTTCACTGTCTAAATAAATGGATTTATCCCCATTTGAAAGTTTATTTGTTCGTCTTAGAACGGCAGTGTGGTCTAAGAAAACAACACCTAATTCAAAGGTGTTACGTCAAAAATACGTCGTATATATGGGGAAATGTGAACAACCCAGTAAACATCTATAAACTCAACATTTGGTTTGCAATTAGAAGACACGGAAGGCTTTACCACTTTCATTGGAAATTTGTTTTATATTTGGGCAAGATTAAAGAAGAAAAATTTGCATCAAGAACTTTGAATGAAC
This sequence comes from Artemia sinica, assembly GCA_027921565.1. Taxonomy (NCBI): domain Eukaryota; kingdom Metazoa; phylum Arthropoda; class Branchiopoda; order Anostraca; family Artemiidae; genus Artemia; species Artemia sinica. The sequence goes on along the minus strand of CM051256.1, from coordinate 49,697,891 downwards.
TCTCTCTGAAAATAATCCAGTGAATAATCCGGAAGTTCATTATTTTGTGAATGACCCGAAAAGTTATTTATTTTGTTGCATATAAATATACTAATTTCAATTTTATTATTTTAGTATTTCTACTGAAGACGGTCGCTGTATATGTGACCGAAATATCTGGACTTTTGTACCTGTTTAGTTCACTGTCTAAATAAATGGATTTATCCCCATTTGAAAGTTTATTTGTTCTTATTAGAACGGCAGTGTGGTCTAAGAAAACAACACCTAATTCAAAGGTGTTACGTCGAAAATACGTCGTATATATGGGGAAATGAGACCAACCCAGTAAACATCTATAAACTCAACATTTGGTTTGCAATTAGAAGACACGGAAGGCTTCACCACTTTCATTGAAAATTCGTTTTACATTTTGGCAAGATTAAAGAAGAAAAATTTACGTCAAGAACTTTGAATGAACTCTCTCTGAAAATAATCCAGTGAATAATCCTGAAGTTCATTATTTTGTGAATGACCCGAAAAGTTATTTATTTTGTTGCATATGAATATGCTAGTTTCAATTTGATTATTTTAGTATTTCTACTGAAGACGGTCGCTGTATATGTGACCGAAATATCTGGACTTTTGTACCTGTTTTTTTCACTGTCTAAATAAATGGATTTATCCTCATTTGAAAGTTTATTTGTTCGTCTTAGAACGGCAGTTTGGTCTAAGAAAACAACACCTAATTCAAAGGTGTTACGTCGAAAATACGTCGTATATATGGGGAAATGAGACCAACCCAGTAAACATCTATAAACTCAACATTTGGTTTGCAATTAGAAGACACGGAAGGCTTTACCACTTTCATTCGAAATTTGTTTTACATTTGGGCAAGATTAAAGGAGAAAAATTTACATCAAGAACTTTGAATGAACTCTCTCTGAAAATAATCCAGTGAATAATCCGGAAGTTCATTATTTTGTGAATGACCCGAAAAGTTATTTATTTTGTAGCATATAAATAAGCTAGTTTCAATTTTATTATTTTAGTATTTCTACTGAAGATGGTCGCTGTATATGTGACCGAAATATCTGGACTTTTGTACCTGTTTTTTTCACTGTCTAAATAAATGGATTTATCCCCATTTGAAAGTTTATTTGTTCGTCTTAGAACGGAAGTGTGGTCTAAGAAAACAACACCTAATTCAAAGGTGTTACGTCGAAAATACGTCGTATATATGGGGAAATAAGACCAACCCAGTAAACATCTATAAACTCAACATTTGGTTTGCAATTAGGAGACACGGAAGGCTTTACCACTTACGTTGGAAATTTTTTTTACATTTGGGCAAGATTAAAGAAGAAAAATTTACATCAAGAACTTTGAATGAACTCTCTCTGAAAATAATCCAGTGAATAATCCGGAAGTTCATTATTTTGTGAATGACCCGAAAAGTTATTTATTTTGTTGCATATAAATATGCTAGTTTCAATTTTATTATTTTAGTATTTCTACTGAAGACGGTCGCTGTATGTGTGACCGAAATATCTGGACTTTTGTACCTGTTTTTTTCACTGTCTAAATAAATGGATTTATCCCCATTTGAAAGTTTATTTGTTCATCTTAGGACGGCAGTGTGGTCTAAGAAAACAACACCTAATTCAAAGGTGTTACGTCGAAAATGGTGGTAGATAATTGGGATTCAACTTGTAATGATCCTGGTGTGCAAAATCAGGGTCATATTTTCCCCGATATAATGTAACTTCATTTTTATTAAATCTCTTTGTGAAGTCAATGATACAATACAATTCATATTGTAAAATTCACATATTTCTATATGACTATTTGAAGTAATGTCGCACACAATATTTTCATATGAAGAAACACTTTTCGTAGCAGCCAAATAAAAATTAGTAGATTTATAGTCATTACTACCATTGTCCTCACAACGATGACGTAGAAACCATAGTCTCTTCATCTTCTTACAATTGAAACATGCTCCAAATTCATCTTCCCAAAAAAATTTAAATCCATGACGAAACCAATCTTTTAGAAATAAACTGAAATCACGTTTGGGTTTATTCCAATCATGCCAGGGTAATTATTTTCCCATTGATCACACTTATCATAATGACAATTTGAGCATTGATATCCTTTAGGATTAGAGTCACAAGTCTCTTCAAGACAGGAATTACAATCCTTAATTTGAAGAGCATGTCCTCTTTGCAATTTACACGAATTGCATTTATCTACACTTTTCATTATAGTCATCAGCCTTAAAACAGTCCTCACAAGGTGACCTGCTGCCCAATGTCTATAAAAATAGTGAACATGTGTAGAACATTTTTTCGATGTTGTCCGTCTCACTGCCAAAAAGAAACTGACTCACGATCAATAAAAGGAATGTCTTCTAGTAGGAGGTCGAGTGACGTCGCGAAAACTTATTTCTACTTGTATTACAAAATAGACATCTTAAATGAATTTTCATGTAGCGGTTAAAAGCAAAATCACAATGTTATTTTGTTTTCTTTCAATTAATGCATCAATAAATTTAGTAAATGCGTTCGGTCTACAACGCAAAAGTTCATACAGTAGTCCAAAGATGGTGAATCACTTTTCATGATAATTTCAAGCATTTTGTAAGAGAATATTTTTTTCGTAAAGTTAACAATTGACATTTAGATTCAAACACTTTTCCAATGCTACAAGATACCGTAAGATCTTCTGTTTCTCAAATCCAATCATTTTCCTTCTTAAAACTACCATTACCAAATAAAAACTAAACTAACAATTGCTAGTTTCTGCTTTGTACACCTCTTAGATTGACATAATAAGGGGCTACTGGCCACTTGTATTCACTGTATTGTTTCAACGATAACATGAATAATTACGCAACATCAGATAAGATATAATCCTTGAAATTTGCGAAATTCTGAGAAACCTATGTGCAAAAGGCAAAGTGCACCGCTCGGAGTTATTACTACAAAAAGATATTACTTTCCGCTTGTACACTACATTGTTTCACCAACAACCTGAATGATTACGCAATATTAGATAAGTTATAGTTCTTGAAATTCGCGAAATTCTGAGAAACTTATGTACAAAAAGGATAGTGCACCGCTTGGAGGTATTACTATAAAAAAGGGGTACTGTCCGCTCTCTTAGATTACTACAAAACGGGGGTACTATTCACTCTCTTAGATTGACCCTTTACAACTCTTGTCCATTTTTAATGATCCCACAGGGTGAAGTCTGGATGGCTTCAGCCCCTAGATGAAATCGGATCATGTAGATTTTTTATCCATATGATTGAGGGTCAGCATCCATCTAAATTTTAGTGACAAAATTCTTACAAATTAATATAAACTTTAAATTCTGATAAAATATTCAAACTTTGCCTAAGATTTAAATCGTCTTCAAATATTTTAGTTCTTCTATTAAAGGCCTGAGAATACTAAAAAATATTCCTAAATTTAGCCCATAGTAAAATCATTCCGATTAAAAAACGAACGTTAGTTGACTTTTAAAGTGTTTTCCAAAAACAGTATTTCCAAAAAGATTGAAGAGCGTTATTAAAACTCAAAGCGTGAAAAAAAGTTGTCATTTCTTCATTATAAATTAATTGTTAAATACCCCTCAAACTTGTAAGATTAATTTTGTTATCCATTTATTTATAAAATAAAATGTTCGTCCGTTTTTTATTTTTCTTTGTTTCTTTATTTTGAATTTTAAGGTAAACTTAAATTTTACCTTGAATTTTAATAGTTACAACATTCAGAAGCCCCGGTGAGGGGAGAGAAGTGGAGAAGAAGCTAGTGAAGTCAAATCTTTTGTTAGATGGTGAATATACTTGAAAAAATCAATTTGATTTTATTAGGCTAATATAAAATAAATTTCGATCATTATTTTCTTCTTTTTAAATCCACTCATATGAAAGGAAAATCTATAAAAGCTGTGAGAAAACTGTTACTAAAAGATTTTCTTAGCTTCCCCTTTTATGTCACTGGATTAGCCAAAATTACACCTATTAAACCTAAACTCTAACCTCTTTGTCTCATTTCCATCATTCGTCAGCCAATTTTAAAAGGACTCACGGAACACAAGGGATTTTCCTAGGATTAGAAAAGAAGGCCTTACAAATTCCAGAGAAAAGTTTCTAAGATGCACTTTCAAATTAATGAATTTCATACTACTCACCTCTCCATTAAGAATACAATATAGCAGAGAGACACAGAATCCCTGTAAAAAAAGAAAAAGATGTATTAATCTTTGAGAGAAAAGCTAAGCATTTTTAATTTAACAGAAAAGAGACATATTATTGATTTCATTGTGATTTGCATCGGCATGTTTAGGCCACCGTTGGAAAAATGTCCTAAGTATAGTTCCTACACTACATTTCCAGGGCCAATCATTTCATTTAAACATTTCCTTCCATCAATAGTAGCTACAGAGCAACAGATTTTACATTTATTTGGAAAATCTAAAAATGGTCTGTCATAACTACGTACAAACATGTTCAATGTTAGACTGGACATTCTCAACACAACGCTAATGCTCAGTTTGGTGAACATGACCATCAACTGAACAAAAAAAAGTTCTGTCCAAGAGGGGTCTTTATGCATGACCGCTCTTGTTTTTTCCCCCCATTTTTTTTGTATTGAATATTTTATATGTAGTTGCAAAATATCTTCTTCAATTTAGTTTCTTAATCTGGCCAAAATTAGTGCCCGAGGATAATAAAAAAAAGATATAACAGAGTTGTTTACTTTTAAAGTATTATCCTTGCCAATACTAGAAGTTGTCTCATAGCACGCTACTTGATCGAGCGTTTAGCCCTAGTAAGTGTATGTTGCCTTATAGTTTCTGGATGGGAAGCAGTGCATTGGAGAGCTATATGATAGGGAATTGTCTGTGGGTGATTTAAGCAGATTAATTTAAAAAAACGAAGATTTCCCAACGGAACTAAAGAGCGAAGTTGTAACTTAAAACAGACAAAAATTATTACTTAACAGCCTATTTAATATATATTAATATAACTAGTATAAATAAACCAACTAATTATGTTTCCCTATACTTTTAGGATTATACAAAACTAGTGCTTTACTGAAAACACAAAAGTCAAACATAAAAAACAAGATTATTGATTTAAGAGTCAAAAGTGAGTATGTAGCCTGACAACACTAAACGAATTTATAAAGGTTTTCATAAAGTAACACCAGTTGTGATATCAGTAACTTTCAGTATACAACTAAAATTATCTTAAAGACATAAGCGTAAAACTTAATATTTCTTAATAACCCCAAAGTAATTGAATAACATAGAGAAATATTAGATAGGTTTATCAGGTAGCATTTTGCTCTCACCAGCTATAATACGAATAGTGATTAATATACAGTCTTAAATTGTAAGAGATATGCTTTAGTATCACTTGAAATGAAGATCAAATAAGACATAATATGAACTCTGGAAATCCGATTATTAATCTCTATACAAGAGTGAATTTCAAGCTATGATACAAAAGTAGAACCCTATCAGGAGGTCCGACGAGAACACCCTGCTGCCACCTACAACTTTTTTGCACCCCATATATGGGCATAGAGTCCCTAGGGGAGATGGATTTCTGAGAAATTGATTGCGTAATCAAAGTGTGTCAATGACCTCTTTTTTTTTAAGGTCGATTTGTTTGTTGTTTCTAGGTGTAATAACTCCGGGACGAAGGTTGCACATGCGCATTGAATTCTAACGGGAACAATGTTATTGATCTAGGACTCGAGGGGGAAGTGAATTTCCGAGAACTTGATTGTGTAATCGAGGGGGAAGTGAATTTCCGAGAACTTGATTGCGTAATCGATTGGGAATTTTATTGATACGATAACGGGAAACAGTTAGACCACGTGTTTCCTTCTCAGCCAATCAACGAGTCGGATACATCTTCCTTCTCAGCCAATCAGCGAGTCGGTTACATATTAGCGGCGGAGGGAAATGTGAGGAAAGGATTTTTGCTATAGTTTTATTAGTCTGTGAATAGAATTCAAAGGAGTGAGAAGAACAGTTTTGACTTTACTCATTTGGATATATATTTGTAATAATGAGTGGAATGTTTACCCTCTTAGAAGTAGATAGTGGAGTTGATGGTAATAATACAAGAGCACCAAACATTGCAGTGGAAATCACGAAAGGATCGCGGCTTTGTCTGGAATGGGATGCAGTATATGCAAGATATGTGATATCCTTGAGCAAATTTAAAATGGAAGATCAATTATGTTTCGCCGCAAAAGTTGATATAGCACATGTGAATGGACTTCAATGTGCTTTAAGTGCATTAGTGAAACATATTGAAGACAATAAACTCTATCGCTAATTGTACATGCATAGTATTATTGATGTTGTTGTAATTATTCAATAAAGTTGTTTCGAAATCGAAAATGTTCCCTTTTTTTCTGGTTAGGGCTAACGAATCAGGGTCAGTCTAGAGTCAGCAGTCAGAGTGAAAGGATTGAAAAATGAATAAATTTGAGAAAGAGAGAATTAGATCAAATCTAGTGTTTATGGAAAAACATTTGATTTTGGATGATGATTTTCTCGAGTTATCTCTTCAACGCAGGATATTCTCTTGTCAGGGAACACTTGACAATATAATGAGGAGTGATTCTCCCCCATTGGACTATTGTATGAAACTTTTAAAATGTGATTCAAATGCTTATACTCAATTTATTGATATATTAATTGGAACAAAGCAGAATTATGTTGTGGATATACTTTCATTGCCAATGTAGATGGCTCCTCCTTCGAAAGAGGTAACGTCACAGAGTTACTCCTCTCCCCCATTTCCCTCTCATTGAATTTATGGCGCGAGGACGATCAGTTTCGTTTTAGCTGTGAGTGAGTTGACATCTGAAACCAAAAAATGTTCTATATATGCCCATTGTGCTTGTACACTCTTGGCAGTTGGACTCAATGTGAGAATTGTACAATTATTGATGACTATAGTGAAAAGTGTAAATTATGTAATCCTTGTAAATTACATAGAGGCTATGCAGTACAAATTAAAGGATGTAATTCATGTCTTGAAGAGGTGTGTGACTCTCACCCTAGAGGGCACCTGTGCTCCAATTGTCACAATGATAAATGTGATCAGTGGGAGAATACTTACCCCGCTATGATTGGAAAGAATCCTAAACGTGATTTTAGTTTATTTCTACGAGATTGGTATCGTCGTGGATTTAAATTATTCTGGGAAGAGGAATCTGGTCTACGATTCAACTGTTGGGGTAACAAGACAATCTGGTTTCTACGTCACCGCTGTGACGACACCACCTACTATGACTATAAACCAAGTGATTTTTATTTGGCAGTTACCGAATGTGATTCACCACTTGAAAACACTGTATGTGATATTGCTTCAAATAGACAGATTGAAACTCGTGAATTTCATAATATGAATGCAAATAGTATCATTGACTATACAAAGAGATATGACAAGAGTGAAGTTACATTGTACTGTAGGAAATGTGACCCTGACTTTGCAGTCAATCAAGATCAATATACAGTGAATCCAAATGATTTACCAGCATTAGTGGTTCACGACAGTTGCCTATACATCGATGAAGCAATCTAAAGTGAAGATTAAAGACATTGTTGTATATATGCATTTTATTAATAAACAAATTCACAAACATTTTTTAAGCACTTTACTCTTAGGGCACTGAAATCAATACTATATAGGTCTGAGAGGATATTTTCCACTAGAAAGTCGTTCAGACGGGGATTGTCACTATAAATGTGGAGAAACTGCTTGTAAGTATAGCCACGACATCGGAACACAAAATATAGTAGTGCGTGGAAGCCACAGCTTTTAGTCGTTAGATCCTGCACCCTCTTTCGATTTTGAATAATAGTTTTCCCACTGCTCTCAATATAGTTGCTGATGTGGGGTGTGTAGAATGTATTGGGTAGACCAAGAGGATCAAAAAATTCAATCGTCTTCATTGTTTGATAGATGCACAGCCAATGACCCGTCAGCACAGTCGATGGACTGCTATTAACAATAATCAAGGTATTGTTCGCGCTTTGAATTTTTCCAAGATAGTCTGAGGGTAGACAATAGGATTTGTACTGGGACATGTAGGGGTCCATATTAAATACACTGATTATTTGACTGGTGTTCATGGCGCCAAGTCTAGTAGAACACTACCTTCGGGAGTGATTTCCCAATAGGTTTCATATTGATTTAGTGAGATTAGGGCAATACTCTCAGCCAATGGGTCGGCAAATGTACACTCTAAACGCACACTCCCCGTACGTACTATACTCATATCCTGTGTGCCAGACCAATCCAGTACAATGATACCATGTGTTTTAGTAAACATATCTTCGGTTATACCATTTTCAAATATTTGCGAATCATGATCTAGGGTTTGCATGGTCAACTCATACAATGTTCTATAGGATTTATCAAAAGATAGATTGTAGAGTGGGATGCTGTTTTCTTTGCACACAAGAGATGAAAGTCCAAACATCTCGAATTTATGTGAGCATTCAGTCCATGATCCTATTGCACTGGCGCTTTTTACAAAAGCCAAAGCAAGCTTTGATGGAATTTCACCATTGATAAAGGATGAATCGGTGAAGGTGCGTGACCCCATGGCAATATGACGTTGATTGGTGATTGTATGAGGAACAAGTAGTTTAATATTGTTGCCATTGGCTCTCAGTTTTTCCACGGCCAAAGCAACAGAACTCATAACCTGCTGTTTGCGTACATGTAGTATTGCTGAGGTGAGGGAGAGACTTACATCGGGATTGCCAGCAAGTTCCTTTCTCAATATGAAATTGGAGAGTGCAAGCGTTAGTTTTATATCCACTTTAAAATTGGGCGGCAGCCATTGGGGTATATTAAATATTTCATGATATATTTTTCCAACTAGATGTAATTCACTAGTTGTAGCATTTTAAGTGCATCTGTACTATCAGTATTAGTAATATATTCATATCCGTTGGAGGCGCCTCTCAATTCCTTGTATGACTTGGGTGTCATCAGCATGAATTGCATATAGCTTGCATAGTTGGAGAGATTGTTGCTTGTGCTCACCAGCGTGCCATTGATGTAGACACTAATTTGACGAAATAAATTATGTAGTATACAATTTTCATAGGATATCCCATCGGCCCGAATTGGCATTGTATTATCGGATTTCCGGACTTTCATTTGTAAATCTATAAATGTGGAGGATAAATCTATGAAGTAGTCTTCATTGGAATAAATTTGAAAGTGGATATTGTCGGAGAGGGGTTGTTGTGGATAAAATTGTTCATAGTATCCATGCTTGATACTCACATCAACATTTTCGGCATTGAATAGATCCAATGAGGCGGTTATTGAAGGTTGAGAATCCTTATGCGGCAGGTAGGACATCTTAGGAGAAGAAATCAAGTTTCGATCTAACAATTTTCTTCCTGGGCCTTCTGGTTACACTACGTGTCGGCTTTTTCCTTCTTTTCTTTGACAAAAGGGATGTCTTACGTTTCCGTCCTGAGTAGAGACTGATGAGTGATGCGTTGTTTCTTGACCTTTTTAAACCTTTGCCATTCTGTTTTAATTTCTCGCCAAGGGTTCACGCACTGGACCTAAGATTTTCCGTAGCACTTTTTTTAAAATCCTTGCCAGAGCCCCAATCGTATAGTGTAGAGGATGCAAAATCTGTCGCAGCCGGTACAAGATATTTTCTAGCCAGTGGTAGTGAAGAGCGAAACAGCTTAGCAAACCAGCTGCCAAGACCATAGCCAGACATTGACGAGCGACCCTTGTAATAGTCCATTCCATTGCCCTGTTGTCTTGGGCCAAGAGTATTAACATAGCAGTCAATATCAGGACAAGTGAATACCACTTTTCTATTAGACATCTTGCTGTTGAACGATGGGTCGAAAATGGCATGTAGTCACAGCCAAACCTTTTGAAATTGCTATGGGATCACCCAATTCGGTTCTTAGTGTTAACTGACAGAGTTCCAAATAGGAAGTGTTTACGGGAATATACTGAAGATGCTTTATATTGTAGTGATGAATATGTTCTTGATTGGTTTTTCGTTCAAGAACTCGTAGCAGGGGAACATTTGAGTTACCAACCCGAGATGTTTCCACAAATGAAGCGTAGAGAAATATACAAGTGTCCGTGGAGAAGGCAGACGGGTAGTCAGCAAAAATGAAATTAGTGTTTCCGGCACTTTTACCATTGATTATATTGAGCTTAAAGCCAAGAACATCCTTTAGATTATCATTGAGAATAACCTTTTCACTGGCAATAGGTGAACTAATGTAGATCTTGCCCTCCTCCTTTGAATAGTTGAAATGAAAAGCTCCTTTTTTACGAGCGGAAATTCTTTTATTAATAGAACGACATAAATCATTCATACAGGTGAGTTCCTCGTAGGGTAATTCAATATATGGATAATCCAACCTATTGATTTTTTGAATTTGTTCTTGATCACCCGATGGTGGCGGCCAATCATAGGGTCTAATTTTTATGTCATATTTACGATCCTTTCTCAGGATGTCGTAGGTATTTTTGAGAATACAGTCGACAAGAGCCACTTCATACTTTCCGTCGAATTTGATGGTGGGGGAGAGTTTCGTCCAAAAATCACTTGTCGTATTCAAGTCGTTGTAGAGAGGATCAGAAACATTGGACATGAAAGTGACATAGAAATCATTGGGCATTGTCAATGTCTTCAGCACTGACCCAAGAATCAAAATCAGAGTTGTATCCTAGCCAGCGAACAACCAACTGTTTCTTACCCATACGAGTACGACTCTTTAATATCTTTTCAATTTGATAACTTTCACTAGTGTTTCTAACTTTTTGCAGTTCATATTCATAAAAAACGCCGAGAATCTCATCATCTTTGGTGTCTCGCAGTCGATAAGTCGTGGGTTTGGTGTCCAGGATTTTGGACACTTTAAAAAGTTCGGTGCTCCATAAATAATTCCCCTTTTCAAAAATATTGGTGGTTCTATTAATTCGAACAGTATCACCAACATTGAATTTCTTCTTCTTTTTCTTCTCATTGCCATTGGAGTATTGCTTTAGAAAAGCATCAAATGTATTTTCATTGTAGTGAAAATCCCTTGGTGTAGAGTTGGACAGAAATTGATGGGGTCGTTGATTATAAATCAACATGATTTTATCTAAATCATGAATAAAAGCCGGTGTATTTTTCAGGGTACAATATCTTGAAATTAATAGACGAATCGTTCTCATTAATTGTTCAGCCAATGCAGCCTTTATCGGGCTGTGACTATGATAAAGTGTTGTATTATATTTCAAAAGAACCTTTTGCACATGGGGATTAACAAATTCACTGCCACGATCCGATTGAATTTTTCTATACGAATCCTGTTCAAGAATACTTTCAATGGCCCGAGCAACTTCAACACCTCTCTTTGATCGCAGTGGAATGGCATAGGCATAGCGACTAAAGACACTGATTGCCACCAGAATATATTTGTAGGGTGCATTGTTACGCTGTTGAATTGCGTCTAAAGTTAAAAGATCCATTTGCATTATATGCAGAGGGAAAAAGGCTTTAGTTTGTCGATATTGTTTGCTGCGAAGCCTGTGATTCCGATGCAGTGTGTAACTCGGTTCATTCTCTAGATACTCTTTTGCTTTTTTCAATGTGGTGGTGTCGGAGACTTTGGAAAGCGTTTTGGGAGAACTTAAACTCCCCGCCTCACCAATATTTTCATAGACACCTTTCAAAACTTCATCCATTTTGAGCGTAAACACGTAGTGTAATGTCCACTCCCCTTTTGCACACTGGAGGGTGAATCAATTCGTCTTCGCTTTTGACTAGCAGCCACAGGTGTTGTAAAATCATTGCTGCTGCTGCTGATAGTATTTTCAAATACTGAATCTTCTTCTTCTTTTTTAAATGGTGTTGTTGGTGGACTATATTCTCTTAGTTTCTTTAGAATTTGCTTATTGCCAATAAGACTTTTGGGAAAGTTTATTGGTCACAGAAAGGTGTATAGATTATTGTCAAAGGATAAAAGTCCTTTACGATTCGTCACCATATCACAAATTAAATCAACTAGATTATAACTTTTTCCCTGAATTATAATTCGTTTCCCTGTGCTATCGACTTGAACTTGATGTTCATCAGCAGCTTCCAACATAAGATAAGATAATACTCTTTTACTCTGTTCTCGATAGGTCACTGGCAATAGGTTTCCAATTTTCAATACAATTGAATTCAATTCCTTCTCCTTTGATGCTGCTGCAGAATCTTGAGGAGATGTTTCCTGTTTGGAGGGATCAGTGGCGGCGGCGGCGGCGACAGGTCTCTCACGATAAGGTTTATGTTTGTCCACACGTCGCAATGCATCTTGAAGTAAAAGCAGTTTTTTGTCATCGGCAACATTCTCATCATTAATGAATTTGCTTAGATTGTCTTCAAAATGTTCGACGGGCGAGAGGACAAGTTCAAATGGTGTCAATTTATAAGGTTTTGCCATTCTCTAGAGAAAACTGTTTACAAGTCCTGCAATTATTGGCAGTAAAAGTGTGAAAAAGCTACCGCCCGCTTGAAGGAGCCGTTTTCTTTTAATTTTTTTCCCTTGTTTTTACAAGCCAAGGCGCGTACAGTGGAACGATGTTGCTTTGTCTGTTGTCTAACACCTTCTGGCAGTTGAACATTGCCCTCAGTTAAATTTAAACAAAGTTCAGATATTAGATTAATGAAATCATTGTCAACCCCATGTTTGAGTATAGCCTTCCTAAGCGGAGGTTTTGAAGTGCTTAAAACGGAAAATAAATGCCATTGTTCGTGTAGTTTCTTCAGTGTCATAATGGCAACTAATAGCCTTTTCTACTGTTCACCGGAAGATATACTGTAATTTCATTGTTGAAAATGTCGGTGACTACACGTAGATCCTCGGGCGTGCTCTGATTAAGATCTAGCAAAATGTAACCGTAGGGCTTGCTAGTCGCCTGAGTGTACGCTGACAACAGAAATTTAGGGGCGCCAGGGTATATCTGTTTATTGAGAGTTATGAGTGAGCTAGAATCACGAACAACTCGATAGATAATATAGACGGTGCAATTCAAAGCAAGGGTTCGCATACATTTGCTCTGATGAAACAGATTGTGTAGAACTAGGGTTATGGAAATGTGTTCATGATGAGATCGGACAGTGAACAGTTGTAGCATTTCCTGTGAGAACTGTTCAATGGATTCAGCCAAATCATCAATAATCAACCACGAGTTCGATTCAATACTATTGAAAACATCAAGTCCCCGTATGAATTGTATTGGTATGGTTGTGGCAATAGCTTTTATTTTATCACAGGACTCTTGCCAAATACTATAGCAATAGTAGATTTTTTTCGGTTTTTCCAAAAACATTTGATCACAATTTTGAATTATTCTAGCTAAAAGTGTTGTTTTCCCCGACATTGAGGGATCACACAGAAACGATCTGAAGGGTGTTTTAAATTGATACAAGCTGCTGTTGACAACAGTCGGACTACAACTAACTGTAAATCATATGTGCTCAATGAATAAGTAGTAATTTTCCCTATAGATCTATCTATTCAAGAACAACAAAAACAATATTTCATGGCAACATTTATTACAGCAATATGATAACACTTGTCCAACATGACACTTGGTCAACATGAAAACTCTTTTTGTTCATCATGAACTCGGCAATGATAACACTTTATAATAAACACTTATTGTCTTTAAACATTTTTCTGTACAACACTTTTGTACATTAACACTTTTCTGTACAACATCTTTGTACAACACTTTTCTATACAGCACTTTTTGTACAAAAAAAAACACTTGAAAACAACACTTGAAAAAAACAACAGAAAACACTTGGAACATGAACTAGCACAGTTGAACATTACAGTGAATTTAAAGGTAGGGCCCCCCACCCCCCCGGGAGCCGACCGCGGGAAGGGACCCCCCCCGGGAACCGCGATGGAAAAACAATAGTTGTCGTCACTGCTACTACAGGTTAGTGGATGGGTTAGTGGTGGTGGTTAAGGTACTGAGATTGGGTTAGTTAATTTAAGAAAGGTTGAGTGGTTAGTTGGTTAGTTCAGGTTAGGTTAATTTATCCAGACCAAGTTGATTACGATAGTCTACGCATTCAACTCGGTCTGAAATACGGTAGTGACCATGAGGTAGGACAGTCACACCATTCTCGAGCACATAGACCTTGTCAGATATACACGACATTGCATTTTTTTCTACTCTCACAGTATAATTTCTATACTGTAGAGAGCGAATTGCAAGCACTTGTGCTCTCGGCACTAGGCTACTTTCTACACAGTCTCTGTACACGCTCATGTTAAAATTGCTCTTTACAAAGTGTGTAGGCACCCCTTTACACGCCTTCTTTTCATCCCCACAATGTGTTTCCACGCAATAAACTTTGGGACCCGGGAACACCCCCCTGGATATCAAATCACTCCCCGTCTCTGATTTTAACATTAATAGTTGGTTGGGGGCTTGACGTTTCACCAGCTCGGGGTAGAGAGATGGATTCCAGTTGGTGAAATCCATCCGCGAGCTGATGTGCACCCCATTTTGCAAATCACCCAATAAATCTTCAGTCCCATTTACCTTTAACAGCAGAGAATCTGTATCCCCATAGTAAACTTGAACCTCCCCCTCCCGTGGCCATTGCACCTTGCACACATTGTAAAAGAACGACAACATGAGCTTCTTTGAAATTTCTAGTACTGAACTGCCGCCTGCTATATTCTTGTTCAGTTCTACATTTCGCTTTCGCCTGTGTAGAAGAACCATGCCGGCCTCTATGCTCGTGAATGATGTAAAATTGGGGTCGGCAATAATTCGTGCACACTCTAGAGGGTCAGTCACGACGTCGCAGCGAGATCTATTACGTACGCTTTCACACATTTTGCCAAACGCTGAATTTAGGATGAGCTTGTACAATTCCTTCTCCACCTTTGAATTTGCCCTAGAACGTTTATCGACAAAAGTATCGATAAACGTTTTCAAATAAGGTCGCTGATTGAACTGCAGGACCCTGTGTATTTTGGTGATCTTGAAACCATTGCTCACCATCCAGTGCAAAAGCACATGGTGAACAACGATATTCTCTTTAGGGTCCAAATCAGCAATCAGTTTCTGTTTAGAGGGAGTCCAATGCATCCCCATATCCTCAACCAATGAACGATTGTAGGGGCTCAGAGAGTCCCTGCTCACGGGTCGATTGATATAGGAAAAAACAAAATCTTTGACTGAGTCGTGAAGCGCCAGCGGAATGTGACCGTCAACTTCAAAGAACCATCCTTGTGGCCCATTGTCCTCGACGGTGGTAATGTCGGGGAACTCACAAGGATTCTCAAGCCATTGATAGTTCCCACACGGCAAAGAGTAGTGTGACATTGCCGAGGGGTACAATGAGTTCATGTCCAAGAACACTGCATTTGACTTTACACCGGTGCTTTGTCCGCTCGGATCGGTTGATAAGACGCGGTCCCCATGAAAAACATACCCTCCCCTCATTGAACGCTCTACAAAAAGGTGTTGATCTACATCGGTAATTAGGCCTATTTCCTCCATGCTAATTTTTAAAATTAAATCCATCACTAAATGGGGTGTAGAAAAATAATAGCCTATATCTAACCCGAACTCTGAATAGATTTGGTCTGTATTCTTACAGACTATATCCAACAGAGTTAGAACGTCACTG
This sequence comes from Artemia sinica, assembly GCA_027921565.1. NCBI lineage: Eukaryota > Metazoa > Arthropoda > Branchiopoda > Anostraca > Artemiidae > Artemia > Artemia sinica. The sequence continues at coordinate 49,682,181 of CM051256.1, read as the reverse complement.
GCCAAGTACAGTCTACAATAATCCCACCCATTTTTACAATCCCCCTTGGACCACACCTTCTTGGCAAACTCATAATCCTCGACTGTGCATTCACTGTTGGTCAGTGAATTGTGAAAAGCTTCAATTGGAGGTAGTTTCTCCTCATTTAAGCGTGCGCCAGAACAGTAATGATCGTATGCGTATATACCTTTGCTGGTCAATAGGTCATACATTTCACTGTCTGGAAAGTGCTGTTTAAGCAAGGGAAAGCTATCAAAATTGTCGCTTTTCTGCACTTGAATCAGTTGACTCAATGCCTTGGGAAAAAAACTAAAAGAATCTAAAAACCTAATTTTATTCCAGCACGTACGCTCATTATCCACTACCTGCCATTTCAGTTCGAGAAGCAATAACTTCTCGGCCGATTTGGGAATAATGTTGTAGGTAAATGAATTATTCACCCATGGACTATCTACTCCCCCTCCCTCCCTGTGCATACGTGCCAGTGCCGGTAAAATAAATTTTAAGTCATAATTAGAATTATGAATAAAAACTGGGATAAAAAACTGCTGGCTAACATTTAAATTACACGATTGATGCGCAACCCCTCTAAAATTACTACCCCCAGATGATATTTCCTGCCACAAGTGATCATGGTCTCTGACTTTCCCCCTCCCCCCTCTTTTCCCTTTAGTACCCTTATCCTCCTCTACAAACTCCCCCTTACAAACCCAACATATTTTTTGATTTTTAATCGCGATACGATCCTCTGCAGACAGCACCATTGGATAATGCGTATTTCTCAAACGAGAAATAGCACCATTAGCCGTGCCAATCAGTTTAGTCAATGCCTTGACCATGCACTCGGGCCCCTCATCCAATGTTTCTACTATTTCTAACAAGCGCATGGTGTTAGAACTATCTCTTTGCGCGTGGGCATAGGACACTGCAATGGCCTGATGTTCTTTGACTCGGTTTGGAAATTGGGGTCATTCACCTCCACCAGCTTAGCTTCACAGTCTAAAGATATTTTGTTGCATTGGAGAGGGTATTCTGAAATTTTTGAAACGTAGAATGGACCTATCCCCTGAAACCGTTTCCACTGTCTGATAACCATGCCGTCTACAGTGTCTCATATGATTTCGCAGCTTTAGTTCAGTCCAAAATCTAGAGAGGCATGTTGGACAGTAGAAACGGGTCCCCTTGTTCTTACCCTCCCCCAGAACTCTACTAATGTCAGTGATAGGGTTAAAATGACCGATTGCGTTCGGTTAACTAGGTGGCGTGTAAAGCAACCAAACCCAGTGTTTAACCAAATCAACTGACGGGCCCCTTACGGGGAAAACCACCCCCTTCTTTTTGAACGAGTCCCATCTTCAAATTCTGTTTCGTATTGTACCACAGTAACGCCAATATTTAAATGGGCATTAGCCCTTTCAAACATGTCAATGGATCGTAGCGTTACTGGGTATTTTCCTTCTAAGCATGAGAAATCTACAACTGGGAAATCGGACCCGTCCTTCCCATGTACAGCCCAGTAATCTAAATTCTTCTTGGTAGCGTCATCTTCTAGAGGCTGAAAGGCTGATATGAGGAAAGCATACTTGAAACACTTTTGATCTGTTTCAAAACAGATCTTCTGGACACCTTGACAACCTACTAGATCTGGATTATATTTTAAAACTGTGATCCCTCTCAGACCCTGCCCCCCCTCTTAAAATAAAATCTTTCTTAAATTTACAAATATTAACGCTTAAATTTTCAATAAATAAAACTACTGAGCCACTCCCATTTTCGTTATAGTTCTCGAGATGCGCTATAATTTGTCCTACCCACTCACTAAAAACTCCCTCAAAATTTTCTAAATTTGGATAAATTATGCGCATCTCGGAATGTATAAAATGATAGTAAACCTCACTTTTCCCCTCATTCAAATAAAAAACCTTTAAAACAATGGAGACCTTAATTGAATCCCTACCTCCCCACAATTGAATTTGTTTCTCCAGTAGTGCACGAATTTTATCTACATAGGCATGCACAATCTCTACAGGGTCATAAACAAAATTTCCCCCCATAAGTGTATTAAAAGGATCCCCAAACGTTGCAGTGAAAACAACTATATTATTTAATAATGTATTCGACAATTGAAAATCGGGGAAAGATGTACCCCCTCCCCCAAGTTGTTCAACAATCTCTGGCGACTCTGTTCCACTTCAGTTTTTTGAAGTGGGTAATCAGTGGGAGGAGGGTTCCCTGTAAAATCATCTAAAATTTGTAAAGTATTCGGGCTCAAGTCTACCAGCTCAACTGTGCTATTATCTACTTTAAAAAAATCAGCTAAAAACTCATCAATATTATCAGGTACTTCAATGATACTGTGCCAGTTCATTGTCTTGAAACTCCGCTGGTGTTAGATTGCTCTCCCCTTCTTCACTGGACGGAGAGTAGGGGACCAATCCAATCTATAAATGAAAAAATAGCTTATTTTCAAAGTGTTCAAATCATCCCTACTGTTTTAAAATTTGAATTATTATTTAAAGTCAGTGCTTAGTAGTAGTAGTAGTAGTAGCAGTATGAGCATAGTAGCATTTGGTTAATTCAACTGAAAGAAAATCCAACTTAATATAAGATAAATACAATCTAAAATGCCGCTTTACATGGAAGGCTGCAATTTGATTTTGTTAAAAAAAAATAGCTTATTTTCAAAGTGTTCAAATCATCCCTACTAATTTTATTTATTTATTTTTTTTTTTCGGCGCTTTTCGGAGCCACAGCGCATCCCTGTGGTGCTTCTCTGGCCAACAGCGCATCCTGCGGCGCTTCCCTGACTCGTGGCGCATCCCTGTGGCGTCTTCTCAGGCCCGCAGCGCATCCTGTGGCGCTTCCCTGACCCGTGGCGCTTCTTGAGCCCGTAGCGCTTCATGCAACGCCTCCCACAGCTCTTCCCAGTCCGCATTTACATAATGCCCTTCAAAAGTTGAAATATTTCTAATTCCATACAGGTTCAGTAAACACATGAGTTTAATTATGGAGGTTAGATGAATGAGTTTGAACTTCAAAATGTCGAGAACCGTTAAGTCGCTTTCCCCTCACTAAAATCTTTGGCACGATAGAAATATTCAGTGTAAATTAGAACGCTGATGTGTGACAGATGGGATAATCTCTCTCTCAAAATTACGTGAAAAATAGCATTCAGTTTCAAAGGTGCCTAAAAATATATGTGATAGCAACAGAGAAAATAGTAAAGATTAGAAAAAATAGCATTTTGAGTTTCAAAGGCGGTGATTATTAATAGAAATTACCTAAAAATATTCGCTTATGAGATATCGAAGCGATAGCAAAGATTAGAAAAGAGCGGTTTCTTTGCAAAAAAAATTACATTATATTTAGATATCTCTGAGGGAGGGGGAGCAGAGAAAACAATGGTTGGGGGGTGAGGGGTTAATATCTCGCAGAGATAAGTTTATATTGGGATTGAAAAAGACTAAAAATTGGAAGAAATAGATAGGTAGGAAAAAATGCTTACATTTGCATAATCCGTCTGGGCTTGGGTGCCCGAAGGACCAGGTAGTGCATGCTGGAGGGCCACTTCCTGACCTTGCGTAAGGGGGGCAGCTCTTGAAGGCCCAGGCAACATGTGTTGGAGGGTGGAAGGACCGGTGACGTTAATTTCTTTCGCAGCCGGGCCAGCAATATCATATGGCTGTGCAGTCGGGATAGCTTCTGAGACCCTCGCTTTCTTAGCGGGTGGCGGCGACAAGCATTCTTCGCTATTTGCGCCAGCCATAGAGTCCGCAAATTCTTCATAATTTGCCTTAAAGAAGAGAAGAAAAAATCAAATCAAAATAATTTCCCCCTTTATTTTAAAGAAAGAAAGTTATTAACTATAATTTTGTTTAGAAAAGTATTTATCTCATTTTAGTAAAGCAAAAAAAACCCATATTCTCTCCCCCTAAATTTAGGAAAATTAACCCACCCTATGTCTACCCTCTCATTGAGTTAATCATGCGTTTTATTCAAGCGAAAGGCATATCTTACTACCTTTTATTCAAATGTTATAGCTAAAATCACTAAATGATGAAGAAGCAATTAAGGTAAGAAGCAATTATTTTTCTATTTTGTCACTATTAAAAGTGCTAACCCCCTCCCCCAACAAAAATCCTGGATTCACGCCCGGGAATATAAAAGAAACTTTATTGAAAGCTTGAAAAAATTAAAAACATGTCTAGAGACGCAACGCATATATTTACGCATTAGTTTTCTTGTCAATGGATGCACATGTCTACACACCGAATCCCCCTTACTTTTAATGCGAAGAAATAGTTTGTTTTCATTTTACACTGATGGCGGTAGAATTGAAGGCATTGCCCTCCCCTTTACATAATTTACTTACAACGAAGCTGTTAGAAGCAATGTATTGCCCCCTCCCCCCTTTCACATAATGTTCTAAATATATTGTTAGCAACTTATTTTGAAATAATCTCTTTCATCGCTTCTCTGCAAATACAGGTTACGAAACTACAAGCTTAATATACAGCAATCTCTTTTGCTTAAAACTGTTTTAATTTGACAGCCAAAACAAAACCCTTTTGACTAGACCGATAGCGTGAACACATCGGAAAAGGGTGACAGCTAATTATAGGCCTCACATTGGAGTCTTGTGTCAAAACAGAGCGGCATTTTCATTAAAAATTAACAGAAGTCAGTGATCGCTTTAGCTGGTAATATAGAAGGAAGGATAATTATTTCTTTTTGCAAGAATTTGATTGTAAAACAATGGTGGGGGGGGGATTTAGCTGGAAATATAGAAGGAAGGAATTTATCGAAATGGTATTTCTTTTTGCGAGAATTTGATTGTAAAACAATGGGGGGGGGGTTTGGGGGTAAAGGAATATATTTACGTTTTAGCTGAATATACTGGAGGACGTCCAAGGAAAATTCATTTGAAAATAAAAAATGTACTTACATGGTAAATTGCAGTTGCCAAGGCCTCAAGCTCATCAATTATGTTAATTGTTCTATCCATTGTCAGGTTACTTTACTTTCTGATAATTGAATCACATTGCATGCCCGTTATATACGAAATCTCAAGGGTGAATTGTTATGTAAACAAGCCCTCTGATTGGCTGAGAAGGAAACACGTGATCTAACTGTTTCCGGGAAACTCATAACATTGAACAATTTTATCCACAACAACAAATACTATTTCTGGACACCATGACATTCACGATCGATTATGCAATCAAGTTCTCGGAAATTCACTTCCCCCTCGAGTCCTAGATCAATAACATTGTTCCCGTTAGAACTCAATGCGCATGTGCAACCTTCGTCCCGGAGTTATTACACCTAGAAACAACAAACAAATCGACCTTGAAAAAAAAGAGGTCATTGACACACTTTGATTACGCAATCAATTTCTCAGAAATCCATCTCCCCTAGGGACTCTATGCCCGTATATGGGGTGCAAAAAAGTTGTAGGTGGCAGCAGGGTGTTCTCGTCGGACCTCCTGATAGGGTTCTACTTACAAATTCTAAAGCTAGTCTTTAGTCCTAATATTATCAAGATGGCTTTACTACGAACTTTTGTACAAACTAATCGTGCCATGTCCTTTTTTTAGAACCAAAACAAGAGCCAGTCATTGAACTGAGCCATTGTGCAGAAGTAACACCAAATTAAACGTAAAAAAAATAAAGCAAAATCATAAAATGAATTGTTGCTTTATCTTAAAAGGGATTGAACCTAAAAGGGACTGATAATATTTTTATTCTGGGAAAAAGTGTCCTTAATTGGTTTACTTTTACTGTACCAAAACTCCTATATTATTTTGTGTTTTCAGTAAAGCGCTAGTTTTGTATAATCATAAAACCATAGGGAAACATGATTAGTTGGCTTATTTGTACTAGTTTTATTTTTTATATCAAATTGACTATGAATTAATAATTTTTGTCCGTTTTAAGTTTCGACTTCGCTCTTTACTTCCGTCGGGGAAACTGTTTTTTTTTTAATTAATCTTTGTTCGTTTTTGATCAAAATGTAATGCAAAAACAGTGCTACCAGGATCTTTTTTATTTATACAGAATAATGTATGTTCGTTTTAATTTTAATGTCACTTCTTAGTTTCAGTTGAAAACTTATTTTTAATATAATTTCTAATTATCGCTGATCTAGGGAAGATAAGACACCTCTAGAAAATACTGCAAACAACCATGACAGCTAAGACAAACTTTTAGTCTATAACCTAAAGAAAATTATCCGTACTTCACAAGTCAATACATGTTTTTCAGGAACGTTTGTTTTTCGATGAGCAAAAAGCTGTTTTTACTCGGCCGACATCGCCTGAAAAAGCCAGACTGAAGACAGGGCTTTATAAATCACCTACTGACTAGCAGAAAGTAGAAGGCTACTGCAACAAAAGAGATCTGTTTAAGGGCTCATTTAAAAGCTTATATTTATACCTAATTGATATTTATAAATTTGACTTGATAGCACATTCCCAGAAAGTGCACTTTCAGTTGTTTCCCCAACTTTTTTAAATGAAACAAGTGCCTTTTCCAATGAAATGATCGAAAAAGGTGTTTTTCAAAACCTAGACAAGAGAAAAAAACTAAGGGGGAAGGAAGTCCCTTCCCTTCAATTACCGCCGCTAGACAATTACCGCGACATGCTTCATCGCTTTCAATATTCAATTCAAAACTGTTGATCAATCAAACTGAATTTTTGGTAGATTTTTAGTTGAAAAGTTTTTAGTTTTAGTTAATTTGTTTTCACAATAATCTTTTACTTTTAAGATGAGTAGGTGATTTATGAAACTTACTAAGAGAGTCTAAAGGGAGAGTATATGTGAGGGTTTCTTATAAACCTCCAGTTAAGGGCTTTGGTCCATTATTTTTGCAATGGTACCGTTTTATGCTTCCAAACTCTTCCACTTAAGAAGTGGTGCCAAAAGTGCCATTTTTAGTGCTATATGGCACTTTTGGATGGTAAAATTGATACAAAGCTCGTAGATATATATGAGTAATAGGTTTAAAATTAGTCTTCTCGGGATATGCCTTAAAAAATTAGTGCATCATGTTTGTAAAAATAGTGGATTATCCGATAAGTAATCATAAGAAGGGACAAACCATGATTAAAAAAAAAAAAAAAAATCAAAGTTGGAATCGAACGCATGATAATCTAACTTGAAGTCCAGCGCTGTACTGACAGAGCCACGCCTCTAATTATGTAATTTAATATATTGGTGTTTGCAGGGCTTTAATTGCTTAGCTTATTAAGAGGAGCTGGAGGAGGTGTTCTTGCAAACCTCCAGTTAAGGATTTTGGACCATAATTATTACAATGATATCGTTTTATGATTCCAAGATTTTTCACTTAAGAAGTGGCACCAAAAATGTTGTTTTCAGTGCTATATCTCACTTACCAATGGTAGAATTGATAAAAAAAAGCAGGTAGATATGAGCAAAAGTTTTCAAATGAGCCATTAAACATCACTCCAAAAAGGTCTGGTAGCCCAAAAGCCCAAGCTTTTCCATTAGAGACATGGCACCAAAAGTGCCGTTTTTAGTGCTATTTGACTTTTGCAGATGGTGGAATTTATAGGAAGAACGTAGATACGAACAATATTTTTTATATGAGCTATCAAAAATATATCTAAGATATTCTGGTAGCCTGTTAGTCCAACCCCTCGAGAAACGGCATAGAAGTGCCTTTTTTCGTGCCATATGGCACTTGCACACTGCAGAATTTATATAAACCACGTACATATGAAAAACAGCTTAAATCTCTTAAGCATCTCTGAGCTCTTAAGCATCTCTTTATGATGTTCTAGTAACCCGCTAGGCCTGGAAAAAAGAAGAAAAACCTACCGTTTTAACGTTTTATAACTTTTAGTTACTGTAAGCCGTGGTTCGCTCTTTACTAGGTTGCAGCTAAGGCTTCAACCATGACAAAGAGTTCATTGCAAATTCTCCTCAGAAACTAGTTAACGTTAAGATCTGTAACATCTAGTAGATGGTAAAATTTTTAAAACCTAGTAAATATGAGCAATAGCTTTTAATTGAGCTATTAAACATCTATCTACGATTGTGTGGTAGCCTGCTAATGTTTCAGTAGCTTACTGATGAGCAGACGATTTATGAAACTTACGAAGGGAGCTGAGAGGGGGGTGTACGGGAGGGGCTCTTGTGAGCCTCCAGTTAAGGGTTCTAGGACATAACTATTACAATAGTACCTATTTTGTACTTTGGAGCTTTTCCACTTAAGAAGTGGCACCAAAAGTGTTGTTTTCAGTGCTATATCGCACTTATGAATGATAAAATTGAAAAAAAAGCACGTATATAAGAGCAATAGCTTTCAAATGAGTCATTAAACATCAATCTTATAAGTTTTGCTAGCCCAATAGCCCCGGCTTTTCCACTTGAGACATGGCACCAAAAGTGCCGTTTTTAGTGCCATTTGGAACTTACTGATAGTGGAATTTATATGAAAGACGTAGATTTGAACAATATCTTTCATATGAACTATAAAAGATCTGTCTATGACGTTTTGGTAGCCTACTAGTATCACCCCTTGAGAAATGGCACAAAAAGTGTCATTTTAGTGCCATATGACACTTGCAGATGGCAGAATGTATTAAAAGGACGTAGATATGAAAAATAATTTTTTAATGAGCCATTCTCTATGATGTTCTGACAGCCCGCTAGGCCTGTTGAAAAAAAGAAAGAAAAAAAAAAAAAAAAAAAAAAAAAAAAAAAAAAAAAAAAAAAAAAAAAAAAAAAACAAGAGAGAGATCAGTGCTACCAATGCAAAACGGTGATTTTCCTTGTTATTCAGGGGGAGGACTGTAATTTCCTTGTACAAGGTTTTCAACCAAGCTGATTCCAATGGTACACTTTTTTTTTGATCTGACGCCATTTTGAGGGGTTTGAGGCTCAGCTTTCCTTATACAAGGTTTTCAACCAAGCTGATTCAATGGTACACTTTTTATTTTGATCTGACGCCATTTTTGAGGGTTTGAGGTATTTTTCGAAATCACCATAAATTTCTTTTCGCAACAAACTTTTACTTTTAAGACAAACCGAAATAATAGTTAAGATTCCTGAGTCAGTGTTAGATGGCAATTTTTGTTTACTAGGCATTTTTTTTTTCAAATCGCGTTTTTTAGCCTTTGGTTACTATGGGCTGTGGTTCGCTCTTTACTAGGATGCAGCTACCGCTGCAACCATGATACCTTGCCGGGGCATTCTTTAAAAATGAACCTAGAAAATGACCGAAAAAATAACACCGGATACCGATACAGATACTCGCGATACGATACATGCGATACCAATACGCCTGATACCGATACATGCAATATCGATATGTCCGATACCACATACAGCCCTTCCCCAGGGACTATGGAGGGCCATATCATCATCAAAATCATATATATTGGATCTTTGAACTATGTTAAACAAAATGGCTATTTCTAATTTTTTATAGGACTACTTTGGGGGAGGGGGGCCTATTTGCCCTCCAATTTTTTCGGTCACTTAAAAAGGGCACTAAAAAATTTAATTTCCATTCGAATGAGAATGGACGGGATATATATATATATATATATATATATATATATATATATATATATATATATAGTATATATATATATATATATATATATATATATATATATATATATATATATATATATATATATATATATATATATATTTGGACAAATTTTTGTCCAAATAGAAAAAAAACAAATAACTGACTGAAGGAAGTAGCATAGCACTTTAAACCAACATTTCTGTTCTATTCAACTTAAAGCAAACATTCTTTGACCAGTTTGAAATCCAGTCAATCAACTGGTATCTCAATCAAAGTTTCGACATTGATGTTTATGCTTAGAATAGCTGGCTTTTAATCCAATGAATTATTTTAGTATCTCACAAACAAAATGAAACAAACAACTGCAAGGTTTTAATAGAGATAATCCATGATAAATTTAGTCAAGAAGAGACTTAATTCCTCAATTGGAGATCATATAAGCACCCCCTTTTTTCTAAGGACCATTTAAGAATATCACGGGTATTTTATGCTTGGGTACTTTTGTACAAGCACTGTGTCGACCTCTTGAACGAGGTCGAGGCCAAAGGCTTCGACCGAATCCATTGATTTTGAATTGAAAAACAAGTATTTTGCAGGCATCAAGACATGGCTAATCAAACAGTTCGTGGTAACGAACTGTAAGTAAGGAGCGACCCGGCTCAATGGTAATCGAAACTCTAGAAAACGAAATTTTGATACCAATAGATACATCAAAAGAATTAGATTTTAATGCTGATTTCAAACATACAAGTTTCATCAAGTTTAATCCTACCTATCAAAAGTTACGCGCCTGAGAAAATTTGGCTGATTTTCGAAAAAAAGGAGGAAAGACCCCCTAAACGTTATATAATATAACCTTAATGAAAATCACATCATCATATTCAGCGTATCAGAGAACCCTACTGTAGAGCTTTCAAGCTTCTATCTACAAAAATGTGGAATTTTGCATTTTTTGCCAGAAGAAAGATCACGGATGCGTGTTTATTTGTTTTTTTTTCCCAGGGGTGACCGTAGCGACCCAGTAGTCCTAGAATATCGTGGGAGAGCTCATGGGAACGGAGATTAAAAGTTCTAGGGCCCTTTTTAAGTGACCAAAAAATGGAGGGCAACTAGGCCCCCTCCTACGCTCATTTTTTCCCCAAAGTCATCCGATCAAAATTTTGAGATAGCAATTTTGTTCAACATGGTTGAAAATATGATAACTATGTCTTTTAGGATGAATTAAAATCCCCCGAAGTTCCGGGGGGAGGGCTGAAAGTTATGAACTTTACCCAATGTTAACATATAGTATTGATTATTGGGAAGTATACAGACGTTTTCAGGGGGATTTTTGATAGGGGGGGGGGAGGGTGGGTGGGTCGGTGGTTATGTAGGAGGATCTTTCCATGAAGGAAATTTTCATGGGGGAAGGGACATTGCTGTGAAGGGGGCACTGGATTTTCCAGCATTATTAAAAAAAAGATCAGAAATGAAATATAAAATAAACAAGTTTTTCAACAGAAAGTAAGGAGCAACATCAAAACTTAAAACGAACAGAAAATATTACGTTTTTGATTGGGTTCACCCCCTAGTCAATACCTTGCTCTTTAAGCCAAAGATTTCTTTGAAAGTACTTTCATAAGAGCTATTTATTCTATATAACGGCCTTTGTGATTAAGGGCTCATTTTTAAAGAATTGGAACAAAATTCGAACTTTACCTTAAAGAGCGAGTTATTGACTAGGGGTGAACCCCCTAATATACGTATTAAAAATATATGAATACAGAAGTTCGTTACGTAAGTTAATTCGTAAGTTATGTATATTTATTACTAATAAAAACGTTCGTAAATAAAATTAAACAAGTTTCGAGAAAGCCATTTAACCGAATTAAAGTAAGATTAATATAAAAATTTTATTTTAATTATTCATGTACGGTGAGCCAAAATCAAAACCTGCATTAATTCAAAAACGCTCGAAAATTAAATAAAAAAGCAAGTTTTTTTTAACTGAAAGTAAGGAACGACGTTAAAACTTAAAACGAACAGAAATTATTCCGTGTATAAAAGGGGCTGTCCCCTCCTCAACGCCTCGCTCTTTACCCTAAAGTTTGAATTTCTCAAAACTCTATTTTTTTTAAACAATAAAAACTTTAGCGTAAAGAGCGGGGCGTTGAGGAGGGGACAGCCCCTTTCATATACGGAATAATTTTTGTTCGTTTTAAGTTTCAACGTCGTTCCTTAATTTCAGTTAAAAAAAACTTGCTTTTTTTTTATTTAATCAAACAGTTCGTGGTAACGAACTGTAAGTAAGGAGCGACCCGGCTCAATGGTTTCCAAAACTCTAAAAAGCGGAATTTTGATACCAATAGATACATCAAAAGAATCAGATTTTAATTCTGATTTCAAATATATAAGTTTCATCAAGTTTAATCTTACCTATCAAAAGTTACGCGCCTGAGAAAATTTGGCTGATTTTCGAAAAAAGGGGGAAAGGCCCCCTAAAAGTTATAGAACCTTAATGAAAATCACACCATCATATTCAGCGTATCAGAGAACCCTACTGTAGAGGTTTCATGCTCCTATCTACAAAAATGTGAAATTTTCCATTTTTTGCCAGAAGAAAGATCACGGATTTTTGTTTTTTTTTTTTTTTTTTTTGTTTTTTGTTTTTTTTTCCCAGGGGTGATTGTATCGACCCAGTGGTCCTAGAATATCGTGGGAGGGCTCATTGGAACGGAAATTAAAAGTTCTAGTGCCCTTTTTAAGTGGCCAAAAAAAATGGAGGGCAAATAGGCCCCCTCCCACGCTCATTTTTTTCCCAAAGTCACCCGATCAAAATTTTGAGATAGCCATTTTGTTCAACATGGTCGAAAATATTGTAACTCTGTCTTTTAGAATGACTTAATCCCTCGAAGCCCCCAGGGGGAGGGCTGAAAGTTATGAAGTTTACCCAATGTTAACATATAGTATTGGTTATTGGGAAGTATAAAGAAGTTTTCAGGGGGATTTTTTTCTGGTAGTGGGGGGTGGGAGTGGGTCGGGGTTTATATGGGAGGATCTTTTCATGAAGGAAGTTTTCATGGGGGAAGGGACATTGCTATGAAGGGGGTGCCGGATTCCCATCATTATTTAAAAAAAAAAATCAGAAATTAAATATAAAAAAACAAGTTTTTTCAACTGAAAGTAAGGAGTAACATCAAAACTTAAAACGAACAAAAAAATATTAGCTATATGATTGGGTTCACCTTCTAGTCAATGCCTCGCTCTTTAAGCCAAATATTTTTTAGTACTTTCATAAGAGCTATTTATTCTAATTAACGGCCTTGGTGATTAAGGGGTCATTTTTAAAGAATTGGAACAAAATTAGAACTTTAGCTTAAAGAGTAAGGTATTGACTAGGGGGCAAACCCCCTAATATACGTATTAAAAATATATGAATATAGAAGTTCGCTGCGTAAGTTAATTCGTAAGTTACATATATTTATTACTAATAAAAACGTTCGTAAATAAAATTCAACAAGTTACGAGAAAGCCATTTAACCAAATAAAAGTAAAATTAATATGCAAATTTCGTTTGAATTATTCATGCACGGTGAGCCAAAATCAAAACCTGCATTAATTAAAAAACGTTCACAAATGAAATAAAAAAACAAGTTTTTTTTAACTGAAATAAGGAACAACGTTAAAACTGAAAACGAACAGAAATTATTCCGTATATGAGAGGGGCTGTCCCCTCCTCAACGCCTCGCTCTTTACGCTAAAGTTTGATTTTCTCACAACTCAATTTTTTTTAAACAATAAAATTTTGTTTTAATTGCAAATTTTTTAAATTAACTTTAACGAAATTCACACCATCAGATTCAGCTTATCAACGAACATTATTAAAGAAGCTTCAAACTCCTATCTGCAAAAATGTGGAATTTTGCATTTTTAATTAACTTTAACGAAAATTACACCATCACATTCAGCTTATCAGAGAACCCTATTAAAGAAGTTTCACGCTCCTATCTGTAAAAAGGTGGAAATTTGCATTTTTTGCTCGAAGAAAGATCACGATGCGTGCCCTCCAAAAAATGGAGGGCAACTAGGCCCCCTCCCACGCTCATTTTTTCTCAAAGTCACCCAATTAAAATTTTAGATATCCATTTTGTTCAGCATAGTCGAAAATCTAATAAATATGTCTTTTAGGATGACTTAATCCCCCACAGTTCCCAGGGGAAGGGCTGCAAGATATGAACTTTGCCCATTGCTTACATATTGTATTGGTTATTGGAAAGTATACAGACATTTTCGGGAAGGATTTTTTTCTGGTGGGGGGGGGGCTGGAGGAGGGGGTTACTCGGGAGAATCTTTCCGTGGAGGATGTTTAATTGGGGTAAGGGACATATCTATGAAGGGTGCGCCGGATTTCCAAGCATTTTAAAAAACGATCAGAAATTAAATTAAAAAAAAACAAGTTTTTTCAACTGAAAGTAAGAAGCAGCATTAGAACTTAAAACGAACAGAAATTATTACGTATATGAGGGGGTTCTCCCCCAAGTCAATACCTCGCTCTCTACGCTACAGTTGTTTTTTAGTGCTTTCAAAAGAGCTATCTATTCTAATTAAACGGCCTTTGTGATTCAGGGGTTTGTGAATTATTTTTTTTTTAACTTTTAACATAAAGAGCATGGTATTGACTAAGGAGAGAACCCCCTCATATACGTAATAACATATACGTAAAAAAAAAAAAAAAACAAGCGATACGGCTCAATAGTAATCGAAACTTTTAAAAACGGAATTTTGATGTCATTAAATGTATCAAAAGAATGGACTTATAATGCTGATTCTAAATATATAAATTTTATTAAGTTTAGTATTGCTCATCAAAGGCTACGAGCCTGAGAAAATTTACCTGATTTTTTAAAGAGGGAGGAAACATCCCCTACAAGTGAAAGAATTTTAATGAAAATCCCACCGTCAGATTCAGCGTATCACAAAACCCAATTAAATAGGTTTCAAGCTCATATCTGCAAAAATCTGCAACTATATATGCAACATATTTTTTGCCAGAAGAAAATATACGAATATAGAAGTTCGTTGCGTAAGTTAATTTGTAAATTACGTCAGAACCAAATTTAGAGACAGCCATTTAGCAAAAGAAGAGTCAAATTTTTATGCAAATTTCGTTTACTTATTCAATGACGGTGAGCCAAAATAAAAGCTGCATTAACTAAAAAACGATCAGAAATTAAATAAAAAAAAACAAGTTTTTTAAACTGAAAGTAAGGAGCGACATTAAAACTTAAAACGAACATAAATTATTCCGTATGTGAAAGGGGCTGTCCCCTCCTCAACGCCTCACTCTTTACGCAAAAGTTTGACTCTGTCTCACAACTTTATTTTTTAAAACAATAAAAAACTTTAGCGTAAAGAGCGAGGCGTTGAGGAGGGGACAGCCCCTTTCATATACGGAATAATTTCTGTTCGTTTTAAGTTTTAATGTCGCTCCTTACTTTCAGTTTAAAAAACTTGCTTTTTTTATTTAATTGTAGAAAAAGTCAAGACAGATAGTCCGAGTGATTTAGAGGCAAATCTGACATAAGCCCTTTTTAGGATTGTATAAAAATGATGTCATTTCATTTGTTGATATATAAGTCTATCTATCGTCCATCCATAGGTCATTCCTAGGGCAGAACTAAGGTTCTGCCCGAAAGATTGGATTGATTTTGGGTAGTCGCGTGACGGACAATGTCCACTGGACTTGTATACAAAATCTGGGACTGAAATTGGTTGGACTTACAGGCGGCAAACAAGTGAAACCTAAGCCTACTGGGCTTGGCCGCTTGTGCTCTAAAGGTAGAATACCGTGTCATAAATATTGACATATGACCTTGGCAAACAAGTGAAACCTAAGCCTACTGGGCTTGGCCGCTTGTGGTCTAAAGGTAGAATACCGTGTCATAAATATTGACATATGACCAACAAGTCCCCTGGAATTGCAGGCAGATGGTGAAACCTATAGTTTCTTAAGTGTTTGGTTAAATGGCATGGGTAAACGGCGAAAGTAAGTGTGACTCTCTTATTGGACGAATACTTTTGTGTTAGCTTTTGAAAAGGCACACCTGCCTAGAGTCTCTGGCAAATTAACCAAGAATTTCAAATTGACATAGGACCGTTAGATTGCCTGGAATAAGAGGCAAACATGGCACGCTTGGCTATGGTCTTAGGCAGGTTGACCAAGAATTTAGAATTGATACAGAACCGGTAAATTGCTAGTATGACCATGCTTTTCATGACAACTCAACTTGGTACCGTGGTAAATAAGTCAGAAGTAGGGTAGCCATGTTTTGGATGACATTTTTTTATTCACCAGCACATTGCGCTAACTATAATAATTCCTGTTGGATTTCTTGATCGCAGCTTCCGTTTCCTTTGTTTTGAATTTTGAGATTCAGTTTCTCTTGTATTTAGTAATGATCCGATTCGTGGCTAACGCACATATAATTTTTTAAATATTAAAAAAAACATCATTTTAAAAAGTGCTTTATTTAAAGCCTTAAAGAAGCAGAGAAAAAAATACGTAGGAGGGAATTTTTTCTTTTCTTGGACGATATTAGATCGCTGCCTGCAAAGGTAAATCCAAGAAATACAAAATAATATCCAATTTCAGGATATTAAGCAGTCGCAGGCAGTAACAAAAGAGAACAACTCACGAAGTTATGCTCAAAGACGAACCTGACAAAGACAAAGAGCACATACTAACCAGTTTTAATAGCAAATAGGAAAGACAAATCAGCGTGATGCAAAGTGTCGATTTTGCACTACATCAAAAATTTGTCAACAACCCTTATTTGTCTTTAAAGCCCCAAATTCGAAATCTTTTTTGAAATCCTTAAAAAACAGTATGGGCAATTTTCAGTCGGTTTTATTTATTTTATTCTTTAAAGTTTTGAAGGTACTCGTCTGACGGACCTCATATCAAACAAAAACCTGCGTGAAAATGTGGCTCGATTCCACTTTTTAGGGCTATAATAAAAAAAAGTTAAGATTCCTAGGCAATATTGTATGGGTGAACGGTAAAAGATTACTAAAGGTTTTACTGTTTGACCACAGGGGTACCAGTTCAGGAAAATATAGGAGGAGGGGAGGAAAAAAAATGCTTCCCAAAATCTAGGGGAGGTGATAATACTTTTTTTTATATTTGTTTTTTGAAAAAACAAAAGATTTGTTTCAATAAAAATCTAGAGACAGGGAAAAAGTCTTGCTGAACACTCCTCTCTCCCTAATTGGCACCCTTGTTTGAAGACCCATCTGTGCGGAGGGAAAAGTAGCTTGTCCCCAAAAGGAGTGAAAAGAGATCATAAGAAAGGATTCAAAGGAAATTGTAACTTCATAAGAGAGAGGGGAGACTGAAGCTTTGAGCAGATTCGGGGGAGGAGGATCGTGCATAGTTGTGTTTAAATAAGGGGTCCAGGTGATGTAATGAGTTACTAGTCGTAGATGTAGTGGTTGCATATTGTGTGTTCTACTATGTCACTGACTTTAATCTGATTGCCTTAAAAAAAACGGTTTTTCGTGGAAGACCACTTTTCTTACACCGAAGTCTTAAGAAGATTTTTTTAAATAACGTCAAAGTGGAAGCTTAAAGTAAGCTATTTAGTGTCAAAAACCTCTTTAATAAGATGTATTAAAAATATGGTTCGATACCACTGTTTGGGGCAACAATTGAAAGAAATTAGGATGGCTAGGTTCCGTTTTGCAGATGAAGTATAGGTTGCCAAAACCAGCCTGATGTGGTTTAAATGGACGGCGATATATCATAAGGAAAAATATAAAAATGGCTTAAAATTAATGAGAGAAAGTAATGAGCAAAACTCTGAATAAGGGAAAAGATAAAGAGAATGTGCAGATTTGGTGGCCACAAGATGCTTGGTGCTGTGATGAGTAGTTAGTAGCTGTGCTAATACTAGCAGTTAAACGTTGTTATAGTCGATATTTATTAATGAATCAATGCACAAAAAATCGACTCATTGATTTTAATTGTATTATAATAAAGACAAGGCACCTAGAATGTTTAAGTATATAGTGGTTGATGGTATATTAATGGTCGAAGAACATCTTTAACAACAGCCTCATATGGGGTCTAATCAAGCCACCAAAATCTAATTCTAATCATGCCACTTATTTGGCTATTTTCTTTATTGAGGACTGAATCAAAATAGTTCGCAAACACTGTACACTTTATCCTTAAATAAGGTTTACTTCTCATGTAATTATTCCAAAAATGTAAGCAAAACTCAATAAACGTACCTGGAAAGAAGCTGCTAGAGCCAAAAGTATATCGTAAACAATTCTTTCTTTTTTTGCTCCTTCAAGCTTATTTGCTATTTCTTCTGCAACATCATCTGACACTGTGACAGGAAGTTGTGGTTCTTGTTCACTGAATGGAGAAAGTAAAAAATGAAGTCCCAACAGTGGAACTAGAAATAGTGTTGCCCTAACAGCCTTTTTATAGACACAAGAACAAGCTGGTTCAGAGTAGAATGAAATATTATCAGAGATGTTCCTTCCCAAAAAAGAGAATCTTGACCTTTGGCCATTTGCAAAGAGATCTTTGGTAGCCTCTGCCCCATTGGACGACTTTTTAACGTCTATAAAAATAGAATTGGTTAAAGATTTAGCTTAGTCCAAATAACACGATTTTCATTTAGTATTTCTCTACTTCTGGCCCACTTAGAAAAGTCTTATAATCTAAATTACGAGTGCTGAGTATGACTAAATTGTTGTTTATCATATTAGGCTTTACTTATAACAGAGCAAAATTTAAACCAGCAATGTTTGAACGGTGGTCCAAATAGATACAGGCTGCCACTAATCTTCTAAGTATTGTAAGAAATACTTAGCTGCTTTTTGGTACATTTAAGATTATTGTGAGAAAGGAGGTATTAGTAGTTCAAAACATTCTTCAACACAATTGACTTGGAAGCTAAGAATGAATATTCATTATGAATAGGAGTTAATACGAGAACTAACTTAATTTTGTCCTGTACGGAAAGACTATCCTCAGTTAGTCAAAGGGTGGTTTTCTTTAGTTAGATAAATTGTAATTTCATACTAAGGTCAGTGAAAACATTTTTAGGCCCAGAGACGAATTCAGTTGTTAAAAAAAGTGAACTTTTTCCCATTAAAAAATACTTGCCATAATTATATCCCATCCATCCCTACGGGCCGTATTTGGGCCACTCCTTTTGGCAGGGCAAGAATCATTGCTCGAAAAGACGATCTATTTGGCGCTTTTCTGGCAAGCTGTAGGCTACTACGTGCTGGTGGTCAAAGTTTTCAGTCCATTTATTCTGTGGTCTTTCTAGTGTTTGTCATCCATCAGTCGTTCCTTTAAGTGTTACTTAGAGAAAACAATAGGAGGCTATTCTTTTGACAAGACCATGTCACCGCAGTTGCTGCTGTTTATTTAATTTTGTAATATGTCATGGGACTCGTTTGTGATCTTATCGCTGCAATTTATTATTACTATACAACAAAGAAGCCACAATAACAATAAGAGCAGGACCCTATCATTGTATGTCTTTAGGATCCTTGACTAAAATCACACCACAAGCATATTTGTTTATGGATATTATATATTCATATACACTTTAAACTGTGAGTCACACACAGCAATCGGCACAATCAGGCTGCTTTTGAAAGGAACTTTTGTACTAATTCTGTAAGTAGTCTTACTTCCAGGTTTTTCGACAGTCTCAGCGAACCAGGTGCTTGTTACTCGGTGCTTGATATCTGGGTAATGTTTTTTTCTGCAGTTTGGAAGACTTCCTAAGTATATGAACTCATCTATTGCTTCAAATATCTGGAGGCTGGTCATGGAAGGAAAATTTTCATGATCATGATGAAATTCCACCATAATTTCAGTTTTGCTGGCAGTTGTTCACTTGGCAAAGGACTTCTTAACTTAAATGATGTAGTCCGTCTGTCTCTGGAGTTCTTTAGCAGTTGCAGACATCACAATATCTTCAACCACAAATGCCTGCGCTATATCCTGGGCATCCGCCTCTCAGATAGAATCTCGAACGACGAAGTCAGGAGAAGATGTCCCGCCCACTTGTTTCCGACATTGTTAAGCAGAGTAAACTGAGATGGTTTGGTCACACAATACGCAGACCAGATGACCATATAAGCAAAAAATGCCTCAAATGTCTACCACTACCGGCATGGAAGAAGAGGGCAAGTGGCCAAAAGAAGATGTGGCTAGCAACAGTTAAGTCCGATCTGGAGCCAATGGGAGGATTCCGAAAATACGGTCGTCACTGGGATCGCCAGTTTCTGGAAATCATGCAGCCTGAAACCCTCGAGTGAAACCTATGGAAGGAGACAAGTCGTCGTCTGCTGGGCACCACGATGAGCCTGGATGTGGCTGGAACATGCAACAAGTACAAGTAAGTCATTAAGTAGACAACACCACCGCACCCACCAATTTTTATTGTGTGTTTGACTGGTAAGATTAACAAATAGCATGCAGGAACAGGTTGAAGATGCCTGGGGATAAAACACAGCATTCTAAGATGCCAGGGAAGGTTGAAAGCTCATCTGAGAGACCATAGTGGTAAGTATTTGGCCAATGCATGGGCTATAAATATGCTCAATGATTACTAAAATTTATCTATACCTCATTGCAGAAAAAAAGTCTTATTAAACAGTTGTTTTAATTTTCTAAAATATTTGCAGAGAAAAGAAATATTACTTAACTCGAAACAGACTGACTATAACTGAAAACTGACCATAAACCCATAGGTTTAAACTGACGGCCTACAGATCGTTAGAAGTTTTAATGCTGCCCCTCATTATCATTGTTTTTTTTCCTATAGAGGTCAAGTTTTGCAATCATATTATGTATGAGCTATAGATACAAAATTAAGAATAACTTTATTAGTGTATTATAGACTTGACATATCAAGACTTTACCTTCAAATGTCAATATTAAATGTAGTTTGCTGGTAAATAGACACCTGGACATTAACAGAATCTGATACAAAAATATGCTATATAAAATTAATACATATCAAAGTTTACACGTTGCAACCTGCATACCGGGGTTTCGATTAACAGAAGTCCATTGGAAAAACTTCAAGATATAGAGATAAACTTTGACTTGTGGAGGTAAAGTGAAAACTAAATGACAATTTATCTGCTGAAAATCCAGTTATAAAGGTAATTTTCGGGTCATTCAGCAAAGACTAGACAGATTCTAACCTATCTTGAATGCAAAAACCCATGGAAAAGAAATAAAGCGGAACCAAAAAAAATATTTAGCAATTCTATAAACGTACCAAACAAGTGAAACCTTCAAGCCGACGCAGGCAACGTATTTCCTACAATTAAAATCTAACCTTACGGACAAAGTAAAAGGAATTTGAATGCAACTTGTCATACAAACATGATAATTAGGTTGAGCAGGGCAAACAAATTATAACAGAATACTGAGGGCCTTGGTGATATCACAGTGTAGCTGATAAAAAATAAAGCATGTCCTTGAAAGAGTATAAATTGATTCTAGAGCAAGCAACGGTTTAGTAGCCTAGCCATAAGTTTCCCAAATATGATTTCTCGCTAAATCATAATACTTCGAGACTGGTTTCCTGAAGTTGACCTCTTTACACTAAGACAATATTGCATAAGACTGGAAAAATCTAAAATGATCGAAGCTTAGTAATTCGGGGTTAGCTGTCAGTTTCGCAAGACTTTGAAGATAAAACTGATTTTCTAGTATCACTAGTTTCGTAAATGCATAAGCAATAGATTGTGATTTCCAGCTCCCATTCACATAAATATATAAAGGTAAAAGAACTCTGAAAATTCATGGTATTATTTAAAAGGTACCGGAAACAGTGTACCCTCCGTGCGAGCTCTTTGTGCCTTAATGCTGAAAACTAACTTTGTAAATGCATGTAAAATTAAATGTTTATATGTTTAAATGTTTTGTAAAATTATAAAAGTCACAATTTACCTTTTGAAAGGAAGTGAATTTAAATCTTACATGCCAAATGTGAGAAAAGTTGAATTTTGAGGAGATTTTACTCGATAAAACACAGTTTCAGGTGAAAAAGGATAAAAATATATGTACTTTTTTCGCTAAAAGTAGAATTTCTTAGGTTTTTCTTAAAGGGCGTCAAAAGTTTTTTTCGAAAACCCCGTTATACTTAGCCATAAATCAATCGTAACAGGTTTTTAGGCCAATAAACTTGCTTGGCAATTTAAAAAACTTAGTTTTCAATATAATGAACTTTGAAATAAGTATAATAAAAGTCATTAAGAAATTTTGAATGATATTTTAATGTAACTTGTTGGAGATATTTTTTCTCTTCCCTATATTTTTGGAATTTAGAGTAAGTTTCGACACAAGCATGTGTTTATTTAAAGTGGGTAGCTTAAAATAAGTTCTTAGAAGGTTTTGCACGAAAGTGAATGGGTATTTTTTGACAGTTCGTTGTTATGCAAATATGGGAGGTAAATTGGCCGATGTGATATTATATCAGATTTGGGTGGATATTATTTTAAATCAGTTCTGGGTGAGTGGTGGTGAAAGAAGCTTTGCTAAAATTTTGTGGGTATTGTTATAATTTTGGCCATTTTAATTTTTTTTAGATATTCCACAGGTAACACTACATAAGGTTAGGACATATGGTTCTATGGCAGACGTGCTCATTTGCCAGGGTCAGGAAATTTAAGCACTGACACCCGTATTGGCAAGTGAGTTTTCCTCTGAGGAGCCCTGATGTGAGGTGATTACTTGGGAATATTAATTTTTGTAGACTTAAGGTGCTTCTGCTTGGTTTTGGACAACGACTTACATTTATTAATGTTGCATTTGCTCTAATTGGACATGAGTTTTTGGCTATTGGATTGGATTTACTGTTTTTTTTTCTTAGGTGACTGGATGGATGAGTTCGGTATAGACCTTGTTCAAGTGTTCATTTATCTCAGTTACTAAATCTCAGTTTACTAAATTATATATATATATATATATATATATATATATATATATATATATATATATATATATATATATATATATATATATATATATATATATATATATATATATATGTATATATATATATATATATATATATATATATATATATATATATATATATATATATATATATATATATCTATATATATGTATATATATATATATATATATATATATATATATATATATATGTATATATATATATATATATATACATATATATATATATATATATATATATATATATATATATATATATATATATATATATATATATATATATATATATATATATATATATATATATATATATATATAGCCTATATTAAATTAATCGAGACAATGCACCTTTTTCGGAGACTTCTAGGAAGGTCATGTTCCTTTCTTCCCTTTGACCAATGGGCTGCTTTGCCGCAATTCTCTCACCAGTCCGCCCATGATCTTTAACAGATATTTGCAACATGGTCTCCTTAGATCCTCTATTCCCTTGGTCACTCAAAAGGCTTCCTAGAATATACTGATATTGGAGTTGCGCCAACCATAATTGGTTTGGTGTAAAATAAGATTTTAGTTTAAGCTAGAACTGAAAGTTTCGGGTTGTCATGGGCAACTGTGATCCATATACTTCCCCTTAAATAGTTATTAAACATGTCGTAGTTGCCCTATATTTTTAAGTTTAGTCTTAATAAGTTGTTTTTTTTCCAGGATTTTTTTTTGTATCTTCTCAGTGCATTTCCAGAGTATTAAGAATATTTTATTATTTTTATGCTCTATTTCAAAAATTAGAACCTACAAAATAGATCACAAAAATACGCATATATGAACTCTTTTATCAAATTTCTTCCTCACATGTGTACAAGGAGTATGTTAAAAGCTTTTTGAGCGGAAAAAATGTTTTGAAAATAATCTAAGATTTTTTTTTGGATGAGTAACTTCCATCTTGAATTGTCCAATTTATTTTCAACGGCGATGACAGCTGTTAAGAAATTATCACTTGTTTCTGTTTTGAGAACGTAGGAACGTAAGGTGTTGATGGATAATCTCGCCTTGCTTAGTGTGAATGGGGTAATTGAAAGAAACAGAGGTTCTTCGATTTTATTCTCTCGTCCTTTTCTTTAAAACTCAACAATACGGCATTGGTAAAGCGCCATGGACAGCGACTTCATTGTCCCAGTGAACATAATTCTCAAATATAAACTCACGATTGTTTGGTAGAAGTCCTCACTCTGTGTCTAGGGGGATAAAATCAGTTAAATCTCGTGACTCTAATGACCGTGCGGTGTTTTCTGTTTTCTTAGCAAACAAATTGTTTGAAGCACATGTATGAAGGGTGGCAGAACTGACTTCTTTCAGGCGTTATTAATCATAATTATAGAGATGAGAACAGTTATTCTCATATTCTCACCCTTATCAATGCTATCCAGTAGAATATATATATATATATATATATATATATATATATATATATATATATATATATATATATATATATATATATATATATTATATATATATATATATATATATATATATATATATATATATATATATATATATATCTATATATATATATCTATATATATATATATATATATATATATATATATATATATATATATATATATAATATATATATATATATATATATATATATATATATATATATAATATATATATATATATATTTATATATATATATATATATATATATATATATATATATATATATATTTATATATATATATATATATATATATATATATAGATATATATATATATATATATATATATATATATATATATATATATATATATATATATATATATATATATATATATATATATATATATTATATATATATATATATATATATATATATATATATATATATATATATATATTATATATATATATATATATATATATATATATATATATATATATATATATATATATATATATATATATATATATATATATATATATATATATATATATATATATATATATTTATATATATATATATATATATATATATATATATATATATATATATATATATATATATATATATATATATATATATTATATATATATATATATATATATATATATATATATATATATATATATATATATATATATATATATATATATATATATATATATATATATATATATATTTATGGATTATTACCAAGGAAAATGCTCTCGTTACAAATTCAAATTATCGATGTTTTTTTGCAATTTATCAGGTGCCTTTCAAGAGACCACAAAACAAGTTCTAATTATTGAGATATTCAAATTACCGAGTGCCAAATTATTAAAGATTAACTACACTACTGCTACTACAATTACTGCTGGTGCTATTACTACTGCTACTAAAACTAAGGGTATTAAGGCGAAAAATTTGTGAAATATTGAAATTGTTTTTAAATAACTTGGGACACACTATGCCCACGAGGGTTGTTAAGAGAACGTATCAGTAATGTCTCAGGAACGATTGATGGTATTAGTGCTAGGACTTTTATGAAAAAACAAAGAACATTTTAAATGTTTTCATTTTTTTGACTTTAATGAATAAAAATATTATTAAGACTTTAAGGAACAAATGTCAATGTATGTATATTAAAGTGACAATCCATGTTTAATTTTTTTTTTTCAGTAAAGGGAAAATTATGTTCTGATCTTGAGAAGCCATGGATGTTTTCAGTCAATGTTAATTTCGGCTCGTTTTAATTTTGACTTGGTTATTTATTGTAGTTTTTGTTCGTTTTTGGGTTTTATGTGTTTATTGATGGTGATTTGTGTTAGTTCTACTCATGGAAGGTTATTTGACTTCATTGCTGTTCATTTCAATTTAATAGAGCTCTTTACTTTTCTTTGTAAAATTTATTTTTCGGAAATTTTATTTTTTAAATTAATTCAAAACTAAAATGAATTCAATTTACAACGGCTAGTGACATTTTGGGCTAATCATTGCTTTTATCGGTTAAGTATAAACGTATACCGTAGTAGTATGTTATCTGCAAATACTACTACTACTACTACTACTACTACTATTAACAACTCACCGCAGCAAAAAGCCGCCTGAGGCCAACACAGCTATGCACGCTCCTCCTCCATCCCAATATATTCAAAGCCTCCCTTTTCACACCCTCCCAGGAAGTTCCCATTTTCTTTACACGAGGACGACCTGCTTTCCGTTCAGCCCTAGACGGTTGGCCAAAAAGGACAATCTTCGCCGATCTGTCATCCTTCATCCGCACAACTAGCCACCTCAACCTTTCTTTCATTATAGCCCGAGAGAGCGGTATTGAACCACATTTTTTGTACAGCCTACTGTTTGAAATACGGTCAGTTAGCCTGGTACGCAGAAAAATCCGTAAGCAATTCCACTGGAAAACATCTAGCAAATCTTCATCCGCTTTTCGGAGCGCCCATTCTTCTGAGCCATATTTGACAACTGCCATCACTGTAGTTTCTATTGTTCTATTCTTGATTTGCAGACTTATCTTCCTATTCTTCGAAACTTTTTTTTAACTGTGAAAAAACACCCTAGGCCTTGGCTATTCTACTTTTAACATCTTGACCGCTCCCACCATCTGTACTAATAATACAACCAAGGTAAGTGAAGCAGCCCACCTGATTAATCCTTTCGTTACTCAAATGTCACCTTATCATCTTCACTTATTCCTAGCCTTAGTGACTTAGTCTTTTTAACATCTTCCCTAGGCCTTGACTATTCTACTTTTAACATCTTCACCGCTCCCACCATCTGTACTAATAATACAACCAAGGTAAGTGAAGCAGCCCACCTGATTAATCCTTTCGTTACTCAAATGTCACCTTATCATCTTCACTTATTCCTAGCCTTAGTGACTTAGTCTTTTTAACATTAATTTCAAATCCATTCTAGCACCCTGAACTCACAAAACCTCCAAAAGTTCATTCATTCTGCTCACACTTTTATCTAGGATGCTAAAATCATCAGCATAATCTAAGTCCAGGAGACATTTTCCTTCCCATTTGATTCCATGGTCTTTCATTGCCTTTCCTGTGCTCCTTAAGACGAAGTCCATCAAAATAATCCATATAAAGGGGGATAGAACACAACACTGCTTAACTCCTGATTTAATACAAAACAAACTGCTAACCTCATTTCCCACATTAACCGCAGGAGTGTTATTCTCGTACATAGCACTAATCACTTTAATGTATTTGTCTGGTATATCATACAAGGATAAAACTTTTACTAAGGCTCTTCTATCAACAGAATCGAACGTTTGCTCATAATCTATAAAACTGAGGACCAAAGGTGCTTGACAACTCAGGCACTTCTCAATTATTAACCTAAGAGTGAAAGTTAATAAAGCTCCAGGTGCTGATAGGGTAGTAAATGAGTTTCTTAAATATGGTGGCTCTGACGTTAAAAACAAGTTACTGAAAATTATGAATATGATTTTTGAAAAAGGGGAAGTACCAAATGATTTTAGGAAAACCTTAATTAAGCCACTTTATAAGAAAGGTGATAAAAGTGAGTGTGGTAATTATCGATGCATTAGTTTAGTCTCTCTAGGTAGCAAATTACTTAGTAATATGATGCTTTTTAGACCGAGAGATACCGTAGACATAGTTTTAAGAGAAGAACAGTGCGGTTTAGAAAAGGAAGATGCGAGAGGATTTGTCGACCAAATTTTCACACTTAGGTTAATAATTGAGAAGTGCCTGAGTTGTCAAACACCTTTGTCCTTAGTTTTATAGATTATGAGCAAGAGTTCGATTATGTTGATAGAAGTGCTATAGCAAAGGTTTTATCCTTGTATGGTATACCGGACAAATAAATTAAAGTGATTAGTGCTATGTACGAGAATAACACGGTTGCAGTTAAGGTAGGAAATGAGGTTAGCAGCTTGTTTTGTATTAAATCAGGAGTTAATCAGGGCTGTGTTCTATCTCCCTTTATATGGATTATTTTGATGGATTTTGTACTAAGGAGCACAGAAAGGCAATGGGAGACCACTGAATCAAATGGGGAGGAAAAAGTCTCCTGGACATAGATTATGCTGAGGATTTAAGCATCCTAGAGTAAAGTGTGAGCAAAATGAATGAACTTTTAGAGGTTTTGCGAGTTCAGGGTGCTAGAATAGGTTTGAAAATTAATGTTAAGAAGACTAAGTCACTAAGGCTAGGAATAAGTGAAGATGAAAAGGTGATGTTGGGTGATGAAAAGATTGATCAAGTGGGCAGCTTCACTTACCTTGGTAGTATTATTACTAAAGATAGTAGGAGCAGTGAAGATGTTAAAAGTAGAATAGCCAAGGCTCAGGGTGTTTTTTGACAACTAAAAAAGTTTGGAAGAATAGGAAGATAAGTCTGAAAACCAAGATTAGAATATCAGAATATACAGTGAGGATATTAGTCAAATATGGCTCTGAAGCATGGGCGCTCCGAAAAGCGGATGAAGATTTGTTAGATGTTTTCCAGAGAAATTGCTTAAGGATTGTTCTGGGTACCCGGATGACTGACCGTATTTCAAACAAGAGGCTGTACGAAAAATGTGGTTCAATACCGCTGTAAACCTCTATTTAAGTTCTTTATTTGTATGCCTTTTATATTGGCAGATGTAATGGTTTATGTAAATTCCAAAGATAGACGATAAACGTTGGTACATGGTCTTTATTAAATAACGTGAGAATACACATAGAGAAAATAAGGTAGCACAAGAACAACTAGCTACGACGGAGGCGAAAGATGGACTGCCTTTAGGAATGAGCCAAAAATGTAACTTTCCTGGAACGGAAGTTCCAGCTATTGGTTGTTCAACCATGCCTGGGAACGGGCCCTTTCCCACGACTAGCTTTAGTCCCAAGAGCCCCCCTGGAATGCTCTCGTTGACATATAAATGCCCAAATAACTAAGAACTGAGATACCCGGAAAAGCTTCTCGAATTGATGTTAAATACTTTACAGATTCTCCCCCCTGTTTAAGTTAAATTTCCCAAATTTGGCTTATCCCCTTCTCATTAAACCCCCAAACTTTAATTGGATTCAAAACATTCCCTTCCCAAATCATTCACTTCTCGCCTACTAACATTCTACAGCATGAACTAGTAAACAATTACATAATACAAACACTAAACAATACTTGCATAAGTAAAAACTTACATAGTATAAACGAACCACACTAACAACAGTAGTCGGAAACTGGATATTTTATCACTTCATTTTTCTTTGTATACTTTAAAATAGACTTGTTCCCCATACCCCTGAATTTGATGAGGACAAGGAAAGTTGGGATTATGTATAAACTTTGAATTAGGGCAAAAGGAATGACCGAGAAAGGCTAATTAATCCTGAAAATACCAGCGACAAATAAATGAAATTGCAGAAACTCTAAAAATCATACCATGCTGCAATGACGTTAAGATATTATTCCCAATAAAACCCTCGGGGTATTAGTCTGATGTTTACTATTCTTCTGGTACCCTTTCCGTCTAGTTCCTGTAGTAGGAAAACTTGGTTTGGTTGTATTACTTTTATTATTATATATGGACCGCGAAATTTTAATTTTAACCCTTTGCATGTCATATCCTGAACATAGGTAATGTCTCCCTCTTTCAACCATGGTATTTTTTCCAATTTTGTCCTTGTTTCTTCAACAAGAACTTCATCCCATGGGACCTCAAAACCGTCCTGCGAGGCATCAACCTCATCTCGCGAGACATTACAACCAGCTCCCTCACCCTGGGTAGCCAAACCGTCCTGCGAGGCATCAGTACCATCTCGCAGTGCAACAAAAAAAACCATCCCGTGAGGCATCAGTACCATCCCACGGGACCTCAAAACCAGCTCCCTTTTCCTGGGTAGCCAAACCGCCCTGCGAGGAATCAGTACCATCTCGCAGTGCAACAAAAAAACCATCCCGTGAGGCATCAGTACCATCCCACGGGACCTTAAAACCAGCTCCCTTTTCCTGGGTAGCCAAACCGCCCTGCGAGGAATCAGTACCATCTCGCAGTGCAACAAAAAAAACCATCCCGTGAGGCATCAGTACCATCCCACGGGACCTCAAAACCAGCTCCCTTTTCCTGGGTAGCCAAACCGCCCTGCGAGGAATCAGTACCATCTCGCAGTGCCTTCTCATTATCATTGAGTCCAAATTTCACCCTCGTCAGCGCAGAAAGAAATTCATCGGAAAAAGAAGACGTGTCTTCTTTCCCCACTATCTGTTCTATCTGTTCATATTGTATTGCAACCTTATACGCATCACCTAAACAAAAAAAAAATTATGAACTATTCTCTAACAAATACCGTTTGTAGGACGGTCTGATCCTCTCCTTGAATAAATTAAGAGCAAATCTTCCAAGGACTACACCATCATCCCTGGCTTCTAAGGACACCCTACATGACCTTCCTAATTTTTGCATCCTTCTATAAAATAGATATGCCCTTTCATCCTTAAATTGAGCCACGCCTACAAACTCTGCAACCATTTTGCCTACTATTTTGCCTGGGGCATATGCTACAAGTAATCCACGTTTTAAACTTGACAAATTTATAATCGAGGGGAGTCAAATAAAAGAAATGGAAATATGCCATTTATCCTCCACTATTTTACAAAATCAAAAGCAACCTTTTTGTTATATCCAGATTCCGCCGGAACAAATATAGAAATAATAACTGACATATTGACATCAAAATTTGAAAAAGCAATTACTCTAAAAATTTAAATGTTGGTTTTAAACACAATTCTTTAATTACGGACGCTAGATTTTGGGCAATTAACTTCACTTCTAACAACAAGGGTCTAGTAAAATTTACTGGGTTGGTTAACCGCGTTAAATCACTTACGAAAGGTCGTCTGTCTTACATCCAATTGCAGTTGGTCTCAATTAAATCACTAGCGTCAAATGGAGTCACAATTGAGAATTAATTTTCGATTATCGAATTCACAATGTTAAATTTTGTTTGGAAACTGTCAAATGTAGATCACACGTCGACTGTATAAAATCAGGTAAAAAAAACACCAAACGTAAAATGGCTAAGTGAAGGTAGAAATCAACCGGAGACTTTCAGTTGTAGAAATTTGAATTAGTATGCAGAAGCTATCGCGAGGAAATCCATATTAGGCATTGTGTAACAGCCTATTTCAAAATGTTCATTTAAAAGAAAGTGTTTCTCAAGAAGGCGCTTTGAATAGAAAAAAGTTCAATACCTCGTAACATTTCGATGTCTTTTTATCAGTCTTTTGTAGTATTTGCGGCTCAATATCACAAGCAATTTTGGTAGCGGGCGAAATAGCTCTTCAATATGTTACCAGTATTTAGCGTAAGATGTCGTAAGTACTTATAACGGTCACTCAAATGTCACTTGGAGGTTTTCCCCTAGTGATATATGCTCCACTAGTCTTAACCGCTTGCCACCACTCTGTAAACCTCTGCTGTCACCACTCTGTAAACCTCTGCTGTCACCACTATTTAGTTCTTTATTTGTATGCCTTTTATATTGGCAGATGTAATGGTTTACGTAAATTCCAAAGTTAGACGATAAACGTTGGTACATGGTCTTTATTAAATAACGTGAGAATACACATAGAGAAAATAAGGTAGCACAAGAACAACTAGCTACGACGGAGGCGAAAGATGGACTGCCTTTAGGAATGAGCCAAAAATGTAACTTTCCTGGAACGGAAGTTCCAGCTATTGGTTGTTCAACCATGCCTGGGAACGGGCCCTTTCCCACGACTAGCTTTAGTCCCAAGAGCCCCCCTGGAATGCTCTCGTTGACATATAAATGCCCAAATAACTAAGAACTGAGATACCCGGAAAAGTTTCTCGAATTGATGTTAAATACTTTACTCCGCTCTCTAGGACTACAATGAAAGAAAGGTTGATATGGCTAGGACACGTTGCGCGGATGAAGGATGACAGATTGCCGAAGATTGTTCTTTTCGACCAACCGTCTAGGGCTAAACGGAAACCAGGTCGTCCTCGTCTGGGGTGGGAGGACGCCATAAAGAAAGATTTAAAGGAAATGGGAACTTCGTGGGAGGGTGTAAAAAGGGAGGCTTTGAATAGATTGGGATGGAGGAGGAGTGTGCGTAGCTGTGTTGGCCTCAGGTGGCTTGGTGCCACGGTGAGTTGTTAGTAGTAGTAGTAGTAGTGGGATTTGAACCAGGGCTCCTAAGCATAAAGGAATGGCGCACTAGTAAACTTAACTACCAAGCCAATGGTGATTTGATGCTCTTAGAAATACATTCTAAGCAAAAGGTTTAAAGGTAATAAATGTTCCTTTCCCTTATGAGTTGCTTAGTATTGGTATTTACGAGAGTCCCAATGCCCCAAATACAGGACCCTAATATCCCCCCAACCTTCCCCCCCCTAACTTTTATTTGTTATTTCTTCGGAACTTGGAAATTATTGAACTTTTTTTCATGTCGTTTAAAATGACATTACATATACTTATAACGAAAGAAATTCACTTGTGACATTTTCGAAATATGAAATGAAAATAGCATACATATGCCAGTCGTAATTTTTTCTTCTAGAAAAAAAAATAATGTTCTTAGTGACATTATTTTGTTTTGACTTGGATATTTTTTCAATTTTATTTTCTGGTCTTAAAATGATATTACATATACTTATAAAAAAAGAAATTCACTTGTGATATTTTCGAAAAACGAAATGAAAATGATATAGGCTACATGTGCTAGTCGTGAGTTTTACTTTTAGAAAAAAAAACAATATTTGTAATACTATTTTTTTTGGAACCCAGAAATTGTTTTAACT
This sequence comes from Artemia sinica, assembly GCA_027921565.1. Taxonomy (NCBI): domain Eukaryota; kingdom Metazoa; phylum Arthropoda; class Branchiopoda; order Anostraca; family Artemiidae; genus Artemia; species Artemia sinica. The sequence continues at coordinate 49,649,817 of CM051256.1, read as the reverse complement.
TTTATTTTCATGTCTTAAAAATGATATTACATATACTTGTAAAAAAAATAAATTCACTGTTGATAATTTTGAAATAAGAAATAAAATGGCTTACATATACCAGTCGTGATGTTTTCTCTTAGAAAAACAATATTTGTAATGGCATTTTTTGGAAATTCCAGTGGCAACGAGTAGGATGAAAAAGGAGCCGTCGTAACAATAACAGGCTTTGCCGAGATTACCTGTCAGATGTCCAATATTTTAACACGTTCCTGTAACCCAAGTAGGAAGTGTCGTTGTTAAACATGAACATAAATTTTGTGTGTGTTAGTTTGCTATGAAATGGGCTTGAAACAGTCTGATCGATAAAAGTATCAAGCACAGTGAAAATGAAACGTAATCGGAAACGGTTCGATTAGTAAAAGCGAGGGGCTAATAACTAACCGTCGCAGGTGTCCCTTCCTTTGTGCCTCCGGCTGCGCCTCCGTGCCTCCGGCACACCTGAAACAGCGTGTTCCTGGAAGCGAAGGAACACAGTTTTATCTTTGGCTTATGGAAAGCGTACGGCACGTTTTTTACGACGGTAAACTTTCTCCTCTTGAGAGGTTATCTTTACTTGGTCGTGTTGTTTACTGCGTTCGACATTGGAGATCCTGGGTCCTAAAAAGTGGACACTATGCTTTGAACGAGAATTTTATTACCACAAACCTTTACCATTGCCTAGAGATAAATATGCATTCCCTAGTGGTTCTCATTCGTCGATTCAAACGGCTTGTGCTTGAACGTCTTTTCAAACTCTCCGACATGAATAGCCAACCGTGTGAGTATTTGTTTTAGGAAGACGCGGTCTCATACCAGCACTTACAGCACTGTAATAAACTTTTCGTTCCTCCAACTTCTACATCGAATTCGTCGATATGAAAGTATAACGGATTTTGAAGCTCAATATTCTAATGAACAGTTGTCCTTGCCCAAGGCCAAGCGAGTTAGATCCATTGGTGTTGTGTCTGTCAGTTCCGAATTTTTCTTTTCCCGGGGACGATGAAATCAAGCTCGAACTAGGGCGAGCTCGTATTGAAAGCCAGCGAATAATGAAAGCCTTGATACCCGACGACCTACTTTCTGCTTTCGGTCACCAAGTACCTAATGTTCGTCTTTCTGTACTTCACGACAGTGACTCAGACGATGACTCAGAGGAAAATACTCTGTCCGATAAGCAAGAATAGGCTTCCGCGACTGACACTGAATCGGGCTCGGAAAGTGACGGCATCTTTGAAGATTTGCCAGTGATTGCTCACTGTGTGAAACACCAAGTTGAGAAAAATTGGGTTAGTGAGCCTGTGACGAACATGAAGAATTCTAGGTTTTGTCTTGTCAAGACTTCTGACGGCTCCATAAAACCAATAAAAAAAATCCACGCTGTTGTGGCTTCTGAGGGAAATCTCTGAGAAGCTGAGTAGTGACCGATTAAAACGGGTGATGGTCCAGGGCCGACGGGTAGGACTACGTGAGTCGCCACAAACCAATGCAAAGGTCGGTGTGAAATCGGAATTGCGTATCGGTGAATGGTGCGTTTACAGACCGGTTGGCAGGGGAAAGAGAGTATTAGTTTGGCGGGACATACAGTTTGGCTACTTGTCTGGGCGAAGATGCCACTCTGTTGACACGCAGAATATGGCGATGCCGTTCCCTGACGACATAGGAATTCTGTGCCAGTGGTTCCGGCTGAATGCTGATCTCACATTAACTGCCGCATTGGTAGACCAAGGTTACTGTGACTCCAGCCTGTATATCATGCATTCAGCAGAACCCGTTTCTATGGAGATCGACACCAACATTGTCTTTTGCTTTGACTCAGACGTCTTCACAAAGCTAAATTCATTTATCCAGAAGAAAGGGTTCCACTTTTTTGATGTCTTGTCAGCATCGCAATCATCATGTTAAAAATGGCACCTAAACCCAAAACTGACCTCAAGACCATAACCACCAACATCGCCATGTTCTGTGTGTCAACAGAAGGAATTTTGTTTAACATTTTTCAGAGGTAGTTGTTATTTTTTTTCCTCCCCTCCTCCTCTCCACTCGGTAATATTTTAATACAAAAACATATAAATCTGAAAACTTTATACATTATCATATCACCTAAACTTTAAAAAAAAACAATTATTATATACCAGTCAATGTATTAGTGGACATGAAGGCACACTACCATTTAACTTTTTTCTTGCCAAATATCTATCGCTCCCCCCGTTCCAGGGTGTCCTTCTCCCCCTAGGAGACGCTTTTCCGGTGGCATTTTTACTTCAATTTCTTAAAATTCATATCCTTCAATTTTCACTAATACGAATTTGAATTTTAAAGGTGGTCTTCCAAAAGGCTTACTCTTACAACTTTAAAATTTTTTAACACAAAAAAAACTATTTGCTCTCCCGTAGACTGGGCGTCCTCCGTCCACAAGAAACCCATTCTTGCGGTGGTACTTTTTTCCTTCTTTTTTTTCTTTTTTTCAGCCCTTTTTACGACCAACCTTAATCAAACAGTTCGTGGTAACGAACTGTAAGTAAGGAGCGACCCGGCTCATTGGTAACCGAAACTCTAAAAAACAGAATTTTTATACCAATAGATACATCAAAACAATCAGATTTTAATTCTGATTTTAAATATATAAGTTTCATCAAGTTTAATCTTGCCTATCAAAAGTTACGCGCCTGATAAAATTCGGCTGATTTTCGAAAAAGGGGGAAATACCCCTAAAAGTTATAGAACCTTAATGAAAATCACACCATCATATTCAGCGTATCAGAGAACCCTACTGTAGAGGTTTCAAGCTCCTATCTACAAAAATGTGGAATTTTCCATTTTTTGCCAGAAGAAAGATCACGGATGCTTGTTTATTTGTTTTTTTGTTTTTTTTTTCTTTTCCCCAGGGGTGATCGTATCGATCCAGTGGTCATAGAATATCGTGGGAGGACTCATTGGGACGGAAAGTAAAAGTTCTAGTGCCCTTTTTAAGTGACCAAAAAAAATGGAGGGCAACTAGGCCCCCTCCCACGCTCATTTTTTTCCCAAAGTCGCCCGATCAAAATTTTGAGATAGCCATTTTGTTCAGCATGGTGAAAATATTACAACTATGTCTTTTAGGATGACTTAATCCCTCGAAGCCCTTAGGGGGAGGGCTGAAAGTTATGAACTTTACCCAATGTTAACATATAGCATTGGTTATTGGAAAGTATCCTACAGACGTTTTTAGGGGGAATTTTTTCTGGTAGTGGGGGTGGGTGGGGTTGGGTCGGGGGTTATATGGGATGATCTTTTCATGAAGGAAGTTTTCATGGGGGAAGGGGATTTCCCATCATTATTTTAAAAAAAATCAGAAATTAAATATAAAAAAAACAGTTTTTCAACTGAAAGTAAGGAGCAACATCAAAACTTAAAACGAACAAAAAAATATTAGCTATATGATTGGGTTCACCTTCTAGTCAATGCCTCGCTCTTTAAGCCAAAGATTTTTTAGTACTTTCATAAGAGCTATTTATTCTAATTAACGGCCTTTGTGATTAAGGGGTCATTTTTAAAGAATTGGAACAAAATTCGAACTTTAGCTTAAAGAGCAAGGTATTGACTAGGGGGAAAACCCCCTAATATACGTATTAAAAATATATGAATATAGAAGTTCGTTACGTAAATTAATTCGTAAGTTACGTATATTTATTACTAATAAAAACGTTCGTAAATAAAATTCAACAAGTTTCGAGAAAGCCATTTAACCAAATAAAAGTAAAATTAATATGCAAATTTCGTTTTAATTATTCATGCACGGTGAGCCAAAATCAAAACCTGCATTAATTAAAAAACGTTCACAAATGAAATAAAAAAACAAGTTTTTTTTAACTGAAAGTAAGGAACGACGTTAAAACTTAAAATGGACAGGAATTATTCCGTATATGAAAGGGGCTGTCCCCTCCTCAACGCCTCGCTCTTTACGCTAAAGTTTGACTTTCTCACAACTCAATTTTTTTTAAACAATAAAATTTTGTTTTAATTGCAAATTTTTTTAATTAATTTTAATGAAATTCACACCATCAGATTCAGCTTATCAACGAACAGTATTAAAGAAGCTTCAAACTCCCATCTGCAAAAATGTGGAATTCTGCATTTTTAATTAACCTTAACGAAAATTACACCATCACAATCAGCTTATAAGAGAACCCTATTAAAGAAGTTTCACGCTCCTATCTGCAAAAAGGTGGAAATTTGCATTTTTTGCTCGAAGAAAGATCACGATGCGTGCCCTCCAAAAAATGGAGGGCAACTAGGCCCCCTCCCACGCTCATTTTTTTCTAAAAGTCATCCAATTAAAATTTTGAGATAGCAATTTTGTACAGGATAGTCAAAAATCTAATAAATATGTCTTTTAGGATGACTTAATCCCCCACAGTTCCCAGGGGAAGGGCTGCAAGATATGAACTTTGCCCATTGCTTACATATTGTATTGGTTATTGGGAAGTATACAGACATTTTCAGGAAGGATTGTTTTCTGGTGGGGGGAGGGGCTGGAGGAGGGGGTTACTCGGGCGAATATTTCCGTGGAGGACATTTCTTTGGGGTAAGGGACATTTCTATGAAGGGTGCGCCGGATTTCCAAGCATTATTTTAAAAAAAGTCAGAAATTAAATTAAAAAAAACAAGTTATTACGTATATGAGGGGGTTTGCCCCCAAGTCAATACCTCGCTCTTTACGCTACAGTTTTTTTTAGTGCTTTCAAAAGAGCTATCTATTCTAATTAAACGGCCTCTGTGATTCAGGGGTTTGTGAATTAATTTTTTTTTTAACTTTTAACGTAAAGAGCGTGGTATTGACTAAGGGGAGAACCCCCTCATATACTTAATAACATATACGTAATAAAAAAAAACAAGCGATACGGCTCAATAGTAATCGAAACTTTTAAAAACGGAATTTTGATGTCAATAATTGTATCAAAAGAATGGGCTTATAATGCTGATTCTAAATATATAAATTTTATTAAGTTTAGTATTACTCATCAAAGGCTACGAGCCTGAGAAAATTTACCTGATTTTTTAAAGAGGGAGGAAACATCCCCTACAAGTTAAAGAATTTTAATGAAAATCACACTGTCAGATTCAGCGTATCAGAAAACTCTATTACATAGGTTTCAAAATCATATCTGCAAAAATCTGCAACTATATCTGCAACGTATTTTTTGCCAGAAGAAAAATATACGAATATAGAAGTTCGTTACGTAAGTTAATTTGTAAATTACGTCAGAACCAAATTTAGAGACAGCCATTTAGCAAAAGAAGAGTCAAATTTTTATGCAAATTTTGTTTACTTATTCAATGACGGTAGGCCAAAATAAAAGCTGCATTAACTAAAAAACGATCAGAAATTAAATTAAAAAAAATAAGTTTTTTAAACTGAAAGTAAGGAGCGACAATAACACTTAAAACGAACAGAAATTATTCCGTATATGAAAGAGGCTGTCCCCTCCTCAACGCCTCGCTCTTTACGCTAAAGTTTAACTCTGTCTCACAACTTTATTTTTTAAAACAATAAAAAACTTTGGCGTAAAGAGCGAGGCGTTGAGGAGGGGACAGCCCCTTTCATATACGGAATAATTTCTGTTCGTTTTAAGTTTTAATGTCGCTCCTTACTTTCAGTTTAAAAAACTTGTTTTTTTTATTTAATCAACAACAAAAACAAAATACAACCAACCCATCAACAAAAAACCAAAAATAACCTTAATACCGACGTGCATGAGGGCACAGAACTGAACAGAATCTTGAACCATGTCTCCTACGGACGAGGAGGCCACCCACGGCGGGGCTGGTCCTTCCAGCTCAAGTGCGTGTGCCCCTCGTCCCCCATTCGCTTGAGTTCTTGATATAATTTTATGAGTCTCGAATGCATTCCGAGAACTAGGGCAGCGGAAGCGATGAATACCATCGGAAAACTTCTTATGCTCAGTAGAAGACTTAATAGTAGAAGACTTAGTGTTTATACTTGTGCTAACCGAGCTTAGTTTGATTTACTGAAGCTCATTTGTCCAGTTTCTTAGGGTTGTCATTTGAGCTGTGATTATCGAGATGATTACTGAAACGTACCAATAAATATCTGAGAAACTAGTTATTTTTTTTAGTTGGTTGCTTTACTTAGCGCTTTTTCCTAATAACTCGGTAGTAACAGTTTTTCTGACTGTTGCTTTACAGTTTTTTCTTCAAATACCCAAAGGCCTGGGTTTAATACCAAGAAAGTTGGATTCTAAGTACATTCGGGAAAAAGGGATCTGTGTTTCTTCTGGATTCTTTCGTGTCAAAGCAGCAGATTCCTTTTTTTTAAGTACAATTAAGAATCCGAGATCCAAGGGTGCGTCATCGCACAGCTACTAAACAGAAAAGCATGTATGATAAAAGGGAAAGGGACGTGTGAAGACGTGATAAAAGGCAACTTTTACCGCTGGCCAAGCCATATTGAATAGGGCTGCGAAGCGTGACGTCAATTTTTGGGCGGGAAATTCAAATAACGATGAAACGTGGATGCATAGACACGTTTTTTTCAGAACTTTGGCGAATTGTTTTGGCCTAAAATATTTGTCGTAGATCCTACTAATCCACCAGAACGTTTTCACGTCAAAATGATACTAGGAATATTGACAATCAGTTGTTAGTTACAACTAGAAACCACGTTTCACGGTACTTTGAATTTCGCACTTTGCTTTTTACGTCATCACCGCGCAGCCCTATGTTGTATAACTTAAAAACCGTGTTCCGGGTTTTTTTTGAAATTTCGGGATTTTTTTTTGAAGAAAAATCGGAATTTTATTTTTGAGCTGGTGGCAACGCTGCATGTGTAATAGGAAAAAGTGACACCATCAGTGCCATCGTAGGGTTACCTAGTTTTTGCATGGATATCAACAACTTGCAGTCCTCCGTTCTTCTTCTTTAGGTACATATCAGTTGTTTTTAGTCTTGGGGGTTCTTTTCCTTGCCAAATAAACCCGTAAATGATTTATTCCAAGTTTTAAAAGATCGCTTTTGAAGGTGCTGAAATATTCGACAGATACCGAATAACAGGCAAGCTGTATATATTTACATATTGCGCCCTTTGGAATATTTTATAAGTTTCCTTCTCTGTCCATTTTTAATGCCTCCGGCATGCCTCGGGAGGCATGCCTCCGGCGTGCCTCCGAGCCTCATGCCTCCAGGTGTCCCTCAAAATGCCCAGTTGTTAACCCCTCGAGTAAAAGTAGCAAGAAAAGTTAATATTTAACAGGATTTGAAATCATTTGATCAGTAAAAGTAAAAAGAACAATGAAAATGAAAGGAGGTGTTAACCGGCTGGATTGGTAAAAATACTAAGAACAGTGAAAAGGAAGTAGAGTTTAAAACAGTATGATCAGTAAAACTACCAAGAACAATGAAAATGAAATGGTATTTGAATCAGTTTGATTTATAGGTAATTGCCCCAAGAACAATGAAAATGAAATGATATTTGAATAGTATCGATCGATATTTGAATAGGTTCGATCGATAAATGGACCAAGAAGATTGAAAATGAAAGCGGATTTGAATTGGTTTGGTCAGACACAATGAAAAGAGTATTTGAATCAGTTTGACCTGTCAAAGTACCAAGAACACTGGACAATAAATAGGGGTTGAAACACTTTGATCAGTAAAATTAGCAAGAAGAATGAAAATGAAATGGGATTCGAGTCATAAAGTTCAACCGGTATGTGATCGTCGATTTCAGAAAAAATGCTTGTGACCCGTTCTTCTTGACATAAATTTCTTGGGAATTCAAAAAACAAGGCTTGTCAAGCCATTTGTAATTCCCACATGGAAAAGAGTAGTGAGGCATAGCTGAATGATAGAGAAAATTCAAATCAAGGAAAACTGCGACCAACTTTTCACCGGAAGTCCAGTCGGGTGAAAAACCGAATGGATGGCTTCGCATCCCTTGAAAAACCTACCCACATATCATTGATCGTCCTACAAATAGGTTTTGATCAATATCCAATATCAATCCTGATCCTTCTTTACTAATTTGAAATATTAAGTCCATTACTAGACGAGGAGTAGAAAAATAATAATCTAAATCCAACCCAAGTTCCTGGTAGATTTTGTACATGTTATTACACACAATGTCATACAATGTCAATACATCGCTTGCCAAATACAATTTCCAGTAGTTCAATTTACTAAGGGATTTGGGAAAGAAGCTAAAGAAATCTAAAAACATATTTTTTTCAAGTGCTCTTTACCATGTGCAGAATATTTTTAAGTAAAATCTAAGACTAACAGCTTTTCAAATGATTTGGGTATCGTCTTACACAAAAAACTACCATTTACCCATGCGTCATCAACGTCTTATTTCTATGTAGTCGTACCCAAGCCGGTAGTATGAATTTTAAATCATAGTTGGAATTGTTTATATAAGGCGGTATACTGTATTATTGTTTAATGTTAAAAATTACATGAATTGCGGGCCCACACCTGAAAATTATCGCACAATAAATAGGGATCAATAATATGATCATAATCAAGTATCGTATATTTCACATGAATAAGTTCTTCCCTGAAAATCCAATTCATTGACCCCGTCCTAATTGCTATGTAATCCTCTGGTGAGAGGGATATTGGATAGCACGTTTTGTGCAACCTTGAAATTGACTTACTTGCTGTTTTAATAAGTGCTACCAAGCCTGCACCAGTGCATTACCCCATCCAATTTCTATGAAAAAAAAATTATTAAATTTTATGGTATTACGCGAGTCTCTTTGGGTGTGAACAAAAGATACTGCAATGGTTTCATTTTTTTTAAAGAAGTTTTCAATGTGTCGGATCACATACGTCTATGAGTTTAGCCTTACAATCAAGAGCTACCATGTAACTCTGAAGAAATGTCTTCTGAAAGTCTTAAAATAACAGGATAGACCTATTATCCAAACTGTCTCCACAGAGTGATCGCAATGACACCTGCAATGCCTCAAATGGTGTTTAATATACTTCTAAATCTTGATAGAACCATTGGACAATAGAAACACTTCCCCTTAAGCTTTTTTACCTCACATAAGACCCGAGAGATATCTGTAATAGGAAAAAATGGCAAAAGGAACCCGGTTCTTCGGCAGGCTCGTAAAGAAGACATACACACTGCTTAGCAGATTCAATTGCCGGAGCCATAAATGAATGTAAAACTCCTTTCTATCGTTCGGTTCCACAATGTCAAATTCACTGTCGTACTGAAGCCCGGTAACCCCAATCCCCAAGGTTCATTAGCCTGCTCAAAATATTTTTTTTTCAGTGTCACAAGAAATTTACCTGTTAAACATTTAAAATTTACTTTAGGAAACTCCTCATCTCCATTAACTGTCAAATCGTCCAAGTACGTCTTTGCAGCATCTTGCCCCAAAGGTTTGTCCGCAGCAGTCAGACAGACTTATTGGAAGCCTTGCAGTCCAGTATTGAAACGCCTTAACAATTTTGTGCACCTTAACAAACCCTTAATTGTGAATTATATTTTAACAATTTCTTCCTCCTCCCCCATCTTAAAATAAATTGCTTTTGAAATTGTCAATACACAAAACCACTCACCCACTCGTTAAAATTATCCAATTTTTTTACTAAACCATCAACCTTGGCCAAAAATGCCCCCTCGAAATGTTGTATGTCCGGATGAAGGTTTTGATCTTCAGTCGATATGTACACCGAAAACACTTCACTCAACTTTTCATTAACACAGAAAACCTTTTGAGAGATGAAGGTTTTCTTTTCATTTCTTCAACCCCAATTATGAATTTGACGCTCTAGAATGGTTTGAATGGTTCGAATTTGCACCACTTTGCTTGATTTCAACTCTCTTCTTCGTTATAAATGTAAGAAATGAATAGATAGTTGAATTCTCCAACTCAACAAGCACTCTTTCAAGTTTACTGAAACTTAGATGAATTTCCCAATCAAAGTCCCTCATATACACTTTACTGCTCGGGGTCACCTGCCTTAGCCAAATTTTCATCCACTCACATTGAAATATAAAAGTTCTACGCAGGAGTTGACAGTGCAGTATCGCTCACACCCTAAAACCACTCTTTCAATAAATGATTGAAGTCATTTTCTATGTTAGTGTATTAAGGAACTGCATATGTTTCCATCGAGCGTTGGATCTTATCGAAAAGCATATGTTCATCCACCATCAACAATTGATTTCCAGACTTAACCCGAAAAGAACAATATAAAATTTGTATTTCTTTGAAATGGACGCAAGTGACCTGAAGAGGAATATAGAATTTTTTTTAAAATAACTTTACACAATCTGAACAGGGACACGTTTTTTCGTAAAAAGATTCCAATAGCCTGAAAATGCGAATAAACTTCTTCGTACCAAGACACATACAAAAAAGAGTCTAAATCAGAATCAATAATGAATATAAGAGGAAATAAAGAGACATAGGAAATATAACAGTTTCAAGGAAGGAAAGTGTTTTTATGAATGTAAATTAATCAAAAAAAAAATTTTGCACAAAATAAGTTTTTGAAAAAAGTAAAGAACTCCATTAAACCAAAAATGAACAAAAATAGAAACAAATAATCTACCAAGCATAAAACTGCCACAAATCAGTATCAATAAATAAATTATACCTGAAACAAACAGAAATTAAAATAAGTCAAACTCAAAACAGGCAGAAATTAATCTGAGTAGGGTTCTAACCCCAATGCTTTCTAAAAGCCAGAATAGAATCTGTGCTTTACTGAGAAAAATTCAAATGAATTTACTGAAAAAAAAATGTGCATTGTCAGTTTAGTATACATATGCTGATATTTATTCCTTCAAATCTTAATTAATTTTTGTTTTCTTAAACGTATAAGTGAAAACATTCGAAAGAATCAGTAAAGTACAAATTATATTCTGGCTTTTAGAAAGCATAGGGTTTAGAACCATACTCATATTAATTTCTGCTCGTTCCGAGTTTGATTTATTTTAATTTCTGTTTGTTTTGGGTTCAATTTATTTATTGATATTGATTTGTGGCAGTTATATGCTTGGTAGATTATTATTTTCTATTTTTGTTAATTTTTAGTTTAATTGAGTCCTTTGCTTTTTTTTGAAAAACTTATTTTGTGCAAAAAGTTTTTTTTATTAATTCCCGTTCGTTCTATATTGACATAGTCTTTTTCAGGGAGAAAGACTGAGCCACTTCTGAAGTTAAACAACCATCCCTTTCATAAAAACTTTAATACCCCCTGATCATAATTTACAACCCTTGCCCCAAATCTCTGGGGTAAATTTCAACACCAAAAGCCTTGTTATATGATATTTCGACTATTTTGAAAAGAATGGCTATCTCAAAATTTCCATTGGACACATTTCGGGACAATAAAGAACATTAGAGCGTCTGATTACCAATCCAATGAGCCCCTTTGAAGTTCATATGACCAAAATTTCTATAAAAACCTCATATGTCCCATAGGCACATCTTACAACCCTTGCCCTCAGGGCTAGGGGAATTTTTTATCCTCAAAGACATAATTTTCATACCTTTATGATAGGCTTAACAAAATGGCTGTATCAAAATTTTGATTGGAAGTGTTTTGGGAAATGATAGGTGTGGAGGGAGACATTTGCCCTCTGATCACTTTTGACTAATAAAAAAGGAACTAGACCTATCAATTTCCAATCGAATGAGCCCTTTTTGAAGCTTCTACGACAAGCCTTTCTATAAAAACGTTATATCCCCAAGGGCATAACTTACGACCTTTGTCATGAGGGCTATTGGGGGAGGGTTGTCATCCTCAAAGACATATTTTCCATACTTTTCAACTACGTTGAACAAAATGGCCATATATAAATTTTGACCGGCAGCGTTTGGGGAAATGATGGGCGTTGGGCGGGGGAATTCTCCCTCTGATTACTTTTGACTATTAAAAAGAGCAATAGCCCTCTCAATTTCCAATTGAAAGAGTCCTTTTTGAGGTTTCTACGACAAAACTATCTATATGACATTAAATGCGCCCAGGGCATAACTTACAACCTTAGTCCTGAGGGCGGTTGTGGATTTTCATACTCAAAAACATAATTTCTGGACCCTTCAATTACGCTCAACAAAATTGCTATATCAAAATTTTGATCGGAAGTGTTTGGGGAAATGATGGGTATGGGGGGCATTCGCCCTACGATAACTTTTTACTATTAATAAGGGCACTAGCCCTCTCAATTCCTAATTAAATGTGTCCTTTCTGAAGTTTCTACGACAACGCTAGCAAAGACCTAATTTCCAGAACTTTCAACTTCGTTGAACAAAATGTCTATCTCAAAATTTTGATTGGATGTGCTTGGGGAAATGGTAGGCTTAAGAGGAATTTTAGTTGCCCTGCAATCACTTTCGACTATTCAAAAGGGCACTAGTGCTTTCAATTTCCAATCGAATGAGCCCTTTTTGAAGTTCCTACGACAGCCCTTTCTATAAAACATTATATGACCCCAGGGCATAACTTACAAACCTTGCGCTGAGGGCTGTGGGGAGAGTGTCATCCTTAAAGACATAATTTCTAGACTTTTCAAATACGTTGAACAAAATAGCTATCTGAAAATTTTTATTGGATGTTTTTCGGGAAATGGTGGGCGAGGGAGGGGTATTAGTTTTCTTCCAATCCCTTTTGACTATTAAAAAGGGCACTACCTCTTCAAAGTTTTTAAAATTTCTATTACAACGCTCAAAATTTTGATTGGATGTGTTTTAGGAAATGGTGGGCTTGAGAGGGGGGTAATTGCCCTTCAATCACTTTCGACTATTAAAAAGGGCACTAGCCCTTTCAATTACCAGTCGAATGAGCCCTTTTTGAAGTTTCTACGAAAACACTTTCTATAAAACCTTATATAGCCCCAGGGCATAACTTACAACCCTTGCCCTGAGGGGTTGGAGGGGTTTGTCATTCTCAAATCATAATTTCCAGAACTTTCAACTACGTTGAACAAAATGGCTATCTCAAAATTTTGATTGGATGTGTTTGGGGAAAAGGTGGGCGTGAGAGGGAGGTTATTGGCTCTCCATTCACTTTCGACTATAAAAAAGGGTACCAGCCCTTTCAGTTTCCAATCATATGAGCTCTTTTTGAAGTTTCTACGACAGCCCTTTCTGTAAAAACCTTATATGCCCCCACGGTATAACTTACAACCCTTGCCCCGAGGGCTGTGAGAGGATTGTCATCCTAAAAGACCTAATTTCCAGAACTTGTAACTACGTTGAACGAAATGAATATCTCAAAATTTTGATTGGATATGTTTGTATAAATGGTGGGCGTGGAGGGGGTGTTAGTTGCCTTCCAATCACTTTCGACTATTAAAAAGGGTATTAGCCATTTCAATTTCCAATTGAATGAGCCCCTTTTGAAGTTTCTACGACAACTCTTTCTATGAAAACCTTATTTGGCTCCAGGGCATAACTTATAACCCTTGCCCTGAGGGCTGCGGGGGGAGGGGGGTGTCATCTTCAAAGACCTAATTTTCAGAACTTTCAACTACGTTGAACAAAATGGCTATCTCAAAATTTTGATTGGATGTGTTTGGGGAAAAGGTGGGCGTGAGAGGGGGTTTAGTTGCCATCTAATCACTTTCAGCTACTAAAAAGGGCACTAGCCTATTGAATTTCTAATCGAATGAGCCTTTTTTGAAGTTTCTACGACAACGCTTTCTATAAAAATCTTATATGCCCCCAGGGCATTTACAACCCTTGCCCTGAGGGATGTGTGAGAGTGTCCTCCTCAAAACATAATTTCTATTTGAAAATCAACTACGCTGAACAAAATGGATATCTCAAAATTTGATTGGATGTGCTTGGGGAAATGGTGGGCGTTGAAGATTTCCAATCGAATGAGCCGTTTTTGAAGTTTTTACGACAACTTCTTCGATATGAAGTGCCCTGGTCTAGAACAAAAGAAATATACAATGTACCAACATCGTTCTTTACTTAGGCAGCACGATTGCGCTTCCTATGAAAAAGAATTCGAATAACTTATATGAGGGGCTTACAGTAGGGGAAGGGGGCATGGGCCACGGAGGGTCATGAATTGCAAAGAAGCTAGATAGCTATGGTTTGAGGTGGGACAGGGTTCCCATTTAGGGTTGTAGGCCATAGAAGGGCAATAGGGAACTATTGAAGCCATGAAGAGGGTAGGTTTGGAGGGACAGTTATGAGCACGACTACTCAGGGAGGGGATCAGATTGTGCAATGAAATTGTTTCACTGGTTCCATAATAAAAAATTAACCTTTGGCAATGTGTCAGTGAACAATTATAGTGCCTTAAGATCGAGGGGGGCGGGGGGTTCTGTCATATATAATGCAAAACTCTTAGATTTATGGAATCCACTATTAAATGTTCTTTTTCAGTATATAATTTAACTCTCCTTTGAACGGTTTTCTTATTACTGTGTAATATTTGATGGTGTACCGTTGTTTTGTACCCTTAGGGCCGGGTTTGAGTTAAAAAAAAAAAAAAAAACTTAAAAGTTAAATTTGAGTCAATAACATGGGTGTCGTCGGATCTATTGATAGCGGTGTCAGGCACAAAACAAAAGTAAGCTATCTATATATTGATCCGACAGGGGGCATTACGAAATAGCTTAATATTCTCCTATATGGAAATTTAAAGTAAACTAAAACAATCCTGTGTATCGATTACTGTCTATTGATAACATCAATTATGCAATTCATCAATCAGAAGTGACAAGACCTTCGCAGTGCCAATGGCATTGCTGCTTTTGCTGTTGTTCTGTGCAAAAAAAACAACAATTTTTTGCCCAAATATGGCCAATATTCTGTAAAACACAAATTCTAGTTAAGCTAATCGATGTTTCATGTTCTAAAATTCAAAGCAGAAGATTTTCACACACATCTTGAAAAACAGCTCTTGAGTATGACATGAATGCCTAAGTGAGCTCCTTTTTGTCTGGGAATAATGACAATGATAATGATAATAAGTTGATGATGACATGAATACTGCAGATTATCAAGATTTTTGATAAATTGTCAATAGATGATCACATATTGGGTAGAAAAAAGATGTCGTGCCAAATCAAGTAGTGTTCCCGCCACTCCAATCACAAGACATGAGTTTTCCCCCAAAGACGGTTTAACTGTCCAGAAATGTAAGTTTTAAGATAGCCATTCGATTTTCCACGGTCAAGAACCCTCAGCTGGAGGTTTAGAGCCCCATTGTGCAGAAAAGTAGGAAAATTGCTTACTTGCATGCTTAGCATGAATAACTGATTCTTTTTTCCTGCCAGGACTAACAGGTTACCGCAAGATCCCAGAGATGTGTTTAATGGCTCATTTAAAAGTAACTGCCTCTCTCTATGCACCTATTAAAGTTCGTCTTAATAGAAAACGATTAAGTTTGGAAAACGAATTTCCGAAAATGAAGTATCAACTATGATAAGAGATAGCGTGTCAAAGACTGGAAAAGTGGATGAAAGTCACCATCTAAACCTGAACTACAAAAATCTCATTGGATGATGTTCTTTAGATCGATAGATTATTATCCATGGTTAAAGGACCTTAATCTTGGTTCTTATCGAATTGAGCTCGTATTGTTTGTAAAATATCTGGGTATAGAAGTGGGTGAACCTCTCAATTTTCTCAGAGTATATAGGCCTACAGTATAAATCATCTAAACTTGCTTGGAATGTAGGGATTCTTAAGCCATATTTTTCCCAGTTAATATACTTAGATATATAGTATTTTTTATATTAGATTATTCTGTATTTTCTGCCCAACTGAACTCTGTGCGACCGAATCCAGGTAACTGAAGTCTTGTGCAACTCAACCTATGTAAGTCAACCCCATTTAACTGAATCCTCGTGCAACTCAATCCCTTTTCTCGTGCAGCTCAGCGCCCGCTTTACTGAACCCCGTTTAACTTAGCCCCCATTCAACTCCACCCTCATTCAACTCAATCTCCGTGTAATTCAATCATCATCCAAATCAATTTCCTCTTTAATTTTACCTCCATTCAACTCAATCCCCAAGCAAGTTAACCCTCATTTAATTCAATCCCCATGCAACCCAACCCCTGAAAAACCCATCCCTGTTTGACTCTACCCCTGTTCAAATCAATCCTATTCAGCTTAACCCTCCTCAATTCAGCAATATAACTAGAAAATGTAATACGGCCTGTTTTGTCAGAAGTTATAAAAGCTGACCCGAATGAAATTTTCTTTAATTATTGGTTACTTCATATGTAAGTAATTTTGTTTTGTTTAATGCTGTGTCAATAAAAAACTGTTCTTCCCTCCTCTTATCATTCGTCTTTTATATTTGAAAATAAGCGAAACTCTTTGTGCCTAGGGCCCCAACAAACTTGAATCTTATTTTTGCAGCAATTGGCTGCAACCTAGTACAAAGAAAACGACGGCCCATAGTAGCCAGAACCTTCAAAACCCGTTGAAATATATTTTTCCAGGAGTTATTGTATTTATCTAGTTGTCGCTTTGAGAAAGATTTTATTTTTTACAGTTATGAAGTATAAAGGTGTCAAATATATTGGTTTCTGATATCCAAAATTAAATTAAAAATATTGAATTAAAATTTGTATTTGATTTTCTTAATCTTAGTTTTAATATTTTACTTTGAACAAACTACTTTGATAATGTGTTACTTTTTATAAACAATTGAGTCTAAAGGTATTAAATATTTTGATGTTTGATAACCAAGTTCAAACCTTTCAATATTGTTAAAAAATATCCGAAAAAAAACTTTTAATGTTGCTCCTTACTTTCAGTTGAAAAAACTTGTTTTTTAATTGAATTTCTGATTGTTTTTTTAATAACACCAGGATACCTGACCCCCTCCACGGAAAAATCCCCCTTCCCACAAAACTATTCTCTGGGCAATTCAATCCTGGCGAAGATTTAACCCGAACAAATACCCTTAAGACCTCTACGTCTAAAATTGAATCGGTAGAGGAAAAGCAAGACATATAAAAAAATGTTGTATAGGAATTCTCACAAATTCATCAGGTGTAAAATTTCCCCGGAAAAGTTCACCCCCCTAAAACTTCCCTCTCCATGGAACATTCTCCCCGTGTAAAATCCTCCCAGCAGAAAATTCCTCCCCTCCCAACCCGAAAATTGTATGCATATTCCCAATAACAAATAAAGCAATGGGTAAATTTTATAACTTAAAAACCTTCCCTCAGGGGCCGAAGGAGGCCATTTTATCTCTAAAGACATAGTTATTGGGCCTTTCAACTATGCTGTAGAAAAAAGCTATCTCGAAATTATGATCGGACGAATTTGGAAAGAGGTGACATGGGAGGGGGCCTAGTTGCCCTCCAATTACTTTCGTCACTTAAAAAGGGCACTAGAATCTTTTATTTCAATTAGAACAAACTCTCTCTCGACGGTCTAGGCCCACTGGGTCAATATGATTATCCCTGAAAAAAAAAACAAAAAAAAAACGAACAAACAAATAAACACGCATCCGTGATCTTTCTTCTGATAAAAATTACAAAATTCCACATTTTTGTAGATATGAGCTTAAAGCCTCTACAGTAGGTTCTTTGATACGCTGAATCTCGTAGGTGATTTTCATTAAAATTCTATGACTTCAAGGGGGTCTTTCCCCCTTTTTTGAAAATCAGATAAAATTTCCCAGGCTCGTAGCTTTTGGTGGGTCAAACTAAACTTAATGTATACGTATATATTTGGAATCAGCATAATAAGTCAATTCTTTTGATATATGAATTGGTATCAAAATGCAGTTTTTTAGAGTTTCGGTTACTATTGAGCCGGGTCGCTCCACTTACACTTCATTACCACGAACTGTTTGATTACTCATCAAAATCCAAACAGAGATCATTGAAATATTGATTGTTTTTTCTGCGTTACCAAAAGTACTCTATTCATAAAACTTTAAAGTTTAATCAAACGTAATTAAAGAAATAGAAAAGGGTTTTCAACTAAAGTAAGGAGTAAGTTTAAAACTTAAAACAAATATAAATTACTTTGTATATAAGTGGGACTGCCCCCTTCTCAACACCTTGCTTATTAAACAAAAGTATTTTTAGTGCTTTGAAAAATATTATCTTTCCTATTGCAAATTTTCTTTAAAATTTGTAAAAAAAAGCCAAACTTCACAGTAAAGAGTAAGGAGCTAAGGAGGAGACAGCCCGCTTCATATAAAGAACAATCTTTTCAAATAGGTTTCAAATCCGTTTCTTGCTTTCAGTTGAAAAGCTCTTTTTTATTTAGCTTCTGATTGTTTTCCAAATCATACCCAGGCCTAGCCAAGATATAATTCGAGGTACATGTTCCTTAAATCCCTGATTAATTACTTTTAAAATGTGTAAATCCATAATAGTACGTGTATTAGTATTAGTACCTTCCTACGTTTAAATTTTCAATTTCAGTTTTGGATAAAATTTGAATATGCTTAAAAAATTGGCGATGAATAGTAATTTTGGTAAGAAGTCCTTGTTAATATTACTACAAAAGAATTTCGGTTGGAAGAACAGAAGTATTGTTGTTTGTGTGAATGGAAATTCTGTGAAAATTTTCATCTTCTACATAACTGAAGCCATCACAACCTCTAAAATAGGATTTTCTTATCGGTAAATACATTACATAGATTTGTTTAAATACATTGAAGTACTTCATAGAAATAGAAAGAGAAAATAACACCATTTAAAATTGCTGAAAACTAAGTTCCTTGCAGCATTTGCCACCCCAAAGAAATTTCCCGGCGGGGCTGATGATGACCTGCATTGCCTTTTCCACCTCTGTTCTGGTAGAAATAGGAATGTAATATTTTTGCTGCATAGCAAAACAATTTAATTAATTCCTACTCCCCCTACCTCTTTCAACATTTATCTGAAACCTCGTGAACAGTAAGCAGTTTGTCCATTAAAATGTACTTTTTTAGGAGTCTACCCTACCCCCACCTAAACAATGACTCCCCCCCATTATAGCTGATCCGCCTATACTGCCACCGTGTGGCATTGCTTCTTTTACAACTGGAAAGCCTAAAATATAGTTATTCATACTTTTGAATCAATTAGCTTCCCAGAATTTTAAGTTGATTGCAAATTCATCCTCTTTGGGGTAAAGTTGTAGTATTGTGCCCTAAAATAGCGAGAAAGCAAGACTTTCTTCGGTACTTCTGCACTATACCCACTCTTTTATATACTGCTAGTTTGGTTAATGGTAATGAAATAAAATAAAATAGGATGAATATAGAATAGTTTAGAAGCAAGTTTTGGCTATATATTTGCACATTAGGGGGGGGGATAAAAAAAGATAAAAAAGACAAATACCCGATTATAATAGCTTATTAACAAAATTACAATAATTACTTGTTAGAATTACATTGCAATTTACAACACCTCCAAAATGCATTACATTTCTTCTCATTCAAGTAAAAAGTCATGGTGTGTCCATGTTTACACTCTTTTGTCTTCGGCAATAACCCCTTATCCTGAAAAAATTCAACTGCCTCTGTTTCTGTCTTTGGCAAATTCCAAATTATAATTTTATCATTCATTTTAGATCACCCGTTTCACTCTACTCTACTCTTAACACAGTTTATATAATTATCTAGTAAGCTTATCGCAGATCATTTCTGGTCTTCGTTCTCGGTGCGAACAAAAAGCTCCTCCCACTTCTTCGTGCAGTTATGGATCAGTGAGTTTGCGTCTATCAATGAGAAATGGTTACTAAGTGCATTATTCGTAATAGCGGGTTTCCACTTGTTTCCGATTGTTTCACGTCTGACTTGTCTACCCGTGAAAAAATCTGATGCCGCCTATGTTTCTATGTTCTCTGGAGCACTCACACCCCGGTCCGGGTTTTTATAATGGGTGAGATAGGGAATGATCATACTGGATAATTATATAAACTGTGACTCTTAATAACCGTTTTTATTATCGGGTATCTCTCCCGCATATCTCTCCCGGTAACCGCCGTGTCTCATTTGACATATATAAAAGAGTGGGTATAATGCACAAGAACCCTTTCCTCTGGTCCAATCTGTATGGTCACTTAAGAAGGAGCTTTATATTTACGTTTGAATGAGCTCCCTCCCAATTATTTGGACCTTTGGTTTGATACAATCACCTCTGGGAAAAAAACAAAACAAATAAACATTCATCGACGATGTTTCTTCTGAACAAAAAATGTGAAATTCCACATTTTGAAGATTGAAGCATGAAGCTCTATAGTAGGGTTCTCTGATACGATGTACCTAATAAAGAACTCTTGAATAAGATCGCTTGCTTTTAATAGGGGGGGGGGGGTCCCTTTTCTTAAATCAGGCCAATTTTCTCAGATTTTTTGTTTTGGGTGGGTATCAATAAACTGAAAGAATTTTAAATATTTAGAATTAGCATGAAAAGCCAATACTGCCTGGGTAGTTTTGGTGAATATCGGTCCAAGTTGACCAAGTCACTCTTTACTTCCAGTTTTTGTTTCACAAACTATTTGATAAGATTCTCTTGTGATGTTTTTTTTTAAACTTGTACATTCTTTTTAGTTGAATAGGACAATAAAAAAAAGGGTTAGTTTGACATCTGGATATTAAGTTTAAATTTTGTTTTTCTTTCGCTATTCTATTTTTTTCTTAATGTATGAATATATAACGGATTTAAGTTTGAGGAGAAGAATTGTCCTGTTATGAAAGAGGTATATTTTACATGGCCGTTATAAAATCAAAACGTGGTAGATTTTGTTTAGTTGCCCTTTTTATTTGATAGTTCTTTCCTAAAAGTATTTAAAAATAAAATTATTCCTACGCAAAAAAAAAATGTTGAAATATATCTCATGTTACCCAGCCACCACTGATTTTTTGGTGTTTGCCCCCCCCCCCGTAAAATTTTCTGCTGGTGCCCTTGGTTTCAAGCCTTTTACTTCATAAGGCTCTCTTATGTTTGATGTATTGCATGAAAATGCACCTGAATGTTACATGTGAGTGTTTGAGAGCGACCAGAATGACTATGAGACAAGGAATTCGTTACTTATCAGAAAACTGGCTAGGGGGCTGCAAGCTACAAAGTCTACATTCTCGATTCATCACATTCTTCCTTCTACAGAGGAATCCCTTCCTTGCAATATTAGGCCCGTTCTTTTTCACTAAGATCTTACATCTAAGATCTCACATCTTTCTTCAAAGATTTCCGTTTTTTTTAACTCATCTTTGTTCTAAGATCTTAAAGCTCACTTACGTTAGCAAAAAGTGTGAAAGACGCCATCTTTCTGCCATATAGAAGTTCTTAATTTGTTTGCTTTTACTGTACCATAGTCCTATATTATTTTGTGTTTTCAGTAAAGCGCTAGTTTTGTATAATCCTAAAAGCATAGGGAAATATAATTAGTTGGTTTATTTATACTAGTTATATTAATATATATTAAATAGGCTGTGAAGTAATAATTTTTGTCCGTTTTAAGTTTCAACTTGGCTCTTTACTTCCCTCGGAAAAACTTTGTCTTTTTAAATTAATCTTTGTTCGTTTTTGATTAAAATTTAATGCAGAAACAACGCTGCCATGATTTTTTTATTTATACGGAATAATGTACGCTCGTTTTAAGTTTTAATATCACTTCTTAGTTTCAGTTGAAAATATTCACAAATTTAACCCATGATTCAAGTGAACATACCATTCGATGCCTATTTTTTTAGGTTTCTTTCGAATATAATAATCGTTTTTGGCGCAAATTCAATTTTAAACCCTTAAGAAGAGAAACTTTAACTACTTTACATCCTATGTACCATCCTACCTTTTTTTTTCTATAAATAGTTTTTCTATTTTTCTGTCCCTACTCGGCTTATCAAAATTTTGCATTTCCCCCTTAAATCAAAGAACAGTATATTTCCGCTATTCGCCGAAACAATTGATAAATAGCAGAAAACACTCCATAGAGAATATGGAGAAAGTAGGTCAAATTTAGACGTTTAGCAATTAGCACTGAAAATACTTCCTAGAATACAATATTTCTTATGCCATATAATAACACCAAATTTTCAACAATTCATCATTCATATTTTGAACTAGCTCATATTCACTAAGTACATAAATTGAAGAAAAAATTAATTCCATGGATTCAACGACTGATTTTCATTAAAGTAAGTCTGTTTTTATTTTCCTCAAGTTGTGAATGGAAAATATTTATCTTGATAGCTTGTTCTATTCAAATATTTAATCATATTTACTAAGGCAGCCACTGATTCCATAAAGAATTGCCCCTTCTCTCTCTGACAAAATAAAATTTCAAACAAAATAGCATTCAAAACATTGAATATAATAAGAAATCACTAATATTCTAATGAAGGAGTTTACAGGAAAAGCGGGCTTGCCACCCCTAGTGATTTACAACTATTTCTAGTGATTTTTCATGTTGCCTAGTGATTTTTTTCTAGCTAGTGATTTTCGTTCTAAAACTAGCGATTTTTACCAAAATCTAGTGATTTTCATGATATAGCACGTAGATCCATGATTCAATTGAATAAATGATACAACAAGCTAACTATTAAAAAAAAACACAAATAGTGATTCACTACAGTTCCTAATATGTTCCAGATTAGCGTTTATGCAAATATACCGCCTTTGAAAGCACGTAGATGTGAGAAACAGCTTTCTAATGAGCCATTAAGCATCTCTCTATGATGTTCTGGTAAACCGCTAGCCCTGGAAAAAAAAGGAAAAAAAAGGAGACAGATTAGTGCTACCCATGTAGAAAAGTGATTTTCCTTGGTGTTCACGGTGAGGGACTGTAACTATCCTATAATAGGTTCTCGGCCATGCTGATTCCAATGGTGCACTTTTTATTTCAATTTGAAACCATTTTCAAGGGGTTTCAGGCTATTTTTCGAAATCACCATAAATTTCTTTTCGCAATAAAATTTTACTTCTAAGACGAACCAAAATAATAGTTGCCATTCCTAAATTTTAAAAGTTCATAGTGAATTCTTCCAACAGACTAATGTGAATAACTAAGGGGGCTGGGAGGGGGAGTATACGGTGAGGGTCCCTTGTAAATCTCCAATTAAGGGTTTTGGACCATAATTATTACAATGGTACCGTTTTATGCTTCGAAGCTTTTCAACTTAAGAAGTGGCACAAAAGGTGCCATTTTTTGTGCTATTTTGCCCTTACGGACGGCCAAACTGATTAAAATCACGTAGATATGAGCAATAGCTTTCAAATCAACCATTAGACATCTCTCTAAGAAGTTCTGGGAGCCCACTAGCCCCTAGCTTTTCCACTTAAGACATGGCATCAATAGTGCCATTTATAGTGCCATTTGGCAGTTGCAGGTGGTAAATTCATAAATAAAACGTAGATATGAGAAATAGCTTTAATGTGAGCTATTAAACATCTGTATACGATGTTTTTGTAGCCCGCTAGCCCCTCCCCCTTGAGAAATGGCACAAAATGTGCCATTTTTGTGCCATATGGCACTTGCAGATAGTGGATTTATAAAAAGCACGTAGATGTGAGAAACAGCTTTCTAATGAGCCATTAAGCATCTCTCTATGGTGTTCTGGTAAACCGCTAGCCCTGGAAAAAAAAGAAAAAAAAAAGGGAGACAGATCAGTGCAACCCATGCAAAAAAGTCATTTTCCTTGGTGTTCAAGGTGGAGGACTGTAATTATCCTACAAAAAGTTTTGACCATGCTGATTCCAATGGTGCACTTTATTTTGACTTGACGCCATTTTCAAGGGGTTTCAGGCTATTTTTCGAAATCACCATAAATATCTTTTTCCAATAAACTTATACTTCTAAGATTAACCGAAACAATAGTTACCATTCCTGATTCAGTGTCAAATGGCAATTTTTTCTCGCTAGACAGTTTTTTGAAAACACGTTTTTCAATATTTGATTACTATGGGCTGTGGTTCGCTCTTTACTAGGTTGCAGCTGCTGCTGCAACCATGATGAATCTCTATCTTCTCACGTTGAATCACCGAAGCTTTGCACCTTATGGTAAAAATTTCTTCGGAGAATGTCATTTTATTTCGTCAATTATTGGTTCTGTCGATTCCTAATGACAGCTACAATGCTATTCATTATTTTGTCTGTTAAAAAGTAATAACAAAAAAAAAAAAAAACAAAAAAAAAAACAACAGAAACTGCAATATGTATTTTATGTTCATTAGCCTACTGTTCTGAAAACCCGTTGTGAAAAAAAATATACTTCTAAATTTAATCCCGTAAACAGAACCCCTCCCCCCCCTGAACAGGCTCCCGTATAATAATATTGGTATGGATATATATGTGAGTCAATCTTGAAAGGATCTTTTTAAAGTTCTGATTCCTCCTATATATCTTGTTCGTGTCAGGTATTTCCAATTGATTGCTTATTTACCTCGCTTATGTCCACAATGCTGGTGAGCTCCTGGCATGGTCTTTAGTTTAGTCAGTAAAAGACGAATAATATTGAATAGGAAGCACAAATTGGCAACCAAAGATACAACAAGGGGTGCTGAAAGGACGTAGTAGGAAAATGAATGATTATTTTCGTGAACCCAACACCTGGAAAAAAAAGAAGGAAAAGCATTAATCTACGCAAATTGACGGGTTTAGTGTAGATTTTATTCATGATCGTATTAAGTTTCTTTTGTTAACCCTTAGTCACGATTAAAAGGTAAAGCATTTATAAATCGTGAAAGTTGCCTAAGTTGACAACCAGTAAAAGTGATTTACTTTCGGCATAGGAACTTATTGAAGTTTTAGCGGTGATAATCCAAAAAGTAAATAGTTATAAAACACTAGATCCAGAGGGACCATAATTCTGAAAAACCTCAATCCTGGATTGCACGATTCACGTCCCCAAAACTAGCTGAAAGTTAGTTTAAAAATGTAAGTCACGAGACAAATAGATTATAGGCTTTAAACTGAAGATGCTTGACTACAAAAAAATATACTACTTACATATGCTAACTATCTTTTCAACCAAAGAGATTTTCATTTTGCAATAAAGCTAAATAGCAGTTAACATAGGGATAAATCCTTTTATTAGACAATGAAAATAATCAACAATTCTGGACATTTTGATCACATATACACTGACCGTCATCAGCAGATATACTGATGACGGTTACTGTATATGTGATCGGAATATCCACTATTTTTCTTATTGTTTTTCACTCTAATAAAAGGACTTATCCCTATTTGAAGCTGGTGTTTATCATCATGGAAATGCAGTGTGGTCTTCAAAAAGACTTGTAATAAAACAGTTCGTGGTAACAAACTGTATATAAGTAGCGACACGGGCTAATAATAAAGCTCTAAAAAAGGAGTTTAGATAACAATATATCCATCAAAGAGAATTCACTTTCTATGGTAGTTCCAAATATATACAATGCACCAAGTTTAAAGTTGCCCATCAAAAACTACGAGTCTGAGAAAACTTGCCAGATTTTCAAAAAAGGGGGAAATGCCCCAAAAGAGGAAGTGACCTTAATGAAAATTACATAGTTAAATTCAGTGTAGCAGGGAACCCTGCTGCAGCGGTTTCAAGCTTCTGCCTATGAAAACGTGGAATTTTATCTTTTTTTCTTCAGAAAGAAGATCAAGGATGCATATTTAACTGTTTGTGTTTTTTCCCCAAAGGATGGTCGTATCGATACAGTAATCGTAGAAAATTGGGGGAAGGCTCGGGCAGAAAACAAAATTAAAAGTCTAGTTCCTTTTTAATTAGCGTAAAAAGATTGTGCCACAGAAAAGTGGCTTTTTCTGCCATTTTGTGGCACAAAAATACAATTTTGCCCCAAAGAGGGCCAAGTTGCTATTGATTGAACAATGATATACGGAATCAATTTATAACGACCAATATCTTTTGTTACTTAAAAAGTGTACTAGATGTTACGATTTACGATAAAATGAGCCTTTTTTTCAAAATTATGCGACTACTGAGTCAATACAATCAACCATAGGTAAAAAAGGCGATAATGGTAATTATAGTAAGCAATGGTGATATTAGTAGGTCACACTGCACTTTCGGGAAAATTTTTATGCTTAAACTGCTTGGCACTTTTTCAATATGCCTCATTTCTGGACACGTTGGCCATGTTCCAACTTTAAACATTTGCTTAGCCCTAGTTCAATATTCAACCCTTACTTAGACATAGCCTTCTTCCCCAGTTTTTGACCCTAATTAAGAACTCAAATATTATTTAAGAGGAGTACGGCCTCCATTAATACGATCCGGCCCATAGGAACTTTCGGTTAACAGGTATTCATTGTATTGTCCTGTCGCTCTTGTTCGCCTAATTGATGTTATTAATGGACAGTGATTAATTCATAGTATTGTTTCGTTTTATTTGAAATTAATTAAAAAAACTTTTTCCACAAAACAAGTTTTTCAAAGAAAAGTAAAGAACACCATTAAACAAAAAATGAGCAAAAATAAAATCAAATAATCTACCAAGCGTGAAACTACCACAGATCAGCATCGATAAATAAATGAAACCCAAAACGAACAGAAATTACAATAAATAACCGAATCAACCTCAAAACGAGTAGAAATTAACAAAAGTTGGGCTCAAAACCACTATGCCTTCCCAAGGCCAGAACATAATTTGCACTTTACTGAAAAAAATATAAATGTTTTTATTTTTATAACTTTAATAAATCAAATAATATTAAGATTTTGATTACTAAATATCAGTATATGTATATTAAACTGACAATGCACATTCATTTTTATTTTTTTCAGTAAAGTGTAAACTATGTTCTGGCTTTGGAAAGGCATTGGGGTTTTGATCCCAGCTTATGTTAATTTCTGCTCGTTTTGAGTTTGACTCGGTTATTTATTGTAATTTCTGTTCGTTTTGGGTTTCATTTATTTATCGATGCTGATTATGGTAGTTTCACGCTTGGTAGATTATTTAATGTTATTTTTACACATTTTTTGTTTCATGGAGTTCTTTACTTTTCTTTGAAAAACTTATTTTGTGGAAAAAGTTTTTTTTAATTAATTTCTGTTCGTTTTGTACTGACATAGTTTTTTCAGAGAAAAAGAAAATAATATTTTAAATCTTTTCGTTTTTTAAAGATTTATAGTTTGGCCTGCTATATGTATGCTGGAGTAAAATTTTCAGCAATTTTTAACAACATACACCCTCTTAAAAATCTGGACACAAATAAAAGTGTTTAATTTAGTTTCATACATCGTCTAGTTAACCTGAAATGTAAAACTTGATACCATTCGCAAAAAAATCTGTTTACTTTCTTTGATAGCTTGGATACACTTACGCTATTTTGATTTGGTTAAATTTTAAGAGCAGAAGCAGCCCCAAAAGTTTGAACATAAAACCCTCAGTCGTTCTTGGGATACTGCTGAGATGCCTTATTGGGAATTAGCATTAACACAGTGCATTTGGATTTAATCTTATGGCAACATTTAGTTTTTAAACATAAAGTCAAATGGGAGGGTGGGCGTGGGAGGGGGATTAGTTTTCCTCCAACCACTTTCGACTATTAAAAAGGGCATCAGCCCTTTCTATTTTCAATCGAATGAGCCCTTTTCGAAGTTCCTACGACAACTCCTTCGATACAAGGGGCCCTGGTCTAAACAACAACAAATACAAAAAAATAATACATTATACTCATATCGATCTTTACTATAAAAATTTCAAGCCTTCCAATCACTTTTGACTATTAAAAAGGGCACTAAGCCTTTCGATTTCCAATCGAATGAGCTCTTTTGAGTTTCTGCGACAACACTTCCTATAAACTCCTTTTATGCCCCCAGGGCATAAATTACAACTCTTACCCTAAGGGCTGTGAGGGTGGTTGTCATCCTCTAAGACCTAATTTCCAGAATTTTCAACTACGTTAAACAAAATGGCTATCTCAAAATTTTGTTTGGGTGTGTCTGGGAAAATGGTGTGCATGAGAGGGGCGTTAGTCTTTCTCCAATCACTTTCAACTATTAAAAAAGGCACTAGCCCTTTCAATTTACAATCAAATGAGCCCTTTTGAAATTTCTACGACAACGCTTTCAGTAAAAACCTTATATGCCCCAAGGGGATAACTTAAAACCCTCGCTGTGGGGGGGGGGGTGTTGTCATCCTCACAGACCTAATTTCCAGAACTTTCTACTACCTTGATCAAAATGGCTATCTAAAAATTTTGATTGGATGTGTTTGGGGGAATGGTGGGCGTGAGAGAGAGGTTAGTTATCGTCCAATCACTTTCAACTATTAAAAAGGGCACTAGCCCTCTCAATTTCCAATTGAATGAGCCCCTTTTGAAGTTTTACGACAACTCTATCATTAAAAACCTTATATGCCCCCAGGGCATAACTTACAAACTTATCCCTGGGAACTCTGGGGGGTTTGTCATCCTTAAATACATAATTTTCAGAACTTTCAACTTTGTTGAACAAAATGGCTATCTCTAAATTTTGATTGAATGGTTTTGGGGAAATGGAGGGCGTAAGAGGGGGGTTAATTACTCTCCACTCACTTTCGACTATTAAAAAGGGCAATTTCCATTTCCAATCAAATGAGCCCCTTTTGAAATTTCTACAACAACTTTCTATATAAACCTTATATGCCCCCAGGGCATAATTTACAACCCTTGCACTGAAAGCTCTGATGGGGTTATCACCCTACAAGACCTAATTTCCAGAACTTTCGAATACGTTGAATAGAATGGATAGGATATCTCAAAATTTTGATTGGACGTGTTTGGGAAAATGGTGGGCGTGAGAGGGGGGTTCGTTGCCCTTCAATTACTTTCGACTATTAAAAGGTCAATAGCCCTTTCAATTTTCAATTGAATTTTTTGGATGTTGCTACAATATCCTTTTTGATGTTGCTACAACATCGCTTTGAATAAAAACCTTACATGCACCCAGGGCATAACTTAAAACCCTTGCCCTGAGGGTTCAGGGGGGGGGGTTGTCCTCCTTAAAGACCTAATTTCCAAAACTTTCAACTGCGTTGAATAAAATGGCTATCTAAAAATTTTTATTGGATGTTTTTGGGGAAAAGGTGGGCGTGAGAGGGGGGTTAGTTACCCTCAAATCACTTTTGACTTTTAAAAAGGGCACTCACCCTTTGAATTTTCCATCCAATGAGCCCTTTTTCAAGTTTCTACGACAAATATTTTAATAAAAACCTCATATGCCCCCAGGGCATAACTTATAACCGTTGCCTATAACCGTTGCCTTGAAGAATGTGGGGGGGGGGGAGAGTGTCCTGCTCAAAGATATAATTTCCTGAACTTTAAACTGCGTGGAACAAAATGGCTATCTAAAAATTTTGATTGGATATGTTTGGGGAAATGGTGGGCGTGGAAGGGGTGTTAGTTGCCTTCCAATCACTTTCGACTATTAAAAAGGGCGCTAGCCATTTCAATTTCCTATCGAATGAGCCCTTTTTGAAGTTTCTGCGACGACACGTTCAGTAAAAACCTTATATGTCCCCAGGGCATAACTTGCAACCCTTGTCCTGAGGGCTGTGGGGGAGTGTCCTCCTCAAAAACATAATTTATATCTGGAAATCCCCAACACTGAACAGAATGGCTATCTAAAAATTTCGATTGGATGTGTTATAGGAAAAGGTAGGCGAGAGAGGGGGGCTAGTTGCCCTCAAATCACTTTCGACTATTAAAAAAGGCACTAGACCTTTGAATTTCCGATCGAATGAGCCCTTTTTCAAGTTTCTACGACAAAGATTTCAATACAAACTTATATGCCCCCAGGGCATAACTTATAACCCTCTCTCTGGAGACTGTGAGGGGAGTGCCCTGCTCAAAGGTATAATTTCCTGAACTTTAACTGTGTGGAACAAAATGGCTATTTCAAAATTTTGATTGAATGTATTTGGGGAAATGATGGACGTGGAAGGGGTGTTAGTTGCCTTCTAATTACTTTCGACTATTAAAAGGGGCACTAGCCATTTCAATTTCCAATCGAATGAGCCCTTTTTGAAGTTTCTACGACAACGCGTTCTATAAAAACCTTATATGCCCCCAGAGCATAACTTACAATCCTTGTCCTGAGGGTTGTGAGGGGGTTGTCATCCTCAAAGACCTAATTTCCAGAACTTTAAACTACGTTGAACAAAATGGCTATCCCAAAATTTTGATTGGATGTGTTGGGGGAAAAGGTGGGCGTGAGAGGGGGGTTAGTTACCGTCCAATCACTTTCAACTATTAAAGAGGGCACTAGCCCTTTGAATTTCCAATGGAATGAACCTTTTTTGAAGTTTCTATAACAACGCCTTCTATAAAAACCTTATATGCCCCCTGGGCATTGCTTACACCCTTGCCCCGAGGGTTGTGGGGGAGTGTCTTCCTCAAAAAGATATTTTCTATCTGGAAATCAACTACGCTGAACAAAATGGCTATCTCAAAATTTTGATTGGATGTATTTGGGGGAATGATGGGTGTGGAGGGGGGGGCTACTTGTCCTCCAGTCACTTTTGACTACTAAAAAGGGCACTAGGCACTCCAATTTCCAATCGAATGAGCCCTTTTCGAACTTTCTACGACAACTCTTTCGATACGAAGTGCCCGGGTATGGAGAAAAAAAAAACACATTGTGCCCACATCGTTCTTTACTTAGGCAGCGCTAGAGCGCTGCCTATGATTTGCATATAGGAGAAGATTTGCTTTGTGTCTGATACCATTCCGACTCAAGTTTCAAATGTCGTTGACTCAAGTTTCACTTTTCCAGTTCCTTGCACTTGATACTAGTCCCCAAAGCCATGCAAAAGTAAAATTCGGTGGTGGCAGACGCAAATATGTTCGGCGACGGCGCGACGCAGGCGCACCGAAAACTGATCGGCGTCACGCCTTCAATTGATTGGTGTTTGTTCTATTTTTAGAATCTTTTGCTTGCTTTTTAAAATTTTGATTTGGTATCGCTATTTTTGGAATTCCTTCTAAGCAAAAGTTCTTGGGGTCCTTCATTTTTCATTAGTTCTTGAGTTTTCCTTCAATGGCGTCGCAACGAAAACTAAAGGTGATGGTAAAGAGTATGGCATTGGACTTGACAGTTCCTACTGGCACTGCTGATGTCCATTTCATAACCTTTCCCATGTTTCTCCGGGTACAAATATAGATCTGGTTCAACTCTGGCTAAGCATACAGAATGACGCCATTGACCCCCGTTCCAAACTAAATACCCTTTGACATCAGGATTCAAACCCCTCTTCTCACACGAAAGCCATATCCAGGGGGGGGGATTAAAGGGTTTGAGGCCCCCTACGAAATGTATGTCCGACTCGTAAAAAACGTACAGAAAAGGAGTATAAACACATTTTGATACGCTTTTAAAGTTTTTTTTGTAAAGCTCCCCCCCTCAAAAAAAAATCCTTTTGTAACCACCACTACCCCCCAAAAAAATCCTGGATACGGCCCTGCCTCACGCACAAAGGATTTTAAGTCTAGCTTGCTAAATGTGACCCGACTTTGGCAGAGAATTAGGAGAAAGCTCATTCGATTGGGATATGATGACTAGAAATCCAGTATTGGACAGCCTTAACGATGCGAAGAGAAAGAGGTGGAATGTTTCATATTATTGTCTAATGATTCAAAGGCCAGTTAATACAGGTAACCGAGCCAACTTAGCAAGAAACATTTTGGTTTGGCTGCTAAGCCTCTTTGACATTGACGTGTTGAATTTTAAGATTGATTTTTGCAAGGTCTTGATCACGCTTGTAACGACAAGACGTTATGTTTGCATATAACGCTAGCAAAGAATATAGCGAAGATCTGTTTTTGCGTTGCATTAATACGTTCCCGTTTAGATTAGTTATAATGGAGTTTTTGTAGGAAAGATTGGGAAAATTATCGCAAAACGAAATAAACTATATGATAAAAATTCTCTTCTCACCCCGATAAAACTACACCAGTAATGGATGGGGGCCAACCTGTTATAACACCAAGAAAGAATCAAGGAAAGGTATTATTGTTAAGACCAATTCTAAAATTGACTTACATTTTAATTTCTAATTTCCTCTCAGCTACAGGCTTTCACATATTCATAGCGTTCTACATTTTTTTTTTCCTGGACCATAAGAAACACCAAATATGTGTCTACGTTCTGTCCATCAGCCAACTAAAATTAGGTTATGTAGTTACTGGTTGCTTACCAGCCATTCAAGAAATATGGTCTTCACGTCAAAGATCAAGCTAAATAGAGATCCAAATTCAAGTAATAAATTAAGTACTGAGTCTTTTAGCAAATGAACCCCTTTAGGAGCCACTAATGAAGAAGCTTTGTCGCTTTCACATGTTTTCATTTACAAGTGACGAAGAAAGGGGCTCTGGTATATCGGATGGCACTGAGAATCCTGAGGAATTGGCTTCAGTAGTCTCTCAACATCCATCGATGGAAGCAAGTCCAAGCCTAGATCAGAACCAAACAGGAACTATTGCATAATTTAATATTAGTAATGGCAAACATAAGAGGTATGGGATGGAATTTTAGGGGGGGACAAGCATTAGCGCCTGCTGTGTTCCAGCCCACTTGAGGGGCAAATAGGGAATAATTGTTGCTACCAAATGAGGATGATATAAGGTAGAGCGCTACGGAGTGCAGGTGTTGAGGCCAGACTTTCTAATTTTTGATACGGGGGGCATCATCTGAAGCATCAGAGAGGAGCGCAGTAGATGTATAATACCTGGAGATTATACCTGGCACGTAAATAGTGTCAATTCAGGCAGTCGTGAAGTGCCTAGTGCTATAACACATAATTCTACAAATATCACTGGAAAAAAAGGATAATAGAAAAAATAACAAAAAACAAGCTGTTAGCTGGTTTGGGGCCCACTAAAGCTTTCTTTTGTTGGATGTTAATGATAGTCAAATTTAATGAACTTGTTATATTCAAATTTATTTTTCTTTAAAATTAAAAACATATTTTTTAGTGTACACCGACTATTCCAAAACTTTAGCATTATTAGGTAGCCACAGGTCATTGGTTGATTTTTCTAAATCATACCTTAAAAAACACTGAGAGTAAAACGCTTATTTCCTGAAATTTGTGAAATTATCTGTCATGTTAATACGGACAAAATAGGTTAAATGATCATTTATTTTATTTGTGACACAATATTTGAGGATTAATGTGAAACAACTTACTCGTAATTAGATTTCTCATAAAAAATCCTCAGCAATACATAACTAACTAGGACAGGAATAGGTAAAATCCAACCAATTATGTAGAACCAGGACATCAATCGCCGCTCATTGACAAATGTGAGCGACAACAACAAATGTAGATACAGACCTTCGCAAAACATCCATTGATGGTTGACTATATAAAAATACTGGATTAAAATGTACCATCCTTGACACCAAACCTGGTAAGAGAGAATAAATAACAATAAGTAAATTTTTAAATAAATGCCATGGATCACCTCCCAAGAATAACAAGACGATTTTGCGTTATAAATTGGTTAAAATAGAAAAAAAGAAATAAAGGAATTTGATAATCAGATTATTTGATGATAAACAAAACAGCTAACTGTGTCGTAGGGAGCGCTGCTCTCAAGAGCTGAATTCAGCACGAGATAGGAATCCAATGCTCAAACTACCGTTTTGTTTAACTTTCTTCCTCCTTTATTCAGAAGTCTCCAACAGTTAAAGCAAACTGGCAATGCCAATTGCCTTTTTTTAGAGGGGGTAGAGGAAAAAAAAGTACAAAAATACAAGTTATATTGAATCTATAAGAAAAAGCGAGGAAACAATCCAATATTCAATATAATATATGAAACGGTAAGCACGCCTAAGGTTAAGTGTGAAAAAAAACGTTCCAAAGCCCGTCATTTGGAATTGAAATAAGTTAAAATCTAACCACAATTGTTAGTTAGTATTTTACTTCGGTTCCCAGGAGAGTGAGTCAGATTCAAAATTTGCTTTCCCTTCTGGAAGATCAAATATACGCAAAAATCTTGATATCTTTTAACATTCAGTAAAGAATTCTGACGTTTTTTCTACCTTCCTCTCCCCTTTGAAATAGAGAGCCTCCCTCTCTGAAGTATTTCCAATGAATGTCTTTGGTTTTACCGTGCTTTATTTAAATATTAAAACATAGGAAACTCTTTTTTTCTGTTTAAAATAATAAAAAAAATACTAATTATGACCTAGATATTGTAGAAAGATCACTTTTAGGTAGTTTTGGACGACATTGGATATCGATATCGATATATTGATACATCAGATCAAATATCGATATAGAATACTGAAATTTAAATATCGATATCGAAAAAAACTGGCGTATTTTCGAATATATTCAGCTTTTTTGGTGTCGAGAGCACCTAAAGAAGTTAGTCCAAAGGCTTCCATAGACTGCACTATTAGTCAGATCCAAACAGACCTCGTGAAAATATAAGGGTGACTGGAAAAGAATCACAAACAAAGAGAAAAATGCACAGCTTAAAAGTACAAGAGTCAGTCTAATATTTTGCAGAATTAGGGCTATTGTAGTAAGCAGAAGTAGTTATACCACTCTGCTTTCCATTACGTCCATACAAGATTCCCATAAAATTTCCATGACGCCCATACAATATTCCCATAGGATTTCCATTACACCCATACAAAATTCCCATAGGATTTCCATGATGCCCTGGATTCCATGACACCCGGGTTTCTATGACGCCCTGGATTCCCGTGACACCTGGAATACAGGCCCCTGGATTCCGAAAACACGCCCTGTTTTAAAATGGCCAGGCGTTAAGACAGCGTTTAAATTCAGTTGCTATGTAATAGAGGATGACGAAATCTTGCATGACCTTGCTTCAGTATTAGAAAAATCAACATAGCCCTAAGATTTTCCTTAAAAACCTCATTTCTCCTTAAAACCTAGATTTCCTCTTAAAAAACAGTGAGGAGCTCCTTTACCATAAGGAATTTCCTTAAAACCAATATTAGTTTAATATTTCCATACCAGGCTATTATTTTATCTCATTTTCCAGACGGGCAGGTATTGATTTCTACCGGTCAATTAATTCTCGGAAATCCATTTCCCCTTCCCAATTCCTCGAAAAACAGCTGCTAATATTGGGAAGTATATATAATTCACCCACCATACAGTTTTCTATCAAAATTCCTAGAAAAAAAATCTGTCTTCTAACATGGAAACAATACAATTTTTGTGAGTGCAATGGAGTATAAATAGACGCTAGATTTCCATCAGTCTTGTACTGATGGAAATAGAACGGGGATTTCCATCAGTCTTGTTTTTGAATTTGAACACAAAAGACCTTTCTAAATAAAGTGGATATGTCCCAATACCAAGAAGTAAGCATCTTTCTGTTTTAGAACTTTCCTCATTTCCAATTTCCTTATAGTTTTTGCTAATCGAAGCAAACCAGTAAATCCCATTAGCCTCTTTGTCTATACTCCCCCACACATTAAGATGACCATATTAATTTTTCGGCTAGCATAATTCTCTACATTAAATTAGCATTTAAACCCTCTTCTCCCCTCCCCCCAGCAGTGATAAATTTATCTAATTTTATCGCGTCAAATATATGTTTTACCTTCAAAATTAATTAAAAAACTTTTTCCACAAAATAGGTTTTTCAAAGAAAAGTAAAGAACTCCATTAAACAAAGAATGAGCAAAAATAAAATCAATTAATCTACCAAGCGTGATACTACCACAAATCAGAATCGATAAATAAATTAAACCCAAAACGAACAGAAATTACAATAAATAACCGAGTCAAACTCAAAACGAGCAGAAATTACCATAAGTTGGGCGCAAAACCCCTATGCCTTCCCAAGACCAGAACATAATTTGTACTTTACTGAAAAAAATGTAAATGTTTTTACTTTTATAACTTTAATAAATCAAACAATATTAACATTTTGATTACTAAATATCAGTGTGTATATTAAACTGACAATGCACATTCATTTGTATTTTTTCAGTAAAGTGTGGTAGATTATTGGTAGATTATTTGATTTTAGATCGCTTGGTAGATTATTTGATTTTATTTTTGCTCATTTTTTTTTTGAGCTCTTTACTTTTCTTTGAAAAACTCATTTTGTGGGAAAATTTTTTTTTAATTAATTTCTGTTCGTTTTATATTGACATAGTCTTTTTCAGGAAAAAGAAAATAATACTTTAAATCTTTTCGTTTTTAAGACTTTATAGTTTGGCCTGCTATTTGAATACTAGAGAAAATTTTTCAGCAATTTTTAACAGCATACACCCTTTTAAAAATCTGGACACAAATAGTACTGTTTAATTTAATTTCATACCTCCTCTAGTTGACCTGAAATGGAAAACTTGATACCATTCGCAAAAAAATCTGTTTACTTTCTTTGATAGCTTGGATACACTTATGCTCTTTTGATTTGGTTAAATTTCAAGAGCAGAAGTAGCCCCGAAACTTTGAACATAATACCCTCAGTCGTTCTTGGGATACTGCTGAGATGCTTTATTGGGAATTAGCATTATTACAGTGGATTTTGTTCAATCTTAAGGCAACATTTAGTTTTTAAACATAATGGGCAAATGGGAGGGTGGGCGTGGGAGGGTGAGAGTGGAAGGGGGATTCGTTGCCCTCCAATCATTTTCGACTATTAAAAAGGGTATCAGCCCTTTCTATTTTCAATCGAACGAGCCCCTTTTGAAGTTCCCACGACAACTCCTTCCATACGAAGTCCCCTGGTCTAAACAACAACAACAACAACAACAAGAAATATTACTAATCATTTTCTACTATTTAAAAGGGCACTGGCCCTTTGAATTTCAAATCGAATGAGCCCTTTTTTGAAGTTTCTACGACAACTTCTTCTATAAAAGCCTTATATTTCCCCAGGGCATAACTTAAAACCCTTGACCTGAGGGCAGTGAGGGAGTATCCTCCTCGAAAACATATTTTCTATCTGGAAATCAACTAGGCTGAAAAAAAATGGCTATCCCAAAATTTTGGTTGGATGTGTTTGGGGGAATGATGGGCGTGGGGGGGCTAGTTGCCCTCCAATCACTTTCGACTATTAAAAAGGGCACAAGTCCTTTGAATTTCCAATCGAATGAGGCCCTTTTGAAGTTTCTATGACAACGCCTTCTATAAAAACCTTATATGCCCCCAGGGCATAACTTAAAACCCTTGCCCTGAGGGTTGGGGGGGAGTGTCCTCCTCAAAAAAATATTTTCTATCTGGAAATCAACTAGGCCGAACGAAAAGACTATCTCAAAATTTTGATTGGATGTGTTTGGGGGAAAGATGGGCGTGGGGGGGGGGGGGGGCTAGTTGCCCTCCAATTACTTTCGACTACTAAAAAGGGCACTAACCCTTTAAAATTTCCAATCGAATGAGCCTGTTTTGAAATTTCTATGACAACGCCTTCTGCAAAAACCTTATATGTCCCCAGGGTATAACTTAAAAGCCTTGCCCTGAGGGTTTTGGGGGAGTGTCCTTTTCAAAAACATATTTTCTATCTGGAAATCAACTATGCTGAACAAAATAGTTATCTCAAAATTTTGATTGGATGTGTTTTGGGGAATGATGGGCGTGGGGGAGGGGGCTAGTGCCCTCCAATCACTTTCGACTATTAAAAAGAGCACTAGCCCTTTGAATTTCCAATCGAATGAGCCTGTTTTGAAGTTTTCACGACAACGCCTTCTACAAAAACCTAATATGCCCCCAGGGCATAACTTAAAACCCTTGCCCTGAGGGTTGTGAGGGAGTTTCCTCTTCAAAAACATATTTTCTATCTGGAAATCAACTAGCCTACGCTGAACAGAATGGCTATCTTAAAATTTTGATTGGATATGTTTGGGGGAATGATGGGTGCAGGAGGGGATGGGGGCTAGTTGCCCTCCAATCACTTCCAAATATTAAAAAGGGCACTAGCCTTTTGAAGTTGCCATCAAATGAGCCCCTTTTGAAGTTTCTACGACGACACCTTCTATAAAAACCTTATATGCCCCCAGGGCATAACTTAAAACCCTTGCCCTGATTGTTTTGGGGGAGTGTCCTCCTCAAAAAAATACTTTCTATCTGATATCAACTACTCTGAACAAAATGGCTATCTCAAAATTTTGACTGGATGTGTTTGGGGGAATGATGGGCATGGGAGGGATGGGGGGCTAGTTCTCTTTCATTAAAAACTTTAAATTTTCCCAGGGAAAACTTACAACCCTTGCCCTGAGGGCTGTGGGCGGAAGGGTTGTCATCCTTAAAGACATAATTTCCAAAACTTTCAACTACGTTGAATAAAATGGCTATCTCAAAATTTTGATTTGATGTGTTTGGGGGAAAAATGGGCGTGGGGGGCTAGTTGCCCTCCAATTACTTTCGACTACTAAAAAGGGCACTAGCCCTTTAAAATTTCCAATCGAATGAGCCTGTTTCTAAGTTTCTACGACAACGCCTTCTGCAAAAACCTTATATGTCTCCGGGGTATAACTTAAAAGCCTTGCCCTGAGGGTTTTGGGGGAGTGTCCTTTTCAAAAACATATTTTCTATCTGGAAATCAACTATGCTGAACAAAATGGTTATCTCAAAATTTTGATTGGATGTGTTTTGGGAAATGATGGGCGTGGGAGAGGGGGCTAGTTGCCCTCCAATCACTTTCGACTATTAAAAAGGGCACTAGCCTTTTGAATTTCCAATCGAATGAGGCTGTTTTGAAGTTTCTACGACAACGCCTTCTACAAAAACCTTATATGCCCCCAGGGCATAACTTAAAACCCTTGCCCTGAGGGTTGTGAGGGAGTTTCCTCTTCAAAAACATATTTTCTATCTGGAAATCAACTAGCCTACGCTAAACAGAATGGCTATCTTAAAATTTTGATTGGATATGTTTGGGGGAATGATGGGTGTGGGAGGGGATGGGGGCTAGTTGCCCTCCAATCACTTCCACATATTAAAAAGGGCACTAGCCTTTTGAAGTTCCCATCAAATGATGGGAACCCCTTTTGAAATTTCTACGACGACACCTTCTATAAAAACCTTATATGCCCCCAGGGCATAACTTAAAACCCTGGCCCTGATTGTTTTGGGGGAGGGTCCTCCTCAAAAAAATATTTTCTATCTGATATCAACTACTCTGAACAAAATGGCTATCTCAAAATTTTGACTGGATGTGTTTGGGGGAATGATGGGCATGGGAGGGATGGGGGGCTAGTTCTCTTTCATTAAAAAGTTTAAATTTTCCCAGGGCGAAACTTACAACCCTTGCCCTGAGGGTTGTGGGCGGAAGGGTTGTCATCCTTAAAGATATAATTTCCAAAACTTTCAACTACGTTGAATAAAATGGCTATCTAAAAGTTTTGATTGGATGTGTTTGGGAAAAGGTGGGCGTGAGAGGGGGGTTAGTTGCCCTCAAATCACTTTTGACTATTAAAAAGGGTACTAGCCCTTTGAATTTAAAATCGAATGAGCCCTTTTTCGAGTTTCTACGACAAAGACTTCAATGAAAAACCTTATATGACCCCAGGGCATAACTTATAATCCTTGCCCTGAGGGTTTTGGGGGAGTGTCCTCCTCAAAAATATATTTTCTCTTTGGAAATCAACTACGCTGAACAAAATGGCTATCTCAAAATTTTTATTGGATGTGTTGTGGGGAATGATGGGCGTGTAGTTGGCTAATTGCCCTCCAAACACTTTTGACTATTAAAAAGGGCACTAGTCCTTTGAATTTCCAATCCAAGGAGCTTTTTTTAAGTTCCTACAACAATGCCTTTTTTAAAAACCTTATATGCCCCCAGGGCATAACTTAAAATCTTTGCTCTGAGGGCTCTGGGGGAGTGTTCACCTCAAAAACATATTTTCTGTCTGGAAATCAACTACGCTGAACAAAATGGCTATCTCAAAATTTTGATTGGATGTGTTTGGGGAAATGATGGGAGTGGGGGGGATAGTTTCCCTCCAATCACTTTCGATTATTAAAAAGGGAACTAACACTTTGAATTTCCGATCGAATGAGCCTTTTTTGAAGTTTCTACGACAACGCATTCTATAAAAACCTTATATGCCCCCAGGGCATAACTTAAAACCCTTGCCTTGAGGGTTGTGGGGGAGTGTCCTCCTCAAAAATATATTTTCTATCTGGAAATCAATTACGCTGAACAAAATGGCTATCTCAAAATTTTGATTGGTTGTGTTTGGGGGAATAATGGGCGTGGGGGGGGGCTATTTGCCCTTCAATCACTTTCGACTATTAAAAAGGGTACTAGCCCTAAGAAGTTTTTACTTTAACTATGCAGGAATTTAATATCCTTTAGTTCGTCTAACTCGCAAAAATGTTCCATTTGTTTCTGGACCCTCCTAAATGGAGGCTTTTGAAAAACTAAAATCCGAACTTACTAATCCACAGACAATTCTACTCCCTTTTCCATCGAAACCAGAAGACTTTCATTTGTTCACAGATGCTAGCATGAAAGCAATTAGAGCTTTACTTTGTGTAAAATGCAAAACCACAGATCGCTTTCAAATAATTGCAAGCTATTCTAAAATTCTCAGCGGACCTGCATCTAGATATGACAATCATAATAGAGAATTATTCGCACTTTATTCCGGGATTAAACATTTTCAAAAAATCTTTCTATTTTCCACTCATACACATTGCTATACAGATTGCAGGGCCCTATCTTATTTAAAGAGAGCTAAAGACGTAAATAGCAAGCTATACCGTATTGCTGTTTTAATAGTCAGTGAGCAATTTACCTTTTATCACATTCCTGGAGTTAAAAATCCTAGCGACTATTTGAGCCGCCCTAGTTCTGAATTTGTTGAAAAATACAGAAAACTTAATCTTGATGAATTGGAACAGGAATTTGACTGCCTTCAAGGTGAATATGTTGATTTTATTGGACTAGGAGAGAAGGAACTCAGACAGGCTCAAAAGCGCCATAAAGAAATAAAAGCAACGAACAAATTTTTGGAAACTGTACCCGGAAAACCATTTGATTTTCGGGAAATGGAGTCTCAGGACTCGGGCCCAAATTCTGTGAATTGTAGTAGTCGGTCAACCGTAAGAGGTAGGCCTATCGTGCCTATTAGTCACGAGCAAGTCATGACAAGGGGTCATGTAATCCAGAGGGAAGCCACTGAGGCCCCTCTAAGGGATGCAAAAAAGGGTTGCATCCATAGGGATGCGGAAAAGAGTGGCATTCCAGCGCGCAAAGATGGCACGTGCACTTGCTCACAGGGAAATCATGTACATGAATCTGGTATAGAGTCTCCCAGGCTAAAAATTGAGTCAAATGAAGCAAACATATTACCAAAGTGGCTTCTAAAATATGAACTGGTATATTCATAATAAGCTAGTTATGCAGTCGATAGTACTGGAGATAAAAGACGTGTAAATAAGTATAGAATTTTGGTACCTAAAGAACTTATCTCCACAACCATTGCCTTAATGCATAACAAATTATTGTTAGGTGCCCATCAAGGGTATATAAAAACCCTAGAGCGAGTACGCGAAGTTGCAGTTTTTGAAAACTTGCCGGTGCTTGTACATAATTATGTCAAAAATTGCGATTCATGTCTTCGTCAAAATATAAGGGGTCCTATGCTGAACCCATGTTTGGCTGAAAATATTCCTCCGTTGCACTTATTTCGTGCATTTTCTATAGATTGTACAGGGCCCATGCCATATGAATGTGCAAATGGAGATTTACATGTCCTAATAGCTGTAGAGCATTTTAGCAAATATGTAATAGTAGTCCCCGTCCCAAACATTACTGCTCAAACAATTTGTAACTTTATTGTGAAGGAAATAATTTCAAAATATGGAATCCCTGATATCATTTTATGTGATAATCATGTCTTATAGATCAAAAGTCCTAAATTCTATGGCAGAAAATGTCGGAATTGAAATTAGACACAGTTCACCGAGACATCCTATGTCAAATAACTTAGTTCAAAACAGGGTTAGAGCAGTTAAATCTATTTTGAAAAAAATTCAATAATTCTACAAAACTTAATTTTGATTTCGAATCATAAGACTTAAAAAAAAATTCATAGCTTTCTCGAGAGATAGATGTATTCTGAAAAAGGTATAAATAGCCTAAAATCTATTTTAAGCAAAACAAAATTATACAGAAAAATTGAATCAGCACAGTCCATGAGTATTGGGATCATGACTGGTGGCACGTTTATTTTTCTAATCCTTATCGGAATTTCCACTGTGATTCTCCTCAAATTAAGGAAATTATGGATCGATTATAGAGAAATTAAAAAGAGTGGTTTAAGAATAGTCGAACTAGGAGACAGTGAATAATAACAAAAAGTAGTTTAGGGAAGGAATTAAAATTAATTCAAAACAGGTATGAAAAAAAGAAATAAAAACGTTTTTTTTTCAATAAAAAGAGGGGGGAGGAATGTCAAGGTTGTCGCTAGGCTTACGCAAGCTAGACATCAGTGTATTTCACGTATTTAGTGCTTTATTGCGTTAAGGGTATATTTTTGGTATTTAGTGCATGTTCCACTTCAAGGGTATATTTGATATGTGTTGTTTTAAGTACTTGTTTCTGCCTTCTTTTCTATTCAAGGTAGTTGGTCACCATGACCAAAACCTGCCAGCCAATGGGAGGATACTTTGGGGGTCTTGGAACCAGAATTCTATGCTTTGGCCTTGGAAGATAAGAAGGGGAAAAGACAACTTGTGGACAGTTCAGCTTTGAGAACCAACAGTGACAAGTGGTTAGAGGAACACCGCTTGGAGAGTTCGAGCAACCTCCATCTTTCTATAATATACGGTGAGCTGGGAGAGTTTGACCATAACCTCCACATCAACTGCCGTCAGAAAGTCCCAGTAACCTCCACTAGCCAACTATAGACGGCGAGCTTGGAGGGTGCAGCAGCCACCTCCAAATCAACTGTGCCAGCCGGTGCAAGTTGACTATAGCTCGGATTCTCTACGACTTCAAGAAGCTGTTCACGAGTGTACTCTAGTATTGTATTTTGTTTATTAGTTTATCAAAGTATTTTAGCAACATCTTGAGTAGATACGAACTCTGCCTATAACGCTACCCAAGGTCTTGTCCTCGTGGAGGCTTGATCACTCCCCACTGGGGACCAATAAGACGGTATTTCCTTAGAGAAATATACCATACTTCAGCAATGTCTGGCTTTTTTCCTCTAGTATATTTTGTCATAAAATTCCAGGTTAGCTACATTTTTGCTATATTGGAAAGGGGTTAGGGGAA
Source organism: Artemia sinica (assembly GCA_027921565.1). NCBI lineage: Eukaryota > Metazoa > Arthropoda > Branchiopoda > Anostraca > Artemiidae > Artemia > Artemia sinica. The sequence continues at coordinate 49,606,700 of CM051256.1, read as the reverse complement.
TGAGACGAGTCTACTCGGCAGTATATGGTCTGGGTTGGTATTTTTAGGTGCGTACCATGCCTATTTTATAACCATTTAAAAAAATGAGCATGGAGCCCTGTATTCTCAATTGATTATTCTATTGTAATCTGGACTTCGAATTCTTCCCCTAGAATTGAAGCACTTTTAGCCTCAGACGGCTGAATAATTCTAAATTTTTAATGCTTTTCTTTTAAGTCTACAATACCTGAATATAAAGTTAAGCAGGAGATGGGTTTTTGGCAATGATAAAGAAGGGGGTGTTTTTAAATATTACTTTTAAACACACTTGTATAACACATTTATAACTATATTATAGCAAGAGTCTATGACATTTGCCATTCCAAATTGTTCTGCCTTACTAAGGTTAATAAAGTTTAAATTCCTCTTAGAGCAAAGGAGTTGCGCATTGAATTTTCAAATCGACGCATTTTTCCTCTGTATGGGACCCTCCGTTAAGGCGGGTAGGGTTATGTCACAAGATATATTTTTTATGGAAAACTAAAATTTTGTTTCTATTTTAGGAATTTCCAAAGCTGCTACCGCTATCGAAGAAGGCAAGGGCCAGTGATTCAACCCCTGTAAAATAGTTGGATAACCTGTGCCATCCAGGGTCACGCTACACCGACCCTCGGCTAAAAATCAAGAGATGACTGGCCCTTCCATGCAAGCTGCGATGCCTGCCCCCTCTGTTCCCCGTCTTGCAATACCTGAACCATCCAGGGCCGCGCTAAATCAACCCTTGGCTAACAGTCAAGCGATGCATTCCCCCTCTGCTCCCCATCATGCGATGCCTGAGCCATCCAGGGCCGAGCTACACCAGCCCCTACTCCCCAGAGGGGGTTTATAGTGTCGGGGATGAATCCAGTTATTGCAGTTCCCCCTATTTTTGATTTAGATGTGCTTGTGCGGGATCTCGGCCTTGATAATGGGCTGACCAGCTACCATCAAGAGAGGTCGAGACAGTACCCTTACCGGAAAGTGATGAGGAGGGAGCAGACCCGGTATTCCCTGAATTCTATTTAGCTAATACCGCTTTGCGCAATATATATGCTTTTAGGGCTGAGTTCGGAGAAACCCTTCAACTCCCTTATAGTGATAGTATCTATACGGATCCAATATATATAGTCTAGTACTATGTCAGCAAGATTTGGGTGCTTCTTGAAAACCACATTCGGGAGGCGGAAGGGCGAGACAGAATTAAAGCATCGATCACACTTAAAATAATTTTATAAGTGCAGGGACAAGTGAATTGTACACGTATCACCTGCAAACAGCGATGCAGACACTTCACCCTGACTTCACCTGTCAGTTTTAAGGGTGCTTTTTCGAATTGGGTGGGAAATGTTTTTAATAGGATGGAGGGCTATAATGAAAATGCGAGCGGGTTGTTTGTTTTATTTATTGACAAATTGGATTTAAATATAACTAAATTTAAAAAGGTATTTGTTTTAAGAGGTGGAACGGGAAGGGGGATGCAACATATAATGCAGATTTGAGGGCTTTTTAGGGTGTACAATGCTTCCGTTTCAATAAGGGGCTTAGAGTGTTTCAAGTATTCGGTTCTCGTCACGGACCATAAACCCCGGAAGGAAAGAGGTGTTAGTAAGACATATTTGGATGGTTTGGTAGTTAATGGGGGCGAAGAAGGGGCAGAATTTCCTAAAGTTGATTTTAATTGTTTAAAGGGGCATTATCCTTAACATTTAAGGGAATTGACATTCATGAGGGGGCAAACGAGCATTTAAAGATTGGGATTACATTATTAGAGTACAATACAGAATCTAAAGACAGGGAACTTAAAGATTAAAATGGTGTTTTGTAGTCCGTAAGGGCTCCGTCCATCTTAATCTTCATTAGGATAAAAATTATAATCGAGGGATGACCTACTATTACTGTCTAGTGTGTTTATCTAGATTTCATATAGAGTTAAAATTGAAAAATCACTTGAGACACTGCTAGCGTCATGGGTACCGGTCCGTGGAGACGGTTTCTGGTGACAATGCTATCTTGGGGTTCAAAATTTTTCAGAACACGCTCCTATAGACCAACAAGGTCGCATTTGACATAGAAACCAAACTCATGGATGTGTGCCATCCATCAAATTTGAGTCGTGTAAAAAAACGCGAAGCCATTGCGGTCTCTTTTGCCCACCCTGAAGGGACTCAAGCAATACCATTCAATTGATACATGCAGCTGAGACATTGGGTGGGGAAGATTGTGTAGGCGCAGCTATGGTTGCACTAATTAGAACAGCTAATAAGTCAATTTTACGGCAGCGCAAGACACATTATAACGACTCATTATATCGACACATTATAATAACTCATTATATATTATCGAATCATTATCCAAGACACATTACTCATTATCCAATAAACATTATCCATTCACCAGAAGACGAGTTGGCTGTCAAAAATAAAAATATATGTTGGGTTTGCATGAATTTTTTGAGGGTAGTGAGGATGCGAAAGTTCGCGATTATGATTATTTAGGTCATCCTATTCTACTAGGGGGGAGTAACTTTCAGGGGGTTGCGCATAAATCGTTTAATGTAAATGTTTAGCAACAGTACTTTCAACCGGTTTACATGCCCAATTCCAGCTATGATTTTAAAATCATATTACTAGCGTTGGCACGTTGCAGAAAGGTGAAGTTATAAATGACACATGGTTAGATGATTCTTTTTCATATTAAATTAAACCGAAATCATCTGAGAAAATGCTAGTCTTAGAACTCAAATGGAAAACAACTGAAGATAGTAATAGGTGCTTGAATAAAATCCGCTTTTCAGATTCTTATAGCTTCTTCCCCAAATCCCTAAGTCAACACATTCAAGTACAAAAAAGTGATGATTTAAATAGGCTCCCCCTCCTTAAACAGCACTTTCTAGATGATAAAATGTATGATTTATTAACAAGTTAGGCTATATACCAATAGGAGTACTACAACTCCACCTGGAGGCTACGTGAGGAAAAATTACCACCCATCGATAAGTTTTATGATTAACTTCGCGATCGTCAATGCACCACTGCCGATTATGAATTTGCTAAGAGGATTTGGGCTAAGGGAGGGTGTAAAAAAGGGGAGGATTATTGTAATTTGTACCTGGCAAGTGATGTATTTACGTTGTTGGATATTGTCTGTAAAAACACGGATAAAATTTACGAGAAATCTGGGTTGGATTTAGGGTATTATTTTTCAACTCCTCGGCTGGTGATGGATTTAATTCAAAAAATTAGTGATGGGAAGATAGGCTTGATCACCGACGGATGTTGAAGAACTAATGTTACTTCAAAATGCCCTTCGACGTGTAGACAAACATAAACCTTACCGTGAAAGTCCGCTAAAAGTGAATGTCATTGATAAAACTTCTGAAAGTACTGAAAGTTCTGAAACTTTAAAAAAACCAAAACAAGAAGAAGATTTATCTTTATTAAAAGGTGTTTTAGACTTATTACCCCATACTATTGTGAGCAAAGTAAAGGATTCTTGACTTATCTTGCTTTAAATGAACAATTTGACGAGAAAATGAATGAAGTTATAATCCAGGGCTTAATTGATTTCTTATCAGATTTGATTGCAAATCGTAAAAGACTTGAATTTTTGGATAATAATATATAATAATATAAATAATATATAATAATATATAAATAATATAAATTTTTAAAGTCGTCAGATTTTCCAAAAAGTTTTATTGGGAATAAAATGTTTTAAAACGATGAAGAGATTTTGGATAAATACCGCAAGATATATAAAAAAATAGCGCGTCAAGTAGGCGTGATAAAGGTGTTAAACGAATGTGTGTTTCCACCTCATTTAGAATACAAAAGGGTAGCGGACACTTCACACCGCGTTTAAATTCAATATGGATCAAGTTTTGAAACGGGTTTATGAGAATATTTGAGAAGTGGGAAGCTTAAGTTCTCCCACTACACTTTCTAATCAGGGTTGAAAAGAAGCTAGAAAAAAAAGTATTTACAGAAGGGACCCAGTTATACTCTTCATTGAAATCATAGCATCAGAGGCAGTGACTATCGAAAAACTAAAGCCTTTCCACCTTGCATATATTACAAGCAAATCTTTTGACTCTAGCCGAGATTCAAAGACGTCATAATAGACCGTAGAAGTATATTTTACTTGCAATAAGTGTTTTTAGTCGCTATGCATATGCCGTTTCATTGCATTCAAAGAGAGGCAGTGATGTTGGTAGAGCCCTTGAATCTATCTTTGAACAAGATTCATATAGAAAAGTTCAAACAGATCGGGGAATTGAATTTGTTAATCGACATATAAATTTTTTTTTATTGAGATATAATACAATACTCTATCATAGTCACAGTCCAATAAAGGTGGCATTGGCTGAATGCTTGATAAGTACTATTCGACTTTTAATTTCAAGATATTGCATATCGAGAAATACTGCTGCTTTTAATCAAGATTTAGATAAATTTATTTTAATTTATAATTTACGTCCTCATCGATCCTTGTCGAATGTTAGTCCTCTTGAAGTTCATCACAGTAACAATACTATCGACATTTTTTAGAAACAATATTCCAATGGAAAGCCTGAGAAGAAAAAAATAATGTTGGTGATACTGTTCAAATCAATCGAACAAGAAATATTTTTGAAGAGGGGAATTACTTATGGTCCACTGAACTTTTTAAAGTGTCAAAAGTCTTAGATCTGTCAGATAACATTAAGAAGTGAATTGGGTGATCCTCTAGCAATAACAAAAGATTTAGCCGTGATTGCATTTCATTTTCGACCCGTTCAGTGAGATGGCTAATAGAACTCAATTTATTTGTCATGATATTGATTGCTATGTTGGTACTCTTGGACCTTGACAATTGGGTCATGGAATAGACTATTACAGGGGTCGTTCATCATTGTCTGGTCACGGTGTCGGAATTTTGTTTGCTAAATTATTTCGCTCTGCACTACCCCTGGCTAAAAAATATATTGCACCGGCTGTCGCGGATTTTGCGCCATCGAGACTGCATGATTAGGGCTCTGGGAGTATTTTCAAGAAAGTGTTTCAACAAATCTTAAGCCTGGCACCCAATCCCTCGGTGAGCGACTGATATCAAGACAAAAACGGAAAAGGTTTAAAAAGGGTGAGAAAAACATAATAACTCATCAGTCTCAACTCAGCCCGGAAGTGCAAAGCATCAAACAAGAAAAATAAAGTAAAAATTGTTAGATCAAAAAATTATTTCTTTTCCCAGAAATGGCATACCTACCACACAAAGAATCTAATCCTTCAGTCAACTTATCTCTAAATCTTTTCAAAGGAGAAAATGTTGATGTGAGTGTAAAACATGGTTACTATGAACAATTTTATCCGCAACAGCCATTCCCTGAAAATGTCCGTTTTCAAATTTATTCAAACGAAGATTATATCCTACATGTGACTTCAACATCTATAGATTTGCGTGTCATTGTTAAAAAAATCTAACAATTAAAAACCAAGTGCAGCCAAGGGGTTATCCTAAGAAAATTGTATACTACACAAGTTATTTAGACAAATCAGTGTCTACATAAATGTAACATTGGTGAGCACGAGCAACAATCTTTTGAATTATGCAAGTTATATAAAATTCACGTTGATGACTCCAATGTCCTATAAGAAAGTGAGAGGATGGAATATAATTTGGATATGGATATAAAAAGGAAACTGACACTGGCAATATACTTTGAGATGCGACAACTATAGATTTACACTGGGTTGGGAAACTACATCATGAGATATTTAATATAGCTCAATGGCTGGCTCTCAATATTAAGATTGATATAAAGCTACAACTCGCACCGTCTAAGTTTATTTTGCGAAACGTTCTTGGTCCTGCACACGATGTAACAGTCTCCCTCACCTTGGCAATGCTTCATGTACGAAAAAAACAAATTATTAGTTGTGTTGCCTTTGCAATTGAAAAATTAAGAGCATCTGGAAATAATACCAAATTGGTCGTTCCTCATACAATCACGAATTAACGACATATTGCTACGAGTACGCGTACCTACACTGATTCATCATTTATCAATGGCGAAATTCCTTCAAAACTTGCATTGGCTTTTGTAAAAAGTACTAGCACTTTTGGATCATTGGTAGATTCTCCACATAAATTTGAACTATTTTGACTTTCATCTCGTAATTTTCTTGGACTCCGACTTTCGTAAAGTAAATGGAAATCCACTATACACTTTACCCTTTGATAAATTCTACAGGACCTTATATGAATTGACAATTCAATCCCTAGAACGATATTCACAATTATATGAAAATGATATAACCCAAGAAATGTTCACAAAAAGTCATGGTATAATTGTTTTGGAGTTTTTCGGTACTTAAAATATGACTTTTTTCTGAACGGGTACTTTACATTTAGAGTATACTTTTGCCAATCCATTGGTGGAAACTATTGCATTAACCTTGCTAAATCAATTTGAAACCTATTGGGAAATTACTCCTGATGGCAGTATTCTATTAAACTTGGCACAATGAACACGAATAAAATAATCAATGCATTCAATTTGGATCCTTACATGTAAAAATACAAATCCTATTGTATACCTTTTGGATTTCTTCGAGCATTTTCAATGTGTTAATAATACCCTTATCATAGTTAACAGTAGCCCATCAACTGTAAAGACGGGGCATTGGCTATGAATCTTTCAGACAACAAAGAATACTGATTTTTTCCCCTTTTGGCCTACCGTATGGGTTCTATACACCTCACATTAAATACTATCTTGAGCTTCGTTGAAAATATATTATTCAAAATCGGAAGTAGGTACAAGATTTATCAACCAAAAGCTGTGGTTTTCATACACTATTATATTTTTGTTTATTGACGTCGCGAACATACTTCAGTAAATTCCTCAACATTTATGGTGACAATCGTCGATTGAACAACTTCCTAGTTGAAAATACTTTTTCCTGCTCCTATAATATAAATTTTGTTGGGCTAAAAATTAAATGCTTCAAAAATTTATGTAAATTTGGTTATTAATAAAATTTGTATGTACAAAAAACACTGTGTCCTTTAGATTTCTTCTATTTCTTATTCTTATTCCTCTTTCTTCTATCAGAAACTACAATTGGTAGCAGCTCCCCAGGATTTAACTTGTATTTGTATTGGCTTGCAAAGTTGGGGTCACATTTTTTACAATATATTCTAACTTAATTTTCATTAAATCTTTTTTTAAAGTCAATAGTACTATTCTGATTTGAATTATAAAATTCACGTGTTTCAGATTGCTTATTTGAAGCGATGTCACACACAAAGTTCTCATATGAAGAATCACTTACTGTAACAGCCAAATAAAAGTCTGTACGTTTATAATCATAGTAGCCAGTATCTTCATAATGATGATGTAAAAACCAGGCTCTTTTGTTATTCCAGCAATTGAAGCGTAGACCAGGCTCTTCTTCCGAAAACAATTTAAAACCACGACGATACCAGTCTCTTGAAAATAAACTGAGATCACGTTCAGGGGTTTTTGTGATCATAGCAGGGTAAGTATTTTTGACCCCATTTATTATAGTGACAATTGGAGCATAGGAAACCTTTAGTATGAGTGTCACAAAGCTTTTCAAGACAGGAATCACAGTCTCCAATGCAATTAACACAGATTGCAAAATCTACACTTTTCATTATAGTTATCAGCAAAGGTACAATTCTCTCATGATGACCAGCTACTCAATGTAGATAAGCATAATGAACATGTGTAAAACATTTTTCGATATTAACTGTCTCACTTCTAAAAAGAAATTGACTCACCATCAATAAAATAAATGTCTTCTAGGAGGAGTGACACCATCCATTGTCAATGAACATATTTGGGGGTAAACTATCATTTGTGCTTTCATGAGGGGTGTTTTTAATTTCCTTGCAGATAATCTCCGCTAGTGGCCTTTTTATTCTAGTCGCGATTTCTCTGTCTATTATGGCATTTTTTACATAGCTAATAGTTTTGGCATGAATGTATCTTGCATTTGGTTTCAAGGGTACTTATGTCTTCGTTTAACCTTTAATTGAATGGTAATAGTAGAAGGATGGTGGTAAGATCTATTGACGGGTAAAGTTTTACCATAAGCAAGAAGTTGACCTTGCTCATCAACTAAAAGTTTTAGGTTTGCGTTCTCTTTCAAGATTAAATTCTCCGGAGATATTACTCAAGCATATCCACTTCTGTAGCATTTGAATTTTCTTGGGAATCCAAAATGATTTAACTCCTTACTGTCATGCCAACACACGCATACATATCCTATAAAATTTTCATCAGTACTTGTTTCATAATTCAAATATTTCTGTTTCTCAGTATTCAATGCTACTACAACTCTATGATGTACGCATGTCTTCTTGGAATGCTTCATCTTGACTTTTTTTTAAATACGATGTTTATCCATCCGATGCAGAAATAATACTAAAGCAAAGTTAGGCAAGATTTCGTCATCCTCTATTACATAGCAGCCGAATGTAAACATTGTCGTAATACCTGGTCATTTTAAAACAGGGCATGTGTTCGGTATCCAGGGGTGTGCCTTCCAGGTATTATGGGAATCCAGGGCGTCATAGAAACCAGAGTGTCATGGAATCCAGGGCGTTATGGAAATCCTATGTGAATCTTGTATGGGCGTCATGGAAATCCTATGGGAATCTTGTACGGGTGTCATGGAAATCACAGGGGCATTACTACTATCTGACCAATTAAGTCAGAAATCGATGTGGTAAAACGAATTATAAGACGCTAAATACAAATTACTAAGTCTTAAATTTACCATTTTTTTACAAAGATGAAAGTTTTTAAAAAGAACCTAAATACAACCATATATCCTGGGCTCCATAATATGTGTGAGCTTGGAAAGGAAATTGGGAAATACCCACATCCCTGCTTAGCTCAGTTGTAGCCCGAATAAGGGTGTTAGGACCTATTATACCTTAGCCAAATCTTAGAATCTATTAAAAGTAATCAACAATTTAGACCGGTTCTCGCGCACACGCCCAGTAGAAAATTTCTCTTGTACTTGAAATTTTCAAGTTCTCTTGGGCGAACCATAAATTAGGACGCTACCATAATTATTAGTAAGTTTATAGACTTACCCCAGTTACCTTTTTACCCACTCTAGTGACGATATGGTATTCACTTTCTTATATCTGGTGGCAGATAGAAAAAAACTTGGCTGAAAAGACTAAATAAGGTTTTAAGTTAAATCCATAATGATCTTGTCGGAATAAGAAAGCAGAATGACTTACTTTGTAGCAGCACTCGAATTAGCAAAACTTCAAGTATCATTGCTCGAATTATGTCTTAGAATTAAAAAAAATGGTAAAATAGCTCAATCATTAATTTCAAAATGATGAAAAATAATTTAGTATTTAGAAATTAGAACCAAGTCTATTAGTAGTATTATTTGCAGTTTAGTATTGTTAGTAACCAGTGTGAACTGGTTAATGTATTAGTACCATATATCACTAAACAGTAGAGGATTTATTTCCTACATGCCCAGTAGGAAACGTCTCATGTAATTAGTTAAAGCCCACCATAGATTAGGACGATACGATAATTATTTGTCACACTATAGACTCACCCCAGTTTTTCCCTTACCCTATCTAGTGACAATACGGTGTTCACTTTGTTACATCTATAGACCAGCCGTAAATTAACATTTCATTATTATTATTAGTCCTAACTACCCCTTACCCCCTCTAGTGGCTATACAATATCAACTCTAGCACACCTGGTGAACATAACCATATTAACTTTATTACTCTATTAGGGAGAACATTTCAATTTTACCTAAGCCCTTGTAAGCAGGCGTCTGTTCCTACAGAAGAGGTTTCAAAAATAACATTTGAATTATAAATCAAGTTTATAAAATGAAAAAAAAACTAGGTAACCATAATACATTTATACCAGAGACAATTAGCATTCCTGATAGATATGAAAGTTGATTCGGTCATTGAAAAGTTATACTTATGGTTATAAGTGGTACTGAACTCTGAAAGCTGTAGTATATTGGAAAATGACAATAGAAAATAGTATAGGTACAAAAATTTTAGCACAAAATGGAGAAAGGATAGGATAAATAGGACTTGGTTTATAATAACAGTTTTAATTTTTTTTATCAGTTAGTTTATTTAAGGGTTATCGTACATTGATAGATTTATGAGGGAATGTCAGATGATTTTATCCGATGATTTTTATTGCCCCTCTTGTTGAAAAAAAACAAAAACTATTTAATTCTCACTTAATTTATTTGATGTTAATTCATCATTTGAAACCTATTAATTTTGTTGTTGAAGGTGTGTGGCAAAGGGATATAAATCATTTAATAAAGCTTATGTAGTAATCAGGGGACTGACAACTACAAAAAACTTATGAATTTAATTTTGTTCAAGTATTATGTAAATAAGCTAGTAAAGATACTAGAATAAATAATTTTCTATTCAATCGCATTTGAAGAGACAAAAGGAGGCAGAAGAGGTAAGGTTACCTAATAATGACATTACTTGTAAAAAACACTTTTACGAATTAAAAGGAATAGACTGGACATTTAGAAAATAAAGAAATATGAGAAAACTAGAATATGTTTTTACTGTTAATTGGGTTATGTTTCCTTATTGCTTTATCCAAGCAAAGGTTATCGTGCTTCTTGTTGTCCCACACAAGATATAAGTAGTAGCGTTTACCCACAGCTTGAGAGGTAAGCTGGCTAAGTTGAAAATGAAGGGGACCAAGCAAAAATATTAAGGCAGGTAAAACGGAGTCAAGGTGACCAAAAGAGATTTGAATTGGGTTATATCAATTTCTTTTAACATTAAATTATTGTCAATTGTAGACGAGAAAAGAAAAGCAATTGCCTACCTACTTTAAATATTATTAAAGAAAGTTAAAAAAGGCCTTTTCTTAAGATAAATAAACAAAGCTTAGCTAAAACACAGTAAAGCAATAGGAAGCAAAAGAAAGAAAGACAGAAATAAGCCATAAGAAATATTATTTCATGGCCTTTTGTATATCAAACAGAGTTAGCTAAGAGACCTTTAAATGCCTAATTCAAGTGAAAGACAAAAATGTGTGATGTCGCCTGCCTAAAATTTTATCGAAAACGGCTCCATACTTTTCGGAAAAAATTGTATCCTGGGATATTCTGGTCTATAAAAAGGAATCTATATAGGTCAGAAGTTCAAAAAAATTCGTTAAGGGCCTTACTTTTGGAAATAAGATTTGTGTGAGTGACGTGATATTTATGAATACATCCAAAAGGGATACATACGCCATATATGCCTCAGTAGTGGTTGGATTATTTCCAGTGTCTATGATGTAGGCAAAATTACACAAGAAACATATGATTGACAAGAAAAATCATATGATGAAATGATTTTTTCTAGTGTCTTTACTAGCTTATTTCCTGAACACTTGAACAAAATTAAATTCATAAGCTTTTTGTGTTGACGCATATTTATGAGAAGATTTCAAGAAAATAAATTACATCATTCCCCCCCCCCCTACCCTGCCCCAGAAGTGAACGTGTCTTTTTCAAATTTATGACGCATGCAACATTACAAAAGGAACATTGCTAAGTCTAAAATGCCAAGTGTAATTAGTCTATTTACAAAAGGTATTTCGAGTAGTTTCGTAATGCCCGGAGAAGAAATGAACAACCTAGACCATCAAACATGACAAAACAAATCCGAGTAGACAAGGTATTAAAAAATGTGTACAGTAATGATAAACAAAAATGAAAAAAATATATATACGGTCTGAATAATTCAGTCAGCAAAAATTACAATGAGTCAAAATCAAATGTGAAGAACAAAGAAACATGCGATTTGAAGATAAGTAGCAGCAAGAATTAAAACAACTCAAAAACAAAAGTGAAGAAAAAAGAAAAATATGGCTAAAAGATATGGTAAAGAATATAGCATTGGACTATACAATCCCTACCGGTGGTGCTGATATCCGTTTCTTGGCCCTTCAGCCAGGAAGTGCAATGGGAGGTTGAGGGCCAACCATCTTGTGCTTTCACACACCCTTTCTGTTTACCTTCCCCATATTTCTCCAGGCACCCATTTAAAGCTGGGTCGACAGTGGCTGAGCTTGCAGAGTCACGCCACTGACCCCTTTCTTCAACCGAATAATTGGGTTCACTAGGATTTGAACCCTCGCCCTTTTGGATAAAGGATCGTCAATCCAGCGCACGAATCCACTCGGCTAGGACGGCTAAAAGATATCCCAGAGCGAAAACCAGGAAATATGCGGTTAAAAAATAAGTTGCCGTGAGAATTACAAGTAATTGCCAGAACGTGTCAAAAATAGAGCGAAAAACAAAGGATTGTGCTGTTAGTCAAAAATGTCAGAACGAGTCTAAAATGAAAGCGTAGAAGAAAGAAATATTACGTTAAAAGAACATCGCCATCATAATCTCTGACGCCAAAAAAATGTGGAGCAAAGCCCAGTACCACAAAGATGCCTACAAAGATGCTACAAACAACGCATTGTTTATTACAAGTCATACCGAGAGCCGGGGCTCGGCTTCGAATTCGGCTATATAGATTTTTTTTCTTAACTGGCATATTGATATTTCTGGCCACTAAAACGATCTAAAAAGTCACAACTGTGAGGAAGAATTTGTATGTTTTCCATGGTGGTTGTATCAAACCTATTGTGACCCCATGACATCAAGAAGAGGCTCCCATTGTCTGTAGTTACAAGATAAGTGACAATAAGAATCAATATAGACAAGCCTGGCACGTAGCCATGACGGGGCCTGGCCTCAAAATCTGCTACATAGTTTTTTCTTCTCAAAACTGGCAAATTATTATTTCTGGCCACAAAAACGATCTAAATAGGACACAACTTTAAGAAAGAATTCAATTTTTTTTTTAGGGTGGCTGTATCGAACCTTTCTTGACGTCATAACATCAAGAAGATGTTATATATTGGCTTCTATAAAAATTGATTCTCATTGTCGCTACCTTCTAACCGCAGCTTCTTCTTGATGCTACGGTTTGATAAAACCATCCTGCGAAAAATACTAAATTTTTCTGAAAGTTGTGACCTATTTAAATCGTTTGTGGCAAGAAATGTCGATATGCCAGTTTCTAGGGAAAAAACTGGCAGATTTCAAGGCCAGGCCCCGGCACGACTAAGTGGTAGGCTTGTGTATACTGATTCTCATTGTTACTTATCTTCCAGCTGCAGACAATGTAAGGCTTTTGTTGATTTCATAGTGTAATCATAGGCTCAATACAACCACCATGGGAGTAGTATCCCATCACGGCTTTCTACCGCACCCTCCCCAGATTCTTACCACAGCCCTCTGACGTCACGGCATCCCAGGCAAGATTACCACGGGAGCCTTGTTTCTAGGCAAGATTCCCGCCTTCTGGCGTCACGACACACCCTTGCGTTTTACACGATCATATAGGAAAAACAGCATGGGATTTTAGATGGTCTCATAGCAATTTCCCATAGGATTCAGACCTCAGTCATCTGAACCCTCTTGCCTTTAAACGGTCAGATAGTAGATTAACATGTGATTTGGCTTCCTCCTAGCAAGCACCATTTTTATCGTTTCTTCTTGAGTATGTTTCAGGATATTTAACAAGTACCAATAATAAGGAAATCAACAAGGGGAATGGAGCTCCTAGTCCTTCGCACCTGAGCAATGTGGTCACCTGTTTCTACCAGTCGGCTGGCAAGATTCATTGAATTGCAGGTGTATGCATATGATTAATCGGAGTGTGGTCCGGATAACAGACAAGTTGTAATAAAAGGAAATTAACCTGGAATTTTAAAGGGTCAGACAAGTGAAGCCACCAACCCCTCAGGCCATCGCACCTGTGGAACGCAGTCACCGGTCCTATTAAAGGGAACACAGTTCACAAGACTCCCACGACACACACATGACTCTTGTGATGTCATTGGAGTCCCTCTGGACTCCAATGACATCACATGACTTATCCCCCTCTTAAACGGTCAGGTGTAATGTGCTTGACACAATTTTATCTAACATTGTGTCAAGGACCCAAGAGGAATCGCCACTGTCTTACTTAAAGACAGCACACAACTTATGTGATTTCACGTAATGATTGGGGGACCATCACTGTCACGTAATACTTTTTTGACATCTTATTTTTTGTCGGACGAAACGGTCAAAGCATTTTTTTATTTCTTTTAACTTAATGACCACGCACACTCTATGTAAGGTCAGCGCACACTTTTATGTACTGACGACGCGCGTCACTGACGCATAATACCCTTTCTTGGCATTTTATTTTTCGCTTGAAAAGTTCAAAACATTTCTTTTTTATTCTTGAGTTCTTTGTCCTCGCTGAGACTTGATAAGTCAATTCCCATCCAATGGGAAAGCGCTCAAAGCATCACGACTAGACTCCCATTCCCAATATTTTATCATACTCAATAATTTCAAGAAATAAAAAAATTCCCTTAACACCACAGGACACACCACTGTCTATTCCATGACACTCCCAGATGTTCCCTAGCAAGCACCATTGTTTTCCCTAAAAAAAAGAAGCCCCAATATAGGAGTCTATTGAATTATTGTTTCAGTATTGGCAAGATTCCTACGGGAGCCCGTGTTTCAAGTTGTCGGCTGGCAAGATTCCAAGGATTCCCAGGTGTTCTATTATTTCCTCAGGATTAAAAAGAGTTCAGCGTGTCAACATCAAAATGGATGCTTTATACATTATTGGGTATTGAAGGCGTTAGCAAAATGGAACCTAGAGTACCTAAAGTATCAGTGGAAATTACAAGGGCTTGCAGATCAACCCTAGAATAGGACAAGATATATAGATTCCTGTGCTAATGACACTATACGAGCCCTTCTTTAGGGATTTCCTATGTAACCCCAGACAAATTTCGAATCAGTCTGAAAAAAGTCTGCAGTGCGTTAACATGGATAAATATGTTGAGTTAGAAATATCATTTTATTGCGACTGTTCTATATGTAAAGAACATTATCATAACTTCAGCCATTCTTATGAGCCTACTACATGATATTTAGATATTGTGGACTATAGAATAGATGAGACGAATCTGGAGGAAATGAGGAAAAGAATCTTGAATGATATGCAAAGGAATTTATACAGGGTACAACTAAGGACACATAAAACGAGGCTCGATATGACAGAAAAGGAAGAGGAAGATCGAAAGTACAGACATAGAAAAGAGGGCTATCTCTACAGAGATATCTCAAAATATACTATGAAAGACATTGATGAAAACTCAAAGAAAAATGTGCATAATGCAATATGTAACAGTGAATACCGTGATGAATATGATTTAAGAGAAGAGAAAGAGTGGCCCTTCAAGAGAGAAGATAGGTGATTATTATATGGAATGGATTTTAAACATCGAAAATCGCTCTGGAAGAGCACTCATATAACATTTTATGACAAATCTCATTATTGATATTATTGATAAGTTTTGTACCATAATCTTACAATAAGTTTGGTTTTCACATATTAGTTTTCTCCTACTCGATAAGCCTAGGGTAAGAGTACAATTAGAGACTTCTTTCCATGAATAATTTGGAATCGAACAGACACCCCTTGAGGTGTTGACCACCCCCGCCTGTCGTCGATAACTAGCGCTGAGATCCCGATCTGTCCGAAGGGTTCTCCAACCTGTGGGTCGGGGAAGGCGATACTACGGGAGAGTTCGGTCATTGTCTACTCGTTCAGGGGAGGGATACAGACTTCAGCTAGGCGACAAAAGGGGGTTAAATATGGTCTTGCTCGGGATGTTTAACAAGTAGAAATTATAGGAAATTAACATGGGAAGTCAGATAAATGGAACTCCTAGCCCTTCGTACCTGTGCAATACTGTCCCTGTTTCTAGGTATAATGACGCAATTGTGTTTCAGTAATTTTATATGAGTAATCGGAGTGTGGTCAGTATAATACATAAGTAGTTATAATAGGGGCTACAGAGCACGGCAGACACGTGAGTGCTGCGTAATAACGGCACTCATTTTACGCAATAACAGTTAAGGAGAGAGCTTGGAAGATAAATGGATCATCTTGCGAGAAGAGTAGGAACCCAAACCGTTAAAAAGCATAATCATGGGTCAGAGCAGAATGGCACTGCCATGCTG
This sequence comes from Artemia sinica, assembly GCA_027921565.1. Taxonomy (NCBI): domain Eukaryota; kingdom Metazoa; phylum Arthropoda; class Branchiopoda; order Anostraca; family Artemiidae; genus Artemia; species Artemia sinica. The sequence goes on along the minus strand of CM051256.1, from coordinate 49,590,555 downwards.
TTTTCACACACATCTGAGGGCAATTTTGACTAAGGATATGCTAGCACTCGAGGACTTTTTAAACAATTATCTATTAATTATCTTTTAAACCATACTTTCGGACTTTGAATCGGCATATTGGAAGCGCCAGGAATTAGAGTGGAAATTGGCTATAAATAACAAATCTAGTTAAAATATCTTTTAAAATAGAGCTAAGGAGTTGGAGTTTTATGGCTGCCCCCTTCCCTTAGCGATCATTTCCAGAGGTTAGGGTTGATATTAGACACAAATTTTTGGGCACTGTTGAAGTATTTCGGCGAGCTATTAACGAAATACAGCGTGGGACTACAATACATATGATTTAATTCCATTTTTTATCAATTTTTGTTTCTTGATATTATATTCCCCCAGCTTCAAGTCAATGATGCATTTTAAAAACGAACACATCTCATACGGCATTGTCATCTCTGAAGAGCTTTGTTTTGGTTAGAAGTGTTGTTTCGTGCCACAAATTACCTGAAAACATCGCTCTACTGAGGGACAGACTTTCTAGCTAAAAATAAATGTATATGTTAGCTATCATTTTATAGGACTACCTGCACCTTTAGAAATGAATGTGCAAGCGTACGGCATTACTGGCACTGAAACTTGAAGCAATATTTTCTATGTTTTTTTTCATGATGTCTCCAGATTGGTCTGGATTCTTTGGGGTGATCTTGGTTTTCTTGTGAACATGTGAGGATTTCTATAAATCACTTACGATTTCTATTAATTCTTCCAGATATCTATGTATTGGCTATGATTTTTATGAATTCGTAAAGATTTCTGTATATTAATCAGAATTATTTTAGAGATTTGCCTTAATTTTTAAAGTTTGCTATTGATTTCTACACTTTGGTCCTCCTCTCTCTGGTTTGACCTATATTTCTAGGATCGGGCCCTGTTTCTACACTTTGCTCTTGATTTTTTATGAATTTGTCAGGGTTTCTTGGTTTCGGTAATGATTTTTAAGAGGTTAACTATTATCTCTACAGTTTGCTCTCGATTTTTATGGATTTTTCAGGGTTTCTTGGTTTTGGTAATGATTGTTTAGAGATTGACCATGAATTCTACACTTTGATCATGATTTTGATGGTATGGTCTTGATTTCTATGGTTTGGTCTTCAGTTCTAGGGTTGACTCTGTCTTGTAGATAAGCACATAATAATTTTCCATGGAACACACTGCCTTTCTGGGCTTCAATATTTCATGGCGATAAGGCATAATCAAAGGTAAAAGAAGACTAAAACTTATATTTTATACACGAATAGCCTTTGTCTCCTTTTGCTTTGTAAGAACGTAAGGGATTGTGATTTTTTTCCTGGAAAACAAACCTTTCTTGGGTTTTATATTTCTTGACAGTAAGGCATTTTCTAATAGCAGCAAGTCTTCCATCAAAGATAAGAAATTTCTCTTAGAGGTAACAATTTTTTGTCAATGCTACCAAGTTTTCTGCTAGAAGTAGCAAGTTTCTATTAACACTAACTACTTTTTTCTTCGTAGTAACAACTTTTTCTTTAATACTAGCAAACTTTTACTTAATACTATCAAATTTTCCTTGGAGGCAACAGGTTTTTTCTTAATAGTAACAAATTTTTTCATCTAATAGCAGCAAGTTTTACGTCAAAGATAACAAATTTCTCTTAGAAGTAACAATTTTCTGTCTATGCTAACAAGTTTTCTGTTAGAAGAAGCAAGTATTTTCCTATCAATAACAAATTTTCTCTTAGAATTAACAACTTTTTTTCCTTACAACTAAAATTTTTTTAATTAATACGATCAAATTTCTCATGGAGTTAACAGCTTTTATTAATAGTAACAATTTTTTTCTAATAGAAGCAAGTTTTCCGTCAAAGATAACAGATTCCTCTTAGAAGAAACAATTTCCTGTTAATGATACCAGGTTTTCTGTTAGAAGTAGCAAGTTTCTCTTAACACTAACAAATTTTCTCTTCGTAGTAACAACTTTTTCTTTAATACTAGCAAACTTTTACTTAATACTATCAAATTTTCCTTGGAGGCAACAGGTTTTTTCTTAATAGTAACAAATTTTTTCATCTAATAGCAGCAAGTTTTACGTCAAAGATAACAAACTTCTTTTAGAAGTAACAAGTTTCTGTTTATACTAACATGTTTTCTATTAGAAGAAGCAAGTTTTTCTTAACACTAACAAATTTTCTTTTCGAAGTAACACCTTTCTTCTTAATAATAACAAAGTTTTACTTAATACTATCAAATGTCTTTGGAAGTAACAGGTTTTTTTCTTAAGAGTAACAAATTGTTTTTTCTAATACCAGCAAGTTCTCCGTCAAAGATAAGAAATTTTTCTTAGAAGTAATAATTTTCTGTTTATGCTAACAAGTTATCTGCTAGAAAACTTCTTAACTACCATTAAGTTAGGTTCATTTAACTTAGGTTACCATGAGCGGTCATGCTAACCTAAGTTAAATGAACCTAAATTAAACGTAGTAGCCTATAAAAAATCAAAAAATACCAAAGGCAATGAAAAAGTCCCAATGAGGGGCCCTAGGTATATCAAAATTTTTCCATGGTTTCCCACGGAATTTGATATCACTTTCTTCCGTCTCCGCTTTAAATGAAAAAAATAATAAGATTTTTGGTATCCCTGCTTTCAATTAAAAAACCATGAGGTATTATCATTTAAAAATAATAGCCCTTATCCCCCTATAGGCAATAACATATAATTTTTTCATAAATGATATTTTTGGGGTCACTTCCGTTTTAATCTTCAATTCCCCAGCCTTGTACACAGTCTATAGCAAATTTTGTCTCAATATAGGTTTTTTTTTGGGGGGGGGCTAAAAATCTCATAAAAGATTGTATTTTCTCTAATCTATCAGGAAACTGCATTCGAAATGGTTTAATCCAGTTTGTTGTAACGAACAGTAAGTAAGGAGTGACCCGGCTCAATAGTAACCGAAACTCTAAAAAACGAATACCAATTTTGATACATCTAGATAATTCAAAAGAATCGGATTTTTATGCTGATTTCAAATATTTTTACTCCATCAGGTTTAGTATTACCATTCAAAAGTTACGAGCCTGAGAATATTTGCCTTATTTTCGAAGAAGGGGGAAAACACACCCCAATGTCATAGAATCTTAATGAAAATAACACCATCAGATTCAGAGTATCAGATAACCCTATTGTAGAGATTGAAAGCTCCTATATGCAAAAATGTGGATTTTTTTTTACTTTTTCTGCCAGAGAAAAAATCACAGATGTGTGTTTATTTGTTTGCTTTTTTTCTTCCCAGGGGTGATCGTTTCGACCCAGCGGTCCTGAAATATTGCGACAGAGCTCATTCAAATGGAAATAAAAAGTTCTAGTGCCCTTTTTGAGTGACCAAAAAAATTGGAGGGCAACTAGTCCCCCTCCCACGCTCATTTTTGCCCAAAGTCACTGGATCGAAATTTTGATATAGCCATTTTGTTCAACATAGTCGAAAAATCTAATAACTAAGTCTTTAGGTGTAAAATGACTCGCCACATTCCCTAGGGGAAGGGCTGCAAGTTGTGAACTTTGCCCATTGTTTACAAAGAGTATTTGTTATTGGGAAGTATACAGCCATTTTTTTTTGGTAGGGGGAGGGGTTTGCTTTGGGTGAATTTCTAAGGGGAAAATCTTCCTTTGGGAGGGAAATCTCTATTGAATGACTATTCTAGGGGAAATATTACACTAGGGAATTTTGACAGAATTACTATACGAAATTGTTTTTAATTGTCTTACATTCTTTTTGCCAAATTTCTTGTATGGAGATTTTCCGGGGTAGTTATCCGGGGGCTTCTTTCTGTGCGTTTTGTTTCTGGGAAATACTTTCCACGAAGGGGTCATTTCTGGAGTGATCGAGAGATCGAATAAAGATTAAAGTCTTATTCCAATTAAAAAATTCAAAGGAGAATTTTTCAGCGTGAATCGTATAAAAGCAATGTTACAGAGAGGGGGATTCTCAGCGAGGAAAGAAATGTCTGGGGGAAATTTTACGGGGGGGGGGGTACACTGTTCGTTGGATGAAATTTCCACGGAGGAGTTCTCCGTGGGAGGGGGGGGGGGTATATTTCATAGAGGGTGAGCCAGATTTTCCGGCATTATTTGAAAAACGAACAGAAATTGTGCCCTATATAAAGGGTTACCCCCTCCTCAATACCTTATTCTTTACGCTAAAGTTTGACTGTTTACTAAAATTGAAACACAGGGGATGTTTAATTAGAACAGGAAGCTTTTTTAAAAGTGCAAACAGCTTTAGCGTAAAGAGCAAGGTATTGAGGAAGGGGTGACCCTTCATACCCGGAATAAATCTGCCAAAATTAATATGCAAATTGTGTTTTAATTTTTCATGCACGTTGAGCCAAAATCGAACCTGCATTAGTTGAAAAACGTTCATAAATTAAATAAAAAGCAAGATTTTTTTAGCTGACAGTAAGGAGCGACATTAAAACTTAAAACAACATCAATTATTTCGTATATGAAAGCGGCTGCCCCCTTTTCAACGCCTCAATCTTTACGTTAAAGTTTGACTCTTTTTCACCACTGTACTTTTTAAAACAATAAAAAACTTTAGTGTAAAGAGCGAGGCATTGAGGAGGGGACATCCCCTTTCATATACGGAATATTTGCTGTTCGTTCTAAGTTTTAATGTCGCTCCTTGCTTTCAGTAAAAAAAAAAACATATTTAATTTCATAAACTTGATAATTTTGTCAAATTATGAAGAACCGTGTATATTGCAATTGTATCTGTCTGGTTTATATGCAAAGTAACACAAGAGACGAAAATTAAAGAACAAGAGAGTAGTGAAGAATTATGGTATACAAAGTATTTTTTGGCAGGGATAGTCACTAGTATTGAATCACTAGGGGTGGTACCGTGATTGGGTGATTTTTGGGGATTTGGGGGACCAAATATTTTTCGGGGTGCCGCAAAATCAATTCAAAATCAGCCAGACGCCGCCACCTCTGCCGGTGGGGGCGCGCTTACAACGTGCCGGCGGGGTTGCGACACTTCGGAGGCGGTCAACCGGGCCTCTCTTTGGTGCGTTTGGTCGATGCGCTGGCGTAGCACCGGAGTCTACCTGCAATGGGTACAGGCAGGCTTATATGAATTGATTCCCATTGTCGCTGTTTTTCTAACCAAGGACAAGGTGAGCCTCTTCTTGATGTCATAGCGTCACCATAGGTTCAATAAACCCATCCTAGGGAAAATAGAAATTCTTCCTTAAAGTTTTGACCCATTTAGACCGTTTTTGTAGCCAGAAATTTGACTCGTTGTAATTCTTGATGCCACTTTTCTTCTACCCGGACATTTCTTTGTTCTTCACTTTAGTTTTTGACTCGTTGTAATTGTCGTTGATTCATTTATTTTTAGTGTATAATTCTTTGTTGCTCATGTTCGTTTATCATTACTTGGACACATTTTTTTTAGCTGTTGGGATTGGTTTTGTCATATTTGAGAGTCTAGGTTATTCAGTTGTCCTCTAGGCATTATTTAACTGCTAAAAACATCTTTTATGAATAGACACATAACACGTTGTATTTTATAGTTAGATATGTTCCGTTTATACTTTTGTTTGCATAATAGACACTAAGAACGATGCAACCCCAACCATGGCAAATAGGACTTATGTATGCTCTTGAAATATACTCATAAATTTGACGTCACTCACGACAATCCTTTTTCCAAAAGTAAAGATCTTAACGAATTCTCAAAGTCATGACCTATATAGATGGGTTTTTTCTTAAGCCGGAAAATACCAGGATACCAGTTAAAAAAAAAAATATATATATATATATATACGGAGCTGTTTTCGAGAAAAAAAAACGAGAAACAAAGAAATAGGCGGGTAAAAGATAGGCCATAGCGAGAAAAAAAAATATACGAGTAGAAAATAAGCGGCAGCAACAATTACAAGCGATAGCGAGAAAGCGAGTATCAGAACGCGTCAAAAATTAAGTGAGGAACAAAAAAAATGGGCTGTTAGAAGACAAGAGACAGTGAAAATCAATGCGAGGAAAAAATGAAAGTGAAGAAGAGAGAAATATTACGGTAGAAGAACAACGTAATCAAAATGTGGCACAAAACCCAGCACAAACATGCAAAGATGCCATTAATTACGCAACTGTTACTTAAAACCATTGGGACCCTTCAACGTTATATGCGTTCCCTGTGAAGCCCTCCATTTCCCCGAGGAAAGAGTAGCAAATAAGGTGACTCATTTGGATGTTGCTACTTACAACGAGAATCAATATATACAAGCCTGCCACATGCCAAGTGCTGGGGTCCAGCCTCAAATTCGGCTACATAGTTTTTTTCTTCTTATAACTGAAATATTGAAATTTCTGACCACAAGAACGATATAAAAAGGCTAAAACTTTAAGAAAGAATTTGTATTTTTCCTAGGGTGGTTGTATTGAACCTATGGGGACGCAAAGACATCAAGAAGAGGTTCATATTGTCTGTGATTAGAAGAAAAGCGACAAAGACAATCAATGTACGTACATAAGCTTGCTGTGTCCTAGCCTCAAAATCGGCTACATATTTATTTATTTATTTTTTTAACTGACATATTGACATTTCTGGTGACAAAAAACGAACTAAATTGGTCAAAAAGGGGGAATTTAAATTTTTTCCAGTGTGGCTGTATCGAACCTATGGTAGCGTCACAACATCAAGAAGAGACTGCGGTTAGAAGACAAGTGAAAATGAGAATCGATAAATACAAGCATATCACATAGCCATTCCGGGGCCCAGCTGCGTAGCCGCCGGGCTCCCGGTACTCTTATCTCTTTAAATAGGCTCTATGAGCCCGAAGTGTCGACCAGGGAGAGTAGACTGCTGTCCAAGTAACCCATGGAGCCATAATTTGATCAAATATCTTTTCCAAATTTGAGATTTATGAATGCATGAAACATTCAAAAATTGTGTACTAAAAAGAATTTGACAAGCAATTTAATCTGGTCCAAAAGCTCAAAAATTGAGAATTATGGAGATTTGCATGAATACAGCCATATTTTTGAATAGGGAACAGGGTAAGGAACATTAAACATAATTTTTTTTTTCGGAAAGGGGGGGGGGGGGAAATACAAAAAAAATTGTTGTGTTTTTTCTGCTAAATATTCGCAACTAATATATTTATATTAATAGTGAACTTTAGGCTATTTAGCAGATTGCTGTGGGAATATCAATTCTGAGACCATCAAAATATCATAAGATTTTGAAACAGTTGAGCTTTTTTTTTCCGACACTAAAATTCTTCATCCTTCAGTAAGTTTTTATGCCATAGGCCCCATTTCCTTGCATCCTTGAATTGTTGCTATACTTGTAGCAACCGTTGTTATTTAAGTGGAGAAGAGGTGAAGTACAAGAGGTTCTAAAAGCCATAATTCTTATTGAATTAGTTCCTGATGAATAAGATTAATATACTCTACAATATAATAGCAAAAACAAAATAGAAACGCCTAGACTTACCATATTTAGCATCAGAACTTTTGGTTTTTCAATAACTTGTTTATATAGGACTATCCACATTACATCGGTAAATAGGAAAGACAAAAAGAGGTTCTTATGGATTGTGACTCGGGTACATTGAAGAGAACTGAAAAAAAAATGTTACTAATGACATGTATTTAACTCAATATTTTACCTTTGTAGAAAGTCCTAATCAATATACTAGCCCAAAAGAAATTCCTTCCACTTTAATCGTGGTTGGATCTCTGTTTAATATTTCAGTATAAGATTACTTGAAAAAGTGTAAAATTATAGTAGATTATTCAGATTTATAAGATTTATTCAGTAGAGTGAATATAGAGTGAAAGAACCAACAGTCCCGCACATCTTAGTTTTCAAAAACCAGGCAAATTTCATCCTTTTCTCTTAATTTTTCTAAGTATTCGAAACCTCGGGTATACCACGAAGAAATTTAATCACGGGAAATATTTTGTATAATGATCTGAATTGATTCTAGTTTTAATCTTTTTTCAACTTTTTCAAAATTCCAGCTCAAGAAATAAATTCTACATTAAAGCTTAATAATAATATAATCTGATAATCTGGAAAAGGAAAAATATGTTTATCTTTTATGGTTTTATCTAATAAAGAAAATTAACCTCATTATTCCATGGTTAATAAATTTCGAAATAGAAAAGAGGAAAGTAATAACGGGGAGTCCAATTGCAGTCTCAACAGATCGTTTATTAAGTTCCCTATCGTTGGCAAAATTGACATTAAAACTTTTAAGAGAATATAAACACTGTATGGTATTCGTATGCCATTTTTTCCATTAATAGGTTATACCCTTATCGAGGGGTTACGTAAGTCTGCTGCAAACGCCAGATGTAAGAATGAAAAAAAGGATCCAGAGTTGAACCCCCCTATCGACTCCCACGGGGCACCACTGCTGCCATCTACAATTTAGTTTAACGTTGACAGTACACAATTTATGGTTTTTGTCCCTGAGAATGAAAAAAACAGGATTTTTCTCACATTGATGGATGTTTCTTGGATGGTTGTGAGTGTCGGTCAATTTATTTGTTGTTCTTCATGGATTTCAACAGCAATTTATGTCTGTTTTTATGGTTTTTGTCACTGAAATTGAAAAAACAGGATTTTTATCACTTTGATGTATTTCCAAGGAGAATTGTCTCCGGGCGAAGTTTATTAATGTCTTTGGAGTTCGTCCAGGAGAATTGTTTCCGGGTGAAGTTTGCAAATGCGCATTAACGGTAGGGAAGAGATATTTTGATCTTTGAGATGAAGAGATTAACGCGGGAAAGGGATTTCCTAGGAATTTCAAATGTGACAGCGCAGGGATGCCAAAACCAAAGGAACACGCAGAAATTACGTTTAGGGGTTATTTGGGCGAAACTGTTTTAGACATTTTATGGAATTATTTCGGCGAAACAGTTAGAGACATTTTAAAAGATGATTTTAGAAGAGGATTTGAGGTTGAAAGTCTGTGGTCGTTATAATACACAAGTTGTATTTGAACAGTGTTGTGAGGTCCTCTACCCCAACCCCAAAGGGCTCCGATCCCCCTACCCCAGCCCCGAAGGAAGCCCCCGGCCCCCAAAGGTCCCCCGGGCTCCCAAAGGACCACCCGGCCCCCCCCCCCCCCCCCCCCCAAGTGCCCCCGGGCCCCCCAACTTTATTTTGTTTGCATGTCTGGGTTGGTGTTTGCAAGTCCAAGTATTTGTCGTTGTGGTTTGTATATCTAAAGTGCCTGTCTTTCTCTGTTTGCATGTCTGATTCTATTTGTTTGCATGTCTGGGTTGGTGTCTGCAAGTTCAAGTATCCGTCTTTGTTGCTTTGTATATCTAAAGTGCCTATCTTTCTCTGTTTGCATATCTGATTCTATTTGTTTGCATGTCTGGGTTGGTCTTTGCAAGTCCAACTATTTGTCTTTGTTGGTTTGTATATCTAAAGTGCCTGTCTTTCTCTGTTTCCGTGTCTGATTCTATTTGCTTACATGTCTGGGTTGATGTTTGCAAGTCCAAATATTTTTCTTTGTTGGTTTGTATATCTATAGTGCCTGTCTTTCTCTGTTTGCATGTCTGATTCTATTTGTTTGCATGTCTGGGTTGGTGTTTGCAAGTCCAAGTATTTGTCTTTGTTTGTTTGTATATCTAAAGTGCCTGTCTTTCTCTGTTTGCATGTCTGATTCTATTTGTTTACATGTCGGGGTTGGTGTTTGCAAGTCCAAGTATTTGTCTTTGTTGGTTTGTATATCTAAAGTGCCTATCTTTCTCTGTTTGCATGTCTGGGTTGGTGTTTTGCAACTCCAAGTGTTTGTCTTTGTTGGTTTATATATCTAAAGTGCCTGTCTTTCTCTGTTTGCATGTCTGATTCTATTTGTTTGCATGTCTGGGTTGGTGTTTGCAAGTCAAAGTATCTGTCTTTGTTGGTTTGTATATCTAAAGTGCCTATCTTTCTCTGTTTGCATGTCTGATTCTATTTGTTTGCATGTCTGGGTTGGTGTTTGCAAGTCCAAGTATTTGTCGTTGTTGGTTTGTATATCTAAAGTGCCTATATTTCTCTGTTTGCATGTCGGATTCTATTTGTTTGTATGTCTGGGTTGGTGTTTGCAAGTCCAAGTATCTGTCTTTGTTGGTTTGTATATCTCAAGTGCCTATCTTTCTCTGTTTTCATGTCTGATTCTACTTGTTTGCATGTCTGGGTTGGTGTTTGCAAGTCCAATTATTTGTCTTTGTTGGTTTGTATATCTAAAGCGCCTGTCTTTCTCTGTTTGTGTGTCTGATTCTATTTGTTTGCATGTCTGGGTTGGTGTTTGCAAGTCCAAGTATTTGTCGTTGTTGGTTTGTATATCTAAAGTGCCTATCTTTCTCTGTTTGCATGTCTGATTCTATTTGTTTGCATGTCTGGGTTGGTGTTTGCAAGTCCAAGTATTTGTCTTTGTTGGTTTGTATATCTAAAGTGCCTGTCTTTCTCTGTTTGCGTGTCTGATTCTATTTGTTTGCATGTCTGGGTTGGTATTTTGCAAGTCCAAGTATTTGTCTTTGTTGGTTTGTATATCTAAAGTGCCTGTCTTTCTCTGTTTGCATGTCTGATTCTATTTGTTTGCATGTCTGGGTTGGTGTTTGCAAGTCCAAGCATTTGTCTTTGTTGGTTTGTATATCTAAAGTGCCTATCTTTCTCTGTTTGCATGTCTGAATCTATTTGTTTGCATGTCTGGGTTGATGTTTGCAAGTCCAAGTATCTGTCTTTGTTGGTTTGTATATCTAAAGTGCCTATCTTTCTCTGTTTGTCTGTCTGATTCTATTTGTTTGCATGTCTGGGTTGGTGTTTGCAAGTCCAAGTATTTGTCTTTGTTGGTTTGTATATCTAAAGTGCATGTCTTTCTCTGTTTGTGTGTCTGATTCTATTTGTTTGCATGTCTGGGTTGGTGTTTGCAAGTCCAAGTATTTGTCATTGTTGGTTTGTATATCTAAAGGGCCTGTCTTTCTCTGTTTGCACGTCTGATTCTATTTGTTTGCATGTCTGGGTTGGTGTCTGCAAGTCCAGGTATCTGTCTTTGTTGGTTTGTATATCTAAAGTGCCTATCCTTCTCTGTTTGCATGTCTGATTCTATTTGTTTGCATGTCTGGGTTGGTGTTTGCAAGTCCAACTATTTGTCTTTGTTGGTTTCTATATCTAAAGTGCCTATCTTTCTCTGTTTGCATATCTGATTCTATTTGTTTGGATGTCTGGGTTGGTGTTTGCAAATCCAAGTTTTTCTCTTTGTTGGTTTGTATATTTAAAGTGCCTGTCTTTCTCTGTTTGCATGTCTGATTCTATTTGTTTGCATGTGTGGGTTGGTGTTTGCAAGTCCAAGTATCTGTCTTTGATGGTTTATATATCTAAAGTGCCTGTCTTTCTCTGTTTGCATGTCTGATTCTATTTGTTTGCATGTCTGGGTTGGTGTCTGCAAGTCCAAAGTATTTGTCTTTGTTGGTTTGTATATCTAAAGGGCCTGTCTTTCTCTGTTTGCACGTCTGATTCTATTTGTTTGCATGTCTGGGTTGGTGTCTGCAAGTCCAGGTATCTGTCTTTGTTGGTTTGTATATCTAAAGTGCCTATCCTTCTCTGTTTGCATGTCTGATTCTATTTGTTTGCATGTCTGGGTTGGTGTTTGCAAGTCCAACTATTTGTCTTTGTTGGTTTCTATATCTAAAGTGCCTATCTTTCTCTGTTTGCATATCTGATTCTATTTGTTTGGATGTCTGGGTTGGTGTTTGCAAATCCAAGTTTTTCTCTTTGTTGGTTTGTATATTTAAAGTGCCTGTCTTTCTCTGTTTGCATGTCTGATTCTATTTGTTTGCATGTGTGGGTTGGTGTTTGCAAGTCCAAGTATCTGTCTTTGATGGTTTATATATCTAAAGTGCCTGTCTTTCTCTGGTTGAATGTCTGATTCTATTTGTTTGCATGTCTGGGCTGGTGTTTGCAAGTCCAAGTATTTGTCTTTGTTGGTTTGTATATCTAAAGTGCCTGTCTTTCTCTGTTTGCATGTCTGATTCTATTTGTTTGCATGTCTGGGTTGGTGTCTGCAAGTCCAAAGTATTTGTCTTTGTTGGTTTGTATATCTAAAGTGCCTGTCTTTCTCTGTTTGCGTGTCTGATTCTATTTGTTTGCAAATCTGGGATTGGTGTTTGCAATTCCAAGTATTTGAATCTCTTGATTTTTCAAAGATCATTTTGGTTTTCTTTCGTTGAAATGCAAAAGTTGGAATATTTCAGTAGTGTTTTGATGTGGTTTACCTTGTCAAAGTTACGTTCTCTTGATTTTTCAAAGTTCATTTTGGTTTTCTTTCGTTGAAATGCAAGAGTTGGAATATTTCAGTAGTGTTTTGTCATGGTTTACCTTGTCACAGTTACATTCTCTTGATTTTTCAAAGTTCTTTTTGAATTTCTTTCATTGAAATGCAAGAGTTGGAATATTTCAGTAGTGTTTTGTCATGGTTTACCTTGTCACAGTTACATTCTATTAATTTTTCAAAGTTCATTTTGAATTTCTTTCGTTTCAGTGCAAGAGTTGGAATATTTCAGTAGTGTTTTGTCATGGTTTACCTTGTCACAGATACATTCTATTGATTTTTCAAAGTTCATTTCGAATTTCTTTCATTGAAATGCAAGAGTTGGAATATTTCAGTAATGTTTTGTCGTGGTTTACCTTGTCACAGTTACATTTTCTTGATTTTTCAAAGTTCATTTGAATTTCTTTCATTGAAATGCAAGAGTTGGATTATTTCAGTAGTGTTTTGTTGTGCTTTACCTTGTCACAGTTACATTCTCTTAATTTTTCAAAGTTCATTTTTAATTTCTTTCGTTGAAATGCAAGACTTGGAATATTTCAGTAGTGTTTTGTCATGGTTTACCTTGTCACAGTTACATTCTCTTGATTTTTCAAAGTTCATTTTGAATTTCTTTCATTGAAATGCAAGAGTTGGATTATTTCAGAAGTGTTTTGTCGTGGTTTACCTTGTCACAGTTAAATTCACGTCCATGTATTTGTCTTTGTTGGTTTGTATATCTAAAGTGCCTGTCTTTCTCTGTTTGCATGTCTGATTCTATTTGTTTACATGTCTGGGCTGGTGTTTGCAAGTCCAAGTATTTGTCTTTGTTGGTTTGTATGTCTATAGTGCCTGTCTTTCTCTGTTTGCATGTCTGATTCTATTTGTTTGCATGTCTGGGTTGGTGTTTGCAAGTCCAAGTATTTGTCGTTGTGGTTTGTATATCTAAAGTGCCTGTCTTTCTCTGTTTGCATGTCTGATTCTATTTGTTTGCATGACTGGGTTGGTGTCTGCAAGTCCAAGTATCCGTCTTTGTTGCTTTGTATATCTAAAGTGCCTATCCTTCTCTGTTTGCATATCTGATTCTATTTGTTTGCATGTCTGGGTTGGTCTTTGCAAGTCCAACTATTTGTCTTTGTTGGTTTGTATATCTAAAGTGCCTGTCTTTCTCTGTTTGCGTGTCTGATTCTATTTGCTTACATGTCTGGGTTGATGTTTGCAAGTCCAAATATTTGTCTTTGTTGGTTTGTATATCTAAAGTGCCTGTCTTTCTCTGGTTGAATGTCTGATTCTATTTGTTTGCATGTCTGGGCTGGTGTTTGCAAGTCCAAGTATTTGTCTTTGTTGGTTTGTATATCTAAAGTGCCTGTCTTTCTCTGTTTGCATGTCTGATTCTATTTGTTTGCATGTCTGGGTTGGTGTCTGCAAGTCCAAAGTATTTGTCTTTGTTGGTTTGTATATCTAAAGTGCCTGTCTTTCTCTGCTTGCGTGTCTGATTCTATTTTTTTGCATGTCTGGGATTGGTGTTTGCAAGTCCAAGTATTTGAATCTCTTGATTTTTCAAAGATCATTTTGGTTTTCTTTCGTTGAAATACAAGAGTTGGAATATTTCAGTAGTGTTTTGATGTGGTTCACAGTTACGTTTTCTTGATTTTTCAAAGTTCATTTTGGTTTTCTTTCGTTGAAATGCAAGAGTTGGAATATTTCAGTAGTGTTTTGTCATGGTTTACCTTGTCACAGTTACATTCTCTTGATTTTTCAAAGTTCTTTTTGAATTTCTTTCATTGAAATGCAAGAGTTGGAATATTTCAGTAGTGTTTTGTCATGGTTTACCTTGTCACAGTTACATTCTATTAATTTTTCAAAGTTCATTTTGAATTTCTTTCGTTTCAATGCAAGAGTTGGAATATTTCAGTAGTGTTTTGTCATGGTTTACCTTGTCACAGATACATTCTATTGATTTTTCAAAGTTCATTTCGAATTTCTTTCATTGAAATGCAAGAGTTGGAATATTTCAGTAGTGTTTTGTCGTGGTTTACCTTGTCACAGTTACATTTTCTTGATTTTTCAAAGTTCATTTGAATTTCTTTCATTGAAATGCAAGAGTTGGATTATTTCAGTAGTGTTTTGTTGTGCTTTACCTTGTCACAGTTACATTCTCTTAATTTTTCAAAGTTCATTTTTAATTTCTTTCGTTGAAATGCAAGAGTTGGAATATTTCAGAAGTGTTTTGTCATGGTTTACCTTGTCACAGTTACATTCTCTTGATTTTTCAAAGTTCATTTTGAATTTCTTTCATTGAAATGCAAGAGTTGGAATATTTCAGAAGTGTTTTGTCGTGGTTTACCTTGTCACAGTTACATTCTCTTAATTTTACAAAGTTCATTTTGAATTTCTTCGTTGAAATGCAAGAGTTGGAATATTTCAGTAGTGTTTTGTCATGGTTTACCTTGTCACAGATACATTCTCTTGATTTTTCAAAGTTCATTTCGAATTTCTTTCATTGAAATGCAAGAGTTGGAATATGTCAGCAGTGTTTTGTCGTGGTTTACCTTGTCACAGTTACATTCTCTTGATTTTTCAAAGTTCATTTGAATTTCTTACATTGTAGTGCAAGAGTTGGATTATTTCAGTAGTGTTTTGTTGTGCTTTACCTTGTCACAGTTACATTATCTTAATTTTTCGAAGTTCATTTTGAATTTCTTTCGTTGAAATGCGAGAGTTGGATTATTTCACTAGTGTTTTGTCGTGGTTTACCTTCTCACAGTTACATTCTCTTGATTTTTCATTTTGTTCATTTTGAATTTCTTTCCTTGAAATGCAAGTGTTGGATTATTTCATTAGTGTTTTTTCGTGGTTAACCATGTCACAGTTATATTCTCTTGATTTTTCAAAGTTCATTTTGAATTTCTTTCGGTGAAATGCAAGAGTTGGAATATTTCAGTAGTGTTTTGATATGGTTTACCTTGTCACAGTTACATTCTCTTGATTTTTCAAAGTTCATTTTGAATTTCTTTCATTGAAATGCAAAGTTGGAATATTTCACTAGTGTTTTGTCATGGTTTACCATGTCACAGTTACATTCTCTTGATTTTTCAAAGTTCATTTTGAATTTCTTTCGTTGAAATGCAAGAGTTGGAATATTTCAGTAGTGTTTTGTTGTGGTTTACCTTGTCACAGTTACATTCTCTTAATTTTTCAAAGTTCATTTTGAACTTCTATCATTGAAATGCAAGAGTTGGAATATTTCAGTAGTGTTTTGTCGTGGTTTACCTTGTCACAGTTACATTCTCTTAATTTTTCAAAGTTCATTTTGAATTTCTTTCGATGAAATGAAAGAGTTGGAATATTTCAATAGTGTTTTGTCATGGTTTACCTTGTCACACTTACATTCTCTTGATTTTTCAAAGTTCACTTTGGTTTTATTTTGGTGAAATGCAAGAGTTGGAATATATCAGTAGTGTTTTGTTGTGGTTTACCATATCACACTTACATTCTCTTAATTTTTCAAAGTTCATTTTGGATTTCTTTCGATGAAATGCAAGAATTGGAATATTTCAATAGTGTTCTGTCGTGGTTTACCTAGTCACAGTTACATTCTCTTAATTTTTCAAAGTTCATTCTGGATTTCTTTCGTTGAAATGCAAGAGTTGGAATATTTCAGTAGTGTTCTGTTGTGGTTCACCTTATCACAGTTACATTTTCTTGATTTTTCAAAGTTCATTTTGAATTTCTTTCGTTTAAATGCAAGAGTTGGAATATTTCAATAGTGTTTTGTCATGGTTTACCTTGTCACAGTTACATTCTCTTGATTTTTCATAGTTCATTTCAATTTCTTTCATTGAAATGCAAGAGTTGGAATATTTCAGTAGTGTTTTGTTGTGGTTTACCTTGTCACAGTTACATTCTCTTGATTTTTCAAAGTTCATTTTGGATTTCTTTCGTTGAAATGCAAGAGTTGGAATATTTCAGTAGTGTTTTGTCGTGGTTTACCTTGTCAGAGTTACATTCTCTTGATTTTTCAAAGTTCATTTTGGATTTCTTTCGTGAAATGCAAGAGTTGGAATATTTCAGTAGTGTTTTGCCGTGGTTTACTTTGTCAAAGTTACATTCTCTTAATTTTTCAAAGTTCATTTTGGATTTCTTTCGTTGAAATGCAAGAGTTGGAATATTTCAGTAGTGTTTTGTCGTGGTTTACTTTGTCACAGTTACATTCTCTTGATTTTTCAAAGTTCATTGTGGAATTCTTTCGTTGAAATATGTTTTGTTGTGCTTTACCTTGACACAGTTACATTTTCTTGATTTTTGTTAGGTTAGGTTAGGATAGGCTAGATAAAGTTAGTTTAGGTTAAGTTACGTTAGGTTAGCCTACGTACGCGCGCGTACGTACTGAAATATTCCAAATCTTGCATTTAAACGAAAGAAATCCAAAATGAACTTTGAAAAATTAAGAGAATGTAACTTTGACAAAGTAAACCACGGCAAAACTCTACTGAAATATTCCAACTCTTGCATTTCACGAAAGAAATCCAAAATGAACTTTGAAAAATCAAGAGAATGTATCTGTGACAAGTTAAACCATGACAAAACACTACTGAAATATTCCAACTCTTGCATTTCAACGACAAGAAATTCAAAATGAACTTTGAAAAATTAAGAGAATGTAACTGTGACAAGGTAAACCATGACAAAACACTACTGAAGTATTCCAACTCTTGCATTTCAATGAAAGAAATCCAAAATGAACTTTGAAAAATTAAGAGAATGTAACTGTGACAAGGTAAACCACGACAAAACACTACTGAAATATTCCAACTCTTGCATTAAAATGAAAAAAATTCAAATGAGCTTTGAAAAATCAATAGAATGTAACTGTGACAAGGTAAACCATGACAAAACACTACTGAAATATTCCAACTCTTGCATTTCAACGAAAGAAATTCAAAATGGACTTTGAAAACTCAAGAAAATGTAACTGTGATAAGGTGAACCACAACAGAACACTAATGAAATATTCCAACTCTTGCGTTTCAACGAAAGAAATCCAAAATGAACTTTGAAAAATCAAGAGAATATAACTGTGACATGGTAAACCACGACAAAACACTACTGAAATAATCAAACTCTTGCATTTCAATGAAAGAAATTCAAAATGAAATTTGAAAAATCAAGAGAATGTAACTGTGAGAAGGTAAACCACGACAAAACACTACTGAAATATTCCAACTCTCGCATTTCAACGAAAGAAATCCAAAATAAACTTTAAAAAATCAAGAGAATGTAACTGTGACAAGGAAAACCACGACAAAACACTACTGAAATATTCCAACTCTTGCATTTCAACGAATGAAATTCAAAATGAACTTTGAAAAATCAAGAGAATGTATCTGTGACAAGTTAAACCATGACAAAACACTACTGAAATATTCCAACTCTTGCATTTCAACGAAAAGAAATTCAAAATGAACTTTGAAAAATTAAGAGAATGTAACTGTGACAAGGTAAACCATGACAAAACACTACTGAAATATTCCAACTCTTGCATTTCAATGAAAGAAATCCAAAATGAACTTTGAAAAATTAAGAGAATGTAACTGTGACAAGGTAAACCACGACAAAACACTACTGAAATATTCCAACTCTTGCATTAAAATGAAAAAAATTCGAATGAGCTTTGAAAAATCAATAGAATGTAACTGTGACAAGGTAAACCATGACAAAACACTACTGAAAGATTCCAACTCTTGCATTTCAACGAAAGAAATTCAAAATGGACTTTGAAAAATCAAGAAAATGTAACTGTGATAAGGTGAACCACAACAGAACACTACTGAAATATTCCAACTCTTGCATTTCAACAAAAGAAATCCAAAATGAACTTTGAAAAATCAAGAGAATATAACTGTGACATGGTAAACCACGACAAAACACTACTGAAATAATCCAACTCTTGCATTTCAATGAAAGAAATTCAAAATGAAATTTGAAAAATCAAGAGAATGTAACTGTGAGAAGGTAAACCACGACAAAACACTACTGAAATATTCCAACTCTCGCATTTCAACGAAAGAAATTCAAAATGAACTTTGAAAAATTAAGGGAATGTAACTGTGACAAGGTAAAGCACAACAAAACACTACTGAAATAATCCAACTCTTGCATTACAATGTAAGAAATTCAAATGAACTTTGAAAAATCAAGAGAATGTAACTGTGACAAGGTAAACCACGACAAAACACTACTGAAATATTCCAACTCTTGCATTTCAATGAAAGAAATTCGAAATGAACTTTGAAAAATCAAGAGAATGTAAGTGTGATAAGGTAAACCACAACAAAACACTACTGAAATAATCCAACTCTTGCATTACAACGAAAGAAATTCAAAATGAACTTTGAAAAATCAAGAGAATGTAACTGTGACAAGGTAAACCACATCAAAACACTACTGAAATATTCCAACTCTTGCATTTCAACGAAAGAAAACCAAAATAATCTTTGAAAAATCAAGAGATTCAAATACTTGGACTTGCAAACACCAATCCCAGACATGCAAAAAAATAGAATCAGACACGCAAACAGAGAAAGACAGGCACTTTAGATATACAAACCAACAAAGACAAATACTTTGGACTTGCAAACACCAACCCAGACATGCAAACAAATAGAATCAGACATGCAAACAGAGAAAGACAGGCACTTTAGATATACAAACCAACAAAGACAAATACTTGGACTTGCAAACACCAACCCAGAAACGCAAACAAATAGAATCAGACATGCAACCAGAGAAAGACAGGCACTTTAGATAAATAAACCATCAAAGACAGATACTTGGACTTGCAAACACCAACCCACAAATGCAAACAAATAGAATCAGACATACAAACAGAGAAAGACAGGCACTTTAAATATACAAACCAACAAAGAGAAATACTTGGACTTGCAAACACCAACCCAGACATGCGAACAAATAGAATCAGATATGCAAACAGAGAAAGATAGGCACTTTAGATATACAAACCAACAAAGACAAATAGATGGACTTGCAAACACCAACCCAGACATGCAAACAAATAAAATCAGACATGCAAACAGAGAAAGATAGGCACTTTAGATACACAAACCAACAAAGACAGATACCTGGACTTAAAAAAATCAACCCAGACATGCAAACAAATAGAATCAGACATGCAAACAGAGAAAGACAGGTACTTTAGATATACAAACCAACAATGACAAATACTTGGACTGGCAAACACCAACCCAGACATGCAAACAAATAGAATCAGACATGCAAACAGAGAAAGACAGGCACTATAGACATACAAACCAACAAAGACAAATACTTGGACTTGCAAACACCAACCCAGACATGTAAACAAATAGAATCAGACATGCAAACAGAGAAAGACAGGCACTTTAGATATACAAACCAACAAAGACAAATACATGGACGTGCAAACACCAACCCATACATGCAAACAAATAGAATCAGACCTGCAAACAGAGAAAGACAGGCACTTTAGATATACAAACCAACAAAGACAAATACTTGGACTTGCAAACATCAACCCAGACATGTAAGCAAATAGAATCAGACACGCAAACAGAGAAAGACAGGCACTTTAGATATACAAACCAACAAAGACAAATACATGGACGTGCAAACACCAACCCATACATGCAAACAAATAGAATCAGACATGCAAACAGAGAAAGACAGGCACTTTAGATATACAAACCAACAAAGACAAATACTTGGACTTGCAAACATCAACCCAGACATGTAAACAAATAGAATCCGACATGCAAGCAAAGAAAAGACAGGCACTTTAGATATACAAAGCAACCAAGACAAATACTTTGACGTGCAAACACCAACCCATACATGCAAACAAATAGAATCAGACATGCAAACAGAGAAAGACAGGCACTTTAGATATACAAACCAACAAAGACAAATACTTGGACTTGCAAACACCGACCCAGACATGCAAACAAATAGAATCAGACATGCAACCAGAGAAAGACAGGCACTTTAGATATATATACCATCAAAGACAGATACTTGGACTTGCTAATACCAACCCACACATGCAAACAAATAGAATCAGACATACAAACAGAGATAGACAGGCACTTTAAATATACAAACCAACAAAGACAAATACTTGGACTTGCAAACACCAGCCCAGACATGCAAACAAATAGAATCAGATATGCAAACAGAGAAAGATAGGCACTTTAGATATACAAACCAACAAAGACAAATAGTTGGACTTGCAAACACCAACCCAGACATGCAAACAAATAGAATCAGATATGCAAACAGAGAAAGATAGGCACTTTAGATATACAAAGCAACAAAGACAGATACTTGGACTTGCAGACACCAACCCAGACATGCAAACAAATAGAATCAGACATGCAAATAGAGAAAGACAGGCACTTTAGATATACAAACCACAACGACAAATACTTGGACTTGCAAACACCAACCCAGATATGCAAACAAATAGAATCAGACGTGCAAACAGAGAAAGATATGCCCTTTAGATATGCAAAGCAACAAAGACAAATACTTGGACTTGCAAACACCAACCCAGACATGCAAACAAAACAAATATGGGGGCCCGGGGGCACTTGGGGGGGGGGGGGGCAGGGTGGTCCTTTGGGAGCCCGGGGGACCTTTGTGGGCCGGGGGCTTCCTTCGGGGTTGGGGTAGGGGGATCGGATCCTTTTGGGGCTGGGGTAGAGGACCTCACAACACTGTTCAAATACAACTTGTGTATTATAACGACCACAGAGTTTCACCCTCAAATCCTCTTCTAAAACATCTTCTAAAATCATCTTTTAAAATGTCTCTAACTGTTTTGCCGAAATAATTCCCTAAAATGTCTAAAACAGTTTCGCCCAAATAACCCCTAAACGTAATTTCTGCGTGTTCCTTTTGTTTTGGCATCCCTGCGCTGTCACATTTGAAATTCCTAGGAAATCCCTTTCCCGCGTTAATCTCTTCATCTCAAAGATCAAAATATCTCTTCCCCACCGTTAATGCGCATTTGCAAACTTCACCCGGAAACAATTCTCCTGGACGAACTCCAAAGACATTAATAAACTTCGCCCGGAGACAATTCTCCTTGGAAATACATCAAAGTGAGAAAAATCCTGTTTTTTCATTCTCAGTGACAAAAACCATAAAAACAGACATAAACTGCTGTTGACATCCATGAAAAACAACAAATAAATTGACCGACACTCATAACCATCCAAGAAACATCCATCAATGTGAGAAAAATTCTGTTTTTTCATTCTCAGGGACAAAAACCATAAATTATGTACTGCCAACGTTAAACTAAATTGTAGATGGCAGCAGTGGTGCCCCGTGGGAGGGGGGTTCTACTATCCAGACCTAAATGTAAGATGCTTGCATGGCTCTACAGCTAGATGTGTGGAATTCAGTACCTTTTTGCAGTATATTTTCACCTTGTTCATAAACCAGTGAGCAAACCTCTATAAAACCTTCTAAAAAAGATTTCTTGATAGCATGACCATTTATCTATAAGCACTCACGTTAAAGCTAATTTTTTTTTTGCACCTCCCGACTAATTTCTTTTTTCTTCTCAAATTATTCGTCTGCTTTTTTATTTATCGTTGTTTTATTATTTTTTACTCCAAAATACGAATTCGGCCCATCTGAGATTGTCATAGTCAATATTTCTAAATAGATATTTTATCTATGTGTATCCTTATCCTAAAGTGTAAAATGAACTATTTTTTTATTGCATTTGGTGTCTATATTTAGTAGAGGTACGTACGGAGCAAATTATTCCAGGAGTTGATACAACATTTTGAAAGGGGACCGACCAAAAGAAACAAGGAAAAGGCAAAGGTGGGGCCTAGAACCGCCATAAGCCTCTGAAAACTCACCTCCAATTCCCCTTGGCCCAAGGTATCTGTACTATAGGTTTCAATTGTATTTGAGCACTTTCATGCAAAATAATTGCAAGAGATCATGCCACTGAAAATCATTGTTCAACTGCCCAAGCTACTTGTTCCGTAAATTAAAATTTATCGCTGAAAAAAAAGTATCCCAAATTTACTTCTAAAAATGTGTTGGGCGAGGGGGAATGAAGGGGTTAAGGGCCAATATTTATCTCTGATGATTTAGATTCAAAAGTACTGTAGGATTCGGTTATTCCACTTCAAAAAACGCGTTAAATACCTACGTTCCTACTAAACTGATGGCAGGGAGAGAGGGGATGTTGAAGGAGGCAATAGCCCCTAGGGTTGTGGGCGGTAAAATATCCTAATCTGGATCTCCCAAAATATAGATTAAAAATCTGTTTGTAATTCCGGGTGAAACAAGGTGCAACATTCCTACCATTCTGCAAAAACTTGGTCATATTATGAGTGACGAAAAGAACTTAAAGGTTCTCTTTGTGGCCCCGTCAATTCAAATTGAAAGTTTTCATAAGATACCTCTACGAACAAAGTGAAGTTATCTACCTATTTTGTAAAAAGTAGGTAAGAAGAGGTGGGGGTAGGGTGAACGGAGACATGATTCCAATTCCAACAAGGTATAGCATAACATATTTTATGGTTCAGACAGGATGGAACACACTTATCATCTTCCTAAAAATTTGTAGGGTTATTCGGCTTATGGCATATTTTTCCTCTCTAATCCCTCTGACAGAAAATTATTATACGATTCCGGTTCAATTTTTTTTTTATATTCAATTTGTAGAAACGAACGAAGGAGGATTTTCGAGGGGTCATGAGCCTTCATTGGTCTCTTAGGTATACAAGTTAAAAATACTTGCACGATTCTGGTTGAGACAGGCTGTAACAGGATAAAAGCAAAATTTCTACTAAAAAAACTGGTGGAGGGCAAGGGAAGTACTATTGGAGGGTCCTTGCCTCACTTTGGTCTTTCTATCGTGGAAAATACATGATTCGGGTTCCAAAAAGGTACAGAATGTTTGATTTTGTGCTAAAGAATTGCGAATATCAGAGATAGGACAGTACTAGAGGGCCCTCGCTTACATGGCGAGCCTCCAATAACAAAAATTAAAGAACTTTGTGCAGCTTTGGTTTGAACAAGATACACTCTTTCTACTCATCTTCTGAAAAGATCAAAATACGAGGGACTGGGGGATTTTTGAGGTACCAGGGGCCCACTTTACGCTTTCGATAATACTCACGGAAAATTCATTTTGAATTTGTTTCAAACAAGACACTACATGCCTACCTTTATTTAAAAAAAAAAAAAAACTGAGAGAGGGCCGGGGAAGGCACTAAAGTAGTGAGGTAAATCAAAGACACTATTTATTCCCAGTTTAACGAAATAGCACATCTGGAATATCTGCAGATATGCTCTATGAGCCCATGCAGAGCTTAAATCAAAAGACACCTTATGCATCCAGTTTATCAAAATAGTGTTTTTATAATATAGTGGGAAATGTTTGGGTGATCAAGCTACAACTTTCAGGAAATATCTGGTGAAGGGACTAAGGGAGTTCAAATTTTATGTTTTAGAGATGTGAAGATAGGCCTAACGAAATTTCTTGTCTCCTATTCCTTTAAAAGATTTTGGGCTAAAATCCCCCGTGAAACTTACTTTCACGGTGAAATAGCATAGTAAATTGAAAGTCATTATGTTTACCAAGATTATCAAAATAATGTATCTGCAATACCCAGGCTAAGCTTGGAGCGATAAAGTAGAAACTTTCAAGGAGTGCTTGGGGGAGGGGTGTTAAAACAATTTAAATTTCACATTTGGGGGAGAGATTAAAGGACCAGAAAATTTCCTTGTCTCCTATTAACTCAAAAGCCTTTGGCATAAAAACCTATTGGTAACTTCAAATCTGATCAGGATGGAATAGCAAGATAAACTGAAGAGCAATTAGTGCACCCAGGTCGTCAAAATAAATGTTCAAAATATATTTAAAACTACATAAGAGGCCCAGTTGAAGCATAAAAGAGCATTGGGAGCCAAGTAGACTCTAAATTTTGACTTAAAAGGGGGAATTGGAAACTAAAATATTTTGCCTCCGATGTGTTTAAAACTTTTGCGTTATGGTCCCCTGGGGACTTTCAATATAAGCACCGTGAAATTGTGAAGTAAATCAAAAGACTCACTGTGCACCAAGCTTATCAAAATAGCTTATCTCTAATATCTTGGAAAGGATCGGGTGATGGAGTTGAACTTTCTTGGAGTGTTTTGGCTGAACGTAGAGGCCTAAGATTTTGTGTTAGGGGTACGGGATCAGGGTTTTGAGCATGCATTCATTTTGAAACTTACATCTCTTACATACCTAAAAATCTTACATCCATACCTACGAAGGCCAAGGGAATTTAAATATCAAAACAAAATAGGCTTCCGACACACCCCCCTCCAAAAACTAAGACCAGGAAACTTTTTCCCTGGTCGCCTTGAAAGTTAGATTAGTCTTTTCGCCAAATAGACCCATATGCACAAACATACATTAAAAAACTAAATGTTAGTTCGTCCAAAAATAAGGCCTAAACACCACCAAAATGGGTAGAGGGAGAAAAAAATTATAGAGGATGGTGGCTTCGGAACGTGGAGGTAATGTATTTGATAGCGGTAGGAAGGTCTTTTTTTAAATTGAGATTTTATATGAGTAGCCTATTTTAATGTTTGAAAAGACTAAGTAGTGGAAGGAAATGTAGGAAAATTATGTGAGAAATATATGAAGGTAACAAATTTATTTTTTAGAAAATGAAAAGAAAGACGAAACGAGGAAAGGAGTTGCATCCAGGATACTTCAGTATGGTCCAAATACCACAGGAAGAAAGAACGAAAGGAATAAGAATTTAAAATCTTTTTGCTCCTGGACTATAAAATATTAATATATGAAGAAGTTTTTAGTTTGAGATAAGAGCTCCTCAGAAATTACCAAAAAAAAAAAAAAAAATCTGGTCGGCATGGGACCTGGGCCAAGGGGACCGTGATTCACAAGAAAATACATGAAAAAATATTGGACTACCCAAAACGGATTCTGATATGTGATAAACATATTCCCAGCAAAATGGTTTTTCAAGAACTAGTCTTATCGTTTCCTATGGATTGAACTATCATGTTATCTACATTATGTATTGATTTTCCTACCGTCCCAACTTTAGATCCGTGCTGACCCGACCCAGGTACCGAAGTATCGACTTCAGTTTTACCCACAAGTCGGCTATATTGCTATTAAATATATTGAACCAGTGCATACAAATATTTACAGGTCATATTTTTCCTATGGCAAAGAGGAAGAATAAATTACATAATCAGCTAAGTTTATTCCATAAGTATAACAAAATGAAGGAATTAAAATTAGACATAAGTAAGACTTTGGAAACGATGTTTAGGACTTGAGTGACTTGCTGAGGACGAGAGTTTTGGTTTCGGAAATCTAATGCTAGAACTTGAAGAGGATAGAAATTGCTTAGGTTGTAAACATAAGGCAAAAGACAAACTATTTAGTAGATGCATTTAGGAAAGAGTAATTAAATGTCAGGATCGCAGTAACAATAACTTTTAGAAGCCATATTAGGGATTCACAAAATTGTGACTTGCAGATACATTCATTTAATAGTTCCGATTGCTCACTATTATTCTGATTTGCATTTTTTGGAGGGAAGGTGGGCAGAAGGGTGGGGTCTAAGGGGATTCAGAAGATGAAGCCGGACATAAGAAAAAAGAAACAAATTTATGACATAGACTAGAGGTCAAAGAAGATAGAGAACTATGAAGCCACTAACGATGGGGCTTAGATATTTTTAGGGATTAATACACAAAAAACGGCTCAGTAATCATGGGGAATTCCTGCCTATTTTCTTTAACAGGCATTAAATCAGTAAATATGACAAGGAATAGCGGGGAAATAGTTTATGTTAATTCGAACAAGCAGTTTTGAATTAGAGTTAATTAGGAACTGGAATGAAGATGCTTGGCCTCAACAAATTAGAATAATTATTTAGTGATTTGAATTGGAAGATCATTGGAATAAGGATAAAGGTCCCCATATAAAAAATGGTACAATCTATCAAAACGTTGAAAAATTTTGAAAGATTTTGAAAGGTACGGCAAGTAAAGGAGGGAATTGCATAATTTGTGAAAATATACTTTTGGAGAAAATACTCTCATGTTTTCCTGTCTGAAAATGAATTTCCCTGTGAATATCTTTAAAAAAACAAAACATAAAAAACATCGGTACCTGTAAGAGCAGAATATTACAAGGCCAATCGCTATGGCAATAGCTGAAATAGAGTAGCCAACTATGTAGATATGGTTTACAAATTCAGCAGTCTGAAATGAATAATATATTACTTTCAGTTATTTGTTCTCTCTTTTTACTTACATGACTTTATTTACCTCTCCCAAGACATCACGTTTTGTGAGAGGTAAATAACTGGATAGTGGATAGTTAAAATCCTCTTTAAACTAGTTTAAAGAGTATCACTGGCTTAGCCAAGCTCTGAAACGTAGCGGAAACTTTTTTTTTTCTGATGAAAAAAAAAAAGAATCAGGCAAAAATCTTGTGATTGGGATCCAGTTGCTGTGGAACAGAAAAAAATAAAAAAAAACATTGGGGGCACAGAGAAGGCCGAATGCTGGGGGGTTATGGTTTTGACCCCCCCCCCTCGCCTGAAATGTTCGTCCGACTCGTCAAAACGTAACAAAAATGAACATGAGCTATTTTTTGCTGCGTTTTGAAGCTTTTTCGGTAGACCCCCCCGCAAATAAAATATTTTTGTACCCCCCACCCCGCAAAAAAAATCTGGATACGGCCCTGGGTACAGAATTTTGTATAATCAATAGAAAAAAACATGTTTTCAATAAATAAGTGAATATTTCTAAATATGTAACTGGCCAACTAATAAAAAGGCAAAATACCGTATACTGCTATTTAGTTTTTAATCTTATGGTACAATTTAACTTTTTGTTCAATTTCTTTATGGATGATTCCTGATATACAAGAGTCAATTTAGTAATAGTAATAGCAGTAGTAGTAGTAGCAGCATATAGTACCATAGTGCCATAGTAGCAGTAGACATGGTGCCCTTGGGTTTGTTTAACATTCCTCTTAACATGCCTTGAAAGTTTCAACTTAATACCCTAAGTCGTTCCTGGAATATTGCTGATACGTCCTTTTAAAAACTTGCATGCAAATAGTGTGTTTTGACTGCTCAACGGACTCCTAACATTCCCTGAATTTCTCACCTTAACACCCTTGTCTTTAGCAGCAGGAATAGTAGCAGTAGCAACAGTAGTACTAGTAGTAGTATTAGTGGTAGTAGTAGCATGTAAATATTACCTTTTTGTTATTTTAACATCCCCCAAAATATGCCCCGTAATTTTCAGTTTAATGCTCTAGTCCTTTTCTAAGATATCGCTGATACGCCCTTTTGACAATCTGCATGCATATAATGTATTTTCATTTAGTTCAAATTCTCCATACTGCCTTTTGGTCGGTTGAACGTCCCTCTTATCATACCCTAAAAGTTTCAATTTATATATCTAAACCGTTCCCAGGATAATGCTGATAGACCCTCTTGAAATCCTGTTACTAGTAGTAGTAATTGTAGTAATGTTAGTAGTAGCAGCTGTAGTAGCATTAAAGTAGTAGCAGCATTACGTATGCACTGACTTTTGCCCAATGCCACATCCCCCACAACATGCCTTGTAAATTTCAACGATACTGGTGCATTATATGGACACTTCTAAAAAGTAAAGTTTGGTTAATGCTAATGAAATAAAATAAAATAGGATGAATATATAATAGTTTATAAACAAATTTGGGTTATATATTTGTGAATTAGGGGTGGGGGGTAGGGGGTAAAACATAGCATATATACGTAACCTAACCTAACCTAGGTACCTTCCCCCCCCCTAAACCCCAAAAAACAACAGTTTATAGAAAAGGAAAGAAGTAATGTATATAAAAACGTACATATGAGAAATAGCTTTTGAATGAGCTCTTAAGCATCTCTCTATAATATTAAATAAAAAAAAACAAGTTTTTTAAACTGAAAGTAAGGAGCGACATTAAAACTTAAAACGAACAGAAATTATTCCGTATATGAAGGGACTGTCCCCAACTCAACGCCTCGCTTTTTACGCTAAAGTTTGACTCTGTCTCACAACTTTATTTTTTAAAACAATAAAAAGTTTGACTTTCTCACAACTCTATTTTTTAAAACAATAAAAAACTTTAGCGTAAAGAGCGAGGCGTTGAGGAGGGGACAGCCCCTTTCATATACGGAATAATTTCTGTTCGTTTTAAGTTTTAATGTCGCTCCTTACTTTCAGTTTAAAAAACTTGTTTTTTTTATTTAATTTCTGATCGTTTTTTAGTTAATGCAGCTTTTATTTGCATAAAAATTTTACTTTTCTTTTGCTAAATGGATGTCTTTACAAATTAACTTACGTAACTAACTTCTATATTCGTATATTTTTCTTCTGGCAAAAAATACAAAGTTGCAGATTTTTGCAGATATGAGCTTGAAACCTATGTAATAGGGTTTTCTGATACGCTGAATCTGACGGTGTGATTTTCATTAAAATTCTTTCACTTGTAGGGGATGTTTCCCCCCTCTTTAAAAAATCGAGTAAATTTTCTCAGGCTCGTAGCCTTTGATGAGTAATACTAAACTTAATAAAATTTATATATTTAGGATCAGCATTATAAACACATTCTTTTGATACATTTATTGACATCAAAATTTCGTTTTTAAAAGTTTCGATTACTATTGAGCCGTATCGCTTGTTTTTTTATTGTTTTTTTTTTATTACGTATATGTTATTACTTATATGAAGGGGTTCTCCCCTTAGTCAATACCACGCTCTTTACGTTAAAAGTTAAAAAAAAATTTGATTCACAAACCCCTGAATCACAAAGAACGTTTAATTAGAATAGATAGCTCTTTTGAAAGCACTAAAAAAAAACTGTAGCGTAAAGAGCGAGGTATTGACTTGGGGGAGAACCCCCTCACATACGTTATAATTTCTGTTCGTTTTAAGTTCTAATATTCCTTCTTACATTTCAGTTGAAAAAACTTTTTTTTTTTATTTAACTTCTGATTGTTTCTTAAATAATGCTTGGAAATCCGGCGCCCCCTTCATAGAAATGTCCCTTACCCCAAAGAAACATCCTCCACGGAAATATTCTCCAGAGTAATCCCCTCCTCTAGCCCCCCCCTCCAGAAAAAATCCTTCCTGAAAATGGTTGTATACTTCCCAATAACCAATAAATAATGCTGGCAAGTCCGGCGCCCCCTTCATGGCAATTTCCCTTCCCCCATGAAAACTTCCTTCATGGAAAGATCCTTCCATATAGCCCCCGACCCTCTCCTTCCCCCACCTACCAGAAAAAATCTCCTCTGAAAAAGTCTGTATACTTCCCAATAACCAATACTATACGTTAACATTGAGTAAAGTTCATAACTTTCAGCCCTCCCCCTGGGGACTTTGGGGGATCAAGTCATCCTAAAAGAAATTTTTATCATATTTTCGACCATGCTGAACAAAATGGCTATCTCAAAATTTTGATCGGGTGACTTTGGGAAAAAATGAGCGTGGGAGGGGGCCTAGTTGCCCTCCATTTTTTTGGTCACTTAAAAAGGGCACTAGAACTTTTAATTTCCGTTCCAATGAGCCCTCCCACGATATTCTAGGACCACTGGGTCGATACGATCACCCCTGGGGAAAAAAAAACAAAAAACAAATAAACACGCATCCGTGATCTTTCTTCTGGCAAAAAATGGAAAATTCCACATTTTTGTAGATAGGAGCTTGAAACCTCTACAGTAGGGTTCTCTGTTACGCTGAATATGATGGTGTGATTTTCATTAAGGCTCTATAATTTTTAGGGGGTCTTTCTCCCTTTTTTCGAAAATCAGCCAAATTTTCTCAGGCGCGTAACTTTTGATGGGTAGCACTAAACTTGATGAAAGTTATATATTTGAAATCAGCATTGAAATCTGATTCTTTTGATATATCTATTGGTATCAAAAACCCGTTTTCTAGAGTTTCGGTTACCATTGAGCCGGGTCGCTCCTTACTTACAGTTCGTTACCACGAACTGTTTGATTCTAGTAACCCGCTAGGCCGGGGAAAAAAAAGAAGAAAAAGACCGTTTTAACATTTTTGAACTTTTAGTTACTATGGGCTGTGGCTTGATCTTTACTAGGTTGCAGCTAATGCTTCAACCAAGACAAAGAGTTTATTGCAAATTCTCCCCAGAAACTAGTTAACATTTATATCTCTGAAATCTAATAGATGGTAAAATTTTCAAAAACCTAGTAAATATAAGCAATAGCTTTTAGCTGAGCCATTAAACATCTATCTACAGCGGTGGGGTAGCCTGCTAATGTTTCAGTAGCGTACTGATGAGCAGACGATTTATGAAACTTACTAAGGGGGCTGGGAGGGGAGCGTACGGGAAGGGCTCTTGTGAACCTCCAGTTAAGTGTTCTGGAACATAACTATTACAATAGTACCTGTATTGTACTTTGAAGCTTTTCCACTTCGTAAGTGGCACCAAAAGTGTTGTTTTCAGTGCTATATCGCACTTGCAAATGGCAAAATCGATGTATAAAAAAAACACGTATATATGAGCAATAGCTTTCAAATGAGCCATTAAACATTACTCTTATGAGTTCTGCTTGCCCAATAGCCCCAGCTTTTCCACTTGAGACACGACACCAAAAGTGCCCTTTTTAGTGCCATTTGGAACTTGCTGATGGTGGAATTTATAGAAAGGACGTAGAAAGGGGCGAAATTTGTTATTAGGCAGGGGGAGGCAACTGTCCCCTCCAGACCCAAGTTTTCCCCCTCAGACCTCATTTTGCCCACCCCCCTCCCCAGCTGAAATTTAGTTTCTACAAAAAAATCTTGTCAAAACTAAGATGAGCCTGCATAGTTCAAGTATCCAGAGAAATAGGTCAGTTTTCTTAAGTATATCTTTGCCTCTATGGTAATATGTGGCTCACAGTTTTCACTATCATTTTCACTTGATTTGGGAAAATTGGCTCCAACTTTGCCCCCCCCCCCCTCCTCCCCTCCAGGATTTGGACTCAATTACGCAATGGACGTAGATATGAGCAATATCTTTTATATGAGTTATTAAAAATCTGTCTAGATACCTGCGATACCAGTACGCCCAATAACAACACGGTCATATCGATACGCGCCATATAAATACATCCGATACCGACACAGTGTGTAGCCCTTTCCCCAGCGACTATGGAGGGTCATATCATCACCAAAACCAAATTATTTGACCTTTGAACTATGTTGAGCAAAATGGCTATCACAAAATTGTGATTGGATGACTTTAGGGGGAGGGGGCCTTGGGGAGGAGGGTGGGGCTAGTTGCCCTCCAATCTTTTTGGTCACTTAAAAAGGGCACTAGCAAATTTAATTTCCGTTCAAATGAGCTATTATACATCTCTTTATGATGTTCTGGTCACCCAATAGCCCTGCTAGAAAAAAAAAAAAAAAAAAAAAAAAAAAAAAAAAAAAAAAAAAAAAAAAAAACTGGAGACACATCAGTGCTATCTATGCAAAACAGTCATTTTCCTTGTTGTTCAGGTAGGGGGGTTGTAATTTACCCTACAGAGGTTTTAGATGGTGCTTATTCCAATGGTAGACTTTTTATTTTGATCTGACGCCATTTTTGAGGGGTTTCAGACTTTTTCGAAATCACCATAAATTTCTTTTCGCAATAAACATTTACTTTTAAGACAAACCGAAATAATAGTTACCATCCCGAGTCAGTGTCAGATGACAGTTTTTTTCAAAACACGTTTCTTAACTTTTGATTACTATGGGCTGTGGTTCGCTCTTTACTAGGTTGCAGCTACCGCTACCTATTACAACCATGATTTGGAACTGACTCATGGTGAAATTTATAGGAAGGAAGGACGTATATATTAGCAGTATTTTTTTATACGAGCTACTAAAAATTTGTCTAAGACACAGGCGATACCAAAACGCCCAATAACAATACACCCAAACCGATACTCGTGATATCGGCAAGTCCGATACCAATACAGCATACAGCGCTTTTCCCAGGGACTATGGAGGGTCATATCATCACTAAAACAATAGATATTGGACCTTTGAACTGTGTTGAACAAAATGGCTATCTCAAAATTTTGATTGGATGATTTTGGGGGGAGGGGGCTAGTGGGGAGGGGGGGCTAGTTGCCCTCCAATATTTTGGTCACTTAAAACGGGCACTTACAAATTGAATTCCCTTTCGAATGAGCTATTACACTTCTCTTTATGATGGTCTGGCCACCCCCTAGCCCTGCTAGAAAGAAAGAAAAAAAAAGAAAAAAGGGAGACAGATCAGTGCTACCGACGCAAAAAAAAAACGATTTTCTTTGTTGTTCAAGGAGGGGAGGGTGTATTTTCCCTGAATAAAATTTTCCACCATCCTGATTCCAATGGTACACTTTTCATTTTGGTCTGACGCCATTTTCGAGGGGTTTCAGGCTTTTTTCGAAATCACCATAAATTTCTTTTCGCAATAAACTTTTACTTTTAAAACAAACTGAATTAATAGTAATGTCAGATGGCAATTTTTCTTCACTAGGCAGTTTTTTTCAAAACGCGTTTCTTACTCCTCAACACCTTGCTCGTTACGCTAAAATTTGAATTTTGTCCCAATTCTTTAAGAACGACTCCTGATACACAAAGGCCGCCGTTTAATTAGAACAGTAAGCCGATTTTTTAAAAGTACTAAAAAACTTTACCGTAAAGAGCGAGGTGTTGAGGAGGGGGCAGCCCCCTTTATATACTTAATAATTTTTGTTCGTTTTAAGTTTTAATGTTGCTCCTTAGTTTCAGTTGAAAATACTTGTTTTTTATTTAATATATTAAAGTAATTAGTGCTATGTACGAGAATAGCACTGCTGCGGTTAAGGCAAGTAGCCAAGTTTCAGGGTGTTTTTTTCACATTTAAACAAAGTTTGGAAGAATAGGAAGATAAGTCTGAAAACTAAGATTAGAATATTAGGAGCTACAATGATGACAGTGGTCAAATATGGCTCTGAAGCTTGGGCACTCCGTAAAGCGGATGAAGATTTGCTAGATGTTTTCCAGAAAAATTGCCTACGGATTGTTCGGGTACCCGGCTGACTAACCGTATTTCAAACAATAGGCTGTACGAAAATCGTGGTTCACTTCCGTTTTCTAGGGCTATAATGAGAGAAAGGTTGAGATGGCTAGGGCCCGTTCGGCGGATGAAGGATGACAGATTGCCAAAGACTGTCCTTTGTGGTTAGCCGTCTAGAGCTAAACGGAAAGCAGGTCGTCCACGGTTGGGGTGAGAGGATGTCATAAAGAAAGATTTAAAGGAAATGAGAACTTCCTGGGAGGGTTTAAAGAGGGAGGCTTTCAATGAATTGGGCTGGAAGAGAAGCGACCGTAACTGTGTTGGCCTCAGAGGGCTTTGTGAAGCGGTGAGTTATTAGTAGTAGTAGTAGTAGTTAGCTTTTTTGCCAATATTTGAATCGGGAAAGGACCGTTGTAATTAATTAAATCCTGGGTACCACCACCCTAGGAAACGCCCTTTTACTCCTTACTTTCAGTTCGTTACCACTGTTTGATTTTATATCATATTTTCAGCATTTATTTTAGAATGTACTTAGACTTTCCAAAGTTCCTTCTTTTCTTCATTCTTTTTATTTGTTTTAAATTCCCTTTGGCTACTAAATTTTATGTGTTAGGAGAGCTTCCCAGGAGTGAATACGCTAGTGAAAATGCATTTTTTGTCATAATAATGAATTAATTGTACAAAATTTAAAGGAACATAAATCATATCATAGATGAAGAGTACTGGAACTTTTAACCCTTTCGATTTTCATCTGGTCCCTGTTGAAAAGAAATTAAAAATGTATTAAATATGCAGTAAAGAAACAATTCGTTTTGTCAAGATTAGTCAGGGGGGGGTGATTACAGGACACTACAGAAAGTGTAAGTCAGGGGTATGGAAGGATTCTTCACTCACTGCTTTTTGTAGGGCAAATGTTTGACATATGATAAACTTCAGCTTGCAGCCTTCTACAGTGTGTGATTTTTGGAAACTGAAACCGGCGTCTTACGAACAAAGAATAATTCAAGCGAAAATCCTTGCTAAAAATGAGCAACTTTGTCATGGGCACAGGAAGGTGGGTCGTACCCGCCATTTATTTTGAGTTTCATCTAGGTGTCTCTGTCTTTGATTATTTTGTATGTTGGCATTATGATCAAACTTCACTATATATGGGTAGGACAGGGAAACGAGAGGATTTTGTTTTTGCAGTTAAGTCAAAAATGAGGGAACAGAATAGCTAAGTCTGACTCGAGGACGTATACAGAAGTTTGTCTCAGGAAAGACTAGCGTTTCATGGGAAGCAGATATTCTGGGAACGACATAAATAAGAGAGGAACTAATGCTCTTGGAGGGGTATAACACTTCTACATCACCACCATTCATAAATCCCAGTTTTTGTAGGCTGCATATATTTGCTCAAAATTTTTTCTTTTACCTGATTTTGTTGGGATAGTTCTAAACTGGAGAATGGTTAGGCAGGGTACCCCTATTTTACACATTATTTTGGACACAGTTAGACTGGAAGCAAGTCTAAAAACCCTTTTCGAAATGTAACAAGAGCATTGTTGCTGTAACAAGTGTTTAGTTCAGAAGAAGGATATACTACACTTTTTTGTTTGTTACTGTTTTTTCAACCGACACCAAATAGTTAATATTATTGAAGCGCTTTCTTTTATTTGGGTCATTACTATCTTTTTAGTTTAAGCATGCTATGCTGAGAAAAAGAGGAAATGTTATGCTTAGTGCATTTTATTGCAGTCTAAAAACACATTTTTTCTATAGGGCATGTCGTTTCTCCATGCTCACTTTTTTTTTAGCACCAGACTTAATCCTAGCTTATCAGTTCAATTACCCCCCCCCCCCCATCTAAATTTTGTGATGAAATGATAAAACTTTTGGACATTTTTAATAAAAATTCTTTTTCACAGGCAACACAAGAAGTGAAGAGTGATAGGGCTTTAGTGCATTATTATTTTTGTTTCTAACAGAAGGAGGTGTCATAGAAACGTTAGAGGGGGCTGATGCAATTGAAAATTTAAAGTTCTAGTGTTATTCTTAAGAGTTGAACGGTTGGAAGGCAATCAGTCCCCTCGATGCTTTTCCCAAAGAGATCTCAGTAAAAATCTGTCATTTTGTCCAAAATTATCAAAACATCCTGAAGTTTCACCTTACATAGCCTTTTCGGACACCCCCAAAATCAAAGATCCCCCCTTCACAATATCATATCCTGTTTTTAAAGAATGGGCAAATTGTATAATCCACAGCTCTTTCCCTTGGGATCTGGTGGGCATATTATTCCTGGTGACATAGGTTTTAGACGTATGACTATTTTTTAACAAAATGGGTATTTTAAGATGTTGATCGGCGACGAGGGAATATACAAAAAAAGGACGAGTGCAAGGTATTTTACCCTCGAAGCACTTTCCATCGTCCCCCCTCAACATGCCTTGAAAGATTTAGTGTTATATCCTGAGCTGTCCATGGGATATTCGTGATCTTCCCTTTTGTAACCAGTTGATGTTGTTCAGTAATCCCTAAAATTCCCTGCAATTTGAATGAGTCACAGTCTCAATTGCAAGTAGTTGTAATCACAGTCACAAGTACTCACAGTCGTAGTCGTAATCGTAACTATTTACAGTCGTGATCTCAGTAGTAGTAGTTTCCTTAAAATTTTCAAATTAGTACACTTAGCCTTTTCGGGCACATCCAGGTTTGAATATTCCCCCTTTACCAATTACAGATCCTGTATCTTAACAATGGGGAAATTACATGATTTACTACCCTCGTCCTTGGTTTGTGTGTGTTTTGCTGGTCTGGTTTCACCAGTGGCATTTCTATTAAACCTTCTGACCACATTGAACAAAATAGCAAATTGAAAATTTCGATGTGACAATTAAAACGGGTGAGCGGGAATTGACTGCCCTCCGTTCACTTTCCAACACCCCTATAAACATTCCATGGATGTTTCAACTTAATAAACTGAGCTGTTCTTGAGATATTGCCGATCTCCCTTTTTGAAAACCAGCTATCATATAATGTGTGTCGATTTGTTCAATATAACACTTGACATTTTTCCAAAAAACAGTCGCAGTCCCTATCACGAGTAGTCAAAGCCGCAAAAAGTCAGGGTCACAAGTGATCATAGTCGCAGTAGCAAGTAGTTGCAGTTGCAGTCATACTAGTAGTAGCAGTAAGAGTATTACTGAAATTTTCAAATTAATAGCCTTAGCCGTTCATAAGATATTGCAGGTATGCCATTTGGAAAACCTGAATGCACATAGTGTCTTTTGATTCAACTCATCATACCCCTCAAAGTTCTACAAAGTTTCACCTTAGCCCTTTTGGGCACACCCAGAATCAAACAGTTGTTCCCTTTTTCGCTACGATAAATCCTGCATTTATTGGACAAATTACAGGATTTATAATCCTTGCTGCACGGGCTGTTGGGGCAGGGCATTCCAAGAGAAATAGTTATCAAATTTTTTTCCTCAAACTTTTTTGTTCCCTTGAAAAAAAGAAGTTCCCTCGAATATTTTCCTGTAAGTTCTGACCTTCAGAGCATTTAAGCTGCATTGAATAAGAAAATGGCTGTATGTACGTCATAAGTAAAGTTGTGTTCAAACCATTTCGTATTCACATTTTTACATACCAGATTCCCATAAAAAAAGTAAATAAAAAAAAATTAGAGAACTGAAGTGACAATCCAAAAGCAAATAAAAACAATTTATGAGTTCATTTTATTTAATAAAAGGCACACGGACAGAATAACACATAAACTAAAATTTTTCTAGACTATACACCAAAATAGACAGCACATTTACAAATGAACTAAAATTTTTCTAGGCTATAAACCAAAACTTTCCTTCACAGAAACTTTGACTAATCCAAGGCATTAGAACCCTTTTGAAAGTAATTAGAAACTTCAGCGTGAAGGACGAAGAAACCTTGTCAGAACATAAGGCATTTATGAGAGCACCATTTTAAACTAAAAACTGACAAAATTCATTATGTCTCATCTTGCAAATTATATCGTGCGATTTTTAGAACATAAAGCATTTATTTTACACCATTTGAAAGTAGTAGCATATAGAGCACCACTTCTTCGTCTGGCATCATAATATAGAGCACCATTTTAAACTAGAAATAGAGGCGGGCGATTTTTAGAACCTAATGCATTTATAGTTGCCCCGTCCGAAACTAATAGCTGACAAATATCTAAACTACTTTTCTCAGCTGCATGATGTAACACTGTTTTGAGGAAATTATCTTTCAAATTTAAGAGAGCACCATTTGAAACTAGAAATTCACAAATATCTAATGAG
Source organism: Artemia sinica (assembly GCA_027921565.1). Lineage (NCBI taxonomy): Eukaryota > Metazoa > Arthropoda > Branchiopoda > Anostraca > Artemiidae > Artemia > Artemia sinica. Next base: position 49,552,800 of record CM051256.1, on the reverse strand, counting down.
CCTCGTCTGGCAGCATAGTATAGAGGCGTGCAATTTTTAGAATCTAATGCATTTAAAGTTGCCCAGTTTGAAAATAGTAGTTGACAAATAGCTAGTGTACTTTCTTCAGCAGCATAGTGTAAAGCTCTTTTCTGGAAATTATCCTGCATGTTTAAAAGAGCACCATTTGAATCTAGAAATTGGCAAATATCTAATGAACCTTGTCTGTCAGCACAGTATAGAGGTGTGCGATTTTTAGAATTTAATGCATTTATAGTTGCGCCGTTTGAAACTAGTAGCTGACAAATATCTAGTCTACCTTCTTCAGAAGCATAATGCAAAGCTGTTTTCTGGAAATTATCCTTCAAGCTTGGGTTAATACAACCATTGGTGATCATTGCAGCCATACGTATAGAATCTATTGCATTTATAGTTACCCCGCTTGAAACTAATAGCTGAAAAATATTTAGTCTACTTTCTTCAGTAGCATAATGTAAAGGTGTTCTCTGGAAATTATCGTTCAAATTTGGTTCAATACAGCCAATTGTAGTCATTATCTCCATGCGTGAATCGCAAAACATGTTTTCATTCTCATCAGTTTTATCTTGGCTCACTTCTGTATTTTTATCTTGCTGCATTTTTTCTATTTCTTTTTCTAAGTTGTCTATAGTTGAACTCAATTTGGTCATTTGAAAATAAAAGTTGGATAAAACTTCACCTAAATCAGGTTTTCCAACCTGGCTTTGGTATCTTTTCAATTTATCTGTAAGTAAGCTTGTCTGTCGCAAAGAATCCATTACTTCCTTCCGTAATCCGAATCTTTTCTTCACTTCTGGGGATCTATAAAACATGGATAGCATTTTGGAAATTAAGGCAATCTCTTTGTCTAGTTTTTCGAACGCATCAGCCTGGAAACTACCAGCCATATTTTTTTGCTTTTGAAAAAATGGAGTCTTTTTTACCGACCGGACCTGAACTGTCAATTTTCCAGTCCAATTTTTTAACATCAAGTCCCAGTTTAGAATTTCCGGTAGATTTATAGATATTCACTTTCTTCCCTTCCGATCTCTTCTCTCCAACAGCATAACACACATCTCTGTCCGTCTCAAAGTTTTCAGTTTTGCCAAGAACTTTAGTAGACATGATAGATTGTTTGCTATTCAGTAACTTTTTAGACTAACCTTGTTTACCTAATCAGAATATCACACTGGAAACAATCATCTATATTCAAAAGGTGACGTCATTTCAGTTGTGTAGTATGTAGCTAGAAAAGGCTGACTTGTGATGACGTCACCTAACATCATTTTCTACTTTTTAGTCAATTTAGGAAATCTATTTGCGATGACGTCATGTAAAAATGAATTGCATTAGTTAAACCTTCGGCAGACGCTCCTATCTACAAAATTTCTTTGATCATGGGGTAATGAAGATGATGCGCATCCAAATTTCTCCTTCCATCCCCCCCCCTCACCCCAACAAAAAGTTAACAGTAAAAGGGGTAAGTTTTCATTTCATTTTAGTTGTAAATTGAAAAACGGCGTGGTCAAAGAAATTTCGTATGCAAATTAAATCTGGTAAATTAAAAGTAGATTTTGTCACAAAGAGCAGAAGAAAGGATGGTAGTATTTCTTGAGCATCACTCAATTTTATTTTTTTAAGTGCAGTTTTGAAAGATTTTATTGTTTGATTGGTGGCCTTTTACTTCTTGTAGTCTTTGTCAATAGAACCCTGAGTCTTTATACATGCAAATAAAATCTGAATAAAAATCTTTGGTCACGATTCATGTCATATAATTCTTTTTTGATTTGCCATATATGCTATCATGTATAGTTTTATATAATATTTTAATGGGGAAGTAAAACAAAATATTAATATTATAGGGCTGGTCGAAGATTCAAAGACAAAACTTATAGAAGCTTTACAGGGAACTTATCTAGACTGATGGGGAACTTCCATCATTTCCACTCCGTTTTTTCCTAACAGTTTTCTCTCTTTTCCGTTCGATTAATCTGATAATCATTCCAATAAGAAGTTCTAGGCGTATTCTCTCTGGAAAATCTCCTCGTGCCCCCCCCCCCCCCCCCAATGGGAAAATTACCAAAGCAAATTTAATAGCCAAAAAGAAGGTATGATAACCAAAAAAAAAATGAAGAAAAGGATGGATTTCGGAATATTCTACTAATTCCAAAATAGAGGTAGAATACATGGTTTAGAATAACCATATAGTATTTATTTTATATTTTTCATTGATGTTAATTCTTTTTCGAGTTTTAGGGATTTGACTTGTTATAGCCAGGTAATATAAACGTTTAATATAAAAGAAAATAAATTGAAAATATGAAATTAGTTGCAACTGAAGAAGAGTTGCACTCTGGTGAAAGTACATAGAGATAACAGGCTGGGACTAAGAAGTACGAGTGATTACTTCCCACGGACTTGATCTGGTACCAACCAGAGGCGTCACATGCCAAAATGTTTTGGGAAGGGAGACAGTGGCTCTTACGGAAAGGCTGCTCATTTTTTTTAATTAATTCTGGTAATATTACTATGAAAATTACTTTATAAAAAATAAAAAAACATGCATCTGCGATATTTTTTTTCTGCATAAAAACAAAATTCACGATTTTGTAGATGGAAGCTTGAAACGTCCACAGAAGGATCATCTAATATTTTCCTGATATGCTGAATCCAATGGTGTGATTTTCTTGAAGATCCGTCAAATTTTCAAGCTCGTGGTATTTGATGCGTAATATTAAACTTAATGAATTTTACATAGTTGGGATCAACAAAAAAAATCATTTAGTGCATTAATTATTAACAAAATTATTATTTTAGGGTTTTTATTACTACTGGCCCTAGTTACTATTCAGAACCATTTAAAAGGGGGAGGCAAACAGGGCAGCCAGCCCGGGTACCGTGGCTGGGGAAGGATGATGGTTGCTCACTTTGATCAAATTTATCACTTTGATTTAGTTTTTTTTAAGCTAAATTTTTTGATAAAAAGAGTTAAATTAGCTTGTTGGATAAAATTGCCAATAGTCTGGAATATGCAGCTAGACGGCATAATATTAAAATATTGTACTGACCTGTTAATAAATTGAGAGGTAATTGTCAATCTGGACTTGTCCCAGTTAAAGATGGGATTGGGGCCACATTTAGTGATAAGGAAAGAGTTAAAGAGAGATGGGCAGAACATTTTGAGAATATTCTAAACCGAGATAGAGTTGCAGGAAAGATATAGAGGTAAATGAAATAGTTTGGGATACCTGTGAAGGATGTGAAGGAAGATTTGTTTTGTGAGGAAGAATTAGCGACAGTACTAAGAGGATTGAAAAATAATAACGCTCCAGGTGCTAATAGTGTGGTAAATGAGTTTCCAAAATATGGCGGTTATGAGGTTAGAAACAAATTAGTGAAGACTATGAATATGATTTTTAAAAAAAGGGAAGTACCTAGCGATTTTAGGAAAACCTTAATCAAACCTCTGTGTAGGAATGGTGATAAGAATGAGTGTGCTAATTATCGAGGCATTAGTCTGGCTTCAGTAGGTTGGAAATTACTTAGTAATATGATACTTTTAGACTGATAGATGCTGTAGACAAAGTTTTGAGAGAAGAACAATGTGGTGTTAAAAAAGGTAGAGGATATTTCGACCAAATTTTCACTCTTAGGTTAATAATTCGTAAGTACCTGAGTTATCAAACAACTTTGGTCCTCAATTCTATAGATTATGAGCAAGCATTCGATTCTGTTGATAGAAGAGCTTTAGCGATAATCTTAACGTTGTATGGTATACAAGACAATTACATTAAAGTGATTAGTGCTATGTACAAGAATAACACTGCTGTAGTTAAGGTAAGAAATGAGATTAGCAGCTGATTTCGTATTAGATTATTTTAAAAAATAAAGTGGTGAGAGAGAGTCAAACTTTAGCGTAAAGAGCGAGACGTTCAAGAGGGAACAACCCCTTTCATATACGGAATAATTTCTGTTCGTTTTAAGTTTTAATGTCGCTCCTTACTTTCAGTTTAAAAAACTTGATTTTCTAATTAATTTCTGAATGTTTTTAAATTAATGCACGTTTTGATTTTGGCTCACCGAACATGAATAATTAAAACGTAATTTGCATATTATTTTTACCTTTTTTGGCTAAATTGCTTTCTCGAAAGTTGTTTAATTTTATTTCCGAACGTTTTTATTGGTAATAAATATACTTAACTTACGAATTAACTTACGTAACGAACTTTTATGTTTGTATATTTTTATGACGTATATTAGGGGGGATCACCCCCTAGTCAATACCTCACTCTGTACGCTTCATAGAAATGTCCCTTCCCCATGAAAACTTCCTCCATCAAAGATCCTCCCACATAACCCGTGACCCCCCTCACTACAAGAAAAAATTACCCCTGAAAACGTCTGTATACTTCCAAATAACCAATACTATATGTAGACATTGAGCAAAGTTCATACCTTGCAGCCCTTCCCCTGGGGACTGTGAGGAGGGACTAAGTCATCCTCAAAGACATTGTTATTATATTTTTAGACCATGCTGAGCAAAATGCCTATCTCAAAATTTTGGATCGGGTGACTTTGGAAAAAGTGAGCGTGGGAGGGGGCCTAGGCTTAGTTGCTCTCCATTTTCTCTGTCACTGAAAAAGGGTACTAGAATTTCTGTTCCGTTCGAATTTAATTTCCGTTCGAATGAGCCGTCCCACGATATTATAGGACCACTGGGTCGATACGATCACCCCTGAAAAAAATAAAAATAAACACGTATCCGTGATCTTTCTTCTGGCAAAAAATACAAAATTCCACATTCTTGCAGAGAGGAGTTTGAAACCTCTACAGTAGGGTTCTCTGATACGCTGAATCTAATGGTGTGATTTTCATTGAGGTTCTATGACTTTTAGGGGGTGTTTTCCCCTTTTTAGGAAAATACGGCAAATTTTCTCAGGCACGTAATTTTTGATGGGTAGCTTGATGAAACTTGTATATTTGAGACCCAGCATAAAATCTGATTTTTTTGATGTATCTATTGATATAAAAATCCCTTTTTTTAGAGTTTCGGTTACTATTAAGCCGGGTCGCTCCTTACTTACAGTTCGACTCCACGAACTGTTTGATTATCATTACCATTTATTTCTACCTGTTTTATGTTTATATAGCTCTTTGATTTTCTTTGAAGATCTTCACTTTTGGAAGTTTTTAGCAATTAATTTTTATTCTTTTTTTATTGCCAAAGTTTTACTATCGGTTAATGTAATAAATATTTCTCCAGTTTTTCAGATTTTTATCTTAATAATATTAATAAATCAGATTCTAGTTCACATTCCTAAGTTGTAGAAGCTGGGCGTTGGCCTTGGTTTTATTCAATAGAGTTATTGTTTAAATTCATTGAATTTGAAACCAAAGATTGGGTGGTTGTCGAACTGAAATTTTGATTCAGCATTAATTTATCGATACCCACTATATACTACTCGAAAGAATCCCCTATAGATAATGTTCAAAATAATACATGAATGAAAACAGAATAACAGAATCAATGTACAGAGAAATCATTCAGGTATTTTTATTTCTGACCCATGAAACTCTTATTTGAGACTTTTACGTGAGCGTTTACTAGTTTGGTATGTAAGAAATATTACTTTGAAAACCTGGATACTCACAACGTCTTTTGATTGAGACCAGCATCCCTCTCAATATTCTCAGGAAGCTCAAACTTGGTATCCTAGTCATTTTTAGATTTTTCACATACGTCCTTTGGACTAACCGAATAAATGTGGCTCATTTTTATTTATTTCAAAATCCTCCTCAAGATTAGTAGTATCCCCCAGATGGTTTCAAGCACACCTATAGCCACTACTCATTTCATCCTTCAATGATTTAAGATGATGAAGAAGTTTAACGACGATTCCCTCAAGACACAGGTACTATTAATTTTTGAAGAGATGCAGGTGGCTGTTACGTAATAGGGTTTATTCACTTTTGGTTGCTACGTAATAGGGAAGGTTTTCCTAGTAGATGCAGGTGTCTGTTATGTTTAAAAAACCCTCGAGTGCCAGGAAAAACCTACAGGATCCCTCCCAAGTAGAGAATCTTCAAGGCACAATCCCCTAGCAATCAATTCCAACGGGGCCCCTAGCGAGGAATTCTACTGAAGCCATAGCAACTAGTCACAACGGTGGGGTCTAGTTTGCCATTTCATCGGGAGCCCTAGCTTCCAATTCTACCAGAGTTTCTAGCGATCAATTCCACCAGGCCCTTAGCAACCAATTCCAACGGAGACCCTAGTGAGCGATCGGAGTGAGCATGTGACGTCATTGGAGTCCAGTGGGGTGTGTCGTGGGAGTCTTGCCATGTTTTTCTCTTTATTAGGACCGGTGAACGCATTGCACAGATGCAACGGCTTGAGGGGTTGGTAGCTCCACTTATCTGACCCTTTATATTCCCATATTGATTTCCTATTATTACTACTGGTGTATTATCCCGACTACACTCCGATTAATCATATGCATACACATGGAATTCCGGTAAGTCTGCCAGGGGTGCGAATCTTGCCAGCTGGAAACAGGGCTTTGTTTAAAATCCCATGTTAATTTCCTATGGGTGCATTTAAAATCCAATGTTAATCTCCCTATCTGACCGTTTAAAGCACGAATATGTATGGTGTGACGTCAGAGGGCATGTCATAGAAATACAATGTTCATTTTCCTATCTAACCGTTTAAAGGGGAGGTTGTATCGTGGGCTAGTAAAACCTATTTATTACTACTTTTCTATTATCCTGAACACACCCCAATTAATTATATTGCCTCACAACACCTGAAATTCCGGGAACCTTGCCTGGAAACGAAATCGCGGCACCTGGTCACAGAAACAGGGATGCGCCATTAAACCTTCTTCTTGCACCGTCAAACCATTGTAAGAAAGGAGTAGTGGCTATGGGTGCCTTTAAATCAATAGAGGCCCCACTACTACTTATTTAAGGGACCATCAGTTTTGGCGTCTGTTTGCATTCTAGATTTCTTTTTATTCTAGACCGGCAATACAATATATTATTATTCATGAACATTTCGTCAACAAGATGAATCATCAACGGCAATTTGTCTAATTTCTCATGCATTCCGTTAATTACAATTTCCTCCCACGGGGCATCCAAACAAGCTCCCTTTTCCTGGGCAGATATACATGTCTCTGAAACTAAACAATACAGGGACTTTTCTACTGCCCCTACGGCAGCTGCGTCACTTGTGACTGCTCCTACTGCAGATCTGCCTCCATCCCACTTATTTTGCGTGTTAGTGTGTTCTCACTGCTCCTTTGGAAGCTTTACCATACTCGCAACATTCTTTCGGTCCTCCCCGTTTCTCCAAATTATTTTTTTTTAAGCTGAAGAATATTTTCTCTTGTCTAACTGTTCTAACAAGTTGTTCCTCCTCTCTATCTTCTCGAGCTATTCAAGTAAAGATCTTGATGTGGCATCCTTTTTTTAGATTTTCTTATTTGTTCGCTGTCAAACCCTTAATGATTATTATCTTTTAATTTTGCTCCACTAGGCATTCTACTGTAAATTATCTGACTACAAACATTTGCACTACCACGACCTTGATTGTTTTTTTAAAATTGAGTATGAATTTCACCCTAGCAAGAGCAGAAGATATTCTTTGGGCGAAGAAACCGTCTCTCCGGCTCCAACTACCTCTTCAATCAGATCAAATTGTTTTGATGCCTTATATCCACCAGGTAAAAATAAATCCAGGCACTGGGTTGTAACACATACCGTTTGTAGGATGATCTGGTGCATTTTTTGAATGTATGAAGAGCAGGGACTATACTATCGTCACTGGCTTCTAAGAAACGCTCTATATAACCTTTCTAATTTTGTAGTCATGTGTAAAACCGGTATACACTCTCATCTTTAAACTGAATCGCATCTAAAAACTCTGCAATATTTTTTCCTATTTTTGTAATTAGGGCAAATGCTATAATCATTTCACGTCACAAATCTGACAAATTTATGATTTAAAGATCAAAATCTTCCAAAAAAAAACATAAGAAATGATGAAACAGGCCGTTTGCTGATAGTGACTCCGTCTGTAAAGCTCTTAAATATGACCAATTTAACAACAACAGAATTTTTTGTAATTGAGAAGCTAAGTTAATTATTTCTCCGCTTTCCAGCTTTGTAAGTTGGGTTATTACTGAAAGAGGGTCAGTTAAAGATCCTATCACTTAAGACTATTGTGGCTTTTCTACCGGAGAATTAATGGACTTGGTGCTGAAGGGGATTAAAAAGTTTATGAGGACCCATGCCTTCACCTATTCCTGATAGTCATATACTTCTTCTTTATCAATATCAGAATCTTGAGAACAAAAAAAGAGGAGGAAAAATCCCATTCTTTCTCCATTGTTCAAAAAATTCCAAACACAAATTTTTGTTGTATGCAGTTTCTGAAGGGTCAAGTACAGGAATAACAAATAACAATGTGGGCTAAACATTTGAAAAGTAATTGCATTAATAGTTTGAACCTTGGCTGAAACATCGTTCTGTAATTACGGACACACTAGATATTCGGCAATAAAATATATTTCTTGCAATGGCCAAATAAAAATTACTGGGTTGTTTGACCGTATTATATCAACTTACGATATGCAAGTGTATTTCTCAAGTCCAGTTGGATTGTGGTTTTATTATACGAAGAGAATTAAAATCAAATCACTAGCATCAAACTAAGTTACTATGGAGAACCAAGTTTCGATTATCAAATGTATAAAACTGGTTACAAACAGTCAAATCTTGCAAATAAAATGTCAAATGCAGAAAATAAAGTAAAACAGATGTAGGCTGAGAAACAAATGTGAAAAATCAACCGAAGAAAACTGAGCGGTAGAAATTATAGTTAGGAGGTAAATACTATCGTGAGGGAGAAAACAAGTTTTTTTTTAACTGAAAGTAAGGAGCGACATTAAAACTTAAAATGAACAAAAATAATTTAGTATATGAAAGGGGCTGTCCTCTTCTCAGTGCCTCGCTCTTTACGCTAAAGTTTTCTATTGTTAAAAAAAATAAAGTTGGGATACAGAGTCAAACTTTAGCGGATAGAGTGAGGTGTTGAGGACGTGACAGCCCCTTTCATATACGGAATAATTTCTGTTCGTTTTAAGTTTTAATGTCGCTCCTTATTTTCAGTTAAAAAACCTGTTTTTTATATTTAATATCTGATCGTTTTTGAATTAATGCAGCTTTGATTTTGGCTCACCGTACATGGATAATTAAAACGAAACTTGCAAATTAATTTTTATTTTCTTTGACTAAATGGTTTTCTCGAAATTCTGTTCTGACTTAACTTACGAATTAACTTATGTAATGAACTTTTATATTCATATATTTGTATTATGTCTATTAGGGAGCTGTAATGGGATCAATTTTCAAAAACCTCAAAATTTTCCAATTAAAGTTACCCAAGTAAAAATAAAACCACCCAAAATATGAACCCAAAATATGAACCTGAAAAATTCAAGTAACCTACAGATTGAGCAAGACTCAAGCATTCAATTTAACATAGTGAAACAAATGTAGCTAATTCAAACAAACATTGTAAGGATCTTTCCCACAGAAAATCTAATAAATAAATCCGCCTTTGTGTCGCCAATGTATGCAATAAATATCAGTTTAACCAAATCTTATATGACAGGCGACTAACAATGTAATTTAAATCTTTAGAGCTCGAAATACCAAACTATCAAGTGATGGTAAAATTTATTATACAAAAAATAGTCACTCGAGATGCAAAATATCTTTGTATAATCTAATTTCATTGTTCTGGAAACTAAGTTTAGAACTATGTATCTCAATGTAATTAAATCGTATTATCCTTTACCAACTTTCACAGAAATAAATTATAAGTCTTCTGGAAACTAAGTGACACCCTGCTAACAAAATATTACAATATAAAACTTTGTTTGTTCTGAAAAATTCCAAAGTGATATCTCAAAAGTTGTAAATTATAATTAAAGTTACAATGTAAAACGTTGTTTTGTTAGAAAGATTCCAAAGTGATATCTTAAAAGTCATAAATTGTAATTAAACCCAAGTAGCCCATTGGTATATCACCACCCAATAGTAATATAGGACAAATAGTGGAACCAATAGAATCTGTAAAATATACTTGTTAGTAACGCCTGAACGTAACCTCTGGCGAAATTGGGAAGAGTAGATAGTTAGAACTTAGCAGTTTTCGCGCTAGTCTTAGAGGAGTCTTGCCTAGGAGAGACTACTATGAATTTCTTGTGAAACGTATTATGTGAATTTATTTGCAGTCTATTTTGAATAAACTTTTGAGAAAACTTATTATCAGTGAATTAACTTTTGCGTTGTATCGCCCCAGACATCAGTTTTGTATTATTGTCTTGTACTGCAATGTGTCTTTGATATAACCGAAGCTCTGTTCCGATTATGTGAGTAATAATAAATACATTACTTTCTTATTTTATTCTCTCTATGTTAGTATTTCTCAAGATAGTTAGTCCTTGTGGCTCCACTCGCTCTCAAGGGAACCTGAAACTTTTATATCTGCTTTCGACTCAGTATGGCCATTAATACAAGCTCCCCGTTTGAACGGCAAATTTGAGCTCCCCACACCCGAAGTTCCGCCACCACTCAGGTATGCCACTCACGAACCGTCAACTAAGAGTTTAACCGAAAATCACCCATAGAAATAATTAACTGAAAAATTCATATACAAAGAGATAACTTAAAGCATAAGAAAAAAACCCTTTTATTGATAACTTCTCTTAACAATTGAAAACCCCCCATTAGAATTGGCGCGGCCTGTTTAGAGGAGCAAAAACACAAGGACAACATTTTATACAAAAAAAAGATTATTGAGAAATATTACGCATAGGGAAAGTGCGATATTTTGTGCATGCTTTAAAGTGCCATATTTTGTGCATGCTTTGAAAGTGCCATATTTTGTGCATGCTTTGAAGTGCAATATTTTATTAAGCCTAAGTCCCCTTAAAATAATAACAAAAATATAATTTAGACGCGCCAAATTTGAGTTATATCAAAAAATAAAACCAGTGCCGAATTTTAATTTATTTTGAAAAAAAAACAAAATGTCGTTAGATCAAAACGAACAATTGTTAAAGCAAAAACTTATTGCCAAAACAGTGGAAATTTCAAAGACCCTTCCCTCATATAACGGCGATTCAGATGTAGATGAATTTATTATCCAATTAAATCAATTCGTAGAAGTAACTCAAACGGACTTAAAATCATTAGTAGGCATGTTATTAATGAGACTTAAGGGGCAAGCATTAACATTCCTAAAACAAATAGAAAATACAGTAGGGGAAGATAACAACCTTCCAATAAACTCAATAGAAAAATTGCTAAAATCGTTCCAAGAAAGATTCGTTGAAACCAGTTCAACACACAAATTAAAGCGCGGAACTGTATGTTTTGACGAAACTCAAAATGTTAGAGAATATCTGCACAAAGTAATGGTATCTATTGAAGCTAAATACGGGAAAGAATCTGGTCCTTTATATGATAAAATCGTACTAAATGCTTTCATGCAAGGATTGAGCCCAAAAATGTACCGAATGTTAATATCAAAGAATATTCAAACATTAGAGCTAGCAGTTCAGGAAGTAGAGAGAATGATTGAAATTGACTCAATTGTGGCAAACCACAATAAGTCAAGAATAAATAATGTAGAAAGTTCATCTCCGGGACGATCAAAAGGAATTTCCCCAGGATTTTTTTCGAGAGATAATTCACCCAAACCGAACCAAAATAGATCTCCAACCCCTACCAGACAAAGAATGGTAAGTTTTGTACCCACGAACACGGCAAACTACGCAAATAAACCCCAATTATATGTTATGCATGTAATAAACAAGGACATATCGCCAAGGAATGCCGTACGAGAAACAACTATATACCAGGAACCCCTAGTTTTAATAACCGTTTGTTCGGGAGAACAAACTTAAATGCCAATGCGTCAGGAAGTTATAGAAATAACTCCCCCATCTCCCATCGTTCCGCAACCCGTACCAACAAGGATTTGCGTATTCAAATCCTTCCCAATATACGCCTCCCCAACCCTATTCCAATCCTTCCCACAACCGACAAAATAATTATCGGTTCCCCAACGCGAATACGCGACAAAACATGTACCAGTTTAATTCACGGACGGTGTACCCAACTAGGTTCAACAGGAATACGAGCGATAACAGAGAATATTTTTTCCCGACGGGAAACGAAAGAAATTTTTCAAGAAATGCGAAAGAAATTTTTCGTCAATACAAAATGAACAAACGCCGCGAGCCGTCGGCACAAGAAATTCCAACCCACGCAACAATACGTGGCAACTAAGACAATCAAATGTCAATCAACTTGGAACTTCCCTAGCAAGTGAAATTCCCACCGAACCCCAATGTCAAACCCCAACCTATCAAATAAGTGCACAGGGAAACGAATTAGGCCCCCGAGAAAATTAACCGGGACCCTGGAGGCCAGTAATTTTTATAAGTCCCTTCCAGTGATGGTACCTTGTTTAAGTGATAATAATGACACATTACCTATATTGAATTATTTTAATGTTGCAAATATTTAGTTCAAAGCGTTAGTAGATTCCGGTGCGTCAGTTAACATAATAAACTCGAATGTATTTAATAGCCTACCAGTATATATTAAGCGAAGGAAAAACTTAATATTCCCAGTTTAACTATTGTCATGGGACATAGACTGGAAGCAGTAGGCTCCATACGTCTAGATGTGACGAAAGATAATATAATTTTCCCTACAAACTTCATAATATGCAAGAATTTCCCATATGAGGCTATAATCGGTGCTAATTTCTTAAAATCTAATAAAGTGTTATTAGATATAGCAAATAACAGACTCGTGTATCCATACGATCCTATTCTCCAACGCGTGGAGAGATGGGGTACAGAGGACAATAGAATAAAGTCTTTTGTGCACCATCTCTCGTCCTGTGGGAGAAAATCAAGCAGCAAATGGATCGAGTCAATAAAAACAAAAATAGGGAAAATGCAGGAGTATAGACAAACAGAAATAAAGAAAATAGCTGAATTATGGAACGAAATAATAAATCCAAGTACTGTCCCCTTGCAACCAACCCCAAAAGCGGAAGACGTGACGCAACCAAGCGCCAACCTTAACTTAATAGAAAATGACTCGGAAGAAAAATATTATGGATTCGCAGTGCGTAAAACAAAGATCCTCCCGAAAAAATGCAAAGAGTTCAAATTTCTTAAATGGTCACCCCCGTAAACGACAATTCCGAAATTTGGTTTGCATCCCCGTGTAGAGAAATCCCCGAAAATCTGTTTTGCGAGGAACAGATCATTTCGTATGAGAAAGGAGAAGGTTTTATTTGGTTGACAAATATACATGAAAATGATACTATTACATTAAAAAAGGGAACATGCCTCGTTGAAATACAAGTGATTTCTGAGCACGAGTTAAACAAATGGAAAAACTCCAAGAAAACATTAGTTAATAGTATTGGTGTTAGTAATCCAAGGAATAAGTACCCATTAACAAAATCCCAATTAACAAAATACCCATTAACAAAATCCCAATTTTTGGGAAAATTTAAATTAGATCATATCCAAGATACGCAATTAACAGAAAAAATATGTGAATTGCTCTGGAATTTTAGAGATATATTTTCCACATGCGAAGAAGATATTGGATTGATACCGTTCTATGAACATTCTATCCAAACTACAGGATTGCCTGTAGCTAAACAGCCCTACCGCATCCCTCATCCCTACAAAGATTGGTTAAAAATAAAATCTGCGAATTAGAAAGAAACAATATTATACGGCCAAGTATAAGCCCGTATTCAGCCCCTGTTATACTAGTGCCAAAGAAGAACAAGGACCTTAGGCTGGTAGTAGACTATAGAGCCTTAAAAAAGCAGGTAGTTAGCGATAAATTTCCCCTGTCCCGAATTGATGAAATCCTAGACTCTATCTCGACCAAAAATAAAATTTTTACATCTCTCGACCTCATACAAGGTTATCATCAGGTTAAGATAGCAGACAATGACGTTTATAAAACGGCCTTTTCGACGACGGAATGTGGTTCTTATCAATATTTGAGAGTACCCTTCGGACTCAAAACTAGTTCAAGTGCACTGTGTAGACCTCTGTCACACTTATTACGAGGTGTAGAAAATATTATCCATTTTGTGGATGATGTGATCTGTGTGGGAGAAACTCCGGAGGATCATTTAAACACATTAGCCAAAGTTTTTGAAAAATTAAGAGAGGGTAATTTAAAATGTAGACCTGAAAAATTTAATTTACTTCAATCCGAAATAAAATTCTTGGGAATAATAGTGACACAAGGCCAAATATCACCGGACCCTGAGAAAATAAAATGTGTAGAAAACCTCAAACCCCCAAAAACTATAAAACAGTTGAGAGCAATTCTTGGTTTGACAAGTTATTTTAGAAACTTCATATGTAACTACGCCCAAATTGCAAAACCCTTAACGGACCTAAATAAAGGGACCCCCCAAAATATTACCTGGTCGCAGGAAGCTCAAACTTCCTTGGACACTCCCAAGAAAGCACTTATTTCTGAACCAATATTAGCATTACCAGACTTTGAAAAAGGATTATTTGTGGTTACCACGGACGCCTCAGCTCTAGGCATCGGTGCAATCCTTTCCCAATTAATCCCCATGGAAAACTATCCCGAACCCCTACAGGAGCCCCCTTCGTATATAGAAAAAGTCATATGCTATTCAAGTAGAACTCTAACCAAGAGCGAAAGAAGTTATTCAGCGACGCAATTGGAGTTACTATCCATAATTTACCATTTAGACAAATTTAGACATTATTTAGTAGGTCGAAAATTTAAGTTGCGTTCGGACCATAAAAGCTTACAGTACCTAAGCACCTTCAAAAATACAACAGGAATCTTAGCTAGAGATAATGAAAATCCAAGATCTGGATTACGAATTTGAACATGTGACCGGTAAGCAAAATGCCCCCTGCGATTTCCTGAGTAGATACCCTGAGAATAACTCCTCAGAAAATGAAACAAAACAAATAAATGCCATTAATCCCAGTAAACGAAAACACAAGAAGAATAAACCTAAAATCCTAACAGAAGAAAACGAAATTACTCGTAGTCCCTTATCCCTAGCTAATATTAAAAGAAACCAAAATAAGGATGAAATGTGTTTGACTCTCATTAATTATTTTTTAATTCTGATAATCTCCCTGATAAGTTCAAAACCTTAAGAAGGGAAATAGACAATTTTTACCATGATTTGGACGCAGAAATCCTTTTCAGGATAGTTACAGGTGAAACAAGTAGAAATCAAACCTTAATAGTCCCAGTACTACCTCAAAGCTTAATAATAGCTGCCTTTGAATATTTCCATTCTGATATAGGTGGACACTTAGGTATAACCAAAACCTTTCACAAGTTAAAACAATATTTTTATATACCGTCGGCGTTAACAAAACTTAAGGATTTTATAAGTACCTGTGAGGCGTGTAATTTAAGGAAAAATCCCCAAACGTACCCTAATCCCCCGATGGGAAGAGTGCCAGTAGCAAGGTTCCCTTTCGATATCGTTTCATTCGACCTATATGGTACGAGTGGAGGATTACCTGTTTCTAATAGAGGTCATACTTGCGTTCTCTCAGTAATAGACCATTTTACCGGCTTCACTTTTGCCAAAGCATTGAAAAATCAAGGCGCATATGCCACAAGTAAAGCGTTAGCAAAAATATTTTTAAAATTTGGTGTTCCTCACCAGGTTATTAGTGATAACGGAACTAACTTCGTTTCTAAAGTAACAAAAGATTTAATGAGTTTCCTTAAAATAAAAAAATTATTAACCTCCCCCTACCATCCCAAAGCTAATGGAAAAATTGAAAATAGGCACAAAATATTTTCCATTGTCTTGAGTATTTATACAAAAGACAATCGAAACGATTGAGATTTATATCTACCTTACTTAACCAATGTAATTAATACCGCATATTCAGAAACGACTAAAGAAAGTCCATTTTTTCTTTTATTCGGACGCGATTTTAAAATACCCTATCAGGAAATTATAGAATCCAGAGAATATTACAATAATACCGAGGACTATAAGCAAGATTTTATAAATAGGATGAGAAAAACCTATAAAATAGTTAAACAAGAGTTAGAAAAATGTAAAATGAACCAAGAGTTGAGAAACGAGTCAAAAATCAAAGGAAACATAACTTTTAAAGTAGGAGATTGTGTATATCTAAAAAATGAGGCAAAGCTAGAAGGCAAAAAACTTTCCAATAAGTATTCGGGACCTTACAGGATAATCAAAAAATACGACAATGATTTTACTTTTAAAATGATAAACCCAGACAACGGAAGAACATATAAGGCACATGTTAGCCGTATAAAAGGAGCCAAGTACCCAGTTAAGTGGACACCCAAACCCTCATGTTCAGATTCATCAAACGCGGAAAATGAGTTCCCTAAGTAAAGACTAGCGGAGTTTAAACCCTTCAATTTCAAACAAAACTATTTCGAAAACCATAGCGATGAGGAAAATTTTGAAGAATTTTTGGCCATGAAAAACCTAGTCATCCCTAAAAGAAAACCCTTAATACCCACACCAGCAAGAACCCCAAAAGGTCCAGAAAATTCATCATCGGAAAGTTCGGAAGAATTAGATTATCAGCTGTCACCAAAAACACAATTTTTCCCCGATAGAATTTCAACCCCATGTCCCCCCAAAAGATTTCCTGATGACGTGGTATCCCCAGCAACCCCGACAGAAAGACCCCTATCGTTACAGGATGAATTAAAACAGAGCTATGGAAACACCGGGTGCAAAAATAAGGAAGACTCCACCCAGGGATACAAATAAAGGAAATACAAAAAATTTGAGAGAAGCCATGGACATTATAAATTATCCGGTAAAAACAAGGCAAAGTACCTTGCCTTGGACCCAGGAACATCCTGAAGATGAAAACCTAGGACAATACCATCAAATAACGGTATCCAAAGTAAAACCCAAGGAATCACACTCCTGGAAACAGACCATGCAAAAAATATACCCCACCCCCTCGGAAGATATGGCATTCAAGCAATGGAGACATTCTCCAAAAATATTTGAATCCTCCCAGAGTTCCCAAGAATCTTTTAACTCCCCCGAAACAGGACATCAGCATGAGGAAATGGAAAATAAACCCTCCACTTCCAGAGGAGATGAGATATATGAAGCAAGGGCAGGCGATACTCCAAAATCGCAAAGGACCACCCCAGAAAGCCCTAATGATGAATCCTCAGGAACTAGTTCTACTGATTCTGACGATGAGCCCCAAGACGCACAAAAACAAAAACCTACTTCGGCTACCGCACATGCAAAACAGGCTAAGGCAAAAGGCCTTGAAACAATACAAGAAATTTGACCTAATCTCTATGGGAAAGTCAAAAAAGAATAAAACACCAGAAAGCGAACAGGAAGTCACCACAAAATCTGGCAGAATAAGTAAAAAACCAGATAAATGGAAATATGTCTAAGAATCAAGTACCCCAAAAACTTATAAAGTAATATTAAATCGAAATGAGCAGTTTGAAAAAAAACCTTAAAACAAGGGTGTATGAATAAGACATTACAACAAAAGCTACCCATAAAAGGTCGAAAGAAGTTAATAGTCAATTTTTCCAGATAAACTGAATCCCGACTTGATAAAAAACCCTGAAGACAGAAGAAGAACAAGAATTGTTCAACCCTTCCTCCAAAAAGAAAAATACCTAGTGCCACCCCGTTAAAAAACGGAACAAATATAGATCAACTATTTCAAATACGATCGAAACTCCTAGAAGCCTCGGCACAATTGACAACAGAAAAATTAAAAATTGAGAATATGATAGAAACCATACTTAAATCACTTAGTGAAGTCAAGGCATCCCAAGAAAAAATGAACAAGAAAATAAATGAGATCTTAGTAACTAATCAAATGGATAAATTAATTGAGACCCAGTTTATGGAAATTAAGGAACACACCGCCAAGATCCAGAGTGAAATGGAATCAATGAGCGACGCCACGCTTGTTAAGGGATATAATTATCCCGACAAGATCCTAAAATTACAAATATTATACAATAAAATGCAGGAAATTGGTAAAAAAGTATAAGATTATAGAAATAGTACTGTTCTATCCGCGACAATGGCGATACAAGAATTCATGACACCCCAACGAGCAAAGATCTTAGACTTACAACATAAATACGACCACTTAAAGGCACAGAAAGAAATAATTAAACTACAACAGGACAGCTTAGAGAAACAACTGAAGGAAAATCATGCCGAAATTACCAGGGAATTACAAAAACAAAGAGAATTCTGCTCAAACTTAGAGAAGATGGTTGCAACATATTTTACAGTTTAAATTGACCTGCCCCTCAGTCCCCATTTAGAAAATCTTCTTGCTAACAATTACAACGAAGGACCATCACGACCTTTGTACTTCACGATCCAGAGCCAAGCTCGTCATCACCACATGAAACCCCAAGTGGAAACTATTCAACAGGATCCTCCAACGGATAATAACATCCGGGTTGCAGCGGTAGCTAGCAACCTAGTAAGAGACAGTAGCAACCGGGTTGCTAGCTACCGCTGCAACCCGGATCTTTATTGTAAACTACCCGGATTTGTTTTAATTACAAAAAGTTTTTAACCCCATTCATTTTCTTTCAAATGAGCCATTGAACAACTTTCTACGATGTTCC
Organism: Artemia sinica; assembly: GCA_027921565.1. Lineage (NCBI taxonomy): Eukaryota > Metazoa > Arthropoda > Branchiopoda > Anostraca > Artemiidae > Artemia > Artemia sinica. The sequence continues at coordinate 49,534,035 of CM051256.1, read as the reverse complement.
AGTGCCATGCTATCTGTTGAATTACTAACCTATACTATAATTAAGTGGCGTATAAAATTTAGTATAGGCAAGAGGTCGTTCTTTATTATATTTTAATTAAAAAAGGCACTAAATGTAGCAATTTTCTTTAAAATGAGCTATTATACAGCTCTCTATAATTTGCCAGTGCCCAGCTAGCTGATGAGGAAGAAAAAGCAGAAAGAAAAAAAGATGCAGTTTGTGGAGAATATCGTGGTCAAAGTCAATTTTCTTGATTTTCATGCCAATATATTTTCTTTGTTATTCAAGCAAAAGGACGGTAAGTTTGCTATATACAATTTTTGGACAATGCGGTTCTAATAATTTACTTCTTGTTTTGATCTGAATAATTTTTCAGGAGTTATGGATTACTTTAGTTTTTACTATATGGAGTGATCATCTCTTACTAGGTTGCTAGCTACCGCTGCAACCCAGATTAATAAATCAAATATCTTTGAGAAGACTGCAATATGAAAAGAAAACTGATAAACGTATCATGTGTATCATATTGTTAATTTTAAAACTTTAATTAATGACGTCATAGTCCAAGTGGCAAGCACGATCGGCCTTTAACCGAATTTTCTCTAATTCTTTATTAAATTCTTACTTATAAGTTTTCAATCAACTCAAAGCACTACGTAACTCATTTTAAAGGTAGAACTCTTTCTAATTGATTACAAACAGGAAAAATCCTACGGCTTTTTCTTCTTTGAAATAGTAAGAGACTAGCCTCAAACAATCAAGTAGCTAACTAAATCAAATATATGTAATGGGTTTTTATTCTAATGATCGTCTTTTAATGAAAAATTTGAATATATTGACCTTAGATATAACTGTGCTATATTGTTCTTTACTGTAATACTTTTGAATTCATCTATCAATAAAACCATGATACCGACGATACTTGCCAAATTCCAATTTACAGTATCTATCCCTTATGTATGATCTCCTAATGATCGTCTTTTAATATAACTTCAGTTACTATGGACTAAAGTTCGTTCTTTAATGTAAAAATTAAAGATTAAAATTATCTCTGAAAGAATAGATTTTGTTGAAAAGTCAGCTAGAGATGCATTCGCAAAATTTCATAGTAATATTATCCAAAAGAAATGTTGCATGTTTAGTGAAAAGCTTCTAAGGTATGGACCGGAAACTGTCGAACAGTTTACAGATGTAATGGGAAATCTTATTCATCACTGTGAATATATGGAGGCATAATTGTCCTTTACTTAGTTTCAGCTTAAATTCGATGATCGAGCCTTTATGTAATAAGAAAAATGATTTTTTTACAATAATCTTGATTTTCAAGCCAATATATTTCCCTTGCTGTTCAAGCCAAGGGATAGAAAGTTTCCTATACAGGGGTTTCGGACAAGGCGGTTCTAATGGTGTACTTTTTGTTTTGATCTGACTCCTTTGTTAGGAACTATGGGTTTTTATATTTCTTAACATTGGACGTGATCGTCTCTTACTAGGTTGCTAGCTACCGCTGCAACCCGGAACTTTTAATGTAAACTTGTTTGAGTCATAAACTAGGAAAGAGACTCCGGGTTACAGCTGCCGCTGCAACCCGGTTATCGCTGCAATCTGGATAGCTTGCAGCTATCCCAGGCACCACCATATATCATTTACTATTGGCAAGAGATCGTTCTTTACTGTAATAATTTCCTTTAAAATGTGCCATTGAAAAATGCTCTACGATGTTCCAGTGCCAAGCTATGTGTGGAAAAGAAAAAAAGAAAGAAAAAAATATGCCGTTTGTGGAGAATAACGTGGTTAAAGTCAATTTTCTTGATTGTCAAGCCAATATATTTCCCTTGCTGTTCAAGCCAAATGACATAAGGTTTTCTATACAGGGATTTCGGACAAGGCGGTTCTAATGGTGTAGTTTTTGTTTTAATCTGACTCCTTTTCTTAGAAGCTATGGGTTTTTATATTTCTTAAAATTGGACGTGATCGTCTCTTACTAGGTTGCTATCTACCGCTGCAACCTAGCTAAAGCTGCAACCTAGCTATTTTCACCCTAGCTAAAATATTGAAGAAAAAAGACAAGTGATAAAAGTATTATATGTATCATATTGTTGATTTTACAACTTTAATTAATGACGTCATAGTCCAAGTGGTAAGCACGATCGACCTTTAACCGAAACGTTAGTGGTTTAAAGCCACCCAGGACCATTTTATTTAATTTGTAATTCAGCTATCAATAAAACCATATCATTACTATATCTTTAACTAGTAGTAATTTATTTAATATAGGCAAGACTTCGTTCTTTATTATAAATTTCTATAAAAACATTATATGCCCCCAGGGCATAACTTGAAACCCTTGCCCTGAGGGCTGTGGGGGAGTGTCCTCCTCAAGAACATATTTTCTATCTGGAAATCAACTATGCTGAACAAAATAGCTATCTGAAAATTTTGATTGGATGTGTTTGGGGGAATGATGGGCGGGGGGGGGGGCTAGTTGCCCTCCAATCACTTTCAACCATTAAAAAGGGCACTAGCCACTCAAATTACCAATCGAATGAGCCCTTTTCAAAGTTTCTACGACAACTCCTTCGATACGAAATTCCCGGGTATGGAGAAAAATAGAACACATTGTGCCCACATCGTTCTTTACTTAGGCATTGCTAGCGTGCTGCCTATGATCCTAGTCTTTCTGATGCTTCACCAACAATCATTCTTGTATATGATTAACATTGGACGTGATCGTCTCTTACTAGGTTGCTAGCTACCGCTGCAACCCGGATTACTATGGGCTGGAAGTTCGTTCTTTACTGTAATACACACAGGAAAAAGCCTACGGCTTTTTCTTCTTTTAAATAGTAAGAGACGATTCTCAAATAATCAAGTAGCTAGCTAATTCCAAAGGTATGCAATTTTTGTTATTCCAATGATCGTTTTTTATTGTAACTAGGTTTCAGCCATCTCTACAGCGATGATACTATTGGAAATTACATAATCCCTATTTATGTTTCAGTTAACATGGGCAAGGTGTCGTTCTTTATTGTAATTTTGCCATCTTCTTGTATTTCTGAATGTAATTTTTCCCTTTGTCCTTATGCGTTCTTCGGTACAACCTCGCAGAGAATTTAATTTTTTCATTATAGCTTTTGTCACCCCAGTATCTACCCATTATTCTGGTAGCAACTTTTTTCTTATGTTTGTTTCGGTAATCTTCATCATTATCATACCGTTCCCTGCTCTTTTGTCTAGCCTGCTCAATTGTTGCTTCTCTATAAAGTTTATCATTGTGATAACGCTCCTTGATCTTTTGTCTAGCCTGCTCAATTCTTGCTTCTCTGTAATGTTCATCATTACCATACCGTTCCTTGATCTTTTGTTTGGCTGTCTCAATTTTTGCATGTCTATAATCTTCATCATTGTGATAACGTTCCCTGCTCTTTTGTCTAGCCTGCTCAATTGTTGCTTCTCTATAAAGTTTATCATTGTGATAACGCTCCTTGATCTTTTGTTTAGCCTGCTCAATTCTTGTTTCTCTGTAATGTTCATCATTACCATACCGTTCCTTGATCTTTTGTTTGGCTGTCTCAATTTTTGCATGTCTCTAATCTTCATCATTGTGATAACACATCTTGCTGTTTTCTTTTGCTCTCTCAATTATTACTTCTCGATACGCCTGGTCGGTTGAATACCTTTGTTTTGCTCTCTCAATTTTTACTTCTCGATACGCCTGGTCGGTTGAATACCTTTGCTTTTCTCTTTTCAAAATACTAGCTCTGTTGTTTGTGTAGTACTCTTTCTTCAAATTGCGTATAGCTTGCTTCGATCTAACCATTATTCTAATCAAGAATGAGAGAATTTTCAGTTTTGACTTTCCTTATATACTAATTATGACGTCACTCTATTCACGTCATAGCTCTAATATAAAACTATGATGACGTTCATTATTTATCTGGTAGGGTTTCAGACAAGGTATTTCTAATGATGTACTTTTGTTTTGATCTGACTCTATTTTTAGGAGTTTTGGGTTTTTATATTTCTTAGCATTGGAATGATCGTCTATTACTAGGTTGCTAGCTACTGCTGCAACCCAAATTCACATATATATTTATTTATGAGAGGCAGCCTGGCCGAGTGGTCCAAGGCACTGGTGTTAGCCACCAGTCTCTTCAGAGGCGTGGGTTCAATTCTTACCGCTGGTATACGATTATGTTTGAAAGACTGCAGTGTGAAAAGACATCAAAAATGCAGTTTTTGGTGGAAAAATTTATTCTCTTTTAGAAATAATGTATTTTAGTTACTATAGATTTTTAACCCAATTAATTTCCTTTAAAATGCGCTATTGAACAACCCTTTACGATGTTCCAGTGCCAAGCTATCTGTGGAAAAGAAAAAAGAAAAAAAAAGAAAAAAAAAAGAAAAAAATATCCCGTTTAGGCAGAATGTTGTAGTAGCTGCCACTTTTCTTGATTTTCAAGCCAATATATTTCCCTTGCTGTTCAAGCCAAGGGACAGAAATTTTACTATGCAGGGGTTTCGGACAAGGCGTTTCTAATGGTGTACTTTTTGTTTTGATCTGACTCCTTTTTTAGGAACTATGGGTTTTTATATTTCTTAACATTGGACGTGATCGTCTCTTACTAGGTTGCTAGCTACCGCTGCAACCCGGATTCAAGTTACTATCTCTGTTGTTTGTGTAGTACTCTTTCTTCAACTTGCGTATAGCCTGCTTTGATCTAACCATTATTCTAATCAAGAATGAAAGAATTTTCAGTTTTGACTTTCCTTATATACTAATTATGACGTCACTCTATTCACGTCATAGCTCTAATATAAAACTATGATGACGTTCACTATTTATCTAGTAGGGTTTCAGACAAGGTATTTCTAATGATGTACTTTTGTTTTGATCTGACTCTATTTTTAGGAGTTTTGGGTTTTTATATTTCTTAGCATTGGACTGATCGTCTATTACTAGGTTGCTAGCTACTGCTGCAACCCAAATTCACATATATATTTATTTATGAGAGGCAGCCTGGCCGAGTGGTCCAAGGCACTGGTGTTAGCCACCAGTCTCTTCAGAGGCGTGGGTTCAAGTCTTACCGCTGGTATACGATTATGTTTGAAAGACTGCAGTGTGAAAAGACATCAAAATGCAGTTTTTGGTGGAAAAATTATTCTCTTTTAGAAATAATTTATTTTAGTTACTATAGATTTTTAACCCAATTAATTTCCTTTAAAATGAGCTATTGAACAACCCTCTACGATGTTCCAGTGCCAAGCTATCTCTGGATACAAAAAAAGAAAAAAAAAAGAAAAAAAAAAGAAAAAAGTATCCCGTTTAGGCAGAATGTTGTAGTAGCTGCCACTTTTCTTGATTTTCAAGCCAATATATTTCCCTTGCTGTTCAAGCCAAGGGACAGAAATTTTACTATGCAGGGGTTTCGGACAAGGCGGTTCTAATGGTGTACTTTTTGTTTTGATCTGACTCTTTTTTTAAGAACTATGGGTTTTTATATTTCTTAACATTGGACGTGATCGTCTCTTACTAGGTTGCTAGCTACCGCTGCAACCCGGATTTACTATGACAGCGAACCGTTTGATTTAATACTTAAGTTACTATGAGTTAAAGTTCCTTATTGTAATATATCTTATATGTAACTTTTATTTTATAAGTCTCCGATAGTCTAATGGTAAGCATGCCCACTTGTTACCTGGGAGAAGGGGGTTCGATTCCCCGTCGGGGAGAACTTTTAATTTGTTGAATTAAAAGCACTATCTTTTCAATTTAAAATTTAAAAAAGAAACTTGTTTATTGACATTCTAGCTAAAATAATGAAGATAATATGAATGAACCACAGGGTTCAGTTTCTTTGGACTTGAGTTCGTTTTTTCACTATAAATACAAACAGGAAAAAGCCTACGGCTTTTTCTTCTTTTAAATAGTAAGAGACGAAACTCAAACAATCAAGTAGCTAACTAAGTCCAATGTATGGAATGGTTTGTTATTTCAGTGATCGTCTTTTAATGTAAAAAATTTTCAGGTATTTTGTTAGTTTGAATGAAAAGATTAAAATTATTGCTCAGATATCATAAATATTTTTGCAGTTTACATAATAACTTTAGCGATTCTAAACTGAAATACTAACTCAGTCCAATATATGCAATGGTGTGCTTTTCTAATGATCGTCCTTTAATATAATTACTTAACATTGGAGGTGATCGTCTCTTACTAGGTTGCTAGCTACCGCTGCAACCCGGACTACCCCTGGAACCACCATATATCAGTTACTACGGGTGAAAGATCGTTCTTTACTGTAATATAGATCACTGTGAATACATGGAGGCATAATTGTTCTTTACTTAGTTTCAGCTTTAATTCGATGATCCAGACTTTATGTACTAACTACATCCAAAGACTATGACGTCAATGTTTAATATTGTATATAAAAAATTAAGTTTTTCGTAAAAAAAAATAATAAAAAAAAAATTAAGTACAAATAGCGCTAGATCTAGAGATTTCCTTTAAAATGAGCCATTGAACAACTCTCTACGATGTTCCAGTGCCAAGCTATCTGTGGAAAAGAAAGAAAGAAAAAAATATCCCGTTTGTGGAGAATAACGTGGTTAAAGTCAATTTTCTTGATTATCAAGCCAATATATTTTCTTTGTTATTCAAGCCGCAGGGCGGTAAGTTTCCTTTATAGGGGTTTCGGACAAGGCGGTTCTAATGGTGTACTTTTTGTTTTGATCTGACTCTGTTTTTAGGAGTCAGGGGTTTTTATATTTCTTAACATTGGACGTGATCGTCTCTTACTAGGTTGCTAGCTACCGCTGCAACCCGGAAAGAAAAACCCAAATATTACTTCATTTTACATAATAATGGATAATTATATAAAATGAAACCGTATTGACAAACACCATACATGTTGAACTCTATCGGTCATTTATGTAAACTTTACTAACCTATACTATAGTTAAGTGGCCTATAAAATTTAGTATAGCAAGAGGTCGTTCTTTATTATAATTTTATTTTATAAGTCTTCGATAGTCTAATGGTAAGCATGCCCACTTGTTACCTGGGAGAAGGGGTTCGATTCCCCGTCGGGGAGAACTTTTAATATGTTGAATTAATAGCACTATCTTTTCAATTTAAAATTTAAAAAAGAAACTTGTTTACTTATATTCTAGCTAAAATAATGAAGATAATATGAATGAACCACAGGGTTCAGTTTCTTTGGACTTGAGTTCGTTTTTTAACTATAAATACAAACAGGAAAAAGCCTACGGCTTTTTCTTCTTTTGAATAGTAAGAGACGAAACTCAAACAATCAAGTAGCTAACTAAGTCCAATGTATGGAATGGTTTGTTATTTCAGTGATCGTCTTTTAATGTAAATTTACTAACCTATACTATAGTTAAGTGGCCTATATAATTTAGTATAGGCAAGAGGTCGTTCTTTATTGTAATTTTGTAATTCTTTATGGTTCCATATGGTCTAGTGGCTAGGATAGTTAACTTTCACTTAACAGGCTCGGGTTCGATTCCCGGTGTGGGAAAATTTTTAACTCTATAATCTTCGAACATTTGAACCTTTTATAATCTATAATGATGCATAATATAAATACTGTATTATGTTAGCATTGGACGTGATCGTCTCTTATTGTGATAAAAAACTCTCTACGATGTTCCAGTGCCAAGCTATCTGTGGAATTACTAACCTATACTATAATTAAGTGGTGTATAAAATATAGGCAAGAGGTCGTTCTTTATTATAAAAAATCGTAATTTAGTTTGTTATTCAAAATTTTACGTGTATTCACCTGAAGGGACCTTACAAGGCAATTAACTTGGAATTTCTTGGGCAGTCCTCTAGGCATATTTTATACTAATGAAAAATATTGTCTGAGTACAACACCTGACATACAATCCTTAACGTCATAAATTTCCAAATGAATTGGTTTGCCTTTTTTTAGGACGTAACTTGCTCTCTGAAGAGTTTCTTAAACGTATTCGAAATTTGAACTCGTGTTTTGCTCTAGCTCCATTCAACGTAATCGATGATCGAACCATAAATAGTCGGAATATATTTAGCTTTAAAGTAGCTGGACAAATTTACCACAAAATAAATTTATCGGCACATCCGCCACAATCTACTGAAAGTGAAATTGAGCCACCTTCATATGGCCAGATGTACTTTTTAGACCCCAATGAAGCTGTTGAGGAACGCCTCGCACGTCCTTTAAATTATGGGATCTCTCATAATCTAATGGGAGAGAGATCGTTCTTTACTGTAAAATATGAATGAACCACAGGGTTCAGTTTCTTTGGGCTTGAGTTCGTTTTTTAACTGTAAATACAAACAGGAAAAAGCCTACGGCTTTTTCTTCCTTTAAATAGTAAGAGACGAAACTCAAACAATCAAGTAGCTAAATCCAATGTATGGAATGGTTTGCTATTTCAGTGATCGTCTTTTAATGTATTTAGTTCCTATGAGCTAGCGTTCGTTCTTTATTTCTTAATGTAATAAAAATAATTTGTTTTAATTAAAAAAGGTTTTTAACCCCATTAATTTCCTTTAAAATGAACCATTGAACAACTCTCTACGATCTTCTAGTGCCAAGCTGTCTGTTGAATTAATAACCTATACTATAATTAGGTGGCATATAAAATTTAGTATAGGCAAGAGGTCGTTCTTTATTATTATTGTATGCAAGTTAGTATAGGGAAGAGTTCGATCTTTATTATAATATTTTAGTACTGATTTTTTAACTTGCGTGTAGCTTGCTTTGATCTAACCATTATGTATTCATGAATGAGACCATTTACAGTTTTGACGTTTCTTATATAGTAATTATGACGTCACTGCATCAAAAATACAGTTTTTATTGGAAAAATTTATTCTCTTTTAGAAATAATTTATTTTAGTTACAAAAGGTTTTTAACCCAATTAATTTCCTTTAAAATGAGCTATTGAACAACCCTCTACGATGTTCCAGTGCCAAGCTATCTCTGGAGACAAAGAAAAAAGAAAAAAATATCCCGTTTGGGGAGAATAACGTGGTAAAAGTCTATTTTCTTGATTTTCAAGCCAATATATTTTCTTTGTTATTCAAGCCAAAGGGCGGTAAGTTTCCTTTATGGAGGATTTGGACAAGGCGGTTCTAATGGTGTACTTTTTGTTTTGATCTGACTCTTTTTTTAGGAGCTACGGGTTTTTATATTTCTTAACATTGGAGGTGATCGTCTCTTACTAGGTTGCTAGCTACCGCTGCAACCCGGAAACTTTACTAACCTATACTATAGTTAAGTGGCCTATAAAATTTAGTATAGCAAGAGGTCGTTCTTTATTATAATTTTATTTTATAAGTCTTCGATAGTCTAATGGTAAGCATGCCCACTTGTTACCTGGGAGAAGGGGTTCGATTCCCCGTCGGGGAGAACTTTTAATATGTTGAATTAATAGCACTATCTTTTCAATTTAAAATTTAAAAAAGAAACTTGTTTACTTATATTCTAGCTAAAATAATGAAGATAATATGAATGAACCACAGGGTTCAGTTTCTTTGGACTTGAGTTCGTTTTTTAACTATAAATACAAACAGGAAAAAGCCTACGGCTTTTTCTTCTTTTGAATAGTAAGAGACGAAACTCAAACAATCAAGTAGCTAACTAAGTCCAATGTATGGAATGGTTTGTTATTTCAGTGATCGTCTTTTAATGTAAATTTACTAACCTATACTATAGTTAAGTGGCCTATATAATTTAGTATAGGCAAGAGGTCGTTCTTTATTGTAATTTTGTAATTCTTTATGGTTCCATATGGTCTAGTGGCTAGGATAGTTAACTTTCACTTAACAGGCTCGGGTTCGATTCCCGGTGTGGGAAAATTTTTAACTCTATAATCTTCGAACATTTGAACCTTTTATAATCTATAATGATGTATAATATAAATACTGTATTATGTTAGCATTGGACGTGATCGTCTCTTATTGTGATAAAAAACTCTCTACGATGTTCCAGTGCCAAGCTATCTGTGGAATTACTAACCTATACTATAATTAAGTGGTGTATAAAATATAGGCAAGAGGTCGTTCTTTATTATAAAAAATCGTAATTTAGTTTGTTATTCAAAATTTTACGTGTATTCACCTGAAGGGACCTTACAAGGCAATTAACTTGGAATTTCTTGGGCAGTCCTCTAGGCATATTTTATACTAATGAAAAATATTGTCTGAGTACAACACCTGACATACAATCCTTAACGTCATAAATTTCCAAATGAATTGGTTTGCCTTTTTTTAGGACGTAACTTGCTCTCTGAAGAGTTTCTTAAACGTATTCGAAATTTGAACTCGTGTTTTGCTCTAGCTCCATTCAACGTAATCGATGATCGAACCATAAATAGTCGGAATATATTTAGCTTTAAAGTAGCTGGACAAATTTACCACAAAATAAATTTATCGGCACATCCGCCACAATCTACTGAAAGTGAAATTGAGCCACCTTCATATGGCCAGATGTACTTTTTAGACCCCAATGAAGCTGTTGAGGAACGCCTCGCACGTCCTTTAAATTATGGGATCTCTCATAATCTAATGGGAGAGAGATCGTTCTTTACTGTAAAATATGAATGAACCACAGGGTTCAGTTTCTTTGGGCTTGAGTTCGTTTTTTAACTGTAAATACAAACAGGAAAAAGCCTACGGCTTTTTCTTCCTTTAAATAGTAAGAGACGAAACTCAAACAATCAAGTAGCTAAATCCAATGTATGGAATGGTTTGCTATTTCAGTGATCGTCTTTTAATGTATTTAGTTCCTATGAGCTAGCGTTCGTTCTTTATTTCTTAATGTAATAAAAATAATTTGTTTTAATTAAAAAAGGTTTTTAACCCCATTAATTTCCTTTAAAATGAACCATTGAACAACTCTCTACGATCTTCTAGTGCCAAGCTGTCTGTTGAATTAATAACCTATACTATAATTAGGTGGCATATAAAATTTAGTATAGGCAAGAGGTCGTTCTTTATTATTATTGTATGCAAGTTAGTATAGGGAAGAGTTCGATCTTTATTATAATATTTTAGTACTGATTTTTTAACTTGCGTGTAGCTTGCTTTGATCTAACCATTATGTATTCATGAATGAGACCATTTACAGTTTTGACGTTTCTTATATAGTAATTATGACGTCACTGCATCAAAAATACAGTTTTTATTGGAAAAATTTATTCTCTTTTAGAAATAATTTATTTTAGTTACAAAAGGTTTTTAACCCAATTAATTTCCTTTAAAATGAGCTATTGAACAACCCTCTACGATGTTCCAGTGCCAAGCTATCTCTGGATACAAAGAAAAAAGAAAAAAATATCCCGTTTGGGGAGAATAACGTGGTAAAAGTCTATTTTCTTGATTTTCAAGCCAATATATTTTCTTTGTTATTCAAGCCAAAGGGCGGTAAGTTTCCTTTATGGAGGATTTGGACAAGGCGGTTCTAATGGTGTACTTTTTGTTTTGATCTGACTCTTTTTTTAGGAGCTACGGGTTTTTATATTTCTTAACATTGGAGGTGATCGTCTCTTACTAGGTTGCTAGCTACCGCTGCAACCCGGATTGGAATAGCAAGAGCCGATGCTTGTGCTATATTAGATTTTAGTTACTATGTGCCGTAGTTTGTTCTTTACTAGGTTTCAGCTATATTCAATGAAACTTACATAGTGTCCATTTATAATGAACTGTATCGATCCTTCATGTATCATATTGTTAATTTTACAACTTTAATTAATGACGTCATAGTCCAAGCTGCTTGCACGATCGTGCGTCAACCAAAAAGTTGGTCGTTCAATGCCAACCTGGGTCGTTTTCTATTAATTTTTAATTCAGCTATCAATAAAACCATATCATTACTATATCATTAACCATAATTAAGTTGAGTATGCAATTTAGTATAGGAAAGAGTTCGTTCTTTATTATATATAATCAGTTATATCCTTTGAAACTAGAAAATGCCCCACTATAATCAGTTAGATCCTATGAAACTAGCAAAGGCCCCATTTTATAATGAACTGAATCGGTCCTTTATGAATTTATGATGAACAATATCGGTCCTTTAGGTAAACTTTACTAACCTATAATATAGTTAAGTGGCCGATAAAATTTAGTATAGGCAAGAGGTCGTTCTTTATTATAAAATTTTTAACTCTATAATCTTCAAACATTTGAACCTTTTATAATTTATAATGATGTATAATATAAATACTGTAATCTTAACTATAGTGAAGTTGCCTAAGCAAGTTAGTATAGGGAAGAGTTCGATCTTTATTATAATCCCGGTGTGGGAAAATTTTTAACTCTATAATCTTCGAACATTTGAACCTTTTATAATCTATAATGATGTTTAGTATATAATAATAACAAAATTTAATTAGAGTTCGTTCTTTATTGTTATGTTAGCATTGGACGTGATCGTCTCTTATTGTGACTTGAGTCTTAAATTATAATCTTGTTTTAGTTACTATGGGCTGAAGTTCGTTCTTTACTGTAAAAATTTTTAACTCTATAATCTTCGAACATTTGAACCTTTTATAATTTATAATGATGCATAATATAAATACTGTAATCTTAACTATAGTGAAGTTGCGTATGCAAGTTAGTATAGGGAAGAGTTCTATCTTTATTATAACTTTGATCTAGCCATTATGTATTCATGAATGAGACCATTTGCAGTTTTGACGTTTCTTATATAGTAATTATGACGTCACTGCATCAAAAATACAGTTTTTATTGGAAAAATTTATTCTCTTTTAGAAATAATTTATTTTAGTTACAAAAGGTTTTTAACCCAATTAATTTCCTTTAAAATGAGCTATTGAACAACCCTCTACGATGTTCCAGTGCCAAGCTATCTCTGGAAACAAAGAAAAAAAAAAGAAAAAAATATCCCGTTTGGGGAGAATAACGTGGTAAAAGTCTATTTTCTTGATTTTCAAGCCAATATATTTTCTTTGTTATCCAAGCCAAAGGGCGGTAAGTTTCCTTTATGGAGGATTTGGACAAGGCGGTTCTAATGGTGTACTTTTTGTTTTGATCTGACTCCTCTGTTAGGAACTACGGGTTTTTATATTTCTTAACATTGGAGGTGATCGTCTCTTACTAGGTTGCTAGCTACCGCTGCAACCCGGATATTCATGAATGAGACCATTTACAGTTTTGACGTTTCTTATATAGTAATTATGACGTCACTGCATCAAAAATACAGTTTTTATTGGAAAAATTTATTCTCTTTTAGAAATAATTTATTTTAGTTACAAAAGGTTTTTAACCCAATTAATTTCCTTTAAAATGAGCTATTGAACAACCCTCTACGATGTTCCAGTGCCAAGCTATCTCTGGAAAAGAAAGAAAAAAAAAAGAAAAAAATATCTCGTTTGGGGAGAATAACGTGGTAAAAGTCAATTTGCTTGATTTTCAAGCCAATATATTTCCCTTGCTGTTCAAGCCAAGGGACAGAAAGTTTCCTATACAGGGGTTTCGGACAAGGCGATTCTAATGGTGTACTTTTTGTTTTGATCTGACTCCTGCTTTAGGAGCTATGGGTTTTTATATTTCTTAACATTGGACGTGATCGTCTCTTACTAGGTTGCTAGCTACCGCTGCAACCCGGAAATAACATGAAATGTTCTTTACTGTAATAGTTTGTTCTTTACTAGGTTTTAACCATGTCTACAGCCATGATAATGTTGGAAATTACATAAACCCTTTTTTTGTTTCAGTTAACATGGGCTAGGTGTCGTTCTTTATTGTAAAAGACACTGGTGTTAGCCACCAGTCTCTTCGGAGGCGTGGGTTCAAATCTTACCGCTGGTATACGATTATGTTTGAAAGACTGCAGTGTGAAAAGACATCAAAAATGCAGTTTTTGGTGGAAAAATTTATTCTCTTTTAGAAATAATTTATTTTAGTTACTATAGATTTTTAACCCAATTAATTTCCTTTAAAATGAGCTATTGAACAACCCTCTACGATGTTCCAGTGCCAAGCTATCTGTGGAAAAGAAAAAAAAAGAAAAGAGAAAAAAATATCCCGTTTGGGGAGAATAACGTGGTTAAAGTCAATTTTCTTGATTTTCAAGCCAATATATTTCCCTTGCTGTTCAAGCCAAGGGACAGAAAGTTTCCTATACAGGGGTTTGGGACAAGGCGGTTCTAATGGTGTACTTTTTGTTTTGATCTGACTCCTTTGTTAGGAACTATGGGTTTTTATATTTCTTAACATTGGACGTGATCGTCTCTTACTAGGTTGCTAGCTACCGCTGCAACCCGGATAATTTATTTTAGTTACTAAAGATTTTTAACCCAATTAATTTCCTTTAAAATGAGCTATTGAACAACCCTCTACGATGTTCCAGTGCCAAGCTATCTGTGGAAAAGAAAAAAAAAGAAAAGAGAAAAAAATATCCCGTTTGGGGAGAATAACGTGGTTAAAGTCAATTTTCTTGATTTTCAAGCCAATATATTTCCCTTGCTGTTCAAGCCAAGGGACAGAAAGTTTCCTATACAGGGGTTTCGGACAAGGCGGTTCTAATGGTGTACTTTTTGTTTTGATCTGACTCCTTTGTTAGGAACTATGGGTTTTTATATTTCTTAACATTGGACGTGATCGTCTCTTACTAGGTTGCTAGCTACCGCTGCAACCCGGATTTCAGTTACTATGAGCAAGCGTTTGTTCTTTATTATAATTCAAATCCAGGTCGAAGGAATTTTTTACCACCTTTGTTTTCAACTATACTCTGTCTCGTGTTTTAAATTAATTTGTTATTTACTAATTTTCAGATCGATCCTTTATGTATATACTACTTTTAATTAATATTTCAGTTACTATGAGCAAGCGTTCGTTCTTTATTATAATCAGTCCTTTATGTAAACCTTACTAACCTATACTATAGTTCAGTGTTCTATAAATTTAGTATAGGCAAGAGGTCGTTCTTTATTATAATTTTGAAATGTTTAAGTCACTTTTGTTTTGCAGAACAAAGAATGTAAAATTTTACAGAGTACAACAGAGTATTCTTGAAATTCTTGGTATTCGAAATTAATCATCTTTTACTTGGTGCTTTTAAAAGGGATATTTGGCTGATAAGTAAATGCGGTTTTTTTTTTTCTCTGTTTATGAATTTAGACGAGAGTTTAAAACGGAATTTTAAACTCAATTAGGGGAGTTTAATTCACATCGGAAGTATATTTAGAACGAAATAAATTTTCTTTTCATATTTTAAGTATATATTATTCACGGTACAGTATAAAATTTAGTATAGGCAAGAGATCGTTCTTAATTGTAAATTCAAGCCAATATATTTTCTTTGTTATTCAAGCTGAAGAACAGTAAATTTGCTATTTAGAACTTTTGGACAAGGCGGTTCTAATAGTGTACTTCTTGTTTTGATCTGAATCTTTTTTCAGGAGTTATGGGTTACTTTAGTTTTTACTATGGGGCGTGATCTTCTCTTACTAGGTTGCTAGCTACCGCTGCAACCCGGATTTGTTCTTTACCATAATGAGCTATATCAGTCCCTTATGTAAACCTTACTAACCTATACTATAGTTAAGTTGCCTATAAAATTTAGTATAGGCAAGAGGTCGTTCTTTATTATAATTTGATCTTACTCTATTTTTAGGAGTTTTGTTATATTTCTTAGCATGGGACTGATCGTCTCTTACTAGGTTGCTAGCTACTGCTGCAACCCAAATTCACATATATATTTATTTATGAGAGGCAGCCTGGCCGAGTGGTCCAAGACACTGGTGTTAGCCACCAGTCTCTTCGGAGGCGTGGGTTCAAATCTTACCGCTGGTATACGATTATGTTTGAAAGACTGCTGTGTGAAAAGACATCAAAAATGCAGTTTTTGGTGGAAAAATTTATTCTCTTTTAGAAATAATTTATTTTAGTTACTATAGATTTTTAACCCAATTAATTTCCTTTAAAATGAGCTATTGAACAACCCTCTACGATGTTCCAGTGCCAAGCTATCTGTGGAAAAGAAAAAAAAAGAAAAGAGAAAAAAATATCCCGTTTGGGGAGAATAACGTGGTTAAAGTCAGTTTTCTTGATTTTCAAGCCAATATATTTCCCTTGCTGTTCAAGCCAAGGGACAGAAAGTTTCCTATACAGGGGTTTCGGACAAGGCGGTTCTAATGGTGTACTTTTTGTTTTAATCTGACTCCTTTGTTAGGAACTATGGGTTTTTATATTTCTTAACATTGGACGTGATCGTCTCTTACTAGGTTGCTAGCTACCGCTGCAACCCGGATTTAGTATAGGCAAAAAGTCATTCTCTTTTAGAAATAATTTATTTTAGTTACTATAGATTTTTAACCCAATTAATTTCCTTTAAAATGAGCTATTGAACAACCCTCTACGATGTTCCAGTGCCAAGCTATCTGTGGAAAAGAAAAAAAAAGAAAAAAAAGAAAAAAATATCCCGTTTGGGGAGAATAACGTGGTTAAAGTCAATTTTCTTGATTTTCAAGCCAATATATTTCCCTTGCTGTTCAAGCCAAGGGACAGAAAGTTTCCTATACAGGGGTTTCGGACAAGGCGGTTCTAATGGTGTACTTTTTGTTTTGATCTGACTCCTTTGTTAGGAACTATGGGTTTTTATATTTCTTAACATTGGACGTGATCGTCTCTTACTAGGTTGCTAACTACCGCTGCAACCCGGACAGCCAGGATGACGTCAGTTGCAACTTGGGTTTCGTTTTGTGCTATATCATTACAAACAGGAAAAAGCCTACGGCTTTTTCTTCTTTGAAATAGTAAAAGACGAACCTCAAGCAATCAGGCAGCTAAGTCCAATGTATGCAGTGGTATGTTATTCCAATGATCGTCTTTTAATGTAACTTTTAATTTGTAATTCAGCTATCAATGAAACCATATCATTACTATATCATTAACTATAATTCGGTTGAGTATGCAATTTAGTATAGGCAAGAGTTCGTTCTTTATTATAAATTTAATTACAAAATGTTTTTAACCCCATTAATTTCCTTCAAAATGAGCCATTGAACATCTCTCTACAATATTCCAGTGCCATGCTATCTGTTGAATTACTAACCTATACTATAATTACGTGGCGTATAAAATTTAGTATAGGTAAGAGGTCGTTCTTTATTATAATTCTTATATAGTAATTATGACGTCACTGCATCAAAAATACAGTTTTTATTGGAAAAATTTATTCTCTTTTAGAAATAATTTATTTTAGTTACAAAAGGTTTTTAACCCAATTAATTTCCTTTAAAATGAGCTATTGAACAACCCTCTACGATGTTCCAGTGCCAAGCTATCTGTGGAAAAGAAAAAGAAAAAAAAAAGAAAAAAATATCCCGTTTGGGGAGAATAACGTGGTAAAAGTCAATTTTCTTGATTTTCAAGCCAATATATTTTCTTTATTATTCAAGCCAAAGGGCGGTAAGTTTCCTTTATGGAGGATTTGGACAAGGCGGTTCTAATGGTGTACTTTTTGTTTTGATCTGACTCTTTTTTTAGGAGCTACGGGTTTTTATATTTCTTAACATTGGAGGTGATCGTCTCTTACTAGGTTGCTAGCTACCGCTGCAACCCGGATACTTTATTATGAAATAAATTACAAACAGGAAAAAGCCTACGGCTTTTTCTTCTTTGGAATAGTAAGAGACGATCCTCAAATAATCAGGCAGCTAACTAGGATTATAATTTGTTCTTTAACATAAACTTCATTAATCGGATATTTTTATATATCCTATATGGTCTAGAGGTTGGGATAGCTCTCACCCAGTAGGCTTGAGTTCAATTTCTGTTTGGGAAATTTTTACTTATGATGATTTCTTAAGGAACATAATTAAAATTTCTTAATGTAATAAAAATAATTTGTTTTAATTACAAAATGTTTTTAACCCCATTAATTTCCTTTAAAATGAGCCATTGAACAACTCTCTACGATGTTCCAGTGCCATGCTATCTGTTGAAGTACTAACCTATACTATAATTAAGTGGCGTATAAAATTTAGTATAGGCAAGAGGTCGTTCTTTATTATAAAAATCTTACCGCTGGTATACGATTATGTTTGAAAGACTGCAGTGTTAAAAGACATCAAAAATGCAGTTTTTGGTGGAAAAATTTATTCTCTTTTAGAAATAATTTATTTTAGTTACTATAGATTTTTAACCCAATTAATTTCCTTTAAAATGAGCCATTGAACAACTCTCTACGATGTTCCAGTGCCAAGCTATCTCTGGATACAAAAGAAAAAAAAAGAAAAAAATATCCCGTTTAGGCAGAATGTTGTAGTAGCTGCCACTTTTCTTGATTTTCAAGCCAATATATTTCCCTTGCTGTTCAAGTCAAGGGACAGAAAGTTTCCTATACAGGGGTTTCGGACAAGGCGGTTCTAATGGTGTACTTTTTGTTTTGATCTGACTCCTCTGTTAGGAACTATGGGTTTTTATATTTCTTAACATTGGACGTGATCGTCTCTTACTAGGTTGCTAGCTACTGCTGCAACCCAGATAAGACTTTGAATCCGGCGATCTGAGTTCAATACTTAATACTTAAGTTACAATGGGTTCAGTTCGTTCCTTATTGTAATATCTTGTTTGAATTACAAAATTAGTATTATTGGTTAGACACCATAAATATTTTTGCAGTTTATATAATAAGTTTAGCGATTCTGGACTGAAAACTAAAATAATTGCAATTATAAGACAATAATATGGAGATACATACTTTACGGGTTACAAACCAAAAAAAGTTTGATTCCAGGATAAAATAATAACTTTGAACTGAGATGAAAAAAAATTTCTTCCAGGAGACAAAAAGTAAAACTAATTATAAAATTTTCATGTATTTTTGTTGTTTAAATTAAGAAATTACTATTACTGATTAGGCATCATAGATATTTTTGCAGTTTACATAATAATTTTAGCGATTAAGCAAAAAAGAAAATTTTGGTTCCAGGAGTTTCGGTTACTATTGAGACAAGTAGCTATTATTACTATAGAGTTCATTACCATAAACTGTTTGATTGCTTCAAAATTGAAATATCTTTGAAAAGACTGCAGCATGAAAATACATCAAAAATGCAATTTTTTTGACAAAATTGATTCTACTTTAAAAGTATTTTATTTTTAATTACAAAAGTGACTAGATGTTGCAATTTCCTTTAAAATGAGCTATTATACAGCTCTCTATGATTTTCCAGTGCCCAGCTAGCTGAGAAGAAAAATCAAGCGGAAAGAAAAAAATATCCCGTTTGTGAAGAATAACGTGGTAAAAGTCAATTTTCTTGATTTTCAAGCCAATATATTTTCTTTGTTATTCAAGCCAAAGGGCGGTAAGTTTCCTTAATAGGGGTTTCGGACAAGGTGGTTCTAATGGTACACTTTTTGTTTTGATCTGACTCTTTTTTTAGGAGTTAGGGGTTTTATATTTCTTTACATTGGAGGTGATCGTCTCTTACTAGGTTGCTAGCTACCGCTGCAACCCGGATCTAATGGTGTGCTTTGTTGTTCAATTACTATAGGCTATAGTTCGTTCTTTACTATAACGCTGCAACCCGGATTATGGCATCAATGATCAATCTTTAACATGAAATGTTCTTTACTGTAATGGTTTGTTCTTTACTAGGTTTCGGACACCTCTGCAGCCATGACACTGATAGAAATTACATAATCCCTATTTATGTTTCAGTTAACATGGGCTAGGTGTCGTTCTTTATTGTAAAACTTACAACGCCTGCCCCCGGGCCCTGGGGGGTTGTGTCTACATCTGAGTTTTTGTTTTCAGACTTTTTAACTACTTTTAACAAAATGGCTATCTCAAATTTTTATCGGTTGCATTTGGGGAAAAAGAGCGTAGGGGGGGGGGGGGCTGGTTACCCTTCGATCTCTTTTGACTCTTAAAAAGTGAACTAGAACTTTAAATTTCCAATCAAATGAGCCCTCTCTGAAGTTTATACGAGCTTTCCTTCCATAAAACCAATATATACCCCTAGAGTATAACTTATAACACCTGTGTCGTAACCTAGGGGCTTGTTTCAACCCCGGAGTTTTTGCTATACGATCTTTGAACTATTTTTAACTAAATTGCTACCTCAAAATTTTTTTTAGATGTATTTGGGGAAAAAGGGCGTGAGGGGGGGGGGGTAATTGCCCTCTGATCACTTTTGACTCTTAAAAAGGGAACTAGAACTTTCGATTTCTAATCGAATGAAGTTTATACGACGACCTCTTCAATATGAAATGCCTCTGGGAAAAAATAAATAGTAAATAATAAAACATTGGAGCCGCGGGGCCTTTACTATAAGCAACGCTATAGCGCTGCCTATGATGATTGCAGCTGCAGCTGCAACCATGATATTACTAAAGTTTACTTTAGTTGCACTTTAAAAGGCTAGAGCAAAAAAACTGGTAAATGCAAAAGTATTTGTACATGATTTAAAATGGAATTACAACAATTCAAAACCGTAAAAAGAAAAACCAAAGTTTGAATCTTAGCGGATATTTAACTAGACCAAATTTTTTCAGATAAGAGCCCTCACCAAATGAAGATTGTCCTATAACCCGGCCCGCTCTTGTGAGGTTTTGATTCATCAATCTCTTAAGGTGCTCTTTATATTAAACATATCAATTAGTATAGGGTAGAGTTCATTCTTTACTATAAACTATTGAGACAATCAAAACTTTGCTCTTTAGAGTATCGGTTACTATTGAGACAAGTAGCTATTATTACTATAGATTTCATTACCATGAACTGTTTGATTGCTTCAAAATTCAAATATCTTTGAAAAGACTGCAGTATGAAAATACATCAAAAATGCAATTTTTTTGACAAAATTGATTCTACTTTAAAAAGTATTTTACTTTTAATTGCAAAAGTGACTAGATGTTGCAATTTCCTTTAAAATGAGCTATTATACAGCTCTCTATGATTTTCCAGTGCCCAGCTAGTTGAGGAGGAAAATCAAGCGGAAAGAAAAAAATATCCCGTTTGTGGAGAATAACTTGGTTAAAGTCAATTTTCTTGATTTTCAAGCCAATATATTTTCTTTGTTATTCAAGCCAAAGAGTGATAAGTTTCCTTAATAGGGGTTTTGGACAAGGTGGTTGTAATGGTGTAATTTTTGTTTTGATCTGACTCTTTTCTTAGGAGTTAGGGGTTTTTATATTTCTTAACTTTGGACGTGATCGTCTCTTAATAGGTTGATAGCTACCGCTGCAACCCGGATAAGATCCTCTTGACTAACACCATTTATGATCAATCCTTATGTCCCACTATACAAGTTTGTATAGGCAAGAGTTCGTTCTTTATTGTAAATACGCCTGGTCGGTTGAATACCTTTGCTTTTCTCTTTTCAAGATACTATCTCTGTTGTCTGTGTAGTATTGTTTTTTTAACTTGCGTGTAGATTGCTTGGATCTAACCATTATTTAATTCACGAATGAGACCATTTACATCTTTGTCGTTCTTAAGTAGTAAATATTTTTTTGAATTTTGTTTGCAGCTACCGCTAAAACCCAGGTATCGCTCCAATCCGGATAGCTTGCAGCTACCCCTGCAACCACCATATATCAGTTACTATGGGCCAGAGATAGTTCTTTACTGTAAACACAATATTCTCCACATAAGGCATGTAATTTTATTTCCGTTTTTTTCTCCTCAGCTAGCTGGTCACTGGAAAATTATAGAGAGCTGTATAATGGTTAATTTTAAACGACATTGCTATATTAGTGTCTTTTGTAATAAAAATAACACCAGGAATCATCGGATTCATCGAGTCATCAGATATAGCTATAGTAGCTATTATTATTAACATCCTATTGCATGCGAAAATAAAAATATTATTTTTAACATTATAAAACGTATGTAGATATTTTTATGTAAAATGCAGTATTTCTTTTAGGGTTGTAACAAAAAATATAATTCTTTTAGGGTTTGAAAAAAAACCTGCGCTTGTCTTAGGGTTTTAACAAAAAATCCGATTCGCCAACTGAAATTAGATTAATTCCTGAAAATTTTAAATAAAATAATTGTATTTAGCTGCTAACTGCAAAATTATTTATGATGTCTGAGGAATAGTTTTTATTTTTAATTCAAACAAAAAAAAAGAAAAAATTAAAATTAGTTTTGTTTTTTGTTAGTTTCTAACTACTTAACATAAACAAAATCTAATTCGTCATTTGAAACTAAAAATAATATATAAAAATTTTAAACAAAATGATTTTATTTAACTGCAAACTGCAAAAATTTTTATGGTGTCTGATGAATAATTTTAATTTTCTAATTCAAACCAGAAAAATACCTAAAAATTTTTAAATTAGTATACTTTTCGTTTTGCTTCAAGTGACTCGTTACGTCAGTTTATGGGGTGAAAATATATTATTGAATTGAATAATTATTAAGATGAATTCTTGGATTGATCATATTAAAAGTCAAATGCTATCAAAAGGTATTTCGGAAGCTGCTATTATTGGTGTTGATGGGTCAGTTTGGGCAAAGTCTAGGGAATTTTCTGCCACAGCAGCTGAATTGAAAGCGTTTGTATCAAAATATGATTCAGATAAGTTTTCTGAGAACGGTATTATGATGGGAGGAATGAAGTATTTTTACCTTTCAAGGGATCATGGTGTTGTACGGGCAAAAAAGGGACAAAATGGCTTTCATGCAATGAAGCTGAAACAATTGTATATTATAGCTCTGTATGATGTGATAAACTGCCCACCACCTGAAGCTGCAATTACAGTGGAAAATTATGGTAATTATTTATCTAAAAGTGGGTATTGAAAAAGCAATTTAAGCATAGAAATCTGAAAGGGAAATGAAACAGCATGAAACTGTTTGAAATGGAAGTTGTAAGGATTTTAAATGAGAAACCTGGGTTTTGGTGGTAGTAATATAGTGAGGGACGATCGCGTCCCCAAAATAAAAACTACAATCACTTACAACCCTTGCATTGACTGGGGAGGGAGCGTCATCCTCAAACCAAATAACAGAAAGTTTACTATACAGGGGTTTCGGACAAGGCGGTTCTAATGGTGTACTTTTTGTTTTGATCTGACTCCTTTTTTAGGAGCTATGGGTTTTTATATTTCTTAACATTGGACGTGATCGTCTCTTACTAGGTTGCTAGCTACCGCTGCAACCCGCATAGCTACCGCTGCAACTCGGATAACTTATAATACTTCAGTTACTATGGACAAAAGTTCGTTCTTTAATGTAATATAGCTTTTGTCACCCCAGTATCTACCCATTATTCTGGTAGCAACTTTTTTCTCATGTTTGTTTCGGTAATCTATATCGTTATCATACCGTTCCTTGCTCTTTTGTTTGGCTGTCTCAATTTTCGCATGTCTATAAACTACATCATTATAATAATGCTGTTTGTCACTATCAATTTTCGTATCTCGATACGCCTGGTCGGTTGAATACCTTTGCTTTTCTCTTTTCAAGATGCTATCTCTGTTTTTTTGGTAGTACTCTTTTTTTAACTGGCGTGTAGCTTGCTTGATTGAAACCATTATGTAACCATTAGTTGAATTTTTATATCCCGTATCAAGTATCAAGAACCTAACAAAAAATTAAACTAATTTTCAAATTTTCAGGTATTTTTCTAGTCTAAACTAAAAGATTAAAACTATTGTTCAGACACCATAAATATTTTTGCAGTTTATAACTTTAGCGATTCTGCACTAAAAACGAAAATAAAATAAAAATTATTTTTTTCAATTTTTACGTCACGTCGCTCATTAAGTCATAAACCTATTGTGTACTATTATTAGTACACAATAGGTTTTAGATATTACGTTATGTCACTTATTACGTCATATATGGTTATTAGTAGATAATCGGTAAAATATTCGTTCTTTATTATAAAATTTAAAAAAGAAACTTGTTTATTTATATTCTAGCTAAAATAATGAAGATAATATGAATGAACCACAGGGTTCAGTTTCTTTGGACTTGAGTGCGTTTTTTAACTATAAATACAAACAGGAAAAAGCCTACGGCTTTTTCTTCTTTTAAATAGTAAGAGACGAAACTCAAACAATCAAGTAGCTAACTAAGTTCAATGTATGGAATGGTTTGTTATTTCAGTGATTTACTAACCTATACTATAGTTAAGTGGCCTATATAATTTAGTATAGGCAAGAGGTCGTTCTTTATTATAAAAATTTTCCAGGAATTAATCTAATTTTATTTGACAAAAAAGATCTTTTACAGGGAATCAGGCAGCTAACAAAGTCCAATATATGCGAAGGTATGTTCTTTAAATGGTCGTCTTTTAATGTAATTTTAAAAATAATTTATTTTATAATTAGAAAAGGTGTTTAACCCCATTAATTTCCTTTAAAATGAGCCATTAAACAACGCTCTACGATGTTCCATTGCCAAGCTATCTGTGGAATTACTAACCTATACTATAATTAAGTGGCGTATAAAATTTAGTATAGGTAAAAGGTCGTTCTTTATTATACTACAGGTGGATTTGAACCCGCAAACCTCGAATCATGAGGCACACTTTCATCCATTGTGCTGTAGTAAGGTATTCATTGATTTGATTTTTCCACAAATCTGTGTATATACGGATAAATAGATTTTGATAAACGTATTCTAACGGCTATACTAACTTGACTATTCATTATAATGATTCCTTACTGTAATCACTCTATTCACGTCATAGCTCTAATATAAAACTATGATGATCTTATATAGTAATTATGACGTCACTGCATCAAAAATACAGTTTTTATTGGAAAAATTTATTCTCTTTTAGAAATAATTTATTTTAGTTACAAAAGGTTTTTAACCCAATTAATTTCCTTTAAAATGAGCTATTGAACAACCCTCTACGATGTTCCAGTGCCAAGCTATCTCTGGAAAAGAAAGAAAAAAAAAAGAAAAAAATATCCCTTTTGACGAGAATAACGTGGTAAAAGTCAATTTTCTTGATTTTCAAGCCAATATATTTCCCTTGCTGTTCAAGCCAAGGGACAGAAAGTTTCCTATACAGGGGTTTTGGACAAGGCGGTTCTAATGGTGTACTTTTTGTTTTGATCTGACTCCTCTGTTAGGAACTACGGGTTTTTATATTTCTTAACATTGGACGTGATCGTCTCTTACTAGGTTGCTAGCTACCGCTGCAACCCGGATTTTAACCCAATTAATTTCCTTTAAAATGAGCTATTGATCAACCCTCTACGATGTTCCAGTGCCAAGCTATCTCTGGATACAAAAAAAGAAAAAAAAAGAAAAAAATATCCCGTTTATGCAGAATGTTGTATTAGCTGCCACTTTTCTTGATTTTCAAGCCAATATATTTCCCTTGCTGTTCAAGTCAAGGGACAGAAATTTTACTATACAGGGGTTTCGGACAAGGCGGTTCTAATGGTGTACTTTTTGTTTTGATCTGACTCTTTTTTTAAGAACTATGGGTTTTTATATTTCTTAACATTGGACGTTATCGTCTCTTATTAGGTTGCTAGCTACCGCTGCAACCCGGAAACATATGGAATGGTCTGTTATGTAACTACGTAACTCATTTTAAAGGTAGAACTCTTTCTAATTGATTACAAACAGGAAAAAGCCTTTGGCTTTTTCTTCTTTGAATAGTAAGAGACTAGCCTCAAACAATCAAGTAGCTAACTAAATCAAATGTATGTATTGGGTTTTTATTCCAATGAACGTTTTTTAGTGGAAAATTTTAATATATTGACCTTAAATATAATAACTGTACTAGCCTATACTATAGTTAAGTGGCCTATAAAATTTAGTATACGAAAGAGGTCGTTCTTTATTATAAACTGAAAAACTAACTCAGTCCAATATATGCAATGGTGTGCTTTTCTAATGATCGTCCTTTAATATAAACTGTGGACTAAAGTTCGTTCTTTAATGTAAAAATTCGATGATCGAGCCTTTATGTAACCCGGATTAAAAAATTATTATCATATCTTATATGTAACTTTTATTTTATAAGTCTTCGATAGTCTAATGGTAAGTATGCCCACTTGTTACCTGGGAGAAGGGGGTTCGATTCCCCGTCGGGGAGAACTTTTAATATGTTGAATTAATATAAGAAAGCACTATCTTTTCAATTTAAAATTTAAAAAAGAAACGTGTTTATTTACATTCTAGCTAAAATAATGAAGATAATATGAATGAACCACAGTGTTCAGTTTCTTTGGACTTGAGTTCGTTTTTTAACTATAAATACAAACAGGAAAAAGCCTACGGCTTTTTCTTCTTTTAAATAGTAAGAGACGAAACTCTTTGCATTTCAGAAGCACGTTGGGCCTACAACCCAGAGCTCTCTGTTCAGGTTTTGAACCATCGACCCCCTGGTTTAAAGGCCTAGCGTGCTTCCACTGTACCAAGCTATTCTCTGCAGTATTTGTTACCAAATGGTTTATGATTATTAAAAGACGAACCGTAGCTCATAGTAACCAAAACTATATTAACCCCTTCCGTCACGAATTATTTTCCTAGGTGAAAAAAATTATTCCCTGATTTAAACCTACTATTTAGAGCATAAGTAAGCCATTACCGAAGTGATTTGCTCAAATTCATTTATTAGGATGACGAAAATAGATGTCCAGTTAATTGGACAACGTGACCACTTTACTTTACATGAAAATCCTTGAAACAATTTCTTTCGCCCCGAAAGCAGAGCTCGACATTGCATTTTTGACATCTAGTTGTGGTTTTTAGCTTGCAGCCGTCCATCTTGCATCTCTGGGCGTGCTTGTCCCCTGTATTTACAGGCCAGTGATGATATCCATCATATCGCACATCAGACACAGGCTTGCAGCTGATCTTCCGCTTCCTCCCTACCGTTGTTTGCTCTTCTGTTTCCACGTTTGATTCCCTTGGTCGACCAACTGATCGAAGTGTTGACGTGTGTGCTTCTATTAGGGCACAGGCGACCTCCTTCCGGAAAGCAACAAGATCCAGCTTGTCTCTTCTACCCAGAGATAAGGATTGGCAGTCTCTGATGTATTCCATCCATGAATTTGTGACTGCTAGATCAATCATGTGAAAAATCAATCGCAGTGGCCACTTTCGAGATCGGATGAAGGTACGATACAAACTCATCAGGTGGTCGACTTTATCCACCCCACCCATACTGGTATTATATCTTCTAATAACTTCTGGTTGTGGAACTTGTATGTATCTACTTTCGGCTTTCGACCACCGTCGTGCATGTCCTATTTCACCGATCCCAACCAAGTTTGAGGCCATAGAAACGATGTTGTTGTCAAGCCATCGGACTATAACCAGCTCGTCTGCACCTAGTACAATTTCTTCCATTGCTCCTCGACCTTCTTTTTTCATCTCTTTTTCTGGCTTGACGGGGCACCGAGCCATTCGATTGGCGCGAACAGTACCAGTTCCATACCATCCTTCCTGTCTCAGAGCTTGGAGCAAGGGGATTGACGTAAAGAAATTGTCGGTGTAGAGCTTGGTCCCTTTTGGAATCTTTCTTCCTGTCATAAGCTTCATGACAATGCCACCCCCAACCCCCAATGCCTTGTATTCTTCAGGAATGATTGTCGTCTTTCCCTGATACACGTCAAAGTTTAGGACCAAGCCATCAGAATTGCAGAGTAAATACAGCTTGATCCCCCATGGACAGGGCTTTCCTCTAATGTACTGTTTAATCTCAAGCTGACCTGTAAATGGGCACATTTGCTCATCTATAGAAACATTTTCATGGGAAAGCAGCTGCTGGCATCGTGCTAGCACCCTATCTATAACTGGCTGAACTTTCCAGAGACGGTTGTTCGGATCTTTGGCAGTTTCGTTGTCAACCAAGTGAAAGCAGGCTCTCAGCCTCATAAAACGGTTTAGACCCATGGCATCCGCAATGAGGGAAACCCTAGTTGCCGGGCTCCAATACCATCGGTACCTTGGAAATTTCATGCAGCCCATCACCAAGTGAATGCCAACGAACTTGCGCATTTCTGTAGGATTGGTTACAATGGGATTATTTACATTCTGCTGAATACTGTATCTATTTGTTTCGATGGCAGCCAAATCGAAGAAATCGCTATCAATGTACTTACAGAAGTATTGAAAGGGTGTTGATAGTTGTTCGTTGGCAGCTGTTGCAGTATCAGACCAAGCTGGAATGATCGGGATAAACCGTTTTCTTTTCCATATCACTCGCTGTTGAGTAACGGTCTTAGGCCCAGCCTGGGATATGAGTGGCATATCATCGGGGTCGCTTGAATCAGAAGACACTTCATAAGGATCGAGTGTCTTTAGTGGTGTTAGTTTTGTTCCATTTGTTTCTGATAAGTATTCTTCATCGTCATCTTCAGATACTTCCATATCTGACAAGTCACTGCCAATTGCATCGAAGAAATCAAGTAGTTTATCTGGCTGGATGCGCATGGTATTTCGTCTTGATGAACCTACAAAAAGGAGAGTTTGGATGCGGCGCTGAGAGAGAGAGAGAGAGATATTTATTTCAAAAAAATCGCTATCACAAGCCCACAAAGGGCCGAATTCGGAGTTTGGAGTCAACAACAAATAAATGGTTACACTGAAAATGCAAAGAACAACAACGAAATAGAGAAAACCATAATGACAATCATTTAAAAGTCAATAGTTAAAACTTTAAAAAGTCAATTAAAAAATTAAAAAAAAGCAAAAATTTGTCAAACTAAACTTAGAGCCAGACATAAATGCATTAAAAACTGGTCAAACTAAACTTAGCACAAAACATAAATGCATTTAAATTAAAAGGGATACTAAGAAAGTGTCAGCAATTAAACTACAGTAAATCAATAAAAGAGTTAAAGACAATAAAAGCTGGTCAAGAAAGGGGGGGGGGTAAGCAAAAGAGCGCAAGAACCTGGGCAGTACCATCAGCTAATAAACAACAAAAGAGGGCAAAAAAGAAACTATTGAGGCATTTTATTCATTTTCTCTGTAATGAAGGGGATAAAAGTTCTTTCGTATCTGGAAGTAACGCAGCGAATGGGGGACAAAGCAGGGATGGGCTCAGAAACAGCTCGAGGCGGCCGTATTCTGGATGGGGAGTGACGTTTGGGGAAAATACTTGCCGTCCGAGGGTTTGTTATGGCATTTTTGCCATAACAAACGTGCTCTTCCGTGCGCTGGAAGAGCACGTGTCACGTTGTCCACTTAACTGGACAAGGGGAATAAATGACAAGCAGCAATGACATCTGTTCAATTTTCCGATAAAAATATTCGTTTTTCAAGATAGTAGATGGCATCCAAACTACCATAAAACCAAGCCATGCGTCATTTATTTCTCTAAACCTAGTCGCGCAGTCCAGATAATTGGACAGAACTTCAGCATAGCCTCAAGCACATACTTCAAGTGATTTCGGCCATAAAAAAATACCTGTCTATTTCTAATGATCCATATTTTGACACAATAATTTTTTTTCGATCATTTTATGTCTTTTTGAAGCAGAGAAAAAAATTATTTTACCTGGTTTTTCCCAATCCATTGTTTCCAATAAAGTCGATGTTCACGTGCTGTCAGGGTGAGAATTAGCGATAAACTGAGGCGATTACACCCCTGAGGCTGTAGCCAGCGAACAGGAGAATATATTAGTGCGATCATATTTACGAAATTCCTAATAGTTAGGAAAAGAAGAGCATTTTTAATTTTGTCCAACTAACTGGTCACGGTGACGGAAGGGGTTAAAAGACGTTCAAACAGTTCGTGGTAACGAGCTGTATGGTAAGAGTGGCTCGTCTCAATAGTAGCTGAAACTATAAAAAAAGGAATTTTAACATCAATAGATGCATCAAAAGAATGGGATTTTTATGTTGATTTTAAATATGTAAGTTTCATAAGTTTACTCATATCCATCAATAGTTAGGAGCCTGAGAAAGTTTGCATTATTTTCAAAAAAATTTACATAAAGCACCGATATAGTTCATCATAAATGGCGTTTGTCAATATGTTTTTTTTTATATAATTATCCAGTATTATGTAAAATGTAGTATTTTTGTTAGAGGGGGGAGGGGGTAACACAAAAATTTTTTGTTAACTGAAATTAGAATAATATCTGAAAATTTGAAATAAAATAATTTAATTTACCTGCAAACAGCAAAAATATTTATGATGTATGAGTAATAATTTTAATTTTTTAATTCAAACCAGAAAATACCTGAAAATTTTTAAATTATTTTTGTTGTTCTTTCACTTAAAGTGACTCTCTCGCCCATAGTAACTGATATAGGGTGGTTCCAGGGGTAGCTAAATTATCCGGGTTTCAGCGGTAGCTAGCAACCTAGTAAGAGACGATCACGCCCCATAGTAAAGACTAATGTAACCAATAAATCCAGAAAAGTTACATAAAGGACCGATGTGGTTCATTATAAATGGTGTTTGTCAATACGTTTTTTTTATATATAACATCATTAATCATCGGATTCATCGAATCATCAGATATACCTATAGTAGCTAATGTTATTAACATCCTATTGCAAACGAAAATAGAAATAGTGTTTTTAACATTATAAAAAGCCTGTACATATATCCGGGTTGCAGCGGTAGCTAGCAACCTAGTAAGATCCGGGTTGCAGCGGTAGCTAGCAACCTAGTAAGAGACGATCACGTCCAATGTTAAGAAATATAAAAACCCATAGTTCCTAACAAAGGAGTCAGATCAAAACAAAAAGTACACCATTAGAACCGCCTTGTCCGAAACCCCTGTATAGGAAACTTTCTGTCCCTTGGCTTGAACAGCAAGGGAAATATATTGGCTTGAAAATCAAGAAAATTGACTTTAACCACGTTATTCTCCCCAAACGGGATATTTTTTTCTCTTTTCTTTTTTTTTTCTTTTCCACAGATAGCTTGGCACTGGAACATCGTAGAGGGTTGTTCAATAGCTCATTTTAAAGGAAATTAATTGGGTTAAAAATCTATAGTAACTAAAATACATTATTTCTAAAAGAGAATAAATTTTTCCACCAAAAACTGCATTTTTGATGTCTTTTCACACTGCAGTCTTTCAAACATAATCGTATACCAGCGGTAAGATTTGAACCCACGCCTCCGAAGAGACTGGTGGCTAACACCAGTGTCTTGGACCACTCGGCCAGGCTGCCTCTCATAAATAAATATATATGTGAATTTGGGTTGCAGCAGTAGCTAGCAACCTAGTAAGAGACGATCAGTCCCATGCTAAGAAATATAACAAATATAATAAAGATCAAACTCTTCCCTATACTAACTTGCATACCCAACTTCACTATAGTTAAGATTACAGTATTTACATTTTTACATTAAAATTATAATAAAGAACGAATATTTTATCGATTATCTACTAATAACCATATATGACGTAATAAGTGACATGACGTAATATCTAAAACCTATTGTGTACTAATAACCATATATGTCTTAATGAGCGACGTGACGTAAAAATTGAAAAAATTAATTTTAATTTTATTTTCGTTTTTAGTTCAGAATCGCTAAAGTTATAAACTGCAAAAATATTTATGGTGTCTGAACAATAGTTTTAATCTTTTAATCTAGACTAGAAAAATACCTGAAAATTTAAAAATTAGTTTAATTTTTGTTAGGTTCTTGATACTTGATATGTGACTTAAACATTCAACTAATGGTTACATAATGGTTTCAATCAAGCAAGCTACACGCAACTTAAAAAACAGTACTACACAAAAAAAGAGACAACCTCTTGAAAAGAAAAAAGCAAAGGTATTCAACTGACAAGGCGTATCGAGAAGTAATAATTGAGAGAGCAAAACAAAACAGCAAGATGTGTTATCACAATGATGAAGATTATAGACATGCGAAAATTGAGACAGGCAAACAAAAGAGTAAGGAACGGTATGATAAAGATGAAGATTACAGAGAAGCAACAATTGAGACAGCCAAACAAAAGAGCAAGGAACGGTATGATAACGATAAATATTACCGAAACAAACATAAGAAAAAAGTTGCTAGCAGAATAATGGGTAGATTCTGGGGTGACAAAAGCTATAATGAAAAAAATAAATTCTCTGCGAGGTTGTACCGAAGAACGCATAAGGACAAAGGGAAAAATTACATTCAGAAATACAAGAAAATGGCAAAAATGCAGGCTGATCTTTGTAAATTGAGAAACATTTTACGCTTGTTTTACCAGGATCACGAAAAGTATTCAAAATTACAGATTAAAATTCTCTTTGAAGGAGCGGATGCTGTTGAAAAGTCGGCTAGAAATGCTTTGGCAAAGCTTCATAGTAACATCCATATTTTATACGCCACTTAATTATAGTATAGGTTAGTAATTCAACAGAGAGCTTTGCACTGGAACATCGTAGAGAGTTGTTCTATGGCTCATTTTAAAGGAAATTAATGGGGTTAAAAACCTTTTTAAATTAAAAAATTATTTTTATTACATTAAGAAATTTGAATTACATTCCTTATCCGGGTTGCAGCGGTAGCTAGCAACCTAGTAAGAGACGATCACGTCCAATGTTAAGACATATAAAAACCCCTAACTCCTAAAAAAAAGTCAGATCAAATCCAGGTTGCAGTGGTAGCTAGCAACCTAGTAAGAGATGATCACGTCCAATGTTAAGAAATATAAAAACCCATAGTTCCTAACAATGGAGTCAGATCAAAACAAAAAGTACACCATTAGAACCGCCTTGTCCGAAACCCCTGTATAGTAAACTTTCTGTCCCTTGGATTGAACAGCAAGGGAAATATATTGGCTTGAAAATCAAGAAAAGTGGCAGCTGCTACAACATTCTGCCTAAACGGGATTTTTTTTTATTTTCTTTCTTTTCCACAGATAGCTTGGCACTGGAACATCGTAGAGAGTTGTTCAATAGCTCATCCTAAAGAAAATTAATTGAGCTAAAAATCTATAGTAACTAAAATAAATTATTTCTAAAAGAGAATAAATTTTTCCACCAAAAACTGCATTTTTGATGTCTTTTCACACTGCAGTCTTTCAAACATAACCGTATACCAGCGGTAAGATTTGAACCCACGCCTCCAAAGAGACTGGTGGCTAACACCAGTGCCTTGGACCACTCGGCCAGGCTGCCTCTCATAATTTGGGTTTCAGCAGTAGCTAGCAACCTAGTAAGAGACGATCAGTCCAATGCTAAGAAATATAAAAACCCAAAACTCCTAAACATAGAGTCAGATCAAAGCAAAAGCAATCATTAGAACTACCTCGTCTGAAGCCCTACTAGATAAATAATGAATGTTGTCATAGTTTTATATTAGACCTATGACATGAATAGAAAACACGACGTTATGTTGTAGTTTCTGAAGACGTCATGACATAATACCATCGCGCCATGACGTTTTGAAATAAAATCATTAGGCTATGACGTCATAATTACTACTTAAGAACGACAAAGATGAAAATGGTCTCATTCGTGAATTACATAATGGTTAGATCAAAGCAAGCTACACGCAAGTTAACACAGTACTACACAGACAACAGAGATAGTATCTTGAAAAGAGAAAAACAAAGGTATTCAACCGACCAGGCGTATCGAGAAGTAAAAATTGAGAGAGCAAAACAAAATAGCAAGATGTGTTATCACAATGATGAAGATTATAGACATGCGAAAATTGAGACAGCCAAACAAAAGTTCAAGGAGTGTTTTCACAATGATGAAGATTATAGACATGCGAAAATTGAGACAGCCAAACAAAACATCAAGGAGCGTTATCAAAATGATAAACTTTATAGAGAAGCAACAATTGAGCAGGCTAGACAAAAGATCAAGGAGCGTTATCACAATGATAAACTTTATAGAGAAGCAACAATTGAGCAGGCTAGACAAAAGATCAAGGAGTGTTATAACAATGATGAAGATTACCGAAAAATATATAAGAAAGAAGTTGCTACCCGAATAATGGGCAGATACTGGGGTGACAAAAGCTATAATGAAAAAATTAAATTCTCTGCGAGGTTGTACCGAAGAACGCATAAGGACAAAGGGAAAAATTACATTCAGAAATACAAGAAGATGGCAGAAATGCAGGCTGATCTTCGTAAATTGAGAAACATTTTACGCATGTTTTACCAGGATCACGAAAAGTATTCAAAATTACACATTAAAATTCGCTTTGAAAGAGTGGATGCTGTTGAAAAGTCGGCTAGAAATGCTTTGGCAAAGCTTCATAGTAATATCCAAAAGAAATGTTGTCAGTTTAATGAAAAGCTTCTAAGGTATGGATTGGCAACTGCGGAACAGTTTATAGATGCAATGGAAAATGTTCGACAACACAGTGAATATACGGAGGCGTACTTCTTAGAAAATTCGTATATTAATTTTGGAAGGAGCAATTGCAGTTTATGTAGCAGCAATAAAAATATATATACAAGCATACCTATCAACAGCGAAGGAAAAGCAATGTTTTTCAAATATGGCGAAAACGAGCCTGTTAGGGTTGTTAGTATATGTGTTTGTAAGACTAATTATTTAGAACAAATTCCTGGAACACCGACTCAAGAAAAAAGTATTTCTAACTGTGTTTTAAACAGTTCTTTTAGTTCTACTGAATATTTGGCAAAAAATGCTCTGTGTAGTAGAACAAACTGTCCTGGAAAGTACGAGACAACTATTGAAAATCCGGGTTGCAGCGGTAGCTAGCAACCTAGTAAGAGACGATCACGTCCAATGTTAAGAAATATAAAAACCCATAGTTCCTAACAAAGGAGTCAGATCAAAACAAAAAGTACACCATTAGAACCGCCTTGTCCGAAACCCCTGTATAGGAAACTTTCTGTCCCTTGGCTTGAACAGCAAGGGAAATATATTGGCTTGAAAATCAAGAAAATTGACTTTAACCACGTTATTCTCCCCAAACGGGATATTTTTTTCTCTTTTCTTTTTTTTTCTTTTCCACAGATAGCTTGGCACTGGAACATCGTAGAGGGTTGTTCAATAGCTCATTTTAAAGGAAATTAATTGGGTTAAAAATCTATAGTAACTAAAATAAATTATTTCTAAAAGAGAATAAATTTTTCCACCAAAAACTGCATTTTTGATGTCTTTTCACACTGCAGTCTTTCAAACATAATCGTATACCAGCGGTAAGATTTGAACCCACGCCTCCGAAGAGATATATAAATAAGTTCATTAGAAGAACTAACGATTGCATATATTGGACTTTATTAGCTACCTGATTCTTTGAGGTTCGTCTCTTACTATTTCAAAGAAGAAAAAGCCATAGGCTTTTTCCTGTTTGTAATCAGGGTTTAAATAATCCAAGTTGCATTACATCCAGATTGCAGCGGTAGCTATTTATAATAAAGAACAAACTCTAGCCTATATTAAATGGATTATATAAAGGTAATATTTAAATAAGTCCATTAGAAGAACTAACGATTGCATATATTGGACTTTTTTAGCTACCTGATTCTTTGAGGTTTTTTATAAGAAGGATCCACCAAGATTTCAACTCATATCGAAGGATTCAAAGTCCTAAGTGCTAACCACTACACCAAGAAATGTTTATATAACAGAGAATTTAAACAGTATATGATAAATTAAAGACCGAAGTCTAACCCTCAGTCCGGGTTGCAGCGGTAGCTAGCAACCTAGTAAGAGACGATCACCTCCAATGTTAAGAAATATAAAAACCCGTAGCTCCTAAAAAAAGAGTCAGATCAAAACAAAAAGTACACCATTAGAACCGCCTTGTCCAAATCCTCCATAAAGGAAACTTACCGCCCTTTGGCTTGAATAACAAAGAAAATATATTGGCTTGAAAATCAAGAAAATAGACTTTTACCACGTTATTCTCCCCAAACGGGATATTTTTTTCTTTTTTCTTTGTCTCCAGAGATAGCTTGGCACTGGAACATCGTAGAGGGTTGTTCAATAGCTCATTTTAAAGGAAATTAATTGGGTTAAAAACCTTTTGTAACTAAAATAAATTATTTCTAAAAGAGAATAAATTTTTCCAATAAAAACTGTATTTTTGATGCAGTGACGTCATAATTACTATATAAGAAACGTCAAAACTGTAAATGGTCTCATTCATGAATACATAATGGTTAGATCAAAAGCAAGCTACACGCAAGTTAAAAAATCAGTACTAAAATATTATAATAAAGATCGAACTCTTCCCTATACTAACTTGCATACGCAACTTCACTATAGTTAAGATTACAGTATTTATATTATACATCATTATAGATTATAAAAGGTTCAAATGTTATAATGATAAAATAACTCTTGGCTATACTAACTGGCATAGTCAAGTTAGTATAGCCGTTAGAATACGTTTATCAAAATCTATTTATCCGTATATACACAGATTTGTGGAAAAATCAAATCAATGAATACCTTACTACAGCACAATGGATGAAAGTGTGCCTCATGATTCGAGGTTTGCGGGTTCAAATCCACCTGTAGTAAGGGATCAATATTAAACGATTGGCTTTTCCTTCTTTAAAAGATTACATTAAAAGACGATCATTGGAATAACATACCACTGCATACATTGGACTTAGTTAACTACTTGATTGCTTGAGGTTCGTCTCTTACTATTTCAAAGAAGAAAAAGCCGTAGGCTTTTTCCTGTTTGTAATGATATAGCATAAATTTATAATAAAGATCGAACTCTTCCCTATACTAACTTGCATAGGCAACTTTAATATAGTGAAGATTACAGTATTTATATTATACATCATTATAAATTATTAAAAGGTTCGAATTTTCGAAGATTATAGAGTTAAAAATTTTCCCTCACCGGGAAGCGAACCCGGTCCTCTTAAGTGAAAGTTAACTATCCTAGCCACTAGACCAAATGAGACCATAAAGAATCATGATTTAACAACCATATGCATATTATTATTTCACCATATATAATTATAATAAAGAACGACCTCTTGCCTATACTAAATTTTATACGCCACTTAATTATAGTTTAGGTTAGTAATTCAACAGATAGCATGGCATTGGAACATCGTAGAGAGTTGTTCAATGGCTCATTTTAAAGGAAATTAATGGGGTTAAAAACATTTTGTAATTAAAACAAATTATTTTTATTGTATTAAGAATTATAATAAAGAACGACCTCTTGCCTATACTAAATTTTATAGGCCATTTAACTATAGTACAGGCTAGTAAAGTTTTTACGTAAAGGATCAATCATAAATGTTACATAAAGGATCGATACTGTAAATGGGAATTTTGTCAAACAGTTCGTGGTAACGAACTGTATAGTAAGAGCGAAACGTCGCAATAGTAACTGAGACTCTAAAAAAGGGAATTTTAATATCAATAGATATATAAAAAGAATTGGATTTTTATTCTGTATAGTGAAGAGCGAACTCTAGTCCATTGTATTTATAATAAAGAACGACCTCTTGCCTATACTAAATTTTATACGCCACTTAATTATAGTATAGGTTAGTAATTCCACAGATAGCTTGGCACTGGAACATCGTAGAGTGTTGTTCAATGGCTCATTTTAATTCCAGGTTGCAGCGCTAGCTAGCAACCTAGTAAGACACGTAAAAAAAAGAATGACCTCTTGTCTGTACTAAATTTTATACGCCACTTAATTATAGTATAGGTTAGTAATTCAACAGATAGCTTGGCACTGGAACATCGTAGAGAGTTGTTCAATGGCTCATTTTAAAGAAAATTAATGGGGTTAAAAACGTTTTGTAATTAAATATCCGGGTTGCAGCGGTAGCTAGCAACCTAGTAAGAGACGATCACGTCCAATGTTAAGAAATATAAAAACCCATAGTTCCTAAAAAAGGAGTCAGATCAAAACAAAAAGTACACCATTAGAACCGCCTTGTCCGAAACCCCTGTATAGGAAACTTTCTGTCCCTTGGCTTGAACAGCAAGGGAAATATATTGGCTTGAAAATCAAGAAAATTGACTTTAACCACGTTATTCTCCCCAAAAGGGATATTTTTTTCTTTTTTTTTTGTATCCAGAGATAGCTTGGCACTGGAACATCGTAGAGGGTTGTTCAATAGCTCATTTTAAAGCAAATTAATTGGGTTAAAAATCTATAGTAACTAAAATAAATTATTTCTAAAAGAGAATAAATTTTTCCAATAAAAACTGTATTTTTGATGCAGTGACGTCATAATTACTATATAAGATCATCATAGTTTTATATTAGAGCTATGACGTGAATAGAGTGACGTCATAATTAGTATATAAGGAAAGTCAAAACTGAAAATTCTCTCATTCTTGATTAGAATCATGGTTAGATCAAAGCAGGCTATACGCAAGTTGAAGAAAGAGTACTACACAAACAACAGAGATAGTAACTTGAAAAGAAAAAAGCAAAGGTATTCAACCGACCAGGCGTATCGAGAAGTAATAATTGAGAGAGCAAAACAAAGGTATTCAACCGACCAGGCGTATCGAGAAGTAATAATTGAGAGAGCATTACATATAGGATTGATACTGTAATTGTGAATTTTGCAAGTATCATCGATATCAAGGTTTTATTTATAGTCAAAAAGTTCGTAGTAACAATTTGTATAGTAAGAGCGACTCGTTTCAATAGTAACCGAAACTCTAAAAAACGAAATTTTAATATCAATAGATACATCAAAAGAATTGTATGTTTATGCTGATGTGAAATATTTAAGTTTCATCAAGTTTAGAATTACTCATCAAAAGTTATTAACCTGGAAAAATTTACCTTATTTTCGAAAACAGGAGAAAACACCACCTAAAAGTCATAGAATCTTAATGATTCTATGACTCACATCACAATGATTCTATGACAAGTAGAAGGATCAGTTTCAGCGTGTCGGAAAACCTTACTGTAGAGGTTTCAAGTGCCTATCTGCAAAAATGTGGAAGTTTTGCCAAAAGTAAGATCACAGATACGTGTTTTTTTGTTTATTTGTTTTTTTCCCAGGGTTGATGGCATAGACCCGGTGGTCCTAGAATGTCGCAAGAGGGTTCGTTCAAACGAAAATAGAAAGTTCTAGCACTTTTTTTATTCAAAAAAAAAAAAATAGAATCACTTTTTACAAAAAAAACTGCATTTTTGATGTCTTTTCATTTTGCAGTCTTTTCAAAGAT
This sequence comes from Artemia sinica, assembly GCA_027921565.1. Taxonomy (NCBI): domain Eukaryota; kingdom Metazoa; phylum Arthropoda; class Branchiopoda; order Anostraca; family Artemiidae; genus Artemia; species Artemia sinica. Next base: position 49,494,975 of record CM051256.1, on the reverse strand, counting down.
ATTTTACAATAAGGAACGAACTGTAACCCATAGTAACTTAAGTATTAAATCAAACAGTTTGTGGTCATAATAATGAGTGTAATGGCTCATTTTAAAGGAAAATGCTGCATATAATCTAGTAAGAGACGACCACGTCCAATGTTAAGAAATATAAAAACCCATAGTTCCTAACAAAGGAGTCAGATCAAAACAAAAAGTACACCATTAGAACCGCCTTGTCCGAAACCCCTGTATAGGAAACTTTCTGTCCCTTGGCTTGAACAGCAAGGGAAATATATTGGCTTGAAAATCAAGAAAAGTGGCAGCTACTACAACATTCTGCCTAAACGGGATATTTTTTTTTTCTTTCTTGTTATCCAGGGATAGCTTTGCACTGGAACATCGTAGAAAGTTGTTCAATGGCTCATTTTAAAGGAAATTAATTGGGTTAAAAACCTTTTGTAACTAAAACAAATTATTTTAATTACAATAAGGAACGAACTCTTGCCTATACTATCTTGCATAGGCAGCTTAACTACAGCATAAGCTTGTACATTTATATTTAAAGTCAAGACATTTTCATTAAAATCCGGGTTGCAGCGGTAGCTAGCAACCTAGTAAGAGACGATCACCTCCAATGTCAAGAAATATAAAACCCCCCAACTCCTAAAAAAAGAGTCAGATCAAAACAAAAAGTACACCATTAGAACCGCCTTGTCCGAATCCTCTATAAAGGAAACTTACTGCTCTTTGGCTTGAATAACAAAGAAAATATATTGGCTTGAAAATCAAGAAAATTGACTTTAACCACGTTATTCTCCACAAACGGGATATTTTTTTCTTTCCGCTTTTTCTTTCTGCTCAGCTAGCTGGGCACTGGAAAATCATAGAGAGCTGTATAATAGCTCATTTTAAAGGAAATTGCAACATCTAGTCACTTTTGTATTTAAAAATAAAATACTTTTTAAAGTAGAATCAATTTTGTCAAAAAAATTGCATTTTTGATGTATTTTCATACTGCAGTCTTTTCAAAGATATTTGAATTTTGAAGCAATAAAACAGTCCATGTAATGAACTCTATAGTAATAATAGCTACTTGTCTCAATAGTAACCGAAACTCCTGGAACCAAAATTTTCTTTTTTGGCTTAATCGCTAAAATTATTATGTAAACTGCAAAAATATTTATGATGCCTAATCAGTAATAGTAATTTTTTAATTTAAACAACAAAAATACATGAAAATTCTAAAATTAGTTTTGCTTTTTGTCTCCTGGAAGAAATTTTTTTTTCATCTCAGTTCAAATTTATTATTGTATCCTGTAACCCGTAAAGTACATATCTCCATATTATTGTCTCATAATTGCAATTATTTTAGTTTTCAGTCCAGAATCACTAAACTTATTATTTAAACTGCAAAAATATTTATGGTGTCTAACCAATAATACTAATTTTGTAATTCAAACAAGATAAATACCTGAAAATTTTAAAATTAGTTTTGTTTTATGCTAGGTTTTAGATACTCGACACGGGATTTTGTGTGCTTAATAATTTTAAATCTTGAAAAAATATGGTCTCACGCGAGTGGAAAAAAGAAAGAATAACCAAAAACAATATCAAAATAGAACAATCCAAATTTCTACTAATAGAAAACTTTACTACACAAAAAATAAAGCTAACATCCTGAAATATAAGAAAAGTTTATTTAAAAGAGATAAAAATGCCACCAAACGCAATAAAGCTCGAGCACGCGTAAGGATTGCTACTAAGATGTCTTGTGATCCAGGATTTAAGAAAATGAAATATGACAGAGCAAAACAGAGGTATCTTACGGATCAGGGGTATCGAGAAGGGAAAATTGAGACAGCGAAACAAAAGAGCAAGGAACGGTATGATAACGATATAGATTACCGAAACAAACATAAGAAAAAAGTTGCTACCAGAATAATGGGTAGATACTGGGGTGACAAAAGCTATAATGAAAAAATTAAATTCTCTGCGAGGTTGTACCGAAGAACGCATAAGGACAAAGGGAAAAATTACATTCAGAAATACAAGAAGATGGCAAAAATGCAGGCTGATCTTTGTAAATTGAGAAACATTTTACGCATGTTTTATCGGGATCACGAAAAGTATTCGAAATTACAGATTAAAATTCTCTTTGAAAGAGCGGATGCTGTTGAAAAGTCGGCTAGAAATGCTTTGGCAAATTATAATAAAGAACGAACATTTTACCGATTATCTACTAATAACCATATATGACGTAATAAGTGACATGACGTAATATCTAAAACCTATTGTGTACTAATAACCATATATGAATTAATTACCGACGTGACGTAAAAAATGAAAAATTTTATTTTATTTTATTTTCGTTTTTAGTTCAGAATCGCTAAAGTTATAAACTGCAAAAATATTTATGGTGTCTGAACAATATAATAAAGATTGAACTCTTCCCTATACTAACTTGCATAGGCAACTTCACTATAGTTAAGATTACAGTATTTATATTATACATCATTATAAATTATAAAAGGTTCAAATGTTTGAAGATTACAGAGTTAAAAATTTTCCCACAACGGAATCGAACCCGGCCCTGTTAATTATAATAAAGAACGACCTCTTGCCTATACTAAATTTTATACGCCACTTAATTATAGTATAGGTTAGTAATTCAAAAGATAGCATGGCACTGACATATCGTAGAAAGTTGTTCAATGGCTCATTTTAAAGGAAATTTATAATAATGGGGTTAAAAACCTTTTCTAATTAAATACAATAATAAAGAACGACCTATACCTATACTAAGTCTAAGTCTCTTTAGTCTTACCTATACTAAATCTTATACGCCACTTAATTATAGTATAGGTTAGTAATTCAACAGATAGCATGGAACTGGAACATCGTAGAAAGTTGTTCAATGGCTCATTTTAAAGGAAATTTATAATAAAGAACGAACTCTTGCCTAGACTGTATTAGATACTCAACTTAATTGTAGTTAATGATATAGCAATAATATGGTTTTATTTATAGCTGAATTACAAATAAAAAGAATCAAACCCGGCTGGATCTGAACAACCAACCTTTCGGTTATCAGCTGATCGTGCTAGCCACTTAGACTATGACATCCGGGTTGCAGCGGTAGCTAGCAACCTAGTAAGAGAAGATCACGTCCAATGTTAAGAAATATAAAAACCCATAGTTCCTAAGAGAGGAGTCAGATCAAAACAAAAAGTACACCATTAGAACCGCCTTGTCCGAAACCCCTGTATAGGAAACTTTCTGTCCCTTGGCTTGAACAGCAAGGGAAATATATTGGCTTGAAAATCAAGAAAAGTGGCAGCTACTACAATATTCTGCCTAAACGGGATATTTTTTTCTTTTTTTCTTTTCCACAGATAGCTTGGCACTGGAACATCGTAGAGGGTTGTTCAATAGCTCATTTTAAAGGAAATTAATTGGGTTAAAAATCTATAGTAACTAAAATAAATTATTTCTAAAAGAGAATAAATTTTTCCACCAAAAACTGCATTTTTGATGTCTTTTCACACTGCAGTCTTTCAAACATAATCGTATACCAGCGGTAAGATTTTAACCCACGCCTCCGAAGAGACTGGTGGCTAACACCAGTGTCTTGGACCACTCGGCCAGGCTGCCTCTTATATTTTGGGTTGAAGCAGTAGCTAGCAACCTAGTAAGAGACAATCAGTCCCATGCTAAGAAATATAAAAACCCAAAACTCCTAAAAATAGAGTCAGATCAAAACAAAACTACATCATTAGAACTACCTTGTCTGAAACCCTACTAGATAAATAATGAATGTCGTCATAGCTTTATATTAGAGCTATGACGTGAATAGAAAAACACGAAATTATGTTGTGGTTTCTGAAGACGTCATGAAATAATATCATTGCGCCATGACATCATCATGAAATAAAATCATTACGCCGTGACGTCATAATTACTACTTAAGAACTACAAAGATGAAAATGGTCTCATTCGTGAATTACATAATGGTTAGATCAAAGCAAGCTGCACGCAAGTTAAAAAATAGTACTACACAGACAACAGAGATAGTATCTTGAAAAGAGAAAAGCAAAGGTATTCAACCGACCAGGCGTATCGAGAAGTAAAAATTGAGAGAGCAAAACAAAACAGCAAGATGTGTTATCAAAATGATGAAGATTATAGACATGCAAAAATTGAGACAGCCAAACAAAAGTTCAAGGAGAGATATCACAATGATGAAGATTACCGCATCAAATATAAGAAAAACCAAAAGTAAAGGTATTCAACCGTCCAGGTGTATTGAGAAGTAAAAATTGAGACAGCCAAACAAAAGATCAAGGAGCGTTATCAAAATGATAAACTTTATAGAGAAGCAACAATTGAGCAGGCTAGACAAAAGAGCAAGGAACGGTATGATAATGATGAAGATTACCGAAACAAACATAAGAAATTATAATAAAGAACGAACATTTTACCGATTATCTACTAATAACCATATATGACGTAATAAGTGACATGACGTAATATCTAAAACCTATTGTGTACTAATAACCATATATGACTTAATGAGCGACGTGACGTAAAAATTGAAAAAATCAATTTTTATTTTATTTACGTTTTTAGTTCAGAATCGCTAAAGTTATTATAATAAAGATCGAACTCTTCCCTATACTAGCTTGCATACGCAACTTCACTATAGTTAATATAGTTAAGATTACAGTATTTATATTATACATCATTATAAATTATAAAAGGTTCAAATATTCGAAGATTATAGAGTTAAAAATTTTCCCACACCGGGAATCGAACCCGAGCCTGTTTTATAGTAAAGAACGAACTCTTGCCCTAAGTTACCTATGTCTTGTCAAATTAGCTAATTAATTTCACCTGATTTTGTTTTAAAAATAATTCCCACACCGGGATTCGAACCCAAGCCAATTGGTTGAAAGCCAACTATCCTAAACCACTAGACCATATGAGTTATGTGTTAAAAGCTAATTAATTGTTTTATGATATTATAATAAAGAACGACCTCTTGCCTATACTAAATTTTATACGCCACTTAATTATAGTATAGGTTAGTACTTCAACAGATAGCATGGCACTGGAACATCGTAGAGAGTTGTTCAATGGCTCATTTTAAAGGAAATTAATGGGGTTAAAAACCTTTTGTAATTAAAACAAATTATTTTTATTACATTAAGAAATTTTAATTATGTTTTTATAATAAAGAACGACCTCTTGCCTATACTAAATTTTATACGCCACTTAATTATAGTATAGGTTAGTACTTCAACAGATAGCATGGCACTGGAACATCGTAGAGAGTTGTTCAATTGCTCATTTTAAAGAAAATTAATGGCTTTAAAAACTTCTCGTAATTAAAATAAAATATTTTTATTACATTAAGAAATTTTGATTATGTTCGTTAAGTTTAATAAAGAACGACCTCTTGCCTATGCTAAATTTTATAGGCCACTTAACTATAGTATATTAGTAAAGTTTACATTAAGGACTGGTATAGTTCATCCGGGCTGCAGCGGAAACTAGCAACCTTTTAAGAGACGATCACGTTCAATGTTAAGAAATATAAAACCCATAACTCCTAAAAAAGGAGTCAGATCAAATCCGGGTTGCAGCGGTAGCTAGCAACCTAGTAAGAGACGATCACCTCCAATGTTAAGAAATATAAAAACCCGTAGCTCCTAAAAAAAGAGTCAGATCAAAACAAAAAGTACACCATTAGAACCGCCTTGTCCAAATCCTCCATAAAGGAAACTTACCGCCCTTTGGCTTGAACAGAAAGGGAAATATATTGGCTTGAAAATCAAGAAAATAGACTTTTACCACGTTATTCTCCCCAAACGGGATATTTTTTTTTTTCTTTTTTTGTCTCCAGAGATAGCTTGGCACTGGAACATCGTAGAGGGTTGTTCAATAGCTCATTTTAAAGGAAATTAATTGGGTTAAAAACCTTTTGTAACTAAAATAAATTATTTCTAAAAGAGAATAAATTTTTCCAATAAAAACTGTATTTTTGATGCAGTGACGTCATAATTACTATATAAGAAACGTCAAAACTGTAAATGGTCTCATTCATGAATACATAATGGTTAGATCAAAGCAAGCTACACGCAAGTTAAAAAATCAGTGCTAAAATATTATAATAAAGATCGAACTCTTCCCTATACTAACTTGCATACGCAACTTCACTATAGTTAAGATTACAGTATTTATATTATACATCATTATAGATTATAAAAGGTTCAAATGTTATAATGATAAAATAACTCTTGGCTATACTAACTGGCATAGTCAAGTTAGTATAGCCGTTAGAATACGTTTATCAAAATCTATTTATCCGTATATACACAGATTTGTGGAAAAATCAAATCAATGAATACCTTACTACAGCACAATGGATGAAAGTGTGCCTCATGATTCGAGGTTTGCGGGTTCAAATCCACCTGTAGTAAGGGATCAATATTAAACGATTGGCTTTTCCTTCTTTAAAAGAAGATTACATTAAGAGACGATCATTGGAATAACAAACTATTGCATAATTTGGACTTAGTTAGCTACTTGATTGTTTGAGGTGCGTCTCTTACTATTTCAAAGAAGAAAAAGCCGTAGGCTTTTTCCTGTTTGTATACATTAAAGAACGACACCTAGCCCATTAAAAATGAAACATAAATAGGGATTATGTAATTTCCATCAGTATCATGGCTGTAGAGACGGCTGATACCTAGTAAAGAACAAATCATTACAGCAAAGAACATTTCATGTTAAAGATTGATCAATGATGCCATAATCATAGTTTGTAGCCAGGTCGTCTCTTACTATTCCAATAAAGAAAAAGCAATAGGCTTTTTCCTGTTTATCCGGGTTGCAGCGGTAGCTAGCAACCTAGTAAGAGACGATCACGTCCAATGTTAAGAAATATTTATAATAAAGAACGACCTCTTGCCTATACTAAATTTTATACGCCACTTATTTATAGTATAGGTTAGTAATTCAACAGATAGATTGGTACTGGAACATCGTAGAGAATTATTCAATGTTACAGTAAAGAACGAACCTTAGCCCCTAGTAAAATCCGGGTTGCAGCGGTAGCTAGCAACCTAGTAATATACGATCACGTTCAATGTTAAGAAATATAAAAACCCATAGTTCCTAAAAAAGTCAGATCAAAACAAAAAGTACACCATTAGAACCGCCTCGTGCGAAACCCGTATATAGCAAACTCTCTATCCCTTGGCTTGAACAGCAAGGGAAATATATTGGATTGAAAATCAAGAAAAATGGCAGCTACTACAACATTCTGCCTAAACTTATATTTTTATTCTTTTCCACAGATAGCTTGGCACTGGAACATCGTAGAGAGTTGTTCAATGGCTCGTTTTAAAGGAAATTAATACGGTTAAAAATCTTTTGTAACTAAAATAAATTATTTCTAAAAGAGAATAAATTTTTCAACTAAATACTGCATTTTTGATGTCTTTTCATACTGCAGTCTTTTCAAAGATATTTGATTTTTGTACATAAATCATATTACATTAAAAGACGATCATTAGAATAATAAAAAACCATCGCATACATTGGACTTAGTTACCTACTTGATTGTTTGAGGTTCGTCTCTTACTACTTCAAAGGAGAAAAAGCCAAAGGCTTTTTCCTGTTTGTAATCATATAGCATAGAATGAACCCCAGTTGCAACTAACATTATCATCCGAGTTGCAGCGGTAGCTAGCAACCTAGTAAGAGACGATAATCCGGGTTGCAGCGGTAGCTAGCAACCTAGTAAGAGACGATTTACATTAAAAGACGATCACTGAAATGACAAACCATTCCATACATTGGACATAGTTAGCTACTTGATTGTTTGAGTTTCGTCTCTTACTATTTAAAAGAAGAAAAACCCATAGGCTTTTTCCTGTTTGTATTTATAGTTAAAAAACGAACTCAAGCCCAAAGAAACTGAACCCTGTGGTTCATTTATATTACCTTCATTATTTTAGCTAAAATGTAAATAAACAAGTTACTTTTTTAAATTTTACAGTGAAAAGAAAGTGCTTTTAATTCAACATATTAAAAGTTGTCCCCGACGAGGAATCGAACCCCCTTCTTCCAGGTAACAAGTAGGCATGCTTACCATAAGACTATCGAAGACTTATAAAATGAAAGTAACATATAAGATATGATAATAATTTTTTAATCTGGGCTGCAGCGGTAGCTAGCAACCTAGTAAGAGACGATCACGTCCAATGTTAAGAAATATAAAAACCCATAACTCCTAAAAAAAAGTCAAATCAAAACAAAAAGTAAACCATTAGAACCGCCTTGTCCAAAACCCCTGTATAGTACACTTTCTGTTATTTGGCTTGAATAGCAAGGGAAATATATTGGCTTGAAAATCAAGAAAATTGACTTAACCACGTTATTCTCCACAAACGGCATATTTTTTTTCTTTCTTTTCCACAGATCCGGGTTGCAGCGGTAGCTAGCAACCTAGTAAGAGACGATCACGTCCAATTTTAATACAGTAAAGAGCGACCTCTTGCCTATACTAAATTTTTATAGGCCACTTACGCATAGTATAGTCTAGTACAGTTATATTTAAGGTCAATGTATTAAAATTTTCCATTAATCCGGGTTGCAGCGGTAGCTAGCAACCTAGTAAGAGACGATCACGTCCAATGTTAAGAAATATAAAAACCCATAGTTCCTAACAAAGGAGTCAGATCAAAACAAAAAGTACACCATTAGAACCGCCTTGTCCGAAACCCCTGTATAGTAAACTTTCTGTTCCTTGGCTTGAATAGCAAGGGAAATATATTGGCTTGAAAATCAAGAACAGTGGCAGCTACTACAACATTCTGCCTAAACGGGATATTTTTTTTTCTTTTGTATCCAAAGATAGCTTGGCACTGGAACATCGTAGATAGTTGTTCAATGGCTCATTTTAAAGTAAATTATTTGGGTTAAAAATCTATAGTAACTAAAATAAATTATTTCTAAAAGAGAATAAATTTTACCACCAAAAACTGCATTTTTGATGTCTTTTCACACTGCAGTCTTTCAAACATAATCTTATACCAGCGGTAAGATTTGAACCCACGCCTCCGAAGAGACTGGTGGCTAACACCAGTGCTTTGGACCACTCGGCCAGGCTGCCTCTCATAAATAAATATATATGTGAATTTGGGTTGCAGCAGTAGCTAGCAACCTAGTAAGAGACGATCAGTGCAATGCTAAGAAATATAAAAACCCAAAACTCCTAAAATTTGAGTCAGATCAAAACAAAAGTACATCATTAGAACTACCTTGTCTGAAACCCTACTAGATAAATAATGAATGTCATCATAGTTTTATATTAGAGCTATGACGTGAATAGAAAAACACGAAATTATATGGTTGTTTCTGAAGACGTCATGAAATAATACCATTGCGCCATGACGTCATGAAATAAAATCATTACGCCGTGACGTCATAATTACTATATAAGAAACGTCAAAACTGTAAATGGTCTCATTCATGAATACATAATGGTTAGATCAAAGCAAGCTACACGCAAGTTAAAAAATCAGTACAACAAAAAAAAACAGAGATAGTAACTTGAAAAGAAAAAAGCAAAGGTATTCAACCGACCAGGCGTATCGAGAAGTAATAATTGAGAGAGCAAAACAAAACAGCAAGATGTGTTATCACAATGATGAAGATTATAGACATGCGAAAATTGAGACAGCCAAACAAAAGATCAAGGAGCGTTATCACAATGATGAAGATTATAGACATGCGAAAATTGAGACAGCCAAACAAAACATCAAGGTGTGTTATCACAAGGATGAAGATTATAGACATGCGAAAATTGAGACAGCCAAACAAAACATCAAGGAGCGTTATCAAAATAATAAACTTTATAGAGAAGCAACAATTGAGCAGGCTAGACAAAAGATCAAGGAGCGTTATCACAATGATGAAGATTACCGAAAAATTTATAAGAAAAAAGTACAGTAAAGAACGACCTCTTGCCTATACTAAATTTTTATATGCCTCTTACGTATAGTATAGTCTAGTACAGTTATATTTAAGGTCAATATATTAAACTTTTCCATTAAAAGACGATCATTGGAATAAAAACCAATTACATATATTGGATTTAGTTCGCTACTTGATTATTTCAGGCTAGTCTCTTACTATTTCAAAGAAGAAAAAGCCGTAGGCTTTTTCCTGTTTGTAATCATCCGGGTTGCAGGGGTAGCTAGCAACCTAGTAAGAGGTGATCACGCCCTATAGTAAATACTAAAGTGACCCATAACTCCTGAAAAAAGATTCAGATCAAAACAAAAAGTATACTATTAGAACTGCCTTGTCCAAAACTTCTATATAGCAAACTTACCGTTCTTTGGCTTGATAAAATAAAGGACGAACTCTTGCTATAATAAAGAACGAACATTTTCCTATACTAAATAAGCCTATACTAGTTAATGATATAGTAATGATATGATTTTACTGATACCTAAATTGTCTAATTAAATAAAATGATCCCAGGTGGCTTTGAACCACCAACCGTTTGGTTAAAGGCCGATCGTGCTTGCCACTTGTACTATGACGTCATTAATTAAAGTTTTAAAATTAACAATATGATACACATGATACTTTTATCATACTTTTAATTAAAATAAAATAGTTTTTAAAGTAGAATCAATTTTGTAAAAAAAATTGCATTTTTGATGTATTTTCATACTGCAGTCTTTTCAAAGATATTTGAATTTTGAAGCAATCAAACAGTTCATGGTAATGAACTCTATAGTAATAATAGCTACTTGTCTCAATAGTAACCGAAACTCTAAAGAACGAAATTTTGATACCAATATATACATCAAAGCAAACAGTCCACGATAATCCGGGTTGCAGCGGTAGCTAGCAACCTAGTAGGAGACGATCACGTCCAATTTTAAGAAATATAAAAACCCATAGCTCCTAAAAAAGGAGTCAGATCAAAACAAAAAGTACACCATTAGAACCACCTTGTCCGAAACCCCTTTATAGGAAACTTTCTGTCCCTTGGCTTGAACAGCAAGGGAAATATATTGGCTTGAAAATCAAGAAAATTGACTTTAACCACGTTATTCTCCCCAAACAGGATATTTTTTCTCTTTTCTTTGCATCCAGAGATAGCTTGGCACTGGAACATCGTAGAGGGTTGTTCAATAGCTCATCCTAAAGGAAATTAATTGGGTTAAAAATCTATAGTAACTAAAATAAATTATTTCTAAAAGAGAATAAATTTTTCCAATAAAAACTGTATTTTTGATGCAGTGATGTCATAATTACTATATAAGAAACGTCAAAACTGTAAATGGTCTCATTCATGAATACATAATGGTTAGATCAAAGCAAGCTACACGCAAGTTAAAAAATCAGTACTAAAAAATCAAGAAAAGTGGCAGCTACTACAACATTCTGCCTAAACGGGATATTTTTTTTCTCTTTTCTTTTGTATCCGGAGATAGCTTGGCACTGGAACATCGTAGAGAGTTGTTCAATAGCTCATTTTAAAGTAAATTAATTGGGTTAAAAATCTATAGTAACTAAAATAAATTATTTCTAAAAGAGAATAAATTTTTCCACCAAAAACTGCATTTTTGATGTCTGTTCACACTGCAGTTTTTCAAACATAATCGCATACCAGCGGTAAGATTTGAACCCACGCCTCCGAAGAGACTGGTGGCTAACACCAGTGCCTTGGACCACTCGGCCAGGCTGCCTCTCATAAATAAATATATATGTGAATTTGGGTTGCAGCAGTAGCTAGCAACCTAGTAAGAGACGATCAGTCCAATGCTAAGAAATATAACAAAACTCCTAAAAATAGTATAATAAAGAACGACCTCTTGCCTATACTAAATTTTATACACCACTTAATTATAGTATAGGATAGTAATTCAACAGATAGCTTGGCACTGGAACATCGTAGAGAGTTGTTCAATGGCTCATTTTTCCGGGTTGCAGCGGTAGCTAGCAAGCTAGTAAGAGACGATCACGTCCAATGTTAAGAAATATAAAACCCCATAGTTCCTAACAAAGGAGTCAGATCAAATTCAAAAGTACACCATTAGAACCGCCTTGTCCAAAACCCCTGTTTAGGAAACTTTCTGTCCCTTGGCTTGAAACAGCAAGGGAAATATATTGGCTTGAAAATCAAGAAAAGTGGCAGCTATTACAACATTCTGCCTAAACGGGATATTTTTTTTCTTTTTTTTCTCTTTTCTTTCTTTCCCACAGATAGCTTGGCACTGGAACATCGTAGAGAGTTGTTCAATGGCTCATTTTAAAGGAAATTAATTGGGTTAAAAATCTAAAGTAACTAAAATAAATTATTTCTAAAACAGAATAAATTTTTCCACCAAAAACTGCATTTTCGATGTCTTTTCACACTGCACTATTTCAAACATTATACCAGCGGTAAGATTTGAACCCACGCCTCCGAAGAGACTGGTGGCTAACACCAGTGCCTTGGACCACTCGGCCAGGCTGCCTCTCATAAATAATATATATGTGAATCTGGGTTGCAGCAGTAGCTAGCAACCTAGCAAGAGACGATCAGTCCAATGCTAAGAAATATAAAAACCCAAAACTCCTAAAAATAGAGTCAGATCAAAACAAAAGTATATCATTAGAACTACCTTGTCTGAAAACTTACTAGATAAATAATGAATGTCGTCATAGTTTTATATTAGAGCTATGACGTGAATAGAAAAACATTATAATAAAGATTCCCTATAAAACGTTCGAAGATTATAGAGTTAAAAATTTTCCCACACCGGGAATCGAACCCGAGCCTGTTAAGTGAAAGTTAACTATCCTAGCCACTAGACCATATGGAACCATAAAGAAGCATGATTTAAGAGCCATATGCATATTATTATTTCACCATACCAATTATAATAAGGCCAAACAAAATCGTCGACTTGCAACCTTACTTTTGACACATTAGTTAAATCTTCATCAGGCTTAAAATTTTTTTTGCTAGTTTTACATGAAAGAACGAACCTTAGCCCATAGTAGCAGAAATAAGAATATCTAGGTTGCAGCGGTAGCTAGCAACCTATTATATAATCCGGGTTTAAGTGGTAGCTAGCAACCTAGTAAGAAACGCCAAATTAAAAGATGATCATTAGAAGAACAAACAATTGCTTATATTATAATAAAGAACGACCTCTTTCCTATAATAATTACAATAAAGAAGGACACCTAGCCCATGTTAACTGAAACATAAATATGGATTATGTAATTTTACATTAAAAGACGATCATTGAAATAACAAACAATTGCATACATTGGAATTAGTTAGCTACTTGATTGTTTGAGGTTCGTCTCTTACGATTTAAAAGAAGAAAAAGCCGTAGGATTTTTCCTGTTTGTAATCAGTTTATTATCCGGGTTGCAGCGGTAGCTAGCAACTTACATAAAGGACCGATATAGTTCATCATAAATGGTATTTCTCAATTAGGTTTTTTTATATAATCCTGGTTGCAGCATAAAAATAAGGAATCTGCACTCCAGATTCGCGATAATGGACCTTTAAGAATTAAAGAGTATTATCCCCATAAGTAGTGGGGCCATAAGATTATAATAAAGAAAGAACTTTAGCCTATACTAACTGAATCGTTCATGATAAATATTATCCGGGTTGCAGCAGTAGCTAGCAACCTAGCAAGCGACGATCAAGTTCAATGTTAAGAATCCGGGTTGCAGCGGTAGCTAGCAACGTAGTATTACAGTAAAGAACAAACTTCCAGCCCAGAGTAACTAAAATAAGATTATAATTAATATTAAATATTGATCAATGATGTCATTGTCGTAGGCTGTAGCCAGGTCGTCCCTTACTATTTCAATTAAGAAAAAGCCATAGGTTTTTTCCTGTTTTTAATACATCCGGGTTGCAGCGGTAGCTAGCAACCTAGTAAGAGACGATCACGTCCAATGTTAAGAAATATAAAAACCCATAGTTCCTAACAAAGGAGTCAGATCAAAACAAAATATTGTAAAGAACGACAACTAGCCTATGTTAATTAAAATATAAATAGGGATTATGTAATTTTCATCGGTATCATGGTTACATTACAGGACGATCATTGGAATAACAAACCATTGCATACATTGGACTTTGTTTAGCTACTTGATTGTTTTAGGTTCGTCTCTTACTATTTCAAAGAAGAAAAGCCGAAGGCTTTTTACTGATTTTTATCAGGTTGTTTAGGATACAGAGTGTGAGTTTTCTTACTAATGAAGGAGATTACATAAAAGTAGTAATTAAAAGTGAAGATAATACAAACATCTTTTGAAAAGTTGTTACAATGAAGAACTACACCTAGCCCATGTTAACTGAAACATAAATAGGAGTTATGTAATTTCCATCAGTATCATGGCTGTAGAGATGGCTGATGCCTAGTAAAGGATAATATATAGAAACCTTTTGTAATTAACAAAAATAACTCATAAAAACGTCAAAAATAACGCCTTCTTTTTTATTGATAAAAATGAAAAGAATATTTTCTATATCCTTGGAATCTTTAGGATAAATGACTCAGAAATATTTAATTTGGAGCCTTATAAACACCGCCCACAATTTACGGTGGAAAAAGCTAGCAATTACAATTTGATTTTATACAGTAGCAAAAAAATTCCCATAAAACAAAAGACATATCCTGGTTGGAGGAATAGAAAACAAGTAGACAAGAAGTTTGACTTTATTCAAACAGTTGCACCAACAAAGCTAGATCCAATCGTTACCGCAAATTGGTTCGAACTCGAGCCTTTCAAATCGAAGAAAGAGTGTCAAATCCACTGGGATGTGGTAACTATTAATACAAAATGTATTATTTAACATATGATTAACATGCAGCGATAGACCTGGGCTGAAAAGTTGAAAAAGGTCTGACTGAAAAGTTGACAGGAAAAAAGTTGTAGAGAATACAAAAAAGTTTGAATGCTAGAAGAAATCACGGTTGGAAATCAACAACGAAATTTCTTAGTTGAAATTGTGTTAGATAATTATTAGGACCCAGTATCCCGACGCCCAAGAGAGGGTTACTACGGGCCAAGATTCCTCAGAAGTCTCTGCACCACAAGGAACACCCAAAACACAACCATTACCAGAAGATACGGAAAACTAAGGAATATCAAACATGGGAATTAATTAAACTCAAAAGAAAGAGGTAAAAATCCCTTTCTCGTAAAAAAAAAATTTAATACAGTGAAGTGGTTACATTTTATAGAATATAATGTTTAGCGATAAAATATAGTGAATAACCTAAAAATCGAGCGAAAACTCGTTAAACTAGACTAACTATATTTCTACTAGCCAAATATAGTGTTTCCCTAATTAAAAAAAAAATATATATGTGCAAGTTGTTATCGCATTAATCACCCAACTGAGAAACAGGTAATTACAAAAACAGGTAATTAGCGGTAATGCAATGATCAAGTATTTATATATATATATATATATATATATATATATATATATATATATATATATATATATATATATATATATATATATATATATATATATATATATATATATAATATATATATATATATATATATATATAATATATATATATATATATATATATATATATATATATATATATATATATATATATATATATATATATATATATATATATATTTATATATATATATATATATATATATATATATATATATATATATATATATATATATATATATATATATATATATATATATATAAGGGTAGTAACGATGTGAGGCATGATTTGCCTGCATATAGGGATATAACAATTAACCGAATCATAGATATAGGGTCTCTGTCAATCTAAATAACAGAAGCAGGCCTGACTAATCTTTCAAAAAATTGTCCATGTAAGCCTACTAAAAGGAAAAAAAAATCTGTTCCAAAACATTCAAGTCAATATATGAACTGAAGATTTTGCCAAAAAATTAACTAATTGAAAATAGTTATAAGTAAAATTGTGACTTATTCTTGGTGACATAGTGAATATTTAATCCGCATATTAGATGTGAGGTGGTATGAAGATTGGGTTATCAAAAGAAAACCATCGTTTATCAGCAAAAAAAAGTTCATCTGAGCCTTTAAATAAATTCAATTATTTAAAGAAACCCTACAAATCACCAAGAAAACATAAATTCCCTTTTCGCAATTTTTACTAAGCAAATACCACTTCGATCAATGTTAAAAATTACTTATGCAATTCGGGTAACCCTATCTAATGCGTGGATACGATAATAAATTAACACCCATAATTCCAAACGTAGTTGAAACCACTAAGATTTATGGTAGTATAGTCGAATCACCTAAACATAATGTCCTCAAGTTAAGCTACTTTCACTTTTCATCCTTTTATTAACAAGAAAAATAATTGACCCGTCTACCGTTGTGTACTCTGAGCTGATTGCATACCTATAATTAATAGTCCGTTCGCCAAAAAAACTAATAATTAACTTACCATACCAAAATGTTCCTCAAACACCAAGAAAAAAAACACAACGCCAACCCCTACGGCAAAAAATTGGTCCTCCTTTTAAAACAACGCCAACCCTAGCGGCAAAAAAAATTGGCCCCGGCAAAAATGAGGAGAATTGAAGATATAGTCCGATCTCAAAAGTTGATATCTTCAATATATCTTCATCCATATACTTGATTGTATATTGATTATAGATTGGTGTGGTGTAAGCCAAAATAATAAAATACTATAAAATTTTGTTCCGAAAACTAAATGAACAAAGGAACTTAATTGCTAGAGAATTGTAGAATTTAAAATGCCGGTTTTGGCCCTGAATTTTAAACCTGTAGAAATGCGATATAAGCCTTAATAAAAAGTATATCCGCAGATACAAACAAGGCCTCGAGACCAGTGTAATTCTTAAGTTATAAAAAATAAGCCTTACAAATACGTAAAGCATAGAAAAACCTAAAAAGAAAAATTTTATGGCCTAGCCTATTGACCAATTTGATTAAGTGAAATTGCTTCTGTGGCCTTGTCGAACGCTAAATAACACATCTTTGTGTTAAGTGTGACAAGTGCCATAAATAAAGGTATTTGGACAAATTGTCCCCGTAATAAAGCAATTAATCACGTATCATTCTTGCAGATTAAACAGTCTTGAAAGACAAAGTAAACCTTCCTTAAATCAAAAAATACGTAAAATCAGTTCACAAAATTCTAAGATATCGTACCTGTGAATCGCAAATAAGACAGAAATAAAGCGAAAAAAAGGACGCATATTGATTAATTTTTCAATTTTTGATGACCAACTATAGAGAATGAATTTTCCCTGATAAAAATTCTTGTACCATAGATTAAAATCGTAACAAACGATTAGCTAAATGACACATTAGTTTTGCAATAGTTAGCAAAAACAGTAGTACGCTTACAGTCGATAGGCAAAGGGCAAAGTATTCGTCAAAAACCCCAAAAAATTGCAGCAATAAATTCAACCAAGATTACCTTAAAGCGAGTCAAAGCATACAAAGAACCGCGCAATTAAAGTATAAAGAATAACCTGTAACAAAAGAATAACAAAAAAAAAACTTTTTCCTAGGTCAGACAATTTCTTAACTTTAGAGAGGTTTTGAACTGTGATTGGAAGACAATCACAACCGGTAAAACCAATGCGAAGCTAGTCTCGAATAAAATTATTCGCTTACGATCCAGCAATCAGTCGTATATTATATATGTATAAAACGAATAATTTACTAAAATAGCCTACCAGAAGGGTAAAAGCATAAAACCAATCAGTTAATTCCTAAAGTATCGTAATTCGCACAATATTTAAAGGAGAATCACATAGCGCGTATCGTGAAAATGACCCATGCGTCAATCAATCATAAATTCACTGTGGCGCTATAAAAAGTGGCAACGTTCAGTTAGGCTGATGGCTATTTGACAATAGAAGATATATTCTGCTTCAGAAAACAAACAATAGATAATAGGCCTTAAAGAAAAGAATCCGACAAAAAAAAAATCAAAAACCCTTTCGTTAACAAGAGCTTTTGAGATTAATCTGAGCCATCGTTACCCTTAAGAACGAGGCAAAACCTAATTCTCAAGAAACTGCAAAAATACCGTAATTCAATTTCTATGGGTTGTCATAAAAGACGCAAACCACGCAACATATCGCTAAGACGAGTAGGTCAAAATTAAGCCAATATAGGCCTGTCAAAATACGGACTAATAACCAAAATAATTCAGAAATCAAGTAATAAAGAAATAACCAATTAATGTAAAAAGAAGAAAATTCTTCCAAAAATTGACGTTAGTCATAAATGCTCATATAACAAGACAGCATTTAATAATTTTTACTAACCTTATAAATCATTGAGGTCCCTGCTAATCCTTAATCCCTAATCCCCCCAATAAGAAATATAGCATAGTAAACCAGATGTTATTCACAAAGTCAAGCTTTGCGAAAGCACGGTATTCAAGAGTTCAAAAAATACGCATTCACTAGTGAGCATATGTGTTTAACTAAAATTAATAAAATAAAAACGAGCATTTATACAAAGTATGAATGACCCAAGGATAATTTCTAATGTAATCAAGCGAAAGTTGAATCCATAAAAGAGAGCAAGTGAATAGGTTCCAACACCTGTAAAGTACTTTTGCCCTTTGTTCAGAAACATGTTTCAAAGACCCTAAATCAAAAGATAGAATAAAGCTAAATTTTCGAACTTTCTCCTTAAATCAAGCTCCTATAAAAGACTAACCTAGTAAAGATTATCGCGATAGAATACCAAAGAAAAAGAATTACAGATACCATAGGTAATATTCCGATCAAATTTATGAGCCCCCCCCCCTTAGTCGCGCGGCACCCTCGTGCGGTACCTCCGTGGTATCAACGTATGGCGCCGCAAGGTTAAAGTAGACAAATATACGAAATCTTCAAAGAATCATCAAACGCATAAATATATCCCTGTAAAATCTTAGGTAATATCATACCTGTTCCATGTGGCACTATCCCTGCCAGAGAGGCAGAATAATGGGACGTAATAAATGTTGAAAAACAAAAAAAAACCTCGACTAAACGCAACTATTCGCGCATTTTGAGGTGAAAACCGGGCCAATGCTCCGACTTCTAAATATTCGCCCCCAGAATAGGGATAATGTGACTTACACAACCCAGTAGGGTTGTGATTAAAATAGTTTAATTTAAAATATTGTAAGACAATTATCGAAGGGAAACATTCGCTTAAGAAAAATAAGGAAATTCAATTTTCCTGCATTTACAAATTTCCAAATAATATCTCACATAAAGATAAGCACCCCTGCCGCATGGCAATAACTCTGTCACGGAGGAAGAATAAATCAACAAATTAAACATTAACATTTCTTTTTAAATTCATTTGAACGGGAAAACTTAATCCCTACTAACAAGCCTTTGTACTCTATCAATGTAGAATAATTCTAAATTAGGCAGAAAGAAGGAATTTATCCCTACATTTTCTGAAAGAATTAATTGAGTAAACATCAATACGCGACTTTTCACGCGATTGAACTCAAACAATATATAGGCTATATTTTCAAAATATAGCCTTAATAAAAACTCGTTAAAACCATAAACGCTTTAAAAGGTCGTGTAAAAAAAAAATTCGCCTTATTAACTACAAATACTTAATAAAAAAAAATATTGTACATAAGGATTTAACAAGTATAGAAATCAAATGCCAAATATACTAGCAAATAATATAATAAAACCCTTTCTTTAACTACTTAAGCTCAAAAGCCCACTCAAACCATGTAAAAGATACTTTTAGCTAAAAAGCAGTAGTAGTACCCCTCACACTTCGGACGGTAAAAAAAGAAAAAAGAGAAATTTTTTTTTATTTTAAAACTTCTCAAAAAAAACCACTAAAACCGTGTGAAACATAGTTTTAGCTAAAAAAAAGCAGTAGTGGTACCCCTCACACTTCGGATGGTAACAACAAATTTTTTTTTCTCTAGACAATTAATAAAAGCTCAGTATACATGGCAATTCTAACTCAGAAAAGCAAGATAAAGTAACAGTCAGCGAACAACCCCATGAAATACTTTGAAAATGGTATAGGAGGAATAACTCAAACATCCATAGGACATACAATAGTAAAAACGTATCAACCCCCAAGCATAGGAGGTCAGAGCCAAGGATGGGCATGGTGTATATTGTCCCACCATGCAATCACTTGACTTTCATCCTCTGTTGAGAAAAGATTACACAAGTTACTGAATGAGGGAGATACCAGGCGTTGTAAAATCTGTTGCTGACTTGGTTTTATAACGTCTGCAGCGGATTTTACTGCAGGGTAAACCGCTCGACAAGCATTACAACTACCTATTCGTCAAACTTCTTAGACAAATCGACCCTCAATCGTGAAAAGCTTTGGACGGTCAGGTGGAGGTCGTGTATACTATCCCTCTGCCTCCTGATTGATCTCAGGCTACCTAGGAGAAGCTACTACCCAACTAGAAAGTGAACGATGAATAATAAGGAGCTATAAATTACAGTTAAATTAAACAACCCTACAACCTGGGGACTCGTTGGTCAGCGGTCGTGACGTGTGGTGCCTTATATCCCATTTGTCATGACTGTTTATCCGCGAAGCTCTCATGAGAAAATCAACTAATCTCTCTATACAAGGTGTTCCGCAAGAATTACCCTACCTAACCCCCACTATTAGAAGGAAATGTGATAACACAAGTAACCATACGAGAATAAGCAATGAAGATGGAAAGGAATTCCGATGCGTGGGGAATAAGTTGGCATGGGGCTGGTACGCGATTTAGTTGTTTTCGTGGACGGCGCCATGCTAAGGTATTTCCTACGAAGTACAACTAGAACAGAAAGAAAAATGCCAAAATACTAATAAAATTAATTACGTGATCCGCAAAAAATACCCTACCTGAAACCCCCACCATTAGAAGAAAATGTGATAACACTAGTGACCATACAGAAATATGCAAATAAGATGGAAAGAAGTCCGATACGTGGGAGGTACTTAAGCTCTGTGTTTTTCACTGTTGATCATTTCGGGGAAAGACGCGTAGCTTGATACTTCTTACGGGAAAATTCGAACAGGAAAAGGAACCCAAGGATACCAGTGAAAGTTAAATACCATAAATTAGAAAGGCAAAGTAAACAGCTACATGTTACAAACAATCATCAAATTGAAGGCACTAAGCAACGTACCGTATAGCCAACTATGTAACTAATTTAATTATTTCATAATCATTATTATACATTAAACTACTATAACCATTTTGAAAAAATATTACTATTGAGTAATCATTTATTTCATAATTACTGATAAATTTTATATAAGAACACGTTTACAGATACGGTACGTGAGTAACCTTCAACCACTGGTTAAGGGAGACGCCGAAACAAGCAACCATACGGTATGTTGCTTATATTAACCTAAAATCTAGTAGAATAATAAAAAAAATAACATGATAAGATACCCAAGCCATCAACAATTAAATAATCGTAGACTAGAAGATGTAACCTCATGGAATCTTAAGAAAAGACATAGTGTAGATAACATTAATGATTCATTAAAAGAATGGGGACATGTCAATAATTCATTAAAAGAATGGGAACTTATCAGAACAGTAGAAAATCTCGACTGTCCAAAACTATATTATCTTCTGAAATCTCGAAGGACGATCTTAGAACTAAGAATGATCCTAAGATTAATAGCAAGCCTAGTGCACTATAACTTTAGTGCACGTGCAATAACAAGAACACTAGAACAGACTAGACTAAATACCAACCTGGCCTTCCGAATTTTAATACAAATACTCCAACAACAAAATATAGCTCGTTGTCTGATTATATCGTCGATAATATTTGGTACGATCAAGACGATAACAACATAACTACAATTTGGCCCATTAAATTTCTCTCCATACTAATAGACCGAGGACACATGCTAAAAGGTGAAAGCTTTCTTAAAGCCTTATACGTCAATTGTGTAAATAACACGTATCTAAATCCAATAAACCCTTCAACGGGATCTGCTATTTTTCAAGTCACCCCAAGGGATTATAAAGACATAAAGAAAATAACTCTGAACTTGTTCCAACAAGATGAATATTTTGGAAGAGAAATATTCCCTGGCTTAGACGTAATCGTGCGTGAGCAACTATGCTGTTGCCAGTCACACGTAAACTTAAGTTTCTCCGTAGTAAAAATAATAAATGACCAGTTGTCCTTATCTCAATTTTGCCGAAAAGTCATTCGACAAAATATGCGAAGGAATGACATAACTGCCACTCTGGAGGGCCTGCGCCTCCCAAACCAATTACTAGTGTATTTAATGTACCTAAATATACCTGAAAGCGGTAAAGATGATATAGTATTTGAACTCAAATTTCTCAGCTCAAATGTTTCGTCATGGGAAAATTATCGACTTGTCGATATGCTTACATCTCCAAGTTCAAAAGCGGCACTGCCGGATGATGCATCCATATTGAAATTAAAACCCAATATTAGTGGAAGAAACTGTATGTATAAATAATTTCGTTGAAACAAATAATAAAAGAACCCTCCAATATTATTTGAAGTGTTATATCTATGTAATCAATTATTATTGTTGTTTAAAATAACAAAAAAAAGAGTGCGTTATATGAATAAACCAGTAGTGTATTAATATTTGTAAAACTATGAATTAGGGTAAATATCACGAGATCTAAATACTTTGTTAATATATTGACAAAAAAAAGGTAGTTTCTCGAAAGTCTCTAAACCTTTAAGCCTATATGGAATTCGTTAAACTCGAGCGCAACCTCGTTAAACTAGAGTACGGAAATTTAGGGAATTGAATTATGTTCGACTACACAAATAGCCAGGTGCAAGGTGGCACCGGTGAAAAAGTAGTTTAACTTCGACCTGAAGTTACCTTGTTTTCCATTCAGAGTATACATTCTTTATTGGTTAATATGGAGCTTTAGATGACTCGAATTATGTCGAACGAACAAGTACCCGATGTATTGAGGAAATGCCGGTGAAAAGGTAGTTTGATCTCGACCTAGAGTGTACCATGATCCTAACTAATCTTGAAAAAAAAAATTATTAACTAGAAAAAGATCAATAGAAACTACCTTTCATTTCAGAACAATGGCCAAAGCAATTATCGATACAGAGTTCATATGTATAAAGCACGCAAAAGAAAACGTCAAATACTCAGCGGCAATGATTATTGTGAATAAATCAGGGGAAGAAGTCTTTGCGAAAAAGTGGGATGTCAAGTATGACTTAAGAGAATACAACATAGGATCATATAGCTTCGGATTACGTTTTACAAATACACCCAAATATCGAGCCGCGAGAGGGAAACTAGGAATAAAATACAACGGGAGAAAGGGCAAGTACCTCCATTTTGTTCAACATGAGATAAGAAAGTTGCAAAAACAATGTAAAGTTCGGTTCTGGTACGTTAAAGGTCCTTGTCAGACAGATTTATTACTCCTCAACAAATGTAGAAAGCAAAAATTAGTTTACAAAATTGAAGGAAATCCAAACTGTGTAAAATATCAAGGTAAACATGACCCCCTCCAAGAAATAAAATACTACAAACAGTATCTATATAATCCAAAAAATGTTATATATAGAGCGAAAAGAAATGAAATTATATTTAAGAGGATAAAAACTTATGAATCAAAATCAAAAGTAACCAAAAAATCAAAAAAACTGTCCCAATTGAAATGATTAAGTCAACCCACGCACCTTTTACGTTAAAAAAAAAATTATTGTGTGAAAGCAATTAAAATATCTATCCCCCCAGTCTAAGAATCATCCGTACGTTCACCATAAGCAAAGCAACTAATTGTCTGACCACGAATCTTAACCCCACCTTGTTTACTTCCCCGATAAAAAAAAGAAAAAAAAGGGAAAATCCCCTATAATAGGAATCTAAATTCTCATTCGATTATCTATCATATGAAATCATAATATATTATGATTAATGAAATATTAATTCCAGAAACAGCAAAAAAGGATGTGGCTAACAAATTTCATGATAATCTTCGTTGCCCAAACTATAGCCCAAGCCCATATCGTAAAACATGGAATAATCTTCAAACATGAGAATTCGTTACTTTCAAGCCACAATGCCTGGAAGATATTTATGAAACTGGATCCCAAACCGTTTGAAACCCTATTTCAACAAGTAATGAGATTAGAAAAGAATACCAATGAATTAAATGATTCTATATTCCAATTCTTAAAATCGGACAAAAGCTTGCAGACCACGAAAGACATGCACCACAAGGAAAATACAGGAAATCTACCCCCCATTCTTCCTAAACTAAAGTTGAAATTCATAATAGACGACATCGACAAGAAAATGGCAGAAATCGATAAAGCTCTAGGAACTAACAACAGAGAAAACAGAAGGAGAAGAGCATTAAGTAATGCGGACGGATCTATAAGAGAATATACTACGACAAAATACACTACAGGTTCCTTCTTGACAACTCCCAAGAAAAATATACTCTATGATGGAAATTACGCAATGCTAAACGAACTACCGAGCCTATGGACTTTTCTCAAGGAATTATGGCAAAATCATGCTGAACAAAATGTTACAAATCAAATATTATTAAAACTCACAAAGGAAAAAGACTACAGACAAATTATCAACCTAAAGGAATTTAAATTCTCAAATACACAACAAGATGATAAGAATACAAATCCTACAGAAAGAGAGAGAAAAGACACCAAGACAACCACGCCTACATATGAGACCCCAGTAAGAGATATACAATCTTCAGTGTCGGAAACTACGACGAGCACAGTCCCAGAAATGAGCGCACTTAGCAAGGAATCACCTAGAAATTTGGCCATGCTAACTTATCTAAGACCAAGATACTTACAAAATGGACGTGGTCAACAGGGCCCACGTTTTACCGCACCCAGCTGATTGGCGTATTAACTATAGGCCTAAGAGCAAGAATCCCAGTAAGGCATACCGAGATACAAACGATAAAAGTACAAGCGATTCAACCAGAAGAAAATAAAAATAAAAATAAGAAAGATGAAGAAAACGATTACGTACATAAGAAATGTTGGATAATAGACGGTAAACGTACATGTGCAAGATTAGCAATGGCCGACGAGCCGGCAAGGGAAGATATTAAACCATTACCTGAACTAAGTGAGAAAAATGCCCTAAAAGTATCAATCCACCAATCATTTTTAATATTGTATAGGCAGAGATTAGAAGCATTATTTGAATTGTTCAATACAGAAATACAAAAATTAAAACAAAGCACCACGAGAATCTTCGAGTTATTCTTTCGAAAAAGTAAATACCGCAGATCAGCTAGTCTAATACCAATCGTAGGAGAATTAGCTTCAGACCTATTTGGGCTATCGACCGAAGAAGACCTGGATATCCTAAGGGAAAACGTGAGAAAATTAAAAAACGCCATGAACGTAACCTTACATGTCCAAAAAATACAAGCCAGTATAGCCAATTATCAGAGAGACAAAATTGAGGCAATTTCAAAGAAAATATCAAAGACAGTAAACATAATGAATTATTTAAAAAATGAAGTAGATCGTGTGGTTACCGATTCAAGCCTCACCATGGTATCACTAGACATAGTGACAATGTCATTACTTAACCTGGCAACTGACGTTAGCAAATTTGAATTTTCATTATTTGCCCTTACTGGAGGAACCTTATCCTATGACCTGGTGGACCCTTCGAACCTAAAAAGTATCTTAAATGAAATAAAAACACATCTAACGTTTGGTCTATATCTACCAACAAAACCAGAAGTAGCAAACCTATTCCACTATTACACCAACTAAAGGTTCACATCACGGAAATAAACGAACAAATATTTGCAGTAGTAACAATCCCATTAATAAATCAACAATCAATATATGACTTGTATAAAGTTTCTACGTTTCCAGCCAATATAGGTAGAACTAATTCGTTCATGACTATCACCCCCGAAGCGGAATACTTGCTAGTCGATCAAGATAGGAGGAAATACGCCTTAGCAAATCCGCAGGACCTTAAGGAATGTGTAGCATTCAAAAACCTAGTATGTCAATTAACCCTGGCTATTTATAATGTAAAACCTGGATCATGTATGTTAGATATATTCTTAAAGAAACTCAACAAGAAGAAATTCCCAATTCATGCGAAGCGCTAGTAGGTAGCACAAAACGAGAGATATTCATTCATCTTAGAAATGATCTGTGGCTATTTTCTGTCCCAAAAGAAACAGTTGGGACCATCTCTTGTTATAATAACACAGAAAGAATAGACCCAAGCTACAGAACTGAATTACTATTACAAGACGTAGGAACAATAATCATAAAACAAGGGTGTCGACTAGTAATAAGAAGCCACGGTACAAACACCACTGATAACCATAAGCACGAATATAATAAGTCCCAAGGTGATCAATTTCAAACCAGTCAATCTATCGTATAAAATTCCTAATATTGAAAATGAAGAAGTAAAAGCCACAATATGGTCAAAAATAGAGAATATCAAGGGAACCACTACAGAATACAACTAACAAAAATAAGAGAAGCCTTAGACTCTCAAATTCCCCTATTTACTAATGAAGACCAAAGATTGACGTATGTAGAAAGTAGATACGGACTATTCTCAAAAAATTTTTGGTGGAATATCCTCCTGACGGTAGGATTAGTATTCATGATCTCGTTAACTATAAGAAGGCTATTGAGCCTGAATTACAGAAGAATTATGATAACACGTAGAAAAAGATCAAAGACAGATCATATCGAGTCGAGTGAGATGCAAAACCTAAACCCGGAACTCCCTGATAACCCTTAAGCAAAAAATAAGGGAGGACATGATCAAGCGAATGGGAGTAGAGGTCCTCATTCGTGCCATGTCCAGTCCCAAATTTATACTTATAGTTTGTGTAAACCCATGCGGCTGCAGGAATGTATTTCTTAAGCAGCATGGACGCGCGTAAACAGTAAAGACTTGAAAATCTATAGTTAATCGAGACCTCTCATAAAACCATGTAACCTACCTCGCATATAGTTATGTAATAGAAAAGTAAATGCTAAAGTAGATAAGTATTGAACAACATTTATAAAAGCGTTGAATATTGAACATGTGCCAAACGCACATATGTATATAAGCATATATATAATCACTAAATCTTGAAAATCTCATATTGTGTTATTTTCGTAGACACAATCATTTTCTTATGATTACCTAGCTTGTCTCATAATAAACTAGTGTTGCTGCAATATGCATGCAGAAGAATGAAAATTCCTCTTATTCATTTTATCTTTGAGTTTGATCGTACCCATATTAAGTGGATATTATTAGTGCGAATAATCACACTATTATTTCAAATAATAGCCCTCATATAATATCGTATAAATTGTGTATTATTGCTGTATGTGTTTTAACTTATGTAATTATAAAGAGCATATGATTCTGCCCAGATATTTATATTCCAGGAAGTAGAGTAATCAGTGCAAATTAAGTATTGGTGTACCAGAACGCAACACGGATACAACCCAGTAGCATCTACTCTCATCATTCGTCAACCACCGATAAGTACTCACCAAGGAAACCCCTGAAGACAATACCCTGACGACAATCCAAGTCACCCAAGCATAGTACCAGATAACACCGTCTCAGACAATATTAGCAAACCGAGAACCCCAGATATACGTATATATCAAATAAATGATTACCTAGAGAACCAGCCCGACTGCAACGTCGTAAAACTACATAGAAACCGTCGAAAACTATCCTTAGACGGCAAGGTCCCAAACATTAAATCTTAAGGACCAAGAATAACCCTAGAGTCAATCCCTCAAAGATAATATATCTTAAGCCCCAAATCAGAGACAATATGCTGAACCAAGATCAAAAGCTTAAGTTTTGACTCTATCCAATGACTATTAGATGTCGCAAAACCAAACCATCCTCCATGAGAAGAAGAACCAAACATGGTCAATTTAATGGGAAATATAAACTGTACGTGCTAAAAATTTTTCCCAAAATGAAGTGTTCAGAGAAGAGAACCAACCAGTTATTATTGTTTTAATCTCCATAATTAAGCCCTCAATGATTGTGTATCATTTAACCGGGAATCAAAGACAATGCGTCGATCCAAGGCCCTAAGATCAAGTTTTGATCCTGCCATAGTTAACGTTAAATGTCGTAACACAGCCCTAAGTCCAAATAAAAGATAGACTGAATGTGAACAATTCACGGGGAACACAGACTGTACGAGTATTAGATTTTCCGAGGATAAAAGTGTCCAAGAAGAGATACCCAGCCCAGCGATCAATATACCCATTTCATGTAATCAATTCCCCAAGAGTTATGTACCTAGTAAACAATAAAAGAAGAACTGAGCGTGAACAATTTACGGAAAACACAGACTGTATGAGTATTAGATTTTCCGAGGATAAAAGTGTCCAAGAAGAGATACCCAGCCCAGCGATCAAGATACCCATTTCATGCAATCAACTCCCCAAGGGTTATTTACCTAATAGACATTTCAACATCCCTGTGACATCAACCCCTCGTATTTGACATGACAAACCACGCAAGGACAATTTTGTGCAATAGTAATACTTATGAACAATCCAAACGCTTATCCCAAGCAACAAGTGCCAAAAGATGAAACACCACGAAGACAAACCATAAACAATTAGCCGACACAGTAATTAGTTCAACGGAAACCCAAAATAAAGTGACAACGTATGTGAGTATTATAGACACGTAGAATGATGAAGTAAGTGTGAAGTCTTATATATATAACTTGCAACTTTAATGAATATTGAAAAACTTATCATAAAACAGATGAAAACAAGTATCCCAGTGTTGCAATCAGATATTAAGTTAAAAGATATTAATGTGTAAAACTTTTTTCTTGCAAACTATTTCAATTCATACATATCAGTGTGTTAAAACTTAGATGTAGTTAGATGTTTTTGAAGTCAGATAATTATCGTACCAATATAGCGTCAGGTGGAAGTATAAACTAGTATTAGAAGTAGCGAACATGTACGTTAAGTAATAAAGTAATTACAAAAGCAGAACTTAATTAGTTAAAACCATTTAGAAGTATTAGCATATCAGGTGAAGGAATTTTAATATTAGGTGAAGGAATAATAATATAATCGTATCATTATAGAGTCCGGTGGAAGTATAGTCAGGTATTAGAAAAGGCAAATATGCACCATTTTAAGTGATAAAATAGTCGCATAAGCGGATCTTAATTAGTCAAAACCATGTAGAATTAGTAGCATATCAGGTGGAGGAATTTTGATATTAGGTGGAGGAATAATAATTATCATGCAATCATATAATATAATGTGTTAGTCAATAGAAACTCTTTGGCCCTTTCGCCAAATAAAGTGAGTAGGTGATGGACTTTAAAGTAATGTTGTCATATATATAGTCTAATAGAGCAATCGGGGATATGGAAGAAAGATATAAATTTTACCAAAGCAGAGCTAATTCAAGTAATGAGTACCAAGATAAATTCTTTTAAAGAAAAATCAAAATTTGAAAGTGTAGAGAGAGTAGCATAACACAACGATGAAGACATCGTTAAGAATGGGAAGGATGATATGTAATGGGATCAATTTTCAAAAACCTCAAAATTTTCCAATTAATGTTACCCAAGTAAAAATAAAACCACCCAAAATATGAACCCAAAATATGAACCTGAAAAATTCAAGTAACCTACAGATCGAGCAAGACTCAAGCGTTCAATTTAACATAGTGAAACAAATGTAGCTAATTCAAACATACATTGTAAGGATCTTTCCCACAGAAAATCTAATAAATAAATCCGCCTTTGTGTCGCCAATGTATGCAATAAATAAAAGTTTGACCAAATCTTATATGACAGGCGACTAACAATGTAATTTAAATCTTAAGAGCTCGAAATACCAAACTATCAAGTGATGGTAAAATTTATTATACAAAAAAATAGTCCCTCGAGATGCAAAATATCTTTGTATAATATAATTGCATTGTTCTGGAAACTAAGTTTAGAACTATGTATCTCAATGTAATTAAATCGTATTATCCTTTATCAACTTTCACAGAAATAAATTATAAGTCTTCTGGAAACTAAGTGACACTCTGCTAACAAAATTTTACAATATAAAACTTTGTTTGTTCTGAAAAATTCCAAAGTGATATCTCAAAAGTTGTAAATTATAATTAAAGTTACAATGTAAAACGTTGTTTTGTTAGAAAGATTCCAAAGTGATATCTTAAAAGTCATAAATTGTAATTAAACCCAAGTAGCCCATTGGTATATCACCACCCAATAGTAATATAGGACAAATAGTGGAACCAATAGAATCTGTAAAATATACTTGTTAGTAACGCCCGAACGTAACCTCTGGCGAAATTGGGAAGAGTAGATAGTTAGAACTTAGCAGTTTTCGCGCTAGTCTTAGAGGAGTCTAGCCTAGGAGAGACTACTATGAATTTCTTGTGAAACGTATTATGTGAATTTATTTGCAGTCTATTTTGAATAAACTTTTGAGAGAACTTATTATCAGTGAATTAACTTTTGCGTTGTATTGCCCCAGACATCAGTTTTGTATTAGTGTCTTGTACTGCAATGTGTCTTTGATATAACCGAAGCTCTGTTCCGATTATGTGAGTAATAATAAATATATTACATTCTTATTTTATTCTCTCTATGTTAGTATTTCTCAAGATAGTTAGTCCTTGTGGCTCCACTCGCTCTCAAGGGAACCTGAAACTTTTATATCTGATTTCGACTCAGTATGGCCATTAATACAAGCTCCCCATTTGAACCGCAAATTTGAGCTCCCCACACCCGAAGTTCCACCACCACTCAGGTATGCCACTCACGAACCGTCAACTAAGAGTTTAACCGAAAATCACCCATAGAAATAATTAACTGAAAAATTCATATACAAAGAGATAACTTAAAGCATAAGAAAAAAAACCTTTTATTGATAACTTCTCTTAACAATTGAACCCCCCCCCCCATTAGAGAGCTCGCCCCCTGGCCAATACCTCTCTCTTTACATTAAAGTTCAAATTTTGTTCCGATTCTTTAAGCATGACCCCTTAGTCACAATTGCCGTTAATTACAATAAATGGCTCTGATGAAAGTACAAAATAAAAATTTTAGCTTAAAGAGCGAGTTAATGACTAGGGGTGAACCCAATCATATACGTAACAATTTCTGTTCGTTTTAAGAATTGATGTTGCTCCTTGCTTTCAGTTGAAAAAATTATTGTTTTTTTATTCAATTTCTGATCGTATTTTTAAGTAAGGCTGGAAAACCTGGCGGCCTCTTCATAGCAATTTCCCTTCCCCTATGAACAATTCCTCTATGGAAAGATCCTCCCACGTAACATCCCCCCAATGTCAGAAAAAGTCCCTTCTGAAAACTTCGGTAAACTTCCCAATGACCAATACTATATGTAAACATTGGGAATAGTATTGTAGTAATATAAGAGAGCGGACAGTACCCCCTTATTGGGTCAATTAAAGAGAGCGGACACTACCCCATTACGTTGTCAATGAAAGGTAGCAGGCAGGTAGAGCATATATTGTCAAATGTTCTGTTGGTATTTATGTTGCAATTATAATCAGCCTCCTATGAAAATAGTTGTGTTCACAGTGCAATGACTGAATTAAATTAATTTTTCTCATAGAGTCATGGTTTTTTTCACATACCGATGGTTTTCCTGGTCTGTTTATATGCAATTGCTGGTTATGAAATTCTATGTATTAAGTAATGTGTTAGGCGTGGTTTTTTTATGTTTCGCCTTGAGCATGGGCATAAAAACGCTGATAGTGACTTAATTTCTCAGTTTGAAATTGGCATTTGAAAAAGAATAATGAATTCGAACAAAAGGAATAAGGACGAAAGCTACAAGCAAGAAGTAAGTTATTCATTATATTCTTAGTGGGTAATGGGATTAATTATAATATGATTTATTGAATGGTTTATACAGTCCCCTTATAGTAAACGAATTGTATAGTTTTAAAATCGTCTTAAATTACTACTGAACTCATCATTCCCTTTAATATTTTTAACTTGGTATATTCATAAGGGGGGGGGGGTGTGACTTGGAATTTTTTGGGAACAAGCCGATGCTAATAAATCGTTCTTAGAAATATATATTGACCGAAACCCTCTTATATCGTCTTATGAATTAACAATTAAAGGAAATAAGTAGTAATGTGTAAATAGGTTTGACCGTGTCCAATGAATTCATGAATAATTTATCTGATGTTAGAAGCAAATGTGAGGCCTGAGAATACCTAAGGTAAAAGAATGATTCCATAGCCATCGGAACCAACATGTCAATGATATTATTATTTTCTTAGAAATACACTCTAGGCAATAGGTTGCAAGCATTTACTAAACCATTGAATTGTATGTGTTTGTATATCATTTGAAATCTTTAGTTTTAATAAAATACCCTCCCTACTGGTTTTTCTTGTACCTTTTAATTCAATTCGTGAAATATTTTTGAACCTGGATCTTCAGGGGTCGGTAAAGAGGAACATCAAAACTAAAATGTGCGTAACGCATTTACATGGTTTGCGAGCTTAGCTCGTGAGGCAAATCTTACTCATTTTTATTCGGGCCCCAAGTCCCCTATCCCTCAACCCCATCCCTACATTCCCCCTCCCTACCTCCCTCTACCTCTCCCCCCAGGCCCCCACCCCGAGGCCCCCAACCCAACTTTTTTTCACATAGTTTTTTTCAAACTTTTTTTTCTATAGTTAAGATCTGATTAAACATACATCTAGCAAAACAAATCGATCGTGACATTTTAAAAGTATAAAATGATGATTATATATATGAATCTGTCGTGAGTTTTTCTATAAGAAAAATAATGCTTCTAGTGACGTTTTATTTTCTTTACTTAGTTTTTTATTATTGAACTGGAATTTTACACCTTTTTTTCAATGTATCAAAATCATACCAAAAAAAGAATGACACTTTTGATTTAAATTTTAAATCACATTATTGTGCTTACCCTACGCCTATTGACACACACACACACACAAACACACACACACACACACACACACACAATCACACACACACACACACACACACACACACACACACACACACACACACACACACACACACACACACACACACACACACACACACACACACACACACACACACACACACAAACACACGCACACACAGAGACAATCCAAATATTCTTTTTCCAAATATTCTTCAATAAAAATGTTCATTTAAAAACGAACTTCACATTCATTTCTCAGATAAATGTATTTTAACACTCACCACCAACATTCCTAAGGATCAACAAATGATTTGACGCTATGGAGATACCGTTATTAACACCACCACCACAATTCCAATATAATCTCCATGTCGAGTCAGATGTATCCCAAGAACGGATTGGAAAGTTGTTAAATGATTGTTTTGAAGTTGGGAATAGTAGTATGCTACTCCCAAATATAGTGGATAGTTCCATTAATAAACCAAGTACATCTACAGGGGGTATGGCTCAACCAGATACCCGCAAATCCCAAGGTGTATTAGAGAATAAATGGGCTGATTGTCTCAGTCCTAATACCCTTGAGGGTTTGTTGAGTGAGCGGGGAGATTTTACACCCCTCAACATCCCCACCATTGAACAAATGGTGCAAAACATGAAATCCCAGTAACGTCCCAGTCAAGCCCGCTTTAATTTAACTGACTCTGCCTTGCACAATGTATATGTTTATAGGGCTGAGTTACGGGATCCTTTTAATTAGCTAACATCGGGTAGCATCATAACGGATTCGGTAGACATAGTGCACTCCTATGTGGGCAAGATTCAAGCCCTTCTTGAAACAGTGATTTGGGAGGGAGGAGGGAGGAATGGGATTAAGGTTGCCATCGCACAAAAAATTATTTATTTAAATGAAAATGCAGATGACATGTATGAGAGTTATTTACGTACTGAAATGATAGCACTTGATCTGGTCCTGAATAATTTTGAGGGTGTTTTTATGGAATGGGTTTACAATATAGTAACGAAATTGGATAATTATAGTGAGGTGGGTAGCGGGTCGGTGGTTTTATTTATTGGGAGTTTGGATGTTAATGTGGGTAAATTTAAAAAGAATTTTATTTTAAGAGATGGGAGGGGGCGGTGGGGGCAAAATATAATGAAAATTTAAAGCAGTGTAATGGTGTACAACGCTTCAATTTTGATACGGGGCTTCAATGCTTCAAATATGCATATCTCGTGGCAGCTGACAATCCTCTGCAAAAGAAGGCTATTAAGACACTGTTAGACGATTATGCAGTTAATGGCAGTCCAAATTTCCCTAAAGTATATTTTAATTGTTTAAATGATCAATATCCAGTAACACTTATAGCGATAACTATTTTGAGCGAGCTAATGCACATTTAAAGATTGTTGTTACTATTTTACAATATGAAACAGAACTTGAGGAGGGTGAGCACGAAAAGGGGTAATATTTCCAGTGAGGGCTCGGTCCATTGAATCGGTGGAACAGTGGGTTTGGCATCTTTACAGCCCAGCCAGTGAATCCGATCCAATTGGACATTTTTTTTCCAATACCAAACATTATTCTGGTCTTAAGTGAGGGTAAAAGGGGGAGATGAGAATGTTCTTATTGTCCGACATGTCTCTCTAGATTCTGGTCAGAATTTAAGTTAAATAATCATATGGAACGTTGCAAGCGTCACGGATGTCAATCTGTGATTTAAGAACTTTCAAAATTCACTCCAACAGAGTGACAAGGTGGCCCTAGACTGCGAAGCCGCCCTCATAGATGTGTATGATCCGTTGAATTCAAATCTTGTTAAAAAAAACATGAAGCCATTGCAGTCTCTTATGCTCATACACAAAGAAACTCGTGTAATTCCATGCAACTGGTAGAGGTAATTGAGAGATTGGGTGGTGAGGATCGTATGCTCTCAGCCTTGACAGCACTCATAAAAACAGCAAATAAATCAAAATAACGGCTGCGAAATACATCCTATCCAATGACTCTATCACCAGAGGACGAGTTGGACATTAAAACTAAAAAATGTGTTGGGTTTTTTAGGGGGAGTGTTTTGAGGGTAATGGGAAAGAGGGAAAGGGGGTAAGGGCAAAGGGCGTAAAGGGATGGTCCGGGACCATGGTCATTTGGGCAACCCGATTGTACCGGGATTGATTAATTTTCGTGGAGCGGCCCATCAATAATGTTATTTAAACGTTAGCCAACAATATTTTCTACCTGTTTACATGCACAAATCTAGCCATGATTTGAAATTTATTTTACAGGCGTTGGCACGATTGTAACGAGGTGAAGTTATAGATATGCCATGGGTAGATGGTTCTTTTTCATAAAATATCATACCCAAATCGTCTAAAAAGCTGCTGCTCCTAGAATTCAAATGGCAAACAATAGATAATGATAAAATGGGCTTGAGTAAGATCTTTTTTTAGACTCATTTAGCTTCTTCCCCAAATCCCTAAGACAACTCACTAAAGTACAGAAAAGCGTAGATTTTGATAGTTTCCCCCTCCTTAAGCACCACCTCCTTAAACAGCACTTTCTAGACGGTGAAATGTATGATTTATTAATGTCTAAGGGTATATAACCGTATGAGTACTGCAACTCCACCGCGGGGCGTTCTGAGGAACAATTTCCGTTTATCGCTTCGTTCTACGATTTACTTTACGATCGTCAATACACCAATGTAGATTATGAATTTGCCGAGAGGGTTTGGGCTAAGGGAGGGTGTAAAAATTGGTGGGAATATTCTAGATTGTACCTGGCAAGTGATGTATTGACGTTGCTCGATATTGTGTGTAAGAACACGGATAAAATCTAAGGGGAATTTGGGATGTGTTTGGGTTATTATTTTCCCACTCCTCATTTAGTGATGGATTTAATTCTTAAAATCAGTAAAGAGGAAATAGGCTTGATAACCGACTTGGATCAGCATCTATTTGTAGATAGATCAATGAGGGGAGGGTATGTTTCTCATGGATATCGTATCCTTAAAACTGATTCAGCTGGACAAGACTCCGGTTTAAAGTCGTATGCAGTTTTCTTATATATGAACTCCTTTTATCCGTCGGCAATATCTCACTACTCTTTGCCGTGTGGTAATTAAAAATGGCTTAACGATTCTCGTGCTTCAAATTTCTCCAACATTGCCAATTTGAGGAGAATGGACAGCAAGGATGTTTATTTTAGATCGATGGTGAAATACCGGTGGAGCATCATGACTCGGTGAAGGATTTTGTTTTCCCGTGCATAAGCAGGCCGGTGACTAGGGACATTTTGAGTCCACACAATATTTCCATGGTAGAGGATGGGGGGTGTGCACTGGACATCTTCAAAACAAAAACTTATCGCTGACCTTTATCCGAAAGAAAAAATTGCTGTACATCACGTTCTTTTGCGGGGGATAGTAGCCAACGGTTTCAACGTCACAAGGATGCATAGAGCCCTCAAATTTCACCAAAAACCCTATTTGAAAACGTTTGTTGACACTTTTGTCGGTAAACGTTCCGAAGCGAAAACGAAGGTTAAAAAGGGAATCTTTAAATTCATTCTGAACTCAGCCTTCGGTAAAATGTTTGACACTGTATGTAATCGAAGTCGTTGTGACGTTGTGATTGACCCAAAAGAATGCGCTCGAATCGTTGCCGATCCAAACTTCGCATCACTTATCATCACAGAGTCCAATACGGTCCTCCTGCATAGAAAAAAAAACTTGATTTTAGATGAAAATGTTGCAGCGCAATAACAGAAATTTCAAAAAAACTCATGTTAATATTCTTTTACGATGTGTGTAGGCGCCAATGGCCAGGGGAGGAAGATTTTCAAGTATATTACGGGGATACTGATTCAATTTTGCTAAGAGTTCGAACCACGAATTTATTGGAAGATTTCAAAAAAGGCGCTCACTTAGCTCTCAAATGGAGTTTACTAATTGGGAAGAGTCCATTTACCCGGAGCTAGTGAAGCGCCAGCCCCCAAATCAGTTAATAAAGTTAAAATCAGAGACGGGGAGCGACTTGATTTCCAGTAGTGAGGTTGCAGGTCTGAAGGTGGACTGTGTTCAAACACACAACAAGGTAATCAAAAAAGTCTGCAAGGGGGTGCCTAGACACTACGTGAAACATAATTCGACATGAATTTTTATAGAAACTGTGTGGAAAGTAGCATAGTTCCAAGAGTGAAACTCACGGCGATTCGCTCTTTGAAATTTAAAAACTACACAGTTTTAGTGGATAAAATAGCCATTTACCCCGTATCAGATAAAGTCTATATGCGTCCTGATGGTGTGACGGTGCTACTCCACCGACATTAACTAAATTCTGACCGAAGTGTATGTCAAGACTATAGACATCACATCAATCGGGAAAAAATTCAACAGTGGTTTGGTGGTTGGATCCTTTTTTATAGATGTTTGTTTTCCAAACTCAGCAGTGTTTTTTATTTTTTTCGCAACTCAGTAGAGGTTTCTTATAGATGTTTTTCCCAAACTCAGCATTGGTTATTATTATTTTCATTTTCTAGTAAGGTAGAGTCATTTGTGAATATTTTTTGCCTTTTTTCGTAGATAAAAATTGTTTTTAAAATTGTGTTTTTTACCCCGTCCCACGGCCGGCCCGCGGGAGAGGGGGGACCGGCCTTCGGCCTGCAACCGCCAGCGACCACCGCGATCTTTCGGGTCTGGGGGCCCTTTCCAATTGTGATAAGTGTTTTTAGTGTCTTTTTATTGAATAATAAAAACAAATCATTATTGTTTTGAATTTATTATGTGTTAGTGCCTTTTTCTTGTTTTTATATGTGTGTTTGTTAATTACTATGTAGTATTTTTTGTAGTGACGTTTTTATTTGTAAATGAAAAATATGTATTATTCTTTAAAAATGTTTCATTTTCTTCTTGTTCTCGAATCTGATTAGGGATATTACTATTTTTATTATTTATTTAAGGAACCGACTCAATCTAAAGTCATTTTTTGACTGTTGTATGATTTATGACAGTTGTATTTTGACATTGATGCAAGGCGACTATATATCAATTTAAAACTCCGTTTCGATCGTTTCTTTTCGGACCATCAATGTCTGAAAAATGAAACTTTTGACAAAAAATATTTCAAAATCGTGATAAAATGTTTAAAGAAAATCCAAAAAAAATTATTATTGCCACAGTGTTTGGCAAGAATCCTATGATGGAATAAAAATTATTGCCCCAGACACTATATTCATACAGGGACCTGACATTTTCAATAGTATTGAATCAAACTCTAGATTTATTATTGATGATCTGGCTGAATCCATTAAAAAATGGTCTCAGGAGATGATACAATTGTTCACTTTCCAATCTCATCATCAACGGATCTCCGTAACCCTAGTTTTATACAATCTCTTTCAGCAGAGCAATTGTATGAGAACACTTGCTTTTGATTGCACCTACTATATCATCTACAGGGTTGTTCATGATTCCAGTTCCCTCATAAAGTTAAACAGACAGGTGTATCCGGGCGAACCGAAATTTCTACTCTCGGCCTACAATCAGGCTACCAAAAAACCCTATGGCTATATTCTATTGGACCTGAATCAGAACACACCCGAGGGTTTACGTGTAGTCACCGATATTTTTGACAATGAAATTACTGCATATCCGCCTGTGAACACTAAAAAAGGTCGTTAGTTGCAATCATGACACTGAAGAAACTATATTAACACCGACACTTATTCACCGTCCTAGGTAATTCAAAACCACGACTTAGGAAGGCCCTACTCAAACATGGTTTCGAGAGAATTCATTAATCTCATATCAGAACTTTGTTTGAATTTAACTGAAGGCAATTTTCAACTGCCAGAAGGGGTTAAGCACCTGACAAAGCAACATCGCTCCCTTGCAAACTCCCTAGCAGCATCAAGCAAAAACGTAGGAAACGATTTTAAAAGAAAAAACTTCTTCAAACGGGTGGTAGCTTTTTTATACTTTTACTGCCAAACATTGCAGGACTTGTAAACAGTTTTCTCTAGAGAGAGAGAGAGAGAATGGCCAAGCCCTATAAATTTACTCCAATTGAACTCGCCCTTTCGCCAAAGGAACATTTCAAGGACAATCTCAATAAATTCATTAACAATGAGACAGTCGTCAACGATGAAAAATTAATTTTACTTCAAAATGCACTTCGCCGAGTCTACAAACATAAACCCTATCGTGAGAGACCACTAAATGTAAATGTCATTGATCACAAAAAGGAAATGATTCCAACCTGAACAAAAACAACAACAACAGCAGCATTAATACCAAAAGAAGAAGAAGAAGAAGATTTGTCTAAAGTTATGACAAGTGTTGCAGATCCAATGCCACATTCCTATCGTGAAAAGTGTAAAAGACTCTTGACATATCTCAATGAAAGTGAACGTGTTCAAATTTATGCTAATGAGAATCAAGTTATAATCCATGGCAAGACCTATATTCTATTTTATTTATTATCAGATTTGGTCACGAATCGTAAAAGACTTGTATCATATTAGAGTCATCAGCATAAATTTTTAAACTCAGCAAACTTCCCCAAAAGTCTTATTACCAATAAACATGTTTTAAAACGATGAAGGAATTTAGTCAAATATCAAAAGATGTTTTTATATCATTTTCGGAGAATACTAGCAAGGGTAGTGGACAATTCACTACGTGTTTACGTTCAAATTGGTTGAAGCATTGAAACATGTTTATGAGAATATTGGTGAAGTGGGAAGTTTAAGTTCACCCACCATACTTGCTCAAGTGACTGGATTTGAAAAGAATATTGCGGGAGAGTATCTACAGTATGAATTAAGTTACACTCTACATCGTAATCGTAGAGTTCGTGGTAATCACTATCGAAAAACTAAAGCCGTTTTCCCATTACAAATATTACAAGCAGATATTTTGACTCTAGATGAGATTCAACGGCGTTACAATCACCCATACAAGTACATTCTACTTGCAATCAGTGTTTTTAGTCGCTATGCATATGCCACTCCACTGCGGTCAAAGAGCGGTGACAAAGTTGCTAAAGCTCTTGAAATCATCCTTGAACGGGATTGCTATAAAAAGATTCAAACGGGTCGGGGTAGGGAATTTGTTAATCCTCTTGTAAAGAAGGTTCTATTGAAATATAATACAATCCTCTATCATAGTCATAGTCCAATAAAGGCAAAATTGGCCGAACGGCTGATAAGAACTATTCGACTTTTAATTTCAATATATTGCACTTTGAAAAATACTGCTGCTTTTATTAATGATTTTGATAAAATCAAGTTGATATATAATCAATGTCCACATCGATCCCTGTCCAACCCAACCCCAACGGAATTTCATCATGATATCAATACATTTTAAACTTTTATTTAACAGTATTCCAATGGCGGTGGTGGTGGTGATGAGAAGAAGAAATTCAATGTTAGTGATACTGTTCGAATCAATCGAACTACTAATGTTTTTAAAAGGATAATTATTTGTGGTCCACTGAACTTTTTAAATTCTCCAAACTCTTGGACCAAAAACCCATAACGTACAGTCTACGTGATATGAAAGATGATGAGAATCTTGGCGGTGTTTATGATTATGATTTACAAAAATTAAAAACACCGGAATCTATCAGATTGAAAAGATATTAAAGAGTCGTACTCCCAGGGGCATGAAACAGTTGCTTGTTCGTTGGCTAGGATACAACTCTGATTTTGATTCGTGGATATCCGCCGAGGACATACACAATACCCAAGGATTTTTGTGTAAGGTTTA
The DNA here is from genome assembly GCA_027921565.1 of Artemia sinica. NCBI lineage: Eukaryota > Metazoa > Arthropoda > Branchiopoda > Anostraca > Artemiidae > Artemia > Artemia sinica. Next base: position 49,454,146 of record CM051256.1, on the reverse strand, counting down.
TGTCCAACGTATCCGGCCGTCTCTACAAAGATTTGAATAAAACAAGTGATTTTTGGACGAACCTCTCGCCCACCATCAAATTCGATGATGAAAACTATGAATTTGCTCTTGTCGATTGTTTTCTCAAAAATACATATGATATCCTGAGAAAAGATCGCGTGTATGAGATAAAAGTTATACCATTCGATTGGTCACTCTTTGTCGAGTATGAATGGGTTGAAGCACTTAAATCTAGTGAATATCCCCATGTCAAACTAAAATACAAAGAATTTGGTAGTATGAACGATTTGTGTCGTACAATCAATAGAAAAATCTCTGTTCGCAAAAATTGTACATTCCTATTTTATTATTCAATGGAACACGATATGATTTACATTAGTTCACCCGTTGACAATGAAATGATTCATCTAAATGATAATCTGAGAGATATTCTTGGCTTTAAACTGAATATGATCAGTGGTAAACACGCTGGAACTGTTAGTGGGATGAATCCTGTTAGTTTTGCAGATTATCCACTCGGTTTCGCCTCAGACTCTTGTATATTTCTTTATGCATCCTTTGTGGGAACGTCGAGGGTTGGTAATTCAAATGTTCCACTCCTACGTGTTCTTGAACGAAAAACCACCCATGAACATGTTCATCACTATAATATAAAGCATCTTCAGTATGTTCCTGTAAATACTTCATATTTGGAACTCTGTCAGTTAACACTAAGACGTGAATTACGTGGTCCTCTGGCATTAACAAAAGTTTTGGCTGTGGTTACATATCATTTTTGACCCATTCAGCAACAACAAAATGGATAATAGAAAAACTATATTTGTGTGTCTTGATATTGATTGCTACGTTACTGCTCTCCATCCACGACAATTGGGTCATGGAATGAACTATTATAAAGGCCATTCGTCAATGTCGGGCTACGGTCTTGGTATTTGGTTTACTAAGCTGTTTCGCTCTGCAATACCTCTGGCTAAAAAATATATTGTGCCGGCTGCCGCGGGCTTTGCATCCTATACGCTGCACGATTGGGGCTGGTAAAGATTTTAAAGAAAGTTTTTCACAAAATCTCAGGTCCAGCGCACGATCCCTTGGTGAGCAATTCAAATCACGACAAAGTGGAAAAGGTTTTCAAATGAGGAGAAACATCTCATCACTCATCAGTCTCTACTCAGGTCAGAAGCAAAAGACACACTCTTGTCAAAGAAGAATGAGAATAAGAAAAAGAAACCAAGAAGAAACAACGTTAGATCGAAAAGGGATTTCTTTTCCTCGACTGAAATGGTATATCTACCCCACAAGGAATCTCATTCCACTGTCACCACATCTCTAAATCTTTTCAATGCAGAAAGTGTGAATGTCAGTGTAAAACATGGGTACTATGAACAATTCGATCCACAACAACCCCTCTCTGAAAAACTACATTTTTAAACTTATTCCAATGAAGACTACTTCATAGATTAATCATCGACATTTATTGATTTAAAAGTTGTGGTGAGGAAAAAGTCTGACAATCTACCTCCCTCCACTGTCGATTGATTATTCTATGAAATTGTATACTACAAAATCTATTTAAACAAATCTGTGTCTACATAAATGGAACATTGGTGAGCACTAGTAATAATCTATCAAACTATGGAAGTTATATAAAATTTATGTTGATGAATTCAATATCCTATAAGAGATTGAAAGGTCTGCCAATGGGCTATGACTATAGCTCAATTGTTGATACTGATGGTGAAATCACTTAGGCAGCAAGCAAGGAGTATCATTTTATTGGTAAACTCAATCATGAAATATTTAATATAACCTATATAACCTGAAATATTTGATGTAACCTAGATGTTGAGGATTTGGCCCATATTGTCGCCGAGTGCCAGCAACTTTCTCTATTAAGGGGAAAGTATCTTGAGGGTGGTAACTTGGAGTTCCCGGGGATCCTGAAAACGACTGTAAAAAGGACAATCAGGCAGTTATATAAATATGTAAATGAAGCGTTGACATCAATGAGTGAAACTTTATATTTATGTTATTTTTCTTGTGGAGTGTAATTAAGAATACTTTTCTGTATGGCCTGTTTTTTTTGGATTATAATAAATTATTATTATTTTTATTATTATTATTATTATTATTATTATTATTATTATTATTATTATTATTATTATTTTTATTATTATTATCATTATTATTATATCCCAATTGATTCCCCCCCAATGTTAAATTTGATATAAAGTTACAACTAGCTCCGTCAAATTTCATCTTGACAAAACACTTGATGCAGCACCCGATGCCTATGTCAATCTCACCTCGCCAATACTTCATGTCCGAAAACAACAGGTTAAGAGTTCTGTTGCTTTGGCAATTGAAAAACTAAGAGCCTCTGGAAATTATATCAAACTGCTCGTTCCCCACGTAATCACCAATCAACATCATATTGCCACTGGTTCAAATACCTACACCGATTCTTCATTTACCTATAGTGAAATTTCTTCGAAACTTGTAAAAAGTGCCAGTGATATAGGACCGTGGAAAAGTTCACCACATGAATTTGAATTGTTTGGACTTTCCTCTCTTGTCTGAAAAGTAAATGAAATTCCTCTCTACAATTTATCCTTTGATCCTATAGGATCCTATAGGACCCTATATGAATTGACAATGCAATCCCTAGATCGAGATTCTGAACTATATGTAAATGGTTTAACCGATGCAATGTTCGCGAAAAGTCATAGTATCATTGTTTTAGACTTGTCTGGTACTCAAGATATGAATATTGTCCGAACGGGTACTGTACGTTTAGAGTTTACCTTTGACAAACCATTGACAGAGAGTGTAACATTAATCTCATTTAATCAATTTGAAACCTATTGGGGAATTATCCCCGACGGTGTTGTTCTATTAGACCTGGTACCATGAACACCAATCAAATAATCGATGTATTTAACATGGATCGTTATATGTCCAAATCCAAATCCTATTGCACATCCACAGGTTTCCTTGAATATATTCATACTGCTAACAAAACCATTATCATTGTTAATAGTACTCCATCGACTGTGCAGATGGGGCATTTGGCTGTGCATCTTTCAAACAGCGAAGAATATATAATTTTTTGATCCTCTTGGTCTACCATATGCATTCTACACACCGCAAATCAAAAAATACCTCGAACGAAGTGGGAAAACAATTATTCAAAATCGGATGCTAGTACAAGATTTATCAACCAAAAGCTGTGGTTTTCATGCAATACTATATTTCATCTTTCGATGTCGTGACTATACTTTAAGTGAATTTCTCAACATTTATGTATACAGTCCTCGTTTAAATGACTTTCTAGTAAGAAATACCCTCTCAGACCTGTATAATATTGATTTCAGTGCCCTAGGAAGAAAGTGTCTAAAAACGTATGTAAATTTGTTTATCAATAAAAAATATATATGCACTATAAAAAAAGTCTTTTGTCTTCATTGTTTAGATTTCTTCTTCTTCTTCATAGTCATTTAAATCTTTGTCGCCATCGACAACGATTAGTGTTGTAGATTATTGGGAGACAACTTGTACTGATCCTTGCGTGCAAAGGGTTCATTTTCCACAATATAATGTAACTTCATTTTTATTAAATCTCCTTGTGAAGTCAATGACACTATTACGCTTCATATTGTAAAATTCACCTGTTTCTATCTCATTATCTGAAGTAATGTCGCACACAATATTCTCATATGAATAATCAGTTTCTGTAACAGCCAAATAAAAATCACTAGGTTTATAATCATTACTACCATTGTCCTCACAAAGATTACGCAAGAACCATACTCTCTTCATGTTTTTACAATTGAAACGTGCTCAAAATTCTTCCTCCAAAACAATTTAAATCCATGGCAATACCAATCCCTTAGAAATAAACTGAAGTCACGTTTAGGGTTTTTTCCAATTATGCCGGGGTACGTATTTTTCCATTGGTCACACCTATCCAAATGACAATTGGTGCATAGATATGCATTAGGATGAGAGTCACAAGTGTCTTTAAGACAGGTATTACAGTCCTTAATTTGTACAGCATATTCTTTATGCAATTTACATGGATTGCATAATCTCCACTTTTCATTATAGTCATCAATTTTAGTACAGTTCTCACATGATAACCAGCTTCCCAATGTATATAAACATAGTGAAAATGTGTGGTATATTTTTACGATGTTGTCCGTCTCACTACCAAAAAGAAACTGACTCACAATCAATAAAAAACATTGTCTTCTAGGAGGAGGAGGATTAATTAAGTGTCGCCACAAAAACTTATTTCTTATTGTTTTAAAGAATGAATTTCTAGGTAGTGGTTAAAAGCAGAATCACAATGTCATTTTGTTTCTTTTTAGTTATTACTTCAATAAATTGAGTAAATGCATTTGGTTCACAACGCATAAGCTTCATACAATAGTCCAAAGATGGGGAATCAGTTCCCATTATTTTGTTAAGCATATGTAGAGAAAATATTTTATGTTGAAGAGATAATTCCAGAAAGTCATCATCTAAAACTAGACATTTTTCCAATTTTACTAGATTCCGTAAGATCTTCTGTTTCTCAAATCCAATCATTTTCGTTCTTGATACTCCCACCACCAATTATATACTAAAATAACAATTGCATGTTTCTACTTTGTGCACACTTTCAATGCCTATTGTTCACCCCACTAGAGAGAGTGGAGTAAACGATCATCTAGAGTATCTAATAAAAAAATCATTATAAAAAGATAAAAGAAAATATTGACAGAAATGTAATAAACGAATATATTTTCAATCTCTTCGTGTTAAGTGTGTCAATCTATTTTCCTCGATGTGCTTCATGATAGCATTCAACTCTTGTTTTAGTCGTGATATATACATTACATTTACTTTGGCGGCAAAACATAATTGTTCATCAATGATATAACATATCTGCCAAACATCTGATCCCACTCAAATGTTAATCGGGAATCCTTTCCAATTTCAACTGCTACATTGGGGGCCCTTGTCTTCACAAGATCACTGTCAGCTCCTTCGAGGTGTAATAGTGTAAAACTACTTATTTTCAAAATATTTGAATGTTTTTTTTTCAATTTTAGACAATGTAAACTAATCAAATTCAATTTATTGACTGAGATACTAACACTGTATCAGGTTTCTCATATCCACGCTCAATGCCAGAGTAAAAGTGTCAACGCCTATAATCATGCAACAATGAAGAATCATGCCTTACATTATAACATCCATATCAGCCTAAAAAAATAGCTAGAATAAAAATCCATATATCCATACAATAAAACATCCATACAAAAAAACACTAAATAAAACACCAACCATACAACAAGACATATAATTAATCATACAGTAACTCAAATAATTAACCATACATCAATAAAAAAAAAACCATCCCTACATTAAATCCATACATCCATACAACAGAATATCAAATATAACACCAATACAATGAACAATAAAAATCCATATATATGAAACATCCATACAATAAAACATTAAATAAAACACCAAAACAATAACAGTCTATATTGAGAGTTCATACTGCAAACATCTCTTTTTGGATATAATCTCATTCATACAGTAAAACTGTTAATACAGTAAGACATTTGTGATTCCCTATGGTTTTTATTGAATTATTTTCATAATCGGATTTGGACTTGAAAATAGTTCACCTTGAACTTGGATTATATTATTTGACCTGCATATTACATTGACCTACTACATATATATTATGATTGGAATACTCGACTGTCCCTGGCTATGATAATTAGATTGTGCAATGACCAATCAAAATAGGAAGATTATTTTAAATCCGTTACTGAACTTTGTCATCAAATCTATCCTTGATGCTGTCAAATTGATCTGATTATCGGAAAAGCTGTGAGTTTTTTTATCATGGTACTATTATCAGTGCTAAAGAGTTTCTGTATAAGGAGCTGAATATTCAGAGCCGATGTGTGAAACATACAAAGGATGAAGATAATGTATTTGACATTTGTAAACAGTTAGATCAGGTGGCAATGGATAATTTGCCTGTTCCCACTTTTGTTATATTCTCGCCTTCTGAAACCCCAACAATCGAGGAGGCAGTCTCGGCTACTTTAGTCTCAAAAGTTAATGAACTCTCTCGGAAAATTGACGGATTTTTCGAGAGTGCGACGCATTCAGGCCCCGTTTGGCCTGCTAGAATTGATACCAACGTAACAATTAACCCTGACCCAGCTCCCACGTTTGCCTTTGTACTTAAAAACTGTCCTGCAAACCTGACCTCATCTAATACTCATAAGGACTTCGTCGATAACCTTTGCCCGGAGGCCTAAGGTGAAACAACCGAACTTAAAAAATTGGCTTCGGAATGGAAACTTGTTGTCAAGTCAAAGCGTGCAGCGAACAACACTGTCGAGAATACTAAAAACAGTACCTCAGGTATCTCGGTGAGTGTGAAATCCCCACTGTTTATATGGATCCTGAAAGGTGTACCAATTGAATATGATGAGAATCAAGTAAAATATCTTGTACCAAACTGCGTGAAATTTTCACAGTACGGAAAGTCCCGAGCGTTCAAGGTCTACTTTGAGTCGAAACGAAACCTGAATCAGTTGTTGAAAGTGTCTGTGAAAGTTGGCTACAAAAAGCTTTCTGCACAAGCACTTGTATATCTCCCAAAGCGTTGTTTCTTATATCATAAGACTGGACATCTGGTGCTTCATGTGATAAGACTGGGCATCAAATGCTCACAAATTCTGACAAGTCAAAAATTCGTTCAGTTTTCTTCCGGTTCGCAAAATATCTCTTACAACTTCCCTCTTGGACGCGCAATTCTTATCTAATTAGAAAATTCAGTATTGCTGACCCCATTATAGCTGTGGAAAAGCAATTTCGTGCTTTTGATTCCCGTTTAACGAAGTTGAACCGTCCTTGGTCGTCAGTACTGGCCCAGTAGTTAAGATGTATTTGTTGTGTTTTTTTTAAGTGTTTGTTTTCGCGCTTAGTGTAATTGTTGCAGTTTTTTAAACTGATTGATGATTTAGTCTCTTTTCGTATGAGTCCAGTTTAAGTGACACTGGTTATTCTCAATTTTGGTGTCAATTTTTCTCTGATAATATGTTGCGCATATTACTAATAATTTAATTGTTTATTAATTATCGATTCTTTTAAGCATGTATCTTTAAGTAAAGATGTAAAAGGATCCGTGATTGACTAATTTCCTTGTTTCTGATATCTATGTATATCGGAGTAAATGAATCATTTGCTGAGAGTGATCTGAGTTTAAGACCAGCGGGCAAAAGTGTCGTTGAATTGTTTGTACCGTTTCTTGTCATATTTACACTAGTTGATGATTATCTACTGTATATCTTTAATTCACTGAAGATTATTTGGGTTATCTTTTTTTTACCAATTGCGGCTTGATGCAATGATATTCATATTGCTTATGTTTGTTCAGTATATAGAAGCCTAAAAAAAAGAAACATGTCGCATACCTGCAGAGCAGTGTATAACTAAGTTTTTCTTTCTCGTTTTTGTAATTTGCTCTAAGAGCTGATTTAGATCTTAGCTCCAGCATTCGTCACTAAAAACCACATGTATAACTGCTAAGTTTATGTGCATTTCTTTTTTTTCGCTTATTGTTACGTCTTTTCCTTTTTTGTATGACGGGTTTTCCAATAAATAATAATAATAATAATAATAATAATAATAATAAACAATAAAACATCCATACAAATAAAACACTTTTGTTATCTTTATTATACCTTTCGTTGACACAGTAATTTCATACCTGCCCGCTACCTTTCATTGACACAGTAATGGGGCACTGTCCGCTCTCTTTAATTGACCCAATAACGGGGTACTGTCCGCTTTCTTATTTTACCACAATACTACTATTGGGCAAAGTTCATAAATTGCAGACCTTCCCCGGGGGACTGTGGGGGATTAAGTCATCCTCAAAGACATAGTTATTGTGTTTTCTAACCATGCTGAACAAAATGGCTATCTCTAAATTTTAATTGGGTGACTTTGGGTAAAATGAGCTTGGGAGTGGGTCTAGTTGCCCTCCATGTTTTGGTCACTTAAAAAGGGCAATAAAACTTTTAATTTTCGTTCGGTCGACGGCCTTTGGAGTGTCTTAATGTCGCCAGAGTGCTGCCGCCAGACGAAGTGGCGGTGTTTAGCTGATTTTAAATTAATTTGCGCCAATTCTTTATTGCGTCAACAGTAATATTGAAGCTTTTCTTTTCTCGCCTGGTTAAGGATTTCGAGTTTCCTACTTACAAAATTAAAAAAGTTTCGCTTTACAAAATTAAACAAACAAGTTTGAACACCAATAGTTTGCAAAAATTCCTGTTTAAACCCTGATTTAATATGGAACCATTTGCTAAGCGCATTTCCAACTTTAATCGCAGCAGTGTTATTCCCATACACAACACTAATCCCTCTAGTATATTTGTCTGGTATACCATACAAGGATAAGACCTTTGCTAAACCTCTTGTATCAAAAGAGTTGAGCACTTGCCCATAATCTATAAAACTGGGGACCAAATGTGTTTGATAATTCAGACACTTCTCGATTATTAACCCAAGAGGGAGAATTTGGTCGACATATCCTCTACCTTTTCTGAAACCACACTGTTCTTCTCTTGTGACTTTGTCTAAGGCATTTCTCAGTCTAAAAAGTATCATATTACTAATTAAGTTGCTACCTACAGAGACCAAGCTAATGCCTCGATAATTACAACACACACTCTTATCACCTTTTTTATATAGTGGTTTAATTAGGGTTTTCCTAAAATCGCTAGGTACTTCCCCTTTTTCAAAATCATATCCATAATCAATCATGAGTAATTTATTTCTAACTTCAGAACCACCATGTTTAAGAAAAAATTTTACCACTGTATCAGTACCTGGTGCCTTATTATTTTATATTTCTTTTAGTACTGTCGCTAATTCTTCCTCACAAAAAAAGTCTTTCTTCACATCCAAGGTATAGCAAACTTTTTTATTTTCCTCTTTATCTTTTCCTGTAACTCTGTCGTAGTTTAGAACATTCTAAAAATGCTATGCTCAGCTCTCTTAAACTCTTTTCTTATTACTAATTGTGTTCCATTAGTATTTCATTAGTTGGAATTTTTCACCCATATGCAATGATAAATATTTTAAAATGCACAGACAGTCGAGGCCTAACTGAAATTACGAATTTCTAGCTTGAATCTAATTTTGGAAAATAGGGTATTGCCCAATCTTGGACAAAGGATCTTAAAATTGAAGTATCTCAAAAATGGACAGATTAGATCACTGACATTTGTTGTGAAAAAGAATAATCATATTTAAATAGGCTTGGCTACAAGATTGTAGTCAGCCAATCCCAACCATTTGCATCAGATCCAAGATTAAGAACCTGCTGTCCTTATTTAGGAAGTACATTTTCGTCAAAACATTTGTCCCAGATCACACACTGTCCAAGTACTGAGGGTTTTACCCAAAATCCTATTTCATGTGGTTGACATAATCTGGCTGTTTCAGCCACACTCACTCATTACCTCTCTCACCACTCATAGTCATCACACTGACTTTCGTCAGTAGGTTCTACCTTTTCCCTAATGGCCCTCGTAGATAGTTGCCAACTGCAACCCAAATTAAAACTAAGTTCAAATTCCTTTTCAGTATCTTGCCCGAGAAAACTGTCTGATTTGTTATAAGCAATCACAGTCTGAACCTTTTTAGTTTCATTTTCACCCCCAGTGCTGTCATCTTACCAAATCTCTTTACAGCATGCTTCTTTGTTTCGCTTGCTTTTGTTGCTTCATTTTTTCTTTTCCACCTCTTCTTTGCCTTCCTTATAGCAAAGGCAGCTTTAATCATGGTCTTCACTGATGTATCAATGAGAACTTTTGTTCTGCTCTCCTTTCTTCCTTGAAGCATTTTGTTATTTTGGTAGTACTGGGATGTGATTGTACATGCTCAAGTGTGATTATCCTGCTAAACAATGGCTGCAAAATCACAGGGCTTACTGAATGCATGGGGTTAGAGGATGGCGGTGCAGGTAGAGATGTGTTTTAGTCTGAACCTTTTCAGTTTCATTTTCACCCCAAGTGGGGTCTTCTCACCAAATCTCTTCACAGCATGCTTCTCTGTTTTGCTTGCTTTTGTTGCTTCATTTTTTCTTTTCCACCTCTTCTTTGCCAGCCTTGTAAAAAAGCCAGCTTCAATCATGGTCTTCACTGATGTATCAATGAGAACTTTTGTTCTGCTCTCCTTTCTTCCTTGAAGCATTTTGTTATTTTGGTAGTACTGGGATGTGATTGTACATGCTCAGGTGTGACTATCCTATTTAACAATGGCTGCAAAATCACAGGGCTTACTGAATGCATTGGGTGAGAGGATGCCAGTGCAGGTAGAGATGGGCTTGAGTTAGAACCTCTGATGAGCGTTACAGCTTGCCACTAGCTTCATGGGCTAAAAAATACTTGGTTGGTCTGTATTTAAGAGCACAGACCTCCATTATCAAAACAATCTGGATTGAAAGGGGATATACCTTCCAAATCCCTTCTGGACAAAATGATGGTATGAAAGCTAAGGGGAAAGGTTTTTCTATCAGCCCAGTTGTAATATAAATGGTGAAAGTTCTTCAAGGATTCCTAACCATCCACATATCCATGGATTGGTTGTACTGACACTGGGTGGGTCAGAGAAAGAAATATCCAATGGTTGCATACGATTACTGCAAAGGGATGGTATGTCAGTAGTTTGACCCCATGCTCCTTGGCATAGTTTATGACATTTGGGTGAAGATGATCGTCATACTTCTCTGCTATGAGTAGCTTCTTAGCATCAGGAGAAGCATGCAATTGGTTTACTAAATATTTGATGTACTTTATAAAGATAGGACCTTTGATCTACCTATAAAAATAAGGCTTGCTATTCCTAGCATAGTGTTACAAAGATAGCCTCTTATTTAAGAAAATCGTCTTTCAGGCTTCCAAATGTATTTAAAAAATACATAATTACATAGTGGATCAGTGTTATAAAAGTTGCTCTGTCTATTCATAAAGAAATCTGTCAACAGGTGTTTCAACCTTGGAAGGCCTAGGCCACAGCCAAGCATGGAAATAAGACTTGTATCGGTGGGTGGGGGCAGAGTTTGAAAAATGTAAAATGGTATAAATTTGTGGTTAGATTTAGAGAACTGTAAACACTTTGATATTTCTGTGAACAAGGTCCCATAGGCTCTCCTGTATAAGTCTGGTGTTAAGTATATAATGATAAAAAAAGAAAATAAAAAATATTAGGTTTTGAGGGCAATTGCGGATAACAGCCAGCTAATTTCTAACTGAGGAATAGGCCCAAATCTGTTGTAAAATTATGCTGGTTCTTGAGAAAAATTATCAAAACATAGATGTTAGCGGTCAACAATGATCGCGCTGGCGACACGCCGTCGGCAACTCACCAGCGGTGGCACGTCACCGCTGCTTTTTTTGGCCCAGCCGCCAACGGTCTTCCCTTATCGGCACGGCACCGAGGTCTAATTTACTTTTATTTTGATTCAGTGGCATCTTCAAGAAGTTTTGGATTTTTTTTTAATTTTTCATAAAGTTGTTTCAACAATAACACAAAAGAAATAATGGAGGTATTTTTGTCCATAATTCATTTTCGACAAACTTTCCATTCACAACTGACTAAGCCCCCTTTCATGTTTCTATGACCGCCATTAATACATAGTGGTTTGAGAAAAAAAAAATTACAGTTCATTGCTCCGTAGTAAGGATTTGCTAGTGTGTTGCCTCTGAAAAATAGTTTTCCTTTTAAATTTATCAACTAGTTAGTAGTCTAATGGGGGGGGGGGGTTCTTTATATACTATTGGTAATGTTTTTATTTCATAGTTTGCGGGGGAGCCTCGTGTAGCGGGGAATTAGATCAGCGGTTCACATGGGGAGCATCTATTGATGGCCATACTGAGTCGAATTCAGATTGAAAGGATTCAGGTCCCTTAGGGAGCGGTTGGAGCCACAAGGACTAATTATCACAAGGAGAATTACTTTCTTTACGTCTTTATAATCTCTCGGGGTGATTTGGAAAATAACGGATCCTGTTGCAGGATTTATTGGATTTAGGTATGTTATTTACGCAGTTGACATATAGGGCCTTAAGGAAGCTTTCTCCTTTTAGCATATGCCCTCGATCTATTAGAATGGAGAGAAATTTAATAGCCCAAATTGTAGTGACATTATTATCATTCAGATCATACCAAATGTTGCTTGCGATGTACTCGGATAATAAGGCGTACTTGGTCATTGGGATCCTTTCTATTAAAATTTGGAATGCAAGGTTGGCGCTTAGCCTGGTGTATTCTATTGTTCTGGTCATTACACGTGCACTACAATTATAATGAACTAAGGTTGCTATTAATCTTAGGATCATTCTGTCGTCCAAGACTTTCCTTGGAGATTTTAAAAGAAAGTGTAGCGTGGGACAGTCAAGATTTTCCACTGTTTTGATAAGAACCCATTCTTTTAAGGAATCATTAATATTATCTATGCTATGGCTTTTCTTGAGTTTCCATGAGGTTATATTTTCTAGTCTACAACTACGTATCTGTGGCTGGCTTGGAAATCTTTTCATGGTTGCTGTTTCTTTTTTTTTGTATTTATTGTACTAGATTTTAGGTTAATGTAAGAAACGTACCGTGTAGTTGCTCGTTTTGGCGTTTCATTTAACCAGTGGCCGACGGTTACTCACGTACCGTATCTGCAAATGTGTTGTTATATAATATTTACCAATGATTACAAAATAAATGATTACTTAATAGTAATATATTTTCAAAATAATTATATTAAGTTATAGTAGTTTAAGGTATAGTAATGACTATGCAATAGTTAGGCACTTTCAATTTGATGATATTTGTTATTACATATAGCTGTTTACTTGGCCTTTTTAATTTATGGTATTTAACTTTTACTGGTATCCTTGGGTTTCTTTTTCTGTTCGAGTTGTTCTTCGTAAGAAATACCTTGGCACGGTGCTTGTCCACGAAATCAATTTAACCGCGTACCCGCCCCCTGGCAAAGTATTCCCCACGTCTCGGACGTCTCGTCCATCCTCATTCCGTATTCCCGTATGGTCATTTTTGTTAAAATGATTCTTCTAATGGTAGGGGTGAGGTAGGGTAATTCTTGTGGATCACTTTTCATTGAGAGATAGTTGATTTTCTCATGAGAGCTCCCTGGCCAGACCATTATGACCAATGGGATAAAACGCACCACAGGTCACAACAGCCGTCCAGCGGGTCGCCATGTTGTAGGGTCATTTCATTTAACTATAGTTTATAATTCTTTATTATTCACTGTTCACATCTACACACTGGGTAGTAGTTTCGCATAGAAAGCCAAGGCCAAATGGGAACGGCAATGGGATGATAATGACACCACTCCCATTCGTCTGTGGCCACCGCCGATTTCGTCGATTCGGGGCTGGGGAAACTTGTCGCTAACTACCTGCTTGTTCAGGGCTCTATAGTCTTCTACGAGCCTAAGGTCCTTGTTCTTTTTTGGCACTAGTATAACAGGGGCCGAATACGGGCTTATGCTTGGGCGTATAATATTGTTTCTTTCTAATTCGCGGATTTTTTTTTTAACCAATTTTTGTAGGGATGAGGGATGCGATAAGGTTGTTTAGCTACAGGTAACCCTGTGGTTTGAATAGAATTTTCATAGAACGGTATCAGTCCAATGTCTTCTTCACATGTGGAAAATATATCTCTAAAATTCCAGAGCAATTCACATAATTTTACTTTTAATTGCGTATCTTGGATATGGTCTAATTTAAATTTTTCCAAAAATTGGGGTCTTGTTAGTGGGTACCTATTCTTTGGATTACTAACACCAATGCTATTAACTAAGCTTTTCTTGGAGTTTTTCCATTCGTTTAGCTCGTGCTCAGAAATCACTTGTATTTCAACGAGGCATGTTCCCTTTTTTAATTTAATAGTATCATTTTCATGTGTATTTGTCAACCAAATAAAACCTTCCCCTTTCTCATATAAAATGATCTGTTCTTCACAAAACAGATTTTCGGGGATTTCTCTACACGGGGATGCAAACCAAATTTTGGAATTGTCATTTACGGGGGTGACCATTTGAGAGATTTGAACTGTTTGCATTGTTTTTGGGGGATCTTTGTTTTACGCACCGCGAATCCATAATATTTTTCTACCGAGTCATTTTCTATTAAGTTAAGATTGGTGCTTGGTTGCGTCAAATCTTCCGCTTGTGGGGTTGGCTGTAAGGGGACATTATTGAGATTTATTATCTCGTTCCATAATTCTGCTACTTTCTTTATTTCTGTTTGTCTATACTCTGGCATTTTCCCTATTTTTGCTTTTACTGACTTAATCCATTTGCTGCTTGAGTTTCTCCTACAAGACGAGAAACGGGGTACAAAAGATTTTATTCTACTCACTGTTGCTTTTCCTTTCTCCGCGCGTCGGAGAATAGGATCGGATGGATATACGAGTCTGTGGTTCGCTATATCTAATAACACTTTATTAGATTTTAAGAAATTAGCACCGATTATAGCCTCATATGGGAAATTCTCGCATATTATGAAGTTGGTAGGAAAGACTCTATTGTCTTTTGTCATATCTAGGCGTATGGAGCCTATTGCTTCCACTCTATGCCCAGTGACGCTAGTTAAACTGGGAATATTAAAATTTTTCCGTCGCTTAATATATACTGGTAATCTATTAAATACATTCGAGTTTATTATGTTAACCGATGCACCGGAATCTATTAGCGCTTTGAAATAAATACTTGCAACACCAATATCATTTAATATAGGTAGTATATCATTATTATCAGTTAAAGAAGGTACAACTACTGGAAGGGACCTATAAAAAATACTGTCCTCCAGGGTCCCGGTTAATTTTCTTGGGGGCCTGATTCGTTTCCCAGTGCATTTATTTGATAGGTTGGTGTTTGACATTGGGGCTCGGTGGGAATTTTCCTAGCAAGCTGATTGACATTTGATCGTCTTGGTTGCCATGTATTATTACGTGGATTGGAATTTCTTGTGCCGACGGCTCGCGGCACTTGTTCATTTTGCATTGACGAAAAATTCCCTCCCGTCGGGAAAAAATACCTTCTGTCATCATTCGTATTCCTGTTAAATCTAGTAGGATACACTGTTCGTGAATTAAATTGGTACATGTTTTGTTGCGTATTTGGATTGGGGAATCGATAATTATTTTGTCGGTTTGGGAAAGGTTTTGCGTATTCCAATCCTTGTTGGTAAGGGTTACAGAACGATGAGAGGCGTGGGGGGTTACTTCTATAACTTCCTGACCCATTGGCATTTAAGTTTGTTCTCCCGAACAAACGGTTATTAAAACTGGGAGTTGCTGGTGTATAGTTGTTTCTAGTCCGGCATTCCCTGGCAATATGTCCTTGTTTATTACATGCATAGCATACAATTGGGGGGTTATTTACGTAGTTTGCCGTGTTCGTGGGTACGAAACGTACCATTCTTTGCCTGGTAGGGGTTGAGGATCTATTTTGGTTCGGTTTTGGTGAATTATCTCTCGAGAAAAATGCAGGTGAAATTGCTCTTGATTGTCCCGGAGTTGATTCTCCCACATTATTTATTCTTGACTTATTGTGATTTGGCACAATCGTGTCAATTTCGACCATTCTCTCTACTTCCTGAACTGCCAGTTCTAATGTTTGAATGTTTTTCGATATTAACATTCGGTACAGTTTGGGGCTTAATCCTTGCAAGAAAGCATTTAGTACAATTTTATCATATAAAGGACCAGATTCTTTCCCATATTTAGCCTCTATTGATACCATTACTTTGCGTAGGTATTCCCTAACATTTTGGGTTTCGTCGAAACATACAGTTCCGTGCTTTAATTTGTGTGTTGAACTGGTTTCAACAAATCTTTCTCGTAACGCTTTTAGTAATTTTTCTATGGAGTTTATTGGAAGGTTGTTATCTTTCCCTATGGTGTTCTCTATTTGTTTTAGAAATGTTAATGCTTGCCCTTTTAGTCTCATTAACAACATTCCTACTAATGTTTCAAGTCCGTTTGAGTTACTTCTACGAATTGGTTTAATTGGATACTAAATTCATCTACGTCTGAGTCTCCGTTATATGAGGGAAGAGATTTTGAAATTTCCACTGTTTTGGCAATAATTTTTGTTTAAGCAGTTGTTCGTTTGGATATAGCGACATATTGACTAGTGTTTTTTTTTAAATAATTAAAATTTGGCACTGGTGTTTTTTTTTATATACGGCTCAAATTTGACACTTTCAATTTTCTCTTATCTTATGAGGGGATTCTATATGTATATATATTTTTTTTCTTAGGGAGTATACTATCTTAAGGGGACTAAGGCCTAATAAAATATTGCACTTTCTCTTTGTGTAGTATTTCTCAATGATCTTATTTAAGTAGAAAATTTTGTCCTTGTGTTTCGCTCCTTTAAACAGTGCCGCGCCAATTCTAATGGGGGGGTTTTCTTTATATACTATTGTTTTTTATACCATAGTTTGCGGGGGAGCCTCGTGTAGCGGGGAATTAAATCAGCGGTTCACATGGGGAGCATCTATTGATGGCCATACTGAGTCGAATTCAGATTGAAAGGATTCAGATCCCTTAGGGAGCAGTTGGAGCCACAAGAACTAATTATCTTGAGAAATATTAACATAAAGAAACAAAATTAAGAAAGTAATGTATTTATTTTTACTCACATTAGTGGTACAAAGCTTTTACAGGAATATCAATAATATACGAACATCACTTCACAGTCATGGACACTAGGGCAATGTTATAATTTGGGGCATATACAATGCAATAATCAGAACACTTACATTCAAATTGTATTCAAAGAATCACTATAAACTGGATAAAGACTAGTTCTAGACTAGTACTGGGTTCTTTCTCCACTGCTTCTCTACTGCCTCAAAATTCCTCAGTTCTAACCAAGTATACTGTCCACCTTCTCCCGAGGTTACACTCAGGCGTTGCTAAGAGTATGCTACTTGTATTCCTATTGGACCGGGAGTAGCCGAGCGTATGTTATCTGTATCCCTATTGGACTGAGAGAATAAAATACAAGTTGTGTATAATACAATTTGATTACATTGTATAACATAAATTCTGTTTTTGAAAAATGCAACTTAATTTTGCTAGAATGTATTGTTTCTTTTGTGGTATGCCAAATTTCATCTTAAAAATACAGCTTTGTATTATTACAAACAATACAGTTTTTTAATTACATTTTGATTATCTTTCGTGGTCTGCTAAAGTCTAACTTGAAAAATACTTTGAACAATGTAACTTAATTTCGCTAGATACATTGTATCTTTCGTGATCTTTTGTCTACAAAATTCTATCTTTGAATTTTTATACCACTGTGCCGTGATGTTTTAATTAATATTGACGGTTCAGTGATTATGATTTTAATTAAGTTTTTATGGGAAAGATTTTATAAAGGATTTTGTATACTAAATACTGTTTAAGATTAATGGCTCAATGATTAGGATTTTAATTAAATGTTACGTTTGTTTTGAAATAATTTTGAAATTGGACGATTAAGCTTTACTCGATCTGTGGGTTACTTGAATTTTAAGGTTCGCATTTCGGGTGATTTTATTTTACAAGGGTAAATTTAATTTGGAAGATTTGAGGTTTCGAATTTGATTCCGTTACAGTAGGTTTCTGCAAACCGTTAGTAACAAAAACGAAAGAAACAGAAAATTGATGCAAGAATTGTTAGTGACAATTTTGACGGTGGGAAAAAGCCTACAGATAAACATGCATTCTTCACTCATGTGGCATGCTATACTAAAAAAAGAGGAAATTAAATCAAAATAAGTTGAAGAAATGAGAAAGATGTGTGAAAAATTAAGAGAAAAATAGCAACACTAGCTTCAACATATTGAAAAGAAGCTATATGAATTTTTTCCACTTTTGATATCATTACCTATAGTCAAATGGAAACTTACCTGGACAGATTCAAAATTGATACATGTTGTGTAATTACTCCATTCATAGCCTGAAATGTAGTGAGTTGCCCAAGTTCCATTCTTGGTACATTCTCGAAAAGCAAGCTCTGCAAATGAAAATTTTGGATTGAAAAGGAATGTTGGAATACTGAGACACGTTTCTATTTACCTAACTAAAGCATGACACATAAAAATATATTTTTGTGGCTTGTTATTTTAACGCAATTTTTTTTCCATTATAGAAGCTTTACGTTGAAAATTTGTAAAAATAATGCTGCTGTAGAAAACTAGTAGCGCAGCAAATGGTGATATAAAACCTAATTTAATAAAAAAAAAAATAGCTAAAATTTGTGCAAATAGATATATCACGCTTCACGTAATACCGAAACTTCTTGAGAACCATGGTTATTCATTAATAAATTACTTTATAGTTTTAAGTAGCTTTTATATTTAATTACACCTGTGTGGGCCATCAAGTTTATTTCTAGTATAAGAAAAGAGGCCTATCTCCCCCAGAAGTGGAGTTCAAATCAGAGGGCTGTGTCAACAAATGTGGATTCAGTTCTCTGAAGCTAGGGTATAAAAGTATAATATCCCATAGTTCATTTAAGGTACACTAGTAGTATAGGCAGGTGTATGGGGTGTGCTCGAATTATCCGAGTAGCCCCTGAAAGTTCCAACGGAGATAATGTTCCCTCCTCAACGCCTCGCTCTTTACGCTAAAGTTTGACTTTCTCACAACTCTTTTTTTTAAGCAATAAAAAACTTTAGCGTAAAGAGCGAGGCGTTGAGGAGGGGACAGCCCCTTTCATATACGGGATAATTTCTGTTCGTTTTAAGTTTCATCGTCGTTCCTTACTTTCAGTTAAAAAAAATTGTTTTTTTTTTTATTTAATTATAGTAAAGATCGATGTGGGTAAAATGTGTTATTATTATTATTTTTTTTGGACCAGGGCACTTCGTAGCGAAGGAGTTGTCTTAGGAACTTCGAAAAGGACTCTTTCGTTTGAAAATAGAAGTTTTTTTATATTTAATTATAGTAAAGATCGATGTGGGTACAATGTTTTTTTTTTTTTTTTTTTTTTTGTTTGTTTTTTTTTTTTTTTTTACCAGGGCACTTTGTAGCGAAGGAGTTGTCTTAGGAACTTTGAAAAGGACTCATTCGTTTGAAAATAGAAAGGGCTAATCCCTTTTTAATAGTCGAAAGTGGTTGGAGGGCAACTAGTCCCTCTCCCACGCCCACTTTCCCATTTGCCCATTATATTTAAAAACTAAATGTTTCCTTAAGATAAAATCAAAATGAACTGTGTTATGAACAAAAGTAAAGAACTCCATTAAACCAAAACTGAGCAAAAATAAAATAATCTACCAAACGTGAAGCTACCACAAATCAGCATCGATAAATAAATGAAACCCAAAACAAACAAAAATTACAATAAATAACCGAGTCAAAATCAAAACGAGCAGAAATTAACATGAGTAGGGCTCAAAACCCTTATGCCTTCCCAAGACCAGAACATAATTTGTACTCTACTGGAAAAAATACAAATGAACTTACATTGTCAGTTTAATATAAATATACCGATATTTAGTAATCAAAATGTTAATATTATTTGATTTATTAAAGTTATAAAAGTAAAAACATTTATATTTTTCAGTAAAGTGCAAATTATACTCTGGCTACGGGAAGGCATAGGGGTTTTGAGTCCCACTCATGTTAATTTCTGCTCGTTATGAGTGTGACTCGGTTATTTATTGTAATTTATGTTCGTTTTGGGTTTCATTTATTTATCGATGCTGATTAGTGGAAGTTTCACGCTTGGTAGATTATTTAATTTTATTTTTGCTCATTTTTGGTTTAATGGAGTTCTTTACTTTTCTTTGAAAAACTTATGTCTTGGAAAAAGTTTTTTTAATTAATTAAAGTAAAGATCGATGTGGGTACAATGTATTTTTTTTAGACCAGGGCACTTCGTACCGAATTAGTTGTCTTAGGAACTTCAAAAATGGCTCACTCGATTGAAAATACAAGGGACTTTTGCCCTTTTTAATCTTCGAAAATGATTGAAGGGCAACAAATCCCCCTCCCACGCCCACCCTCCCATTTGCCCATTGTGTTTAAAAACTAACTGTTTCCTCAAGATTAAATCAAAATGTACTGTGTTATTGCTAATTCCCAATAAGGCATCTCAGCAGGATCCCAAGAACAAATGAGGGTATTATGTTCAAACTTTTGGGGCTACTTCTGCTTTTAAAATTTAAAGAAATCAAAATTCCGTAAGTGTATCCAAGCTCTCAAAGAAAGTAAACAGATTTTTTTTGCGAATGGTATCAAGTTTTTTTATTTCAGGTCAGCTAGAGCGCTAGAGGAGGTATGAAACTAAATTAACACTACTATGTTTGTCCGGATTTTTAAAAGGGTTTATCCTGCTAAAAATTGCTGAAATTTTTCTCCAGCATACAAATAGCAGGCCAAACTATAAATTCTTAAAAAACAAAAATATTTAAAGTATTATTTTTTTCCCTGAAAAGAGTATATCAATATAAAACGAACAGAAATTAATTAAAAAAAACTTTATCCACAAAATAAGTTTTTCAAAGAAAAGTAAGGAACTCAAATTAAACCAAAAATAAGCAAAAATATAATCAAAAAAGGGCTAATGCCCTTTTTAATAGTCGAAATTGATTGGAGGGCAACTGGTCCCCCTCCCAAGCCCATTCTCCCATTTGCCCATTATGTTTAAAAACTAAATGTTGCCATAAGTTAAAATCAAAATGAACTGTGTTACGAACAAAAGTAAAGAACTCCGTTAAACTAAAAATGAGCAAAAATAAAATCAAATAATCTACCAAGAGTGTAACTGGCACAAATCAGCATCGATAAAAAATGAAACCCGAAACGAACAGAAATCAGAGGCAACGCTATAGCGTTGCCTATAGTAAAGGCCATACGGCTCCAATGTTCTATTATTGTTATTATTATTTTTTCCAGAGGCAATTCATATGGAAGGGGTCTTCGTATAAACTTTTTTAATTAATTACAATAAATAACAGAGTCAAACTCAAAACGAGCAGAAATTAACATGAGTAGGGCTCAAAACTCCTATGCCTTCCCAAGGCCAGAACATAATTTGCACTTTACTGAAAAGAAACAAATGAATTTGCATTGTCAGTTTAATATACATATACTGATATTTAGTAGTCAAAATGTTAATATTATTTGAATTATTAAAGTTAGAAAAGTAAAAACATTTATATTTTTTTAAGTAAAGTGTAAATTATGTTCTGGCCTTGGGAAAGCATAGGGGTTTTGAGCCCTACTCATGTTAATTTCTGCTCGTTTTGAGTTTGACTTGGCTATTTATTGTAATTAATGAAAAAAAAAATTCCACAAAATAGGTTTTTCAAAGAAAAGTAAAGAACTTCATTAAACCAAAAATGAGCAAAAAAAAATCAAGCAATCTACCAAGCGTAAAACTTCGAAAAGTCAGCATCGATAAATAGATGAAACCCACAACGAACAGAAATTACAATAAATAACAGAGTTATCGAGATACTGCTGGATATTGCTGAGATGCGTAAAAGGGGAGTTAGTTGCCCTTCAATCACTTTCAGCTATTAAAAAAGGCACTAGCCCTTTCAATTTCCAATTGAATGAGCCCTTTTTGATGTTACTACAACATCGCTTCCTATAAAAACCTTATATACCCCCAGGACATAGCTTACAACCCTTGCCCTGAGGGCTGTGAGGGGGAGGGGTTGTCATCCTTAAACACCTAATTTACAAAACTTTCAACTACGTTGAATAAAATGGCTATCTAAAAATTTTGATTGGATGTGTTTGGGGAAATGGTGGGCGTGAGAAGGGGGTTAGTTGCCCTCAAATCACTTTCAAATATTAAACAGGGCACTAGCCCTTTGAATTTCCAATCGAATGATCGCTTTTTCAAGTTTTTGAAAAAATAAAATCAATGTGCATTGTCAGTTTAATATACATACACTGATATTTAGTAATCAAAATGTTAATATTATTTGATTTATTAAAGTTCTAAAAGTAAGAACATTTATATTTTTTTCAGTAAAGTGCAAATTATGTTCTGGCCTTGGGAAGGCATAGGGGTTTTGAGCCCAACTTGTGTTAATTTCTGCTCGTTTTGAGTTTGACTGGATTATTTATAGTAATTTCTGTTCGTTTTGGGTTTCATTTATTTATCATTGCTGATTTGCAGTAGTTTCACGCTTCGTAGATTATTTGATTTTATTTTTGCTCATTTTTGTTTAATGGAGTTCTTTACTTTTCTTTGTAAAACTTATTTTGTGGAAAAAGATTTTTTTAATTGATTCCTAATAAGGCATCTCAGCAGTATCCCAAGAACGAATTGTGGTATTATATTCAAACTTTCGGGCCTACTTCTGCTCTTAAAATTTAACTAAATCAAAATAGCGTAATTGTATCCAAGCTATCAAAGAAAGTAAACAGATTTTTTTTTGCGAATGGTATCAAGTTTTTTTATTTCAGGTCTACTAGAGGAGGTATGAAACTAAATTAAACACTGCTATTGATGTCGCGATTTTTAGAAGGGTTTTTGTTGTTAAAAATTGCTGAAGTTTTTCTCCAGCATGCAAATAGGAGGCCAAACTATAAAGTCTTAAAAAAACGAAAAGATTTAAAGTATTACTTACTTTTTCCTTGAAAAGACAATGTCAATATAAAACGAATAGAAATTAATCAAAAAAAACTTTTTCGACAAAATAAAATTTCAAAGAAAAGTAAAGAAATCCATTAAACCAAAAATGAGAAAAAATAAAATCAAATAATTCACCAAGCGTGAAACTACGACGAATCAGCATTGATAAATAAATGAAACCTAAATCGAACAGAAATTGCAATAAATAACCGAGTCCAACTCAAAACGAACAGAAATTAACATGAATAGGACTCAAAACGCCTATGCCTTCCAAAGGCCAGAACATAATTTGCACTTTACTGAAAAAAATAAAAATGAATGTGCATTGTCAGTTTAATACACATATACTGATATTTAGCAATCAAAAAGTTAATATTATTTGATTTATTAAAGTTATGAAAACAAAACATCTATATTTTTCAGTAAAGTGCAAATTATGTTCTGGCCTTGGGGAGGCATATAGGTTTTGAGCCCTACTCATGTTAATTTCTGCTCGCTTGGGGTTTGACTCGGTTATTTATTGTAATTAATTAAAAAAAAAAAAAACTTCCGAAAAATAAGTTTTTCAAAGAAAGGTAAAGGCCATTTTTAAGGCCATGCTCAGCAGATATAAATACCTGTTAAAATTCAAACTCGAAATGACCAGAAATTACTATTTTTACAGTATTTGTATCTGCTGAGCTTAAGTTTAAAATGGCCTTCATTTTCTTTGAAAAACTTATTTTTCGGAAAGCTTTTTTTAATTAATTTTATTCGTTTTTGATTGCCAAAAATTTCAAGTTTTTTAAAGTTCCTTATTTCAAAATCAAACATTTAAAAAAAATCGAAGTTCATCAAGTATTAAAACTGGTACCAAAGTAACAAAATCAAAGTGAAAAAATGGGATTGTGTAAACTTCGGATTTTTATTTTCTGATGTTTGAAATATTTTTAACATAATGGCTAGCTCAAAATTTTTATCGGATCGATTTGGGGAGAAGAGGGTGTGGTTGGGGGGCTGAGTGCCCTTCGGTCTCTTTTGCCTCTTTAAAAGGGAACTAGAACTTTCTATTTTCAATCAAATGAACCCTCTCTGAAGTTTATACGAGCATCCCTTCTATAAAAACCATATATACCCCCAGAGTTTACCTTACAACGCCTGTCCCTGGGCCCTGGGGGGTTGTGTCGGCCCCGTGTTTATAATATCTGATATTTGAACTATTTTTAACAAAATGGTCATCTCAAATTTTTATCGGATGGGTTTATCCATCCGATAAACCCAAAGGCGTAGAGGGCGGTAGGGGCTAGTTGCCCTCCACTCTTTTTTTTACTCTGAGAAAATGAACTAAAACTTTTAACTTTCATTCAAATGTCCCCTCTCTAAAGTTTATACGAGAATCCCTTTCATAAGAACCATACACGGCCCCAGGACATAACTTACAATGCCTGCCCCCCGGACCATGGGGGGTTGTGTCGACACCAGAGTTTTGTTAGGCCTATCTGACCTTTGATCTATTTTCAAAAAATGGCCATCTCAAAAGTTGTATCGGATGGGTTTGGGGAAAAAACGGCGTGGCGGGTGTTATGAGCCATCCGATCACTTTTGACTCTTAAAAATTGAACTAGAACTTTCAATTTCCATTCAAATCAGCCCTCTCTGATGTTTATACGAGCATCCCTTCCATAAGAACCATATATTCCCCCAGGGTATAACTTGCAACGCCTTCCCCCGGGCCCTGGAATGTTGTGTCGACACCGGAGTTTTTTTAAGTGACCTTCGAACTACTTTTAACAAAATGACTATCTCAAAATTTTTATTGGATGTAATTGGGGGAAAAGGGGTGTGGGGGGGATAGTTGCCCTCTGATCTCTTTTGACTCTTAAAAACTGAACTACAACTTTAAGTTTCCAATCAAATGAGCCTTCTCTGAAGTTTATACGAGCATCCTTTCCACAACAGCTGTATATGCCATCCAGGTATAACTTACAACGCTTACCCCGGGGCCTGATGGATTTTGTCGACACTAGAGTTTTCGCTAAGATGATCTTTGAACCATTTTGAAAAAAATGGCTCTCTCAAAGTTCTTATCGGATGCGTTTGAGGAAAATAGGATGTGCAGAGGGGGGCTAGTTGCCCTTCGATCTCTTTTGACTCTTTAAAAGGGAACTAGAACTTTCTATTTTCAATCAAATGAACCCTCTCTGAAGTTTATACGAGCATCCCTTCTATAAAAACCATATATACCCCCAGAGTTTACCTTACAACGCCTGTCCCTGGGCCCTGGGGGGTTGTGTCGACCCCGTGTTTATAATATCTGATATTTGAACTATTTTTAACAAAATGGTCATCTCAAATTTTTATCGGATGGGTTTATCCATCCGATAAACCCAAAGGCGTAGAGGGCGGTAGGGGCTAGTTGCCCTCCACTCTTTTTTTTACTCTGAGAAAATGAACTAAAACTTTTAACTTTCATTCAAATGTGCCCTCTCTAAAGTTTATACGAGAATCCCTTTCATAAGAACCATACACGGCCCCAGGACAAAACTTACAATGCCTGCCCCCCGGACCATGGGGGGTTGTGTCGACACCAGAGTTTTGTTAGGCCTATCTGACCTTTGATCTATTTTCAAAAAATGGCCATCTCAAAAGTTGTATCGGATGGGTTTGGGGAAAAAACGGCGTGGCGGGTGTTATGAGCCATCCGATCACTTTTGACTCTTAAAAATTGAACTAGAACTTTCAATTTCCATTCAAATCAGCCCTCTCTGATGTTTATACGAGCATCCCTTCCATAAGAATCATATATTCCCCCAGGGTATAACTTGCAACGCCTTCCCCCGGGCCCTGGAATGTTGTGTCGACACCGGAGTTTTTTAAGTGACCTTCGAACTACTTTTAACAAAATGACTATCTCAAAATTTTTATCGGATGTAATTGGGGGAAAAGGGGTGTGGGGGGATAGTTGCCCTCTGATCTCTTTTGACTCTTAAAAACTGAACTACAACTTTAAGTATCCAATCAAATGAGCCTTCTCTGAAGTTTATACGAGCATCCTTTCCACAACAGCTGTATATGCCATCCAGGTGTAACTTACAACGCTTACCCCGGGGCCTGATGGATTTTGTCGACCCTAGAGTTTTCGCTATATGATCTTTGAACCATTTTGAAAAAAATGGCTCTCTCAAAGTTCTTATCGGATGCGTTTGAGGAAAATAGGATGTGCAGAGGGGGGCTAGTTGCCCTTCGATCTCTTTTGACTCTTTAAAAGGGAACTAGAACTTTCTATTTTCAATCAAATGAACCCTCTCTGAAGTTTATACGAGCATCCCTTCTATAAAAACCATATATACCCCCAGAGTTTACCTTACAACGCCTGTCCCTGGGCCCTGGGGGGTTGTGTCGACCCCGTGTTTATAATATCTGATATTTGAACTATTTTTAACAAAATGGTCATCTCAAATTTTTATCGGATGGGTTTATCCATCCGATAAACCCAAAGGCGTAGAGGGCGGTAGGGGCTAGTTGCCCTCCACTCTTTTTTTTACTCTGAGAAAATGAACTAAAACTTTTAACTTTCATTCAAATGTGCCCTCTCTAAAGTTTATACGAGAATCCCTTTCATAAGAACCATACACGGCCCCAGGACAAAACTTACAATGCCTGCCCCCCGGACCATGGGGGGTTGTGTCGACACCAGAGTT
Source organism: Artemia sinica (assembly GCA_027921565.1). Lineage (NCBI taxonomy): Eukaryota > Metazoa > Arthropoda > Branchiopoda > Anostraca > Artemiidae > Artemia > Artemia sinica. The sequence continues at coordinate 49,427,771 of CM051256.1, read as the reverse complement.
TTGTTAGGCCTATCTGACCTTTGACCTATTTTCAAAAAATGGCCATCTCAAAAGTTGTATCGGATGGGTTTGGGGAAAAAACGGCGTGGCGGGTGTTATGAGCCATCCGATCACTTTTGACTCTTAAAAATTGAACTAGAACTTTCAATTTCCATTCAAATCAGCCCTCTCTGATGTTTATACGAGCATCCCTTCCATAAGAACCATATATTCCCCCAGGGTATAACTTGCAACGCCTTCCCCCGGGCCCTGGAATGTTGTGTCGACACCGGAGTTTTTTTAAGTGACCTTCGAACTACTTTTAACAAAATGACTATCTCAAAATTTTTATCGGATGTAATTGGGGGAAAAGGGGTGTGGGGGGGATAGTTGCCCTCTGATCTCTTTTGACTCTTAAAAACTGAACTACAACTTTAAGTTTCCAATCAAATGAGCCTTCTCTGAAGTTTATACGAGCATCCTTTCCACAACAGCTGTATATGCCATCCAGGTATAACTTACAACGCTTACCCCGGGGCCTGATGGATTTTGTCGACCCTAGAGTTTTCGCTATATGATCTTTGAACCATTTTGAAAAAAATGGCTCTCTCAAAGTTCTTATCGGATGCGTTTGAGGAAAATAGGATGTGCAGAGGGGGGCTAGTTGCCCTTCGATCTCTTTTGACTCTTAAAAAGTGAACGAGGACTTTCAATTTCCAATCATATGAGCCCTCTCCGAAGTTTATGTGTGAATCCCTTCCATAAGAACTATATATGCCCCCCAGAGCATTACCTACAACGCCTGCCTCCGGGCCCTGGGGGGTTGTGTCACCCGGAGTTTTCATTATATGATCTTTAACTATATTTAAAAACGGCTATCTCAAAGTTCTTATCGGATGGCTATGAGTAAAAAATAGCATGGAGGGGGGGGGGATTAGTTGCCCTTCGATATCTTTTGACTCTTTAAAAATGAACTAGAAGTTTAAACTTCCAATCAAATGACCCCTCTCCGAAGTTTATAAGAGTATGCCTTCCATAAGAACCATATATGCCCCCCGAGCAAAACATACAACGTCTGCCCCGGGTCCTGGGGGGCTGCGTTGACACAGGAGTTTTTCTTATCTGATCTTTGAACTATTTTTAACGAAATGGCCATACGTAAAGGAGTTTTTGCTATATGATCTTTGAAGTATTTTTAACAAAATGGCTACCTCAAATTTTTTATCAGATGTATTTGGGAGAAAAGGGCTTGGGGGGGGGCTATTTGTTCCCCTATCACTTTTGACTCTTAAAAAGGGCATTAGAACTCTTGATTTCCAATCGAATAGGCCTCTTTGAAGTTTATACGAAGACCCCTTCTACACGAAGTGCCACTAGGAAAAGAATAAATGGAGTGTTGGGGGAGGCTAGCTGCCCTCCGATCGCTTTTGACTCTTAAAAAGTGAGTTAAAACTTTCAATTTCCAATCAAATGACCCCTCTCTGAAGCTATACGAGTATTACTTCCATAAGAACCATATATGCCCCCAGGGTATAATTTATAACCCATGCCCTGAAGATTGCGGGGGCAGTGTTCTGCTCAAAGATATAATTTCCAGAAATTTCAACTACGTTGAACAAAATGGCTATCTCAAAATTTTGATTGGATGTGTTTGGGGAAATAGTGGGCGTGGAAGGGGTGTTAGTTGCCTTCCAATCACTTTTGACCGTTAAAAAGGGCACTAGCCATTTAAATTTTTCAATTAAATGAGCCCTTTTTGAAGTTTCTACGACAACGCTTTCTATAAAAGCCCAGGGCATAACTTACAACCCTTGCCCTGAGGGCTGTGGGGGGTTGTCATCCTCAAAGACATAGTTTCCAAAATTTTCAACTACTCTGAACAAAATGACTATCTCAAAATTTTGATTGGATGTGTTTGGGGAAAAGTTGGGCGTGAGAGGGGGGTTAGTTGCCCTCCAATCATTTTCGAATATTAAAAAGAGCACTAGCCATTTGAATTTCCAATCGAATGAGCCCTTTCTGAAGTTTCTACGACAAAACGTTCTATAAAAATCTTATATGCCTCCAAGGCATAACTTACAACCCGTGCCCCGAGGGCTATGGGGGGACTGTCCTCCTCATTAACATAATTTCCATCTGGAAATCAACTACGCTGAACAAAACGGCTATCTCAAAATTTTGATTGGATGTGTTTGGGGAAATGATGGGCGTAGAAGGGGTGTTAGTTGCCTTCTAACCACTTTTGACCCTTAAAAAGGGCACTAGAACTCTCGATTTCCAATCAAATGAGCCTCCTTTGAAGTTTATACGACGACTCCTTCCATATGAAGTACCTCTGGGGAAAAAAAAATAAATAAAACAATAATAATAAAACATTGGAGCCGTATGGCCTTTACTATAGGCAACGCTATAGCGTTACCTCTGATTTCTGTTCGTTTTGGGTTTCATTTATTTATCGATGCTGATTTGTGGTAGTTTCACGCTTGGTAGATTATTTGATTTTATTTTTGCTTATTTTTGGTTCAATGGAGTTCTTTACTTTACTTTGAAAAACTTATATAGACTTATACAAATAGCAAAATTCCTCCTACATTTGAACAGAGGGGGTGGTCATGAGGACGAATTCTTATGAATTAGGAGGGATTATTAATTTTCAAAAGGTCACAATTCTGGGCTTGGATCCCTGTTACAGAAATTACATCAATTTTATGCATCTAAGAGTGGGCCTCTAGTTCCATCAATTTGTCGAAACTCGAGGTTTCAGCGTTCGTAACGAGGAACATAGGGAAGGTCAAAAACGAGCTATAGTAAAAAGCTAAGAAAAAAAATGCAACAAAAATTGTTTTTATAAATTAGCTTGACATAGCCTACCTTGATTTAAACACCAACAGTTTAGAAAGAACAGAATATAAAACTATTCTTTTAAAAACGATATAAAAAAGCTGTTGTCCAAGACTACGGGTAATCGAACGTTTTGACTGAATGTTTGAATTCTTCCTAAAATTTTAAATCCAATCCAATATTTTAGTTCTTAAGCAGAAAACTAAAAATAACCGTAAAAAATATTTCTACAATTAACTCACAATAGCTATCTCAACTAAAAATCAAACTTTTTCTATTAATAAGTGTCAACATCATTTATTTTATTTAGTATTTTTATTAGGGCATTAATTAAAAAACATTTTCAATTAAAAGGCTCTTTCAAAGAAAAACAGAAGGTAAGCAGAAACAAAATCAGGTGGTAATTCAAGTGTTAAACGAACATAAATCAGTATAAGAAATAAATGAAACGTGAAATGAACAGAGATTACAATAGATAAACAAGTTATAGATAGTCAATTTAAAATAAGCAGAAACTATCCCAAAGAGGACTAGAGCTAACGCCTCTATGCCATGTAAAGACATCACTTACACTTTACTGGAAACTGGAAACAGTTCTGATTTTGATTTGTGAGTTTTGTTTGTCATAGCATTCAAAAAAAAAAAAAAAAAAAAATTAGTCACCATATTAACCAAGATTACTTAAAATATTTAATGAATACAAATTGATAGTTCGATAGAAACAGTAGTGGTAGTTTTAGTTGTAGTGGTGAGTAGTAGTAGTAGTATTAGTAGTAATAGAGGTAGTAGTGGCAGTAGTAGTAGTAGCAGTAGCAGTAGTAGTAGTAGTAGTAGTAGTAGTAGTAGTAGTAGTAATAGAGGTAGTAGTGGCAGTAGTAGTAGTAGTAGTAGCAGTAGTAGTAGTAGTAGTAGAGTAGTAGTAGTAGTAATAGTAGTAGTAGTAGTAGTAGTAGTAGTAGTAGTAGTAGTAGTAGTAGTAGTAGTAGTAGTAGTAGTAGTAGTAGTAGTAGTAATAATAATAATAGCAGTAGTTGTAGAAGTAGTAGTAGTGGTCATAGTAGTAGCATTAGCAGTAGCAGAGCAGTAACAGTAGTAGTAGGAGGAGGAGGAGGATCCTTACACTCTACCATAAGTCTCTAAATTTTTTCTATTTTGCATTCACATTTTGATTTCTTTTTTATCTATTCCATACAATTAAGAATTACCTATACTTAATATTCCGTTTGTAATCGTCATTCGCTAGTCTTTCTCTGTCATTAGCTAGATGAACTTCGGAAGCATTTTTCGTACTGAGTGAATGTACTTTTGAAATCTTGTGCATTTTAAATTGGTCAAAGGTAAGACTGCTTTGCCAAAATCTGCGTCAAAAATTCTATGGCTTTATTCTTAAAACAGGTAATGCCCTTGATGAATAAAAGGGCCTCGGCAAAATTTTGAAGAAGGCAGGCCCACTCGGCCCACTCCTTGATCCGCTGGTGCCTTCAAACCCCCTCAATAATAGTTTCATTTGTTAAGTATTGAAAACAAAATACTTTAATAACTTTTTTTTTTATCATTGTAAAGTTGGGACACAGGAAACTGTTCATACCCCCATGAATATTTGTTTTTATTTTCTATCAAACAGTTCGTGGTAAAGAACTGTAAGTAAGGAGCGACCCGGCTCAATGGTAACCGAAACTCTAGAAAACGGGTTTTTGATACCAATAGATATATCAAAAGAATTAGATTTCAATGCTGATTTCAAATATATAACTTTCATCAAGTTTAGTGCTACCCATCAAAAGTTACGCGCCTGAGAAAATTTGGCTCATTTTCAAAAAAAGGGGGAAAGACCCCTAAAAGTTATAGAACCTTAATGAAAATCACACCATCATATTCAGCGTATCAGAGGACCCTACTGTAGAGGTATCAAGCTCCTATCTACAAAAATGTGGAATTTTACATTTTTTGCCAGAAGAAAGATCACGGATGCGTGTTTATTTGTTGTTTTTTTTTTTTCCAGGGGTGATCGTATCGACCCAGTGGTCCTAGAATATCGTGGAAGGGCTCATTGGAACGGAAATTAAAAGTTCTAGTTCCCTTTTTAAGTGACCAAAAAAATGGAGGGCAACTAGGCCCCCTCCCACGCTTATTTTTTTTCCAAAGTCACCCGATCAAAATTTTGAGATAGCCATTTTGTTCAGCATGGTCGAAAATATGATAAATATGTCTTTTAGGATGACTTAATCCCCCGAAGTACCCAGAGGGAGGGCTAAAAGTTATGAACTTTACCCAATGTTAACATATAGTATTGGTTATTCGGAAGTATACAGAAGTTTTCAGGAGGTTTTTTTTCTGGTAGTGGGAGGGAAGGGTGGGTCGGGGGTTATGTTGGAGGATCTGTTCATGAAAGAAGTTTTCATGGGGGAAGGGAAATTGCCATGAAGGGGGCGCCGGACTTCCCAGCATTATTTATTGGTTATTGGGAAGTATACAACCATTTTCAGGAAGGATTTTTTCTGGAGGGGGGGCTAGAGGAGGGGGTTACTCTGGAGAATATTTCCGTAGAGGATGTTTCTTTGGGGTAAGGGACATTTCTATGAAGGGGGTGCCGGATTTCCAAGCATTATTTAAAAAACGATCAGAAATTAAATTAAAAAAAGCAAGTTTTTTCAACTGAAATGTAAGAAGGAATATTAGAACTTAAAACGAACAGAAATTATAACGTATGTGAGGGGGTTCTCCCCCAAGTCAATACCTCGCTCTTTACGCTACAGTTTTTTTTAGTGCTTTCAAAAGAGCTATCTATTCTAATTAAACGGCCTTTGTGATTCAGGGGTTTGTGAATAAAAATTTTTTTTAACTTTTAACGTAAAGAGCGTGGTATTGACTAAGGGGAGAACCCCCTCATATACGTAATAACATATACGTAATAAAAAAAAAAACAATAAAAAAACAAGCGATACGGCTCAATAGTAATCGAAACTTTTAAAAACGGAATTTTGATGTCAATAAATGTATCAAAAGAATGTGTTTATAATGCTGATTCTAAATATATAAATTTTATTAAGTTTAGTATTACTCATCAAAGGCTACGAGCCTGAGAAAATTTACTCGATTTTTTAAAGAGGGGGGAAACATCTCCTACAAGTGAAAGAATTTTAATGAAAATCACACCGTCAGATTCAGCGTATCAGAAAACCCTATTACATAGGTTTCAAGCTCATATCTGCAAACATCTGCAACTTTGTATTTTTTGCCAGAAGAAAAATATACGAATATAGAAGTTAGTTACGTAAGTTAATTTGTAAAGACATCCATTTAGCAAAAGAAAAGTAAAATTTTTATGCAAATAAAAGCTGCATTAACTAAAAAACGATCAGAAATTAAATAAAAAAAAACAAGTTTTTTTAAACTGAAAGTAAGGAGCGACATTAAAACTTAAAACGAACAGAAATTATTCCGTATACGAAAGGGGCTGTCCCCTCCTCAACGCCTTGCTCTTTACGCTAAAGTTTGACTCTGTCTCACAACTTTGTTTTTTAAAACAATAAAAAAATTTAGCGTAAAGAGCGAGGCGTTGAGGAGGGGACAGCCCCTTTCATATACGGAATAATTTCTGTTCGTTTTAAGTTTTAATGTCGCTCCTTACTTTCAGTTTAAAAAACTTGTTTTTTTTTATTTAATATATTTTAAACAATCAGTCTCACTTCATTGACTTACTAGATAAACATATTGCCTCAAAATAAACAGTATTTGTTTTAAAGTTTTATTTAAGCATCAATTGTTTATACTTTGAATGAGACAGAACCAAAAGAAAAAGTGTTTACAAATAATGAGTGTTCTTAACGAAGTAAACAGGGGCATCAATTCAGGGAAATGTGGGGGGCTTTAAAATGTGTTTTTAAAACTTAGGAGGCGATTCTGTTGTTTTTTCTTTCAAATGTTCTTAATGAAAACACAATACAAAAGTATTTTCAATGAAAATAGTAAAAAAAAAATCAAAGCGGATAATGGGAGTGAGCACCAAACCTAGGGGCAATTGATCCCCCCCCTCCAAACAGCCTCACTGTGTCGTGATTGACGACAGCCTTTTTGAGGGAGAAGAATATAAAGGCTATTTTTGCAAACCATGATTAGAACGGTCATTTTTTTTTCATTTTTTTTTTTTTTTACTGTCAATCTTATATCAGACTAAAAATAAAATTTTGAAACATTAATCATTTCAGTAGAGTTCTAATGCATCCCAATCTCTGGACAATTTCATAAGCCAGTTGCTCTACTCTTATTTGTGATTAAATAAAAAAAAACAAGTTTTTTTAACTGAAAGTAAGGAACGACGTTAAAACTTAAAACGAACAGAAATTATTCCGTATATGAAGGGGGCTGTCCCCTCCTCAACGCCTCGCTCTTTACGCTAAAGTTTTTTAATTGTTTAAAAAAATAGAGTTGTGAGAAAGTCAAACTTTAGCGTAAAGAGCGAGGCGTTGAGGAGGGGACAGCCCCCTTCATATACGGAATAATTTCTGTTCGTTTTAAGTTTTAACGTCGTTCCTTACTTTCAGTTAAAAAAACTTGTTTTTTTTTATTTAATTTTTGAACGTTTTTGAATTAATGCAGGTTTTGATTTTGGCTCACCGTACATGAATAATTAAAACAAAATTTGCATATTATATTTGGTTAAATGGCTTTCTTGAAACTTGTTTAATTTTATTTACGAACGTTTTTATTAGTAATAAATATACGTAACTTAGAATTAACTTACGTAACGAACTTCTATATTCATAAATTTTTAACACGTATATTAGGGGGTTCGCCCCCTAGTCAATACCCTGCTCTTTAAACTATAGTTCGAATTTTTTTTCCAGTTCTTTAAAAATGACCTCTTAATCACAATCAGTTGATCAGTTGAAAAACTTGTTTTTTTTTTATTTAATTCCTGATCTTTTTCTTTAATAATGCTGGGAAATCCGGCGCCCCCTTCATAGCAATGTCCCTTCCCCCATGAAAACTTCCTTCATGGAAAGATCCTTCCATATAGCCCCCGAGCCTCTCCTTCCCCCAACTACCAGAAAAAATCTCCTCTGAAAAAGTCTGTATACTTCCCAATAACCAATACTATATGTTAACATTGAGTAAAGTTCATAACTTTCAGCCCTCCCCCTGGGGACTTTGGGGGATCAAGTCATCCTAAAAGACATTTTTATCATATTTTCGACCATGCTGAACAAAATGGCTATCTCAAAATTTTGATCGGGTGACTTTGGGAAAAAAATGAGCGTGGGAGGGGGCCTAGTTGCCCTCCATTTTTTTGGTCACTTAAAAAGGGCACTAGAACTTTTAATTTCCGTTCCAATGAGCCCTCCCACGATAATCTAGGACCACTGGGTCGATACGATCACCCCTGGGAAAAAAAAAAAAAAACAAACAAACAAACAAATAAACACGCATCCGTGATCTTTCTTCTGGCAAAAAATGGAAAATTCCACATTTTTGTAGATAGGAGCTTGAAACCTCTACAGTAGGGTTCTCTGATACGCTGAATATGATGGTGTGATTTTCATTAAGGTTCTATAACTTTTAGGGGGTCTTTCCCCCTTTTTTCGAAAATCAGCCAAATTTTCTCAGGCACGTAACTTTTGATGGCTAAGATTAAACTTAATGAAACTTATATATTTGAAATCAGAATTAAAATCTGATTCTTTTGATGTATCTATTGGTATCAAAATCCCGTTTTTTAGAGTTTCGGTTACCATTGAGCCGGGTCGCTCCTTACTTACAGTTCGTTACCACGAACTGTTTGATAATTTTGTCTCTTGTAAGATTCATTTGATTATTCATTTTAGTTCTTGGTTGTTTTTGTCTTCATTCCATCATTCATGGTAACTTCTGCTCGTTTTAAGTATGGCTTATTACTTGATTTCATTTCTGCTCACTTTAGGCTTTAATATCTCTCTACTTTCTTTATAAAACTTTTCGTTTCGAATATATTTTTTAAATTAATTCCAAGAACAAAGGAGTTTTACTTCCACAAAATTTGAACAAGGTACTGGAACACATGCACTTTTGAAGATATGGACACCAGGACGTGCAGCAATCAAGTTGAATGATCTCCTTTTTAGCAACCACCTTTCGTCGTCTAACTTCCACCTGGTGGAAGTTTTAATATGAATGATCTTGGCACAAAACTAAGTTACAGAGTTTCCGATCTTGTAAAATTTAACTCTCAGCATTCTCTGCGGTCAAATCTGGTGTTACAACTAGAATTTCAATTACGTTGTAAAGGAGTTTAAGCTACAAATCATTGTCAAAGCAGAACATTATTGCAAGAGAATATCAAATAGCTTGACCATTCAAAAAGGGAATGGATATGAAGTGAAATAAACCCTTGATTTATGTATTTTACCCTGTTTTTGTCCCCCATGTTGCCCAGACATGTTTCATAGGATTTGCATCTATATTCTCGTCCATGAATATTGTCTTCAGTCAGCCCTTGGTCACAAGTAAACCTTAAACCATCCAGACAAGTTTTTGAACCTAAACAGTCCTTTTTAATGTGCTAAAATTCTTGAAAATCTTAAGAATAATGTTTTAAGCAGGGACCCCCTGAAACCCTCCACTTCTGCATTCAGCCTTTTATACCCACTCACAATGAAACATATTAAATTGTGTTTGACTGTTCACCTCGCTACCGAGACGTTAATAAATTCTAGTTCCCATAGAGATTTAAAGTGCAAAAGCAAATAGCCTGACCGAAGACAAAACATTCTTAGCCATTCCCGTCCCCTAGAATCCCCTCGTGTCCCCCTCCTTCTCCACTCTATCAAACGTTTCAATTCCACCCTCCAAAAATTTGCAGAGATATTATAGATATGCCATTTTGATAACCTGCATTTAGAGAGAGTGTCTTTAGATCCAGCTCTTTCCTCCCCAACAAATCATAGTTCAGTATCTATTTACCCCCCCCCCTTCAACATTCCCTTGACTGTATGATTTAAAGCCTAGGCCGTTCTCAAAATGGTACAGATGCGCAATTTTTATAGCATGGCTGTACATGGTGTCTCTTGATTTACCTGAATACTTATTTTCACATAAATGGATTAAACAAAAAAAATTCCGAAAAATAAGTTTTTCAAAGAAAAGTAAAGGGCATTTTAAACTTAAGCTCAGCAGATACAAATACCTGTTAAAATTCAAACTCAAAACGACCAGAAATTACTATTAAAGAATAAATGAAACCCAAAATGAACAGAAATTAAATAAACATTCATAGCAAAAAACAGACAACAAATAATAATATGAATGAATAAATAGATCTTAAAGTGAGTAATGCTTAGATTGAATATCAAAATCAAGCTTAAAACGAAAAAAAAATATTTTCCTATTGAATTATAAATTAAACTCAAAACAAACAGAAATTAAATAAACAATCAATGCAAACAAATACACAATAGATATTAATGTAAATTAATAAAATAATCTTAAAACGAGTGAAACTTAAATTGAATATGCAAATCAAGCTTGAAACGAACTAAAGTTACTATAAACAAGAGTTTGGGTATCACCTCCTTCTCTCAATGTAAAAGTATAAAACCTACTGCTTCATTGGCGCTTTACTGAAAACCAATTTTATGGCAAATATTTTCTTTTGTACTTAATATTGAAAATAAACATTAAAATTATAGTAACATTTTGAACTGATGAGCTTTCAGCAATTAATATCATTATACATCAAATATTCAGTTTAATTTATTAGCTCTTTTTAAAGTTGTTAAAGACGAATATAGTTTCACTACAAACAAGTGTTTGGATACTGCTCCTTCCTTAAATGTAAATAAAAACCAAAAGGCCTACTGTGTCATTGGTGCTTAAATGAAAACGAATTATATTACAAATATTTTCTTTTCCAGTTCTTACAGCATTGAAAATAAAAATAAAATTAGAGTGAAATAAATTCTTGAACTGATGGATCTTTCAACAATTAATATCATTATACATTAAATATTCAATTTGATGTTGTTTATACTTTCCCAGACTGTTCAAGACGTATATAGTTTTCAGTATAGTTTTAATTTCTGTTCGTTTTAAGTTTCATTTATACTTCAAAAGGAAAATATTTTTTTGGTTTTAAGCTTGATTTTGATATTCAATTAAAGCATTACTCGCTTTAAGATATGTGTATTCATTTATATTATTACTTGTTGTATGTTTTTTGCTATGATTGTTTATTTAATTTCTGTTCGTTTGGGGTTTCATTTATTCTTTAGTAGTAATTTCTGGTCGTTTTGAGTTAGAATTTTAACAGGTATTTGTATCTGCTGTGCTTAAGTTTAAGATGGTCTTTACTTTTCTTTGAAAAACTTATTTTTCGGAATTTTTTTTTAATTAATTTTTTCGTTTTTGATTGCAAAAAGTTTTAAGTTTTTAAAAATTCCTTATTTTAAATCAAACTTTAAAAAAAAAATTCAAATGTTCATCAAAGTGTCAAAACTGGCATCAAAGTAACAATATCAAAGTAAAAAAATGGGTTTGTGTCAACCTTGGAGTTATTATTATCTGATGTTTGAACTATTTTTAACAAAATGGCTATCTCAAAATTTTTATCGGATGGGTTTCGGTAAAAAGGGCGTGGGGGGGGGGGGGGGGCTAATCAACCATCGGTCTTTTTTGACTCTTTAAAAGTGAACGAAAACTTTCTATTTTCAAATGAGCCCTCTCTGATGTTTATACGAGCATCCCTTCTATAAGAACCATATCCCCAGAGTATAACTTACAACGCCTGTCCCTGGGCTAATTGCCCTTCGATCTCTTTTGACTCTATAAAAGTGAACTAGAACCATAGATTTTAAATCAAATGAGCCATCTCTGAAGTCTATACGATCATCCCTTCTAGAAGAACCATATATCCCCCAGGGCATAACTTACAGCGCCTGTCCCCGGGCCCTGGAGGGATGTGTCGACACAAGAAATTTTGTTATATGACCCTTGAACTATTATTGACGAAATGGCCATCTCAAAATTATTATTTGATGCATTGGGGGAAAAATAACTAGGGGTGGGGGACTAGCTGTCCTCCGATCCCATTTGACTCTTGAAATGTGAACTAAAACTTTCATTTTCCAATCAAATGAGCCTTAACACAATTTGCCAAAACATAAAGGGCCAGAACATAATTTGCACTTTACTGAAAAAAGTATAAATGTTTTTACTTTTATAACTTTAATAAATCAAGTAATATTAACATTTTGATTACTAAATATCAGTATATGTATATTAAACTGACAATGCACATTCATTTGTATTTTTGTCAGTAAAGTGTAAATTATGTTCTGGCCCTGGGAAGGCATAGTGGTTTTCAGCCCAACTTATGTTAATTTCTGCTAGTATTGAGTATGACTCGTTTATTTATTGTAATTTCTGTTCGTTTTGGGTTGAATTTATTTATCGATGCTGATTTGTGGTAGTTCCACGCTTGGTAGATCATTTGATTTTATTTTTGCTCATTTTTTGTTTAATGGAGTTCTTTACTTTTCTTTGAAAAACCTATTTTGTGGAAAAAGTGTTTTTTAAATAATTTCTGTTCGTTCTATATTGACTAAGTCTTTTCAGGAAAAACGGAAAATAATACTTTAAATCTTTTCGTTTTTTTAAGACTTTATAGTTTGGCCTGCTATTTGTATGCTGGAGAAAGAATTTCAGCAATTTTTAACAACATACACCCTTTTAAAAATCTGGACATAAATAGTAGTGTTTAATTTAGTTTCATACTTCCTCTAGATGATCAGAAATGGAAAACTTGATACCATTCGCAAAAAAATCTGTTTACTTTCTTTGATAGCTTGGGTAAACTTACGCTATTTTCATTTGGTTAAATTTTAAGAGCAGAAGTAGGCCCCAAAGTTTGAGCATAATACCCTCCGTCGTTCTTGGGATACTGCTGAGATGTCTTTTTGGGAATTAGCGTTAACACAGACATTTTGATTTAATCTTAAGGCAACATTTAGTTTTTAAACATAATGGAAAATGGAAGGGTGGGCGTGGGAGGGGGATTAGTTGCCCTCCAATCACTTTCGACTATTAAAAATGGCATCAGCCCTTTCTATTTTCAATCGAATGAGCCCTTTTCGAAGTTTCTACGACAACTCCTTCGATACAAAGTGCTCTGGTCTAAACAACAACAAAAAAATAATACATTATACCCACATCAATCTTCACTATAAAAATGTCAAGCCTTCCAATCACTTTCGACTATGAAAAAGGGCAATAGGCCTTTCGATTTCCAATCAAATGAGCCCTTTTTGATTTTCTACAATCACGCTTTCTAAAAACACCTTATATGCCCCCAGGGCATAGAGTACAACCCTTACCCTAAAGGCTGTTAGGTTGGTTGTCATACTCTAAGACCTAATTTTCAAAACTACGTTGAAAAAATGGCTATCTGAAAATTTTGACTGGATGTATTTGGGGAAATGGTGGGTGTGAGAGGGGCGTTAGTCGCTCTCCAATCACTTTCAACTATTAAAAGAGGCACTAGCCTTTTCAATTTCCAATCAAATGAGCTCTTTTGAAGTTTCTACGACAACGCTTTCAATAAAAACCTTATTTGCTTCGAGGGCATAACTTACAACCCTTGCCCTGAGGGCTGGGGGGGGGGTTGTCATCCTCAAAGATCTAATTTCCAGAACTTTCTACTACGTTGAACAAAATAGATATCTGAAAATTTTGATTGGATGTGTTTGGGGGAATGGTAACTTTCGACTATTAACAAGGGTACTAGCCCTCTCCATTTGCAATTGAATGAGTCTCTTTTGAAGTTTTTACAACAACCCTATCTACAAAACCTTATATACCCCCAGGGCATAACTTAAAACCTATGCCCTGGGGGCTCTGGGGGGTTTTTCATCCTTAAATACATAATTTTTAGAAGTTTCTACTACGTTGTACAAAATGGCTATCTATAAACTTTGATTGAATGTTCTTGGAGAAATGGTGGTTGTGAGAGGGGAGTTAATGACTCTCTACTCACTTTCGACAATTAAAAAGGGCAATTTAAATTTCCAATCAAATGAGCCCTTTTTGAAATTTTTACAACAACTTTCCCGAACTAATTTCCAGAACTTTCTACTACGTTGAACAAAATAGATATCTGAAAATTTTGATTGGATGTGTTTGGGGGAATGGTTACTTTCGATTATTAACAAGGGTACTAGCACTCTTCATTTCCAATTGAATGAGTCTCTTTTGAAATTTTTACAATAGCTCTATCTATAAAACCTTATATGCCCCCGGGGCATAACTTACAACCCTTGCACTGACAACTCTGAGAGTATTATCATCCTAAAGGACCTAATTTCCAGAACTTTCTACTACGCTGAACAAAATAGATATCCCAAAATTTTGATTGGCTGTATTTGGAAAAATAGTGGGCGTGAGAGGGGGGTTAGTTGCACTTCAATCACTTTCGACTATAAAAAGGGCACTAGCCCTTTCAATTTCTAATTGAATAAGCCCTTTTTGAAGTTGTTACGACATCGCTTTCTATAAAAACCTTATATGCCCCCAGGGAAAAACTTACAACCCTCTCCCTGAGGGTTGGGGGGGGGGGGGGGTTGTATTCCTTAAAGATCTAATTTCCAAAACTTTCAACTACGTTGAATAAAATGGCTGTCCAATCGCTTAACATCCTCATTCTCTCACTGTAAAAGTATAAAACCTACTGCGTCATTGGCGCTTTACTGAAAAATGTATGCGTTTTGAACAGTCTTGGAAAGTATAAACAAGATCAAATTGAATATTTGATGCATAATGATATCAATTGTTGAAAGATCCATCAGACAAGAGTTTATTTCACTGTAATTGTATTTTTATTTTCAATGCTGTAAGAACTGGAAAAGGAAATATTTTTAATATAATTCGTTTTCAGTTAAGCGCCAATGACGCAGTAGGCCTTTGGTTTTTATTTATAGTTAGGAAAGGAGGCAGTATCCAAACACTTGTTTGTAGGGAAACTGTTTTGGTCTTTAACAACTTTAAAAAGAGCTAATAAATTAAACTGAATATTTGATGTATAATGATATGAATTGCTGAAAGCTCACCAGTTCAAAATGATTTTAATGTCTATTTTCAATATTAAGTACAAAAGAAAATGTTTGTCATAAAATTGGTTTTCAGTAAAGTGCCAATGACGCAATAGGTTTTAGACTTTTACAGTAAGAGAAGCAGGTCATACCCAAACTCTTGTTTGTGGTGATTTTTGTTCGTTTCAAGCTTGATTTGCATACTCAATTTAAGTTTCACTCGTTTTAAGATTTATTTATTAATCTACATTAATATCTATTGCACGTTTGTTTGCATTGATTGTTTATTTAATTTCTGTTCGTTTTAAATTTCATTTATACTTCAATGGGAATTTTTTTTTTATTTATATATATTTACTGATATTTAGTAATCAAAATTTTAATATCATTTGATTTATTAAATGTATAAAAGTAAAAACATTTATATTTTTTAAGTAAAGTGCAAATTATGCTCTGGCCTTGGAAAGGCATAGGGCTTTTGGGCTCAACTTATGTTAATTTCTGCTTGTTTAGAGTTTGACTCGGTTATTTATTGTAATTTCTGTTCGTTTTGGGTTTCATTTATTTATCGATGCTGATTTGTGGTAGTTTCACCCTTGGTAGATTATTTGATTTCATTTTTTGCTCATTTTTTGTTTAATAGAGTTCTTTACTTTTCTTTGAAAAACTTTTTTTTTGGAAAAAGTTTTTTTAATTAATAAATAATAAAACATTGGAGCCGTATGGCCTCTACTATAGGCAACGCCATAGCGTTGCCTCTGATTATAAGCTCCAGAGGGGCCTATTGTGCAAAAAGGTTTAGGTTTATAAGAGAAAAAAGTTGATGACACAAAATTTTAGGTCCCCTGGCCCTATCCCTCTCGCATTTCTCCCCAATTACACTTGAAAAATTCAACTTCATTCCCCAAACCACTCTCGAGACACTGCAGCTGTAGTATTTTGTTGAACTGGACACACATAGAGTCTTTCAATTTAGTTCCACCCTTTCCATTAATCCAAATTTGAGATCCACTTAACGTCCACCCAACACTCCCCGGAAGTCAACTTTCAGCCAAACTATTCCCTGGATATTGCTGATAATTCAAATACTAAATAGACATTTTGTCTTTTGACTTACTCAGGTATGTGTGATATTTCAAAAGTCCACAGGGGGGAAACTCTTGGAATTGTAACCTAGTGATAGATCTTTACTAGCTCCTGACTGACTGGACACTTTTTAAAACAAAATCTTTAATAGCTCCTAAATGATTGGACACTTTTCTGCTGAAACTCATCTGTGAACAATAAGTAATTTACATAATATGGGATAATTTCCTGATACTAGGAATAGTTTGTGAAGTTGTTTCCTTAATGAATATTAATTAAAAAACGTTTTATAAAATAATGTTTTTAAAGAAAAGTAAGGAACTATATTTAAACCTAAGACTAAAATAAATAAAGTCATACAATGATTCAAACGTACCACAACCGAAGATTATTATGAATGAATAAATAAAATGCAAAAAGAACAGAAATATTAAACGAAACATCACAACAAAAACAAGAATAGCTGGTATTGCTATAAATGAACTTCTCAGTACCTCGCTTTTTACTCTAAAGCGTGACTTTTAATAAATTATTTTAAAATGACTCCTGAAACACAAGATACGTTTAAATAGAAGAATAAGCCTATTTAAAAGTTCTAAAAAAAACTTTAGCGTAAAGAGCGAGGTATTGCTCATATTCATTATAATTTCTGTTCGTTTGAAGTTTTAATGTTGCTTCTTACTATTAGTTGAATAAAACCTTGTTTTTTTATTCAATTTTTGATCGTTTTGTAAGTAATGCCGGGAAATCCAACTCCACCTCGATTGAAAATTCCCTTCCCCCACAAAAAATTCTTCTATTGAAAGATCCTCCCAAGTAACCCCCCAGAAAAATCCCCCCCCAATAAAAATATCTTTATGCTTCCCAAATAACCAATACTGTACGTAAACACTGGGCATAATTCATAGCTTGGAACCCTTCTCCAGGGGACCGTGGGGGGGGAGGGTCATTTCCTCCTCAAAGACATGGTTAGTATACTTTGCGACTATGGTGAACAAAATGGCTATCTTAAAATTTCGATTAGGCAAATTTGGGGAGAAGGTGTGTGGGAGGAAGGGCTAGCTACCCTCCAACATTTTTGGTAACTTAAAAGGTCATTAAAACTTTTGATTTCCGATCAAACGGGCCCTCTTCCGATCATCTAGGATCAGTCATTCGATCCGATAACCCCTGAAAAAAACGCATTTGTGATCTTTCTTCTAATGTGATCTTTCATTTAATTTTATATATTTTGAATAAGCATCGAAATTCGATTTTTTTTTTTTTTTTTTTTTTTTTTTTTTTTTTTTTTTTTTTTTTTTTTGGTGCATCTCATGTTATCAAGACCCTGTTTCTTAGAGTTTTTGCTACCGTTGAGCCACATCGCCCCTAAAACGAACAGGAATTAAATTTTTTAATCAAGTCAAACTTAAAAATAACAAACTTTACCATAAATAAAAGTAAGACTACCATCTCCTTATCTTTGTAAGGATCAGAGGGTCATTTGCGCTTCAATGAAAACCATTCGTATGCTGAGCAATATGTTTTTCATTTGTCTCAAAATCAACAGCAACACAATAAAAAAAAATCCTATAGGTATCGAGGCATAGATATAAGACTGGGGCAACCAATTTGTCAAAACATCTACAAACAAGATATTAATCGAGATAGTAATCAACATATTAATCGAAACTACTGGATAGAATAATTAAAGCATACTGGTTGTTTATTATCAAATGATGTTAATTCCTGGAAGTGTCAGTGACTTTTTATATTCTCTTTGTCATCATTATAGCATGAAAAATGTTTAAAATGCATTTAGTTTTTAGTAAAGCGCGAATGACACTCTTGGCCCTAGAAGGTTTACAGGGCAATAGCCCTGCTAGCTTTTGTGGTAATTTCTTTGGTGGTAATGTATCCAATTAGTTCTTTCCACTCATTTTGTGATCTTCATTTTTTGTACAATGGTATGATTTTGGTTATAATTACAGGGTAAGGGAATTTCGAGACCAGTATTTTTATTTTCTTTTGTGAGAAAAAAGCTTCAAAAATAAACAGACAAGATCAGTGAAAAGCTTTATTTACGGTCAAATTAACGCGCTATCGTACTCAAATCTTTTTTGTATTCAAATTTTTATTGTCAAATCTTTATTGTATTCAAATTTGTTTTGTAATTATATTAATGGAGATTAGTAAGATTGTGTGAACGGTCCTTAACCTTAAGTACCAAATAGAGAGTGCTTATTGGCCCTTTGGTCTCTTGGTACTTAAAAACTGCGCTTTTCAATATTTCTCCTTTGATGGTTCCAAGATTATGAAGTCTTAAAGGCAGTACCACATTTTCAGTATTACCACATTGAACCGTGAAAATGAATAAATAAAATAATCAGTTAAATTTTACAATGCTTTTCGTCCGTAAGCGTTCGAAGATTAATAATCTGTTGATTCACAAAGAAAACTAGGTTTTCAAAAGAAAGCTGACCTTTTTAAGCTGTTTGGTGCCATGTTTTCTAGTTTGTTTTATTTTTGTGTGTATTTTTCACTTAAGTTTCCTTTTTCTAACAAGTATCTGCCACTATTTCAAGCTGAATAATATCATATGGAGGTCTAGTTCGTAAAAATTTGGAATCTCTTTTCCCAATTTTTAAAAATATATATGGTAGTGCAAGTTTTCACTTAACCAATTCAACCAATCAGATTTCATTTCCGCTCTCCTTGGTACTTTTTTTGTCCTTGGTACTGTAAGTAACGGAAAAAAGACGAACAAAAAGACGAACATTTCTTGGGAAGAGAAATGCAAATTTAATATCTTTGAATTTAAATTAATTTTCTTATGTTTTTAAAAATAAATATTCCGTAATGTTTTTTTTTTTTTCAATCCGAGTGTTCAGCTGTTGCTTGGCCTCATCGTCATGTTTAGATCCAACTAGAGGCAGGGCCCTAATACTGCCTCAATAAATAACACATTTGCCTTCATTGGGTTATCTCCTCTTTTATCGGCCACTTCCCACATACGGCTGTTGAAACTTCTGAGGGTAATCACCTAATTAGAGATTGTGAGTTCTAGTGGCCCTTTCAAGACTCAAAAGTAATTAAAAGGCAACCAACTCCCTTTCCGTGCCCTTTTCTACTGCCTAGCCCCACGCACCTCCCCTCCAGGTAAAAATAGTCCTTATTTTAAAAATAAAAGACACGTACAATAAATATGCCCTTGGGGTAACATGATCCTCCCCTTTGCCCCTAGGACAAGGGCCGTGAATAATGCAAATTGCCAATTGTCTACGATATGTTTTATAATTCAAAATGGGGGCTTATTTGATGTTGAGTCTGAGATTGTCTCAAAACTGTCAGGAATCCTCTTTAGGGCCAAAAAGGCTAAATATTTTGTTAGGAGAAGGGGTTAGGGAGCCGCAGAGATGGGACAAAAAACTTTTTGTCTCTGATCAGATTGAAGGTAATGGTTCTTGGTGCTTGGGCCAAGAGTGTACAATCAAAAGTGCTTCAGACACAGTCTCCCTCCAAAAAAATGAGGTTCGAAAGGGGAAAAAATCGATTGGCTCAAAATTTATGTCCTTAAGTCCTTGGACTAAGATAGCCTAACCGCAATGCAGATAAAATAAAACAGAAAAAAACTGTTAGTTTTCCTCAAAACAGAACCTGACAAATGAGCTGAAAAAAGGATCCGAATTCATTTTTCCTACCCACTTTGTATAGTAGGGTTGGTTTTAGGCCTCAATCGATTGTAAACTGAAAGTTCTAATGCTACATTTAAGGGAAGAGAGTGATCTGAGGGCAACCAGTCTCCCTCTTCTGCATTTTTTACTTTTCTGCCCTAGGAATGAAAAATGGATATGGTAGATTGGCTTATATAGCAACAAAAGAAAAGACATCATTTTTATATAATCCTAAAAAAGGGTTAACCCAAATTTGTCTCTCACTCACTTGGACTATCTGTTTTTGCCTTTTCTACAATTAGCCATGTCTTGATGCCCGCAACTACTTGATTCTCATTCAAAATTAATGGACTTGGTCAAGGCCTTTGGCCTCGACCTCGGGCCGAACATACACATAGAGAAATACTATATTTAACCAGGTCATTAAATCAGCATATCTACCATATCTTTCATATTTCTACACTATGAGCTCTTAATGGACTTGTAATCTATGCATTATTAAGCTACAAAGTAAATCAAAAGGCACAATGCGTTGCCAAATTAAGCAAAATTGGGTGTCTTAAATCACGAAAAGCTTTGGATATGAAGTTAGAGCTTACAACTTGCCTTTGCAAGTTTATGGGCAGGCTAGAAGATTTAGATGAAATACTTATTTTTTTTCATGTATTATATATATATATGCGCATTTTGTCAATTTCTATTTTTTTTTTTTTCTTTTTATTAATAAACTAAACTATAAGACACGCTATATTTTGCTCTTCTTGATTGGAATTTCTTGACAACATCATCGGTCAATATCATCACTAGTGATAAATAATAGTTAAGATGGAAAATAAGAAGGATAGGTTAGCTGGTGTTAGGCTCCTAATCTTGTGTTAATTACGAATCTTCAATGAAGACTGGAAAAGATTTATAACAGAAGGAATTGGCAAATACGCAGTAGTAATTGGCTAGCAGCTTGAAAGTAGAAGAACAAGAACTTAAAGAAACAGCCAATTTCAAACACAAACGTTCTTAATTAGGTCTTTTAACGCTAACAAACAATTTTAATTTAAGGAAAGGAAAAAACTATATAAGCCCAAATCCCTAAATTTACTTTTAGGAGAAATAAAAGGCTTATACCGAGTAAAAAGAACTATAAGGCAAAAAAAAATTTAGAGAGTAAAAAACCCATGGGTTCAGTGTGAAACATTTTCTATACTATAATATTTTTGAAACATTTCTTAATAAAGATTTTTTTAATAACTTTCAGTGAAAAAATCTATTAGCTTCTTTAAATGAAAAACTTACTTCTAGGATCAAATCCAGGAATGATCGTTGGGCATCTTGCATAAGAAACTTGTCCAGCCAGAGTTTCGTTCCAACAAGTCAATGAGTCGAATGCTCTTGGACAATATGTTGTGCCTAGAAAATTACTTTTTGTTTTAACAATTTAGTGATTAAAAAGTATTACTACTGCTACTGATACTAAAAACGCAATACCAAGCCGCCTGTGGCCAACACAGCTACATAAGCTCCTCCTCCATCCTAATCTATTCAAAGCCTCCCTCTTTACACTCTCTCAGGAAGTTCCCATTTCCCTTAAGTCTTTCTTTAGGACATCCCCCCACCCCAACCACGGACTAACTAAATCGAGGAGTTCCTTCTTTATTTATTTTGCAAAAAATTTCTGAAACTTGTAACTTTTGACAATGAGGTTACCAGCCAAAAAAAATAAACAAGGAAAGGCTGGATCGATGACTTCTCAAAAACATAAGCTTTTCACAAAACAACAGAAAACATAAAATAATACAGTTGAGAAATGGATTAGTGTTGTAATTTCTAAAGGACAGTTTTCCTCAGCACCATTCTTCCTTTGATTCCACTTCAGTATGAATTATCAAAAAATTATACTCATACAAAAGCTATATAAGGTTAATTGGTAATTTTTTAAGCGTTTGTTTACTTTTCATAAAATCATAAACGACGCTTATGTCTTTAGGAGGGCACAAGCATCAATTTCGAAACAATTTCTAATATTTTAAGGCTTTATTTGTTCATTCATAGTAATTTCTGTTTGCTTTAAGTTTTACGTATTGTGTGATTTTTTCTGAAAAAGAAGTTTCTAAAAGAAAAATGAACAGATATATTAAAACTAAAGTCAGAAATAAAGTCTTATAATAATCCGGGTTGTATTGGTAGCCAGCAACCTAGTAAGAGACGAATATGCTCGATAGTAAAAGCCACAATACCTCATAACTCATATGAAAAAAGTGTCAGATCAAAGTAAGAAATAAACTATTAGAACCGCCTTGTCCGAAACCCCTTCTTATGAAACTTACCGTCCCTTGGCTCGAAAACAAGGGAAATCTATAGCCTTGAAAAACAAGAAAAGTGGCTGCAACCAGGATATTCCTCATCGACAGTATCTTTTTTCTTTCAGTTTTTTTTTTCTTCTATGTAGCTATCGGGGCACTGGAACATCGTAGACCGCCCTTTTATGATGTTAACAACATAATCTACATCAGTGCTATAGAAAAAGGCAGTTTTTCGTAAAAAATTGATTTTATTAAAAAAAAAAATTTTAGACTGATGCTATCAGTCTAGCATCGCCTGATAAAACCAGGTTTTATCAGGTAATACTAGACGAAATTTGATTTTTTAAAAGCACGAATAATAGAATAGAAAACAAAATACGTTTGAAATATTTTCACCTTCCTTACTTTCATAAATGAAAAATTATCAAAACCTCAAGGGATAAATGTCAGTATATGTCAATTAAACTGACAATCCACAGTCATTTGTTTTTTTGATCTTTTTTCAGTAAAGCGCAAATTATGTTCTGGTCGTGAGAAGGCATAGAAGTCATGGGCCCTACTCATGTTAATTTTTGCTCGTTGTGAGTTTGACTCGGTTATTCATTTTAATTTCTGTTCGTTTTGAGTTTCGTTTATTTATTCATAGTGATTTGTGGTGGTTTTATGCTTGAAAGATTATTTTACTTTATTTTTGCTCATTCTTGGCTTAATGGAGCTCTTTACTTTTCTTTGAAAAAATTTTCTTATAGAAAAAGTTTTTTAAATTAATTTCCAAATTAGATTCATTTGCTGGTAATAGTAGGCTAATCGTAGTATGACGGGAAAATGATCATGGAAAATTGTCCGGTGTAAGTGTGCCAAGCGTAGCGGAACCGTTACAGGGATGGTAGAGCTGTGCAGCTAACATGGCGTGGGGAGATATATACCAGGTGTCGGGGAGTATGTGACCCCTCGAGGACTACTTCAATAATTACCCAGTTCGTTTCAAAAGTTTGTTTCAAAAGCCAATTTTCCAATGCATTTTAATTAGAGAAAATTTAAGGGAAGGGTTTTGAGAAAAAAAGGGTCTCTTTAAAAAGCTAAAGTTAAATTGAAAGTAAAAAGATAATTATTGTAAGATTTTATTTCTGTGCCCTTTGTTAGTATTGGATTTTTTTTTTTCTTTCTTTAAGTTTATGTTCTGCATTAGGAAAGCGCAGTTTGGGAAATCAGTATCTTTGGTTAGAAAGAGTAAATGACACTGGGCTTTTGGAGTGTTTGAGAGGGCGGTGTCCCACTTGTATTTTTGGTAACTCTTGTTTGTAAACCTTTAGTAGCAAAAAATTGCAAAGCGAAAAGACCTTCTTGACCTCTTTAGAGAGGTCAAGCTTCGTTTTTTGTGTGAAGTTTCAAAATGAGAAATGTAACGTTTGATTTTTTTTTTTTTTTTCAGTAAAGAACAAATGACTTTGGCCTTTCAGAAAGTTGTTAACACCGGTAACCCCACATTCATTCCGGTAAAATTCTGTTTACTTTAATTTTGAATTGGTCATTCGTTTGAACTTCAGGTCATTTTATGTCTTATTTATTCATTCATTGTATTTTCAGTTGGTTTTTACCTTGACTTAATATAAGACCTTATTTCTGCTCGTTTTAGGTTTCAATTGTTATTGCTCTGTACTTTTTTTGGGTTTCTTTTCTTGAAAACATTTTTCCTAATTAGTTAGCGTTAAAATCCCCCACTACAATGGAACAATTTGTAAAAAATTCAGCAAAATTTGTGGATGAATATTTAAAGTACTTACGGAATAGCTGTAAGACGAAGCATTAAATACAACAGCTATATAGCACCAGTCCACAGCAAACGTTTTTATCTCAGTTCTAGTAAACGCGTCACCCATTTTTAAAACAAGAGAGTAAATGGAATATTCACAAGCTTTTTTGACCAGTGAAAATAAAGCTGGTAATGTTGCAAATAATTATCCTCTTGATTAATTTAATTTCACCTGAAAATCAAACTTAGAAACTTAGAAATATGCTCAAACAAATTTTAAGCTTGTACAGTAAAATGTGGCTGAAAATGTCCATTTTGAAGGTTCTATATTAATAGTCTTGAATTCCATATAATACCTGCTCTACAGTCCGTACTATCACTATATGCGAACGATCCTTACATCCTTACGTGCCGCATATCCGATCGATCCGTATAGCTACAAAATCTGTATATCTGCACGATTCGTATGTGTCTGCTGTTTGCTAAAAGTTAGTGGCTATGTGACTTGAAATTACTTTCAGAAAACACGAAAGAAAAACATAACCAACCCCTTGATCTATGTCCTTAATCTTTACTTACCCGCCTTAGGCTCTGTATAGTTTTGAAAACATTCGGTTTCTTTTTGTTTTATAAAATCGTCAATTGCTTTAAGATGGTTGGTATCAAACTCCTCGTCTGGGTCATACAAATCTTGAAGAATGTCGATTTCCATTATTTGCTCTAGCTAATTTATACTGTATCTTAACTGTTCACCTTACACCTGCTTCAAAGAAACTGAGTCTCCTGTTTGAAGATAAAAGGTTCTTAAATCCTCAGGAGTTTGTATAGGCCTAGTCCCCAAAAAGACGAGTGAAACAAGGCAATGCGCAAAACCAAATTAAAGCGAAAGAAGTTAAATTTAACCGTGCCTAAATAGCCTCAAAATTAAATGAAATAAATCTACTTCTTAAAAGATAGGTTTTCCCAAACGTAAAAAGGAATAAATTATTTGCGAAGGATTAAAGGAATAAGTTTCGATGACCATACCTTTGTGTTCAGTATACTTAAAGCAGATTAAGTTGTTTTCATACACGATGTAGATGAGGCTCGGAAGTAGAGTAGGCCTAGAAAGTTTTGTCTCTTCTGTCTTCTTGGCCCAAAATACTTACCCAATATGCCATATGCAAGTACGACCACTTTCGTTCGAAGGCACAAACAGAACAGCCTCTGAAAATCATGATTCTCATGTACCACTGAGCCTAGTACTTGCTCCATAAGTTTAAAGTTAATAGGAGACAAAAACTGCCCATCTTTCTGCATAAAAGTAAGCGGTTGGGGATGGTACTGGAGAAGATACGGGCCTACTTTTTGCTCCCAATTTTAATTTGATTTGTTTAAGGGATTGTTATAAGGGATTAATTAAAAAAGATACTATCCGGAAAAGAAGATTTTCAAAGAAAAGTAAAGGCCATAATAATCTTAAGACCAGAAGAAATCTAAACCTACTATATTTAAAACTCAAAATGACCTGAAATTACTATTAAAGAATAAATAAAACCAAAAACGAACAGAAATTAAATAAACAATCATAGCAAACAAACATAACAACAGATACTACTGTAAATGAATAAATAAATCTTAAAAGGAGTAAAACTTAAATTGAATATACAAATCAAGCTTAAAATGAAACAATTCGCTACAAACAAGAGTTTGACTACTGCCACCTTCCCTAACTGTAAAAGTCGAAAACCTACCGCGTCATTGGCGCTTTACTGAAAACTATATGTGTCTTGAACAGCCTTGGAAAGAATTAATAAAATAAAACTGAGTATGTGATATATAGTGATATTAATTGTTGAAAGCTCATCAGTTCAAGATTTTATTTCACTACAATTTTATTTTCATTTTCAATGCTGAAATAACTGGAAAAGAAAACATTTGTGATATATAATTCGCTTTCAGTGAAACGCCAATGACGCAGTAGGCTTTAGACTTTTACAGTTAGGGAAATGGGCAGTAGCCAAATTTTTGTTTGTAGAAAAAAAATACATTTGTCTATGAAAGTCTTGGAAAGAAATAAAAAACTTAAATTTTCATTTTATTTCCGATGCTTTAGTAAGTACAAAAGAAGTTATTTGTAATATAATTCGTTTTTAGTAAACCACCAATGATTCCGTAGGTTTTAGACTTTTACAGTTAGGGAAGGAGGCAGTACCCGAACTCTTGTTTGGAGAAAGTCCAACTGTGAAAGTCTAAATCCTACTGCATCATTGATGCTTTACTGAAAACTATGGTGTTGAACAGTCTTGAGAAGAAATAATAAATTTAATTCTTGTTCAACTCTAGAAATTAACTCTTGTTATTAATATTTTTTTCGTTTTAAGCTTGATTTGCATAATCAATTTAAGTTTTATTCTTTTTAATATTTATTTATTCATCTATATTAGTACCTGTTGTATGTTTATTTGCTATGATTTTTTATTTTATTTCGGTTCGTTTCAGGTTGGATTTGACCATTATTTTATTTATTTGTATATTATCAAAACTAATTTAACATTTTGCGTAAAGTAAGTATTTCAACCTCATTTTAAGTACGGCTGTTGAGTGAGAGAATAATAGATCTTGAACTGATGAGCTTTTAGCAATTAATATTATTATATATCAAATATTCAGTTTAATTTTATTAATTCTTTCAAGACTGTTCCAGACTGCGAAGCTGATGGAGTGGCTCGGGCCCATAACGCGTCAAAAGGGTGATTCTTCGCCCTCCAATTTGTGGTGTCCCGTAAAAAACACATTGGAACTTTTATAACGTAATCGAATAAACCCTACTCCAAATTTTTTCGATCAGAAGTTTTCTAATGTGAAACTGTTTAAACGATTCCAATATAAGTAAACGTAATAAGGCCCCCTTACCACTGAGTAGGCTTTTCAAATAGTCCATGGTAAAGAATTGTAAGTAAGGAGCGATTTGGACTAATAACAGCCAAAACTCTAAAAAAATAACTTTGAAAACAAATTGGATTTTTATGCCAATTC
The DNA here is from genome assembly GCA_027921565.1 of Artemia sinica. Classification (NCBI taxonomy): domain Eukaryota; kingdom Metazoa; phylum Arthropoda; class Branchiopoda; order Anostraca; family Artemiidae; genus Artemia; species Artemia sinica. The sequence continues at coordinate 49,401,088 of CM051256.1, read as the reverse complement.
CAAATATATAAAACTCATTAAGTTTAATGTTACCCATCAAAAGCTAAAAGCCTGAGAACCTAAACTGTTTATTTGTCTATTTGTTATTTTTTTTTTCACAGGGGTGACCCTATCAAACCAATGGTCATAGAACATCGAGACAGGGCTCATTCAAACGGAATTCAAAAGTTCTAGTGCCCTTTATAAGGGAACAAAAAAATTGGAGTTCAACTAGCCCCCTTCTCATGCCTTTTTTCCCCTAATGACATTCAATCAGAATTTTAAAATAGTCATTGGATTCACCGTATTTCAAAGGTGGGGGCTGTCCATTCCTCGATCGCTTTTGCGCAAAAGCTTTTTTTTACCACAATTCTTTAAGAAAGACAGCGCAATCACAGGGGCTATTGGATTTCAATGGGAAGTATTTTTAAATAACTTAAAGACTTTAGTGGAAAGAGCGAGGGTCAAGGGAGGGGCAGCCACCTTCATATACGGAATGGTTTATGTTGATTTTAAGTTTTAATATTTTAATGTTGTTTCTTATCTTGGTGTGAAAAAAGCTTGTTTCTTTTGTTTAATCGCTATCAAAGTATTATATTGCTAGTGTAACTGTAACCAGTTGTAACATTAATTAAAACGAATGATTTATTTCAGTTAAATAAAGAGTTCTGTTAAATTAAGTTAATAAAAAATAAACCACTGAAATAAATGTAACACTTGAAGGGTCTTTCCGCTGTCAGACTTGAAATAGAAAAAGAAATATCAGCATTTTCAGTAGAATGAATGTTTTTTAGTGAGCAGAGCAATGTTAGTTAAATCTGAGCTTTAATATATTGCTATAGAAAAAGGTAAACTGATAAGAAATCTAAAGCAAGATCTCATTTCAACTGATTTTCAAGAATTCTGGAAACAGCAATTATGTTTCCTTTAGCATTTGTTTTCAGCAAATAGTATTGGATACCTTAGTATTTTGGACACAGCTCAGACTAACTAATATAAAAATTTTTTTCTTTTTTTTTCTTACAGAGTTGTAGCATGCCCAAAGGTACTTTAACGACACCCATAGCTGCTACTCCATTCTTCCTTAATGATTTAAGATCACGAAGAATTTTAAAGATTATTCTCTCAGGACGCAGGTGTTATTAATTTTCTTCAAGACGCAGGTGCTTGTTACACAATAAAAGTTGATGCAAATGTAGGAATTTATTGTTAAGGTCCCCGTTGGAATTTACTGACGCCCGAATAAACGTATGCAACGTATGCGTTACGTAATATTTTCTTTGATTGTTTAAAAACCCGCAAGAGCCAAGAAAAACCTTCAGGACCCGCTAGTGGGAAATTTTCCAGATGCCGGTCCCTAAAGAGTAATTCTACAGGGCCCCTAGCAACCTTTTCTACCGGGGATAACTTAGCAACCAATTCAACCGGAGGCCCTAGCAACCAATTCGACCGGAGACCCTAGAAACCAAGTCCAACGGGGTTCTAGCAGTCAATTTCAACAGCGGCCCTTGTAGCCAATTCCAACGATGCCCTAGCAGTCAATTCCAAAGGGCACCCTAGAAACTAACTCCAGCGAGGCCCTAGCAATAACTTCCAACCGGGGCCCTAGCAACTAATTTCACCAGGACCCTAACCTAACCACCGGGGCCCTAGCATCCAATTTTACTGGGGGCCAGAGCATCCAATTGCAACAGGGGCCCTAGCGAGTAATTCCATCAGGGGCCCATGAATTCAATTCAACCGGGACCCTAGCCTCCAATTCCTAAGGGGGGGGGGGGTGCTAGCAAATATTTCTAACGGGGGACCCTAGCAGTCGATTCCAACGGGGGCCTAGCATCTCATTCCAAAGCGGCCCTAGCATCCAATTATACTGTCAAGACATTTTTCAAGACGTTTCAAGACATTTCAAGACGTTTTTAAAGGAATTTTCTTAAAAACATTTTTCAAGACGTTTTAAGACATTTGAAGACGGTTTTGAAGACAGTTTTCTTTAAGGCGTTTTTCAACACGTTTCAAGACATATCAGGACTTTTTTAAGAGGTCCTTTCTTCAAGAAGTTTGTCAAGACGTTTCAAGACATTTTAAGACGTTTTTTAAAGACATTTTTCTTCAAAACGTTTGTATTCCAAGATTTCCTTAGTTCTTACGTAATAGGGAATGCTTACCAGTGTTAAGGATGATGCATTCTCTTGTGACTTATTCCTTCAGGGTCCGCAGGGAATCTCTTCAGGGTCTGCTGTGTAGTGAACATTTTTTTCAAAAAAATTCCCTTATAAACTAAAAATGACCGTTGTTTTTATTTTAATGACAAGAATTTGTCATTTCATTGTTAGATTGTAATTTTTCATAGCAATTCTTGTAACTGTGGCACACTATGGTTGGCCCATGGCCCCCGTGTGATACATATTATCATTCCTAAGGCATCTTCAGACATTTTCTCCTTTAAAATTATGCATTGAATCCAATGGTTCATGTTTTATCTAGTCGCCCCCTCGTGGTACCCCCCATGGCAATTCACACCGCTGGAGTAATACTTAGCTGGCCCGTGGAATCCCTGTGATACATTTTACCATTCTTAAGGTATTTTCAACCTTTCACTGATTCCAGAATTTTGTATTCGGCTATCCCATGGTAATCTATGGTTGGTTATCGACAATAGCTAGTTTATTGAACGCTTTTAACCAGTGTCATTTGTACAGATCTTAAAGTCTTTTTTATTTTTAAAGTTTTACTATTAAATTTTTCAAACTTCCAGTTTTAATTGTTTTAGTTTTAAAGTTGAATTTTAAATTATCAGTTTTAAAACTTAGGTTTTAAAGTTTTTTATTTTAAAAGGTTAGTTTTGAAAATTGATTTGCCCTTATAGTCTTATTCATAGTTTTATTATTAAACTTTAACTTAATTAGTTTCAAGAAGTTATGGGTTTTAGGGTTTGAACTTAAAAAATTAAGTTTTAATTTTTTTTTATTTTACACTTTAAAGATTTAAAGATTTTACTTTTAAAATTTAGATCTTAAAGTTTCTTTCAATTTTAAAGCTTTAGCTTTAAAAGTTTTTTTTTCTAAATTTAAGGTTTTAGTTTTAAGAGTTTTTAGTTTTAAATTAATAGTTTTAAACTTTTTTCGTTTTAAGGTTTTTGTTTTAAAGTTTTAGCTTTAATTTTTACTTTTCTTGTTCTTAAGCATTAGCTTTAAAGTTTTATTTTGAAGTTTTAGTTTTAAAGTTCAGTTATAAAATTTTAGTTTTAAAGTTCTAATTTCAAAGGTTTTAGTTTTAAAAAAATTAGTTTTAAGGTTTCAGTTCCAAGTTTTTGTATTAAAATTACTAGTTTCAAAGTTTAGGTCTTAATTTTTGTATTTTACGTGTTTTAGCTTTTAAAGTTTTTCTAAGAGTTTCAGTATTAAAAGTTAAGTTGGAGTTATAAAAGTTTTATCTTTAAAATTATAGTTTTTAAAAGTTTTCAGTTTTAAGGTTTTACCTTTAAAGTTTTAGTTTTAATATTTTTTTTCTGGCTTTAAGATTTTTGCTATAAAATTTTATTTTGAAGTTTTGGTTTCGCAGTTTGAATTTTACGGTTTTACGAATATTTTTTGCCCTAAATTTTCAGTTTTAAAGTTTTAATTTCAAAATTTCAATTTAGAGTTAGTTTTAGAAATTTTAGTTTTAAATTTTAAAGTTTTTTTTTAAAGTTTCAATGAAAAAGTTTAGTGTATATTTTCAAATGTTAAACTAGCTGTTTTAAAGTGCATGCTTCATTTTCTCTTAAATTAAAAGATGGTTTCAAAAGTTTATTTATTTATAAAGTTTTAGGCTTAAAGGTTTAGTTTTAAAGGTTTTGTTTTAAAAGTTTTAGTTCTATAGTTTTAAACATAAATTTTTTGGTTTCAAATTATCAGATTTAAATTTTAGATCTATACTCTTTTACTTTAAAAGTTTTAGGTTTAAAAGATTTTATTTTAAGGTTTTTAGTTTTAAAGATTTTTGTTTTAAAGTTTAGATCTTAACGCTTCTTTCAATTTTAAAGTTTTAGTTTTAAATAAGGTTTTAAATTTATAGTTTTAGTTTAAAAATCTTTTATTTTTAAAGCAATGGTTTTTAAAATTTTGGTTTTAAGGTTTTCGTTTTAAAGTTTTTGTTTTTTAAGGTTTCCATATGCTAGGTAAGTACTTTAAAACTAAAACTTTAAAACCGAAACTTTAAAACTGAAAATTAATGCAAAAAAAACTTCATAAACAAAGAAAACTAAAACTAAAAAAAACAAAATTTCCAAATAAAAGTTTACAAGAAAAATTTTAAAGCCACAAAAAAAGAAAGTTTAAGATCTTTAAAACTATAAACTTTAAAATAAAAACTCAAAACTAAACTTTCTAAGTTAAAACTCTAAAACCTATAACATCTTGAAATAATCAAGCTAAAACTTATAAAATAAAATTTAAGACTTTAAGGGCAAAAAAAGTAATTTCAAAACTAAAACTTTTAAAATAAAAAAAAACTTCAAAACCTAATTTTGAAAACTGATAGTTTAAAATTAAATCTTTAAAACTAAAACTATTGAAACTTAAACTTTGAAAAATTTAATAGTACAACTTTTAAAATAGAAAGGCTTGAAGGTCTGTAAAAATGATACTGGTCGAAAACGTACAATAAACTAGCTATAGGTGGATAATCTATCAACCATAAATTATCATGAGACAGCCACATGTAAAATCCTTGAATCATCGGAAGGTTGAAAATGCCTTAGGGATGATAATATGTATGACAGGGATGGCAAGGGTCAGCCACATATTGCCACGGTGGCTTGAATTGCCTAAAGCCTTAAAATTGCCTAATTGCCTTAAATTTTCAGTTTTACAGGATTCATTTTTAAGTTTTAATTTTAAAGTTAGTTTTAGAAGTTAAATTTTAAAAATCTATTTTAAAGTTTTGTTCTAAAATTTCCATTTTAAAGTTTAATTTTAAAATTTAAGTTTTAAATCGTCAGTTTTAAACTCTAGGTTTCATTTTCTCTTAATTTAAGAGACAGTTTTAAAAGACTTTTCTATTCTAAGGTTTTACACTTATAATTTTAGTTTTAAATTTTTTGTTTTAAAAGTTTCACTTTTAAAAGATTTTATTTTAAAGTTTATAGTTTTGAAGATTTTAGTTTTAACGTTTTGATCTTAAAGTTTCTTTTAATTTTTAAGTTTAAGCTTTAAAAGTTTCTTCTAAGGTTTTGCTTTTATAAAAATAAAATACTTCATTGAGGTTAGTTTTAATGTTTAAACCTCTGAAGTTAGGTTAGTTTGTGCTAGGTTGACGTGGCACGCCGCGTCAACCTAACGTTAACTAACTTAACTTAAAAAGTTTCAACCTAGCGTAAACTAACATAACTTAAAAGGTTGAAACCGTAAAACCCTGTGGGAATCTTCTTTAAAGACTGTGATTTAAAACGTTAAAAATAAAAGCTCAAATTGTAGAAAAAAGCTAGAATTCTAGGACTAAAATATTAAAATTAATACTTTAAAACTAGAACTTTAAAACTAAAACTTCAACTAGAAAATTAAATCATTAAAACTGAAAATTTAAAACTAAACAATAAAAACCTCAAAGAAATAACTTTTTATGACCATTACACAAAAATTAATAATTATTAAACTAAAATTTAAAAACAGAAAGTTCAAATAAAAACTTTAAGAGTAAAACTTCGAAACTAAAAAAGAACTTTCAAAACTAAAACCTTTAAATTAAAAAGAACTTTAAGACCTAAACTTCAAAACTGACAATTTAAAACTAAAGCTTCTATAACTAACTTTAAAATTGAAACTTTAAAACTGTAAAGCAAAACAAACTACGGCTAAAACCTTAAAACTAAAATTACAAAACAAAAACTTCAAAATAAAGTTTTTAACAAAAACTTTAAAGCCAGAAAAAGAACAAAAACATTAAAACTAAAATCTTAAAGGTAAAACCTTAAACCAAAAACTTAAAAAAAATTTATTGCTTTAAAAATAAAACTTTTAAAACTAAAACGTTAAACTATAACTCACTAAATCCAAAAAAATATATAAAAAATGTTATAAAAAAAAGAATTTTAAGGGCTAAACTTTACCCGTAATTTAAAGCTTTTAAAACTAAACTTTTCGCAATGAAACTTTTGGAAAAACTTTCAAAGCTAAAGCTTGTTAAAAAAAAAATTAGACCTAAATTTTAAAACTGATAATTTGAATCCAAAAACCAATACTTTGAAACCAATACTTGAAACCAATACTTTTGAAACTGCAACCTTTAAAATTAAAACTTTAAAACTATAATTTTATAACTAAAATTTAAAAATATAACTTCAAAGTAAAAGCTTAATACTTATAATTAAAAACTAGAAAAGTAAAATAATAAAGTTAAGACTCTAAAACGAAAACCTTAAAACCATAAACTTTTTATAACTATTATTTTAATTCTAACAACTTTTAAAATTAAATCTTTAAATTTAAAACTTTAAAAGCAAAATCATAGAAAAAAAATTTTAAAGTTAAAACTTAAAACTTGAAAGGAACTTTAAGATCTAAACGTTAAAACAAAAATCTTTAAAACTATAAGCTTTAAAATACCATCTTCTAAAAGTAAAACTGAAAAAAAGATCTAAACTTTAAATCTGATAATTTGAAACCAAAACCTTTATGTCTAAGACTTTAAAAGTAAAACTTTAAAACAAAACCTTTCAAACTAAAACTTTAAGCGTAAAACTTTAAAAAAAATTTTTAAAGCTACCTTTTAAATTAAGAGAAAATGAAACGTAGAATTAAAACTGATATTTTAAAACTTGAATTTTAAAACTAAACTTTAGCACGGAAACTTTAAAATAAAAACTTTAAAACGGACAATTTAAAATTAAAACTTCTAAAACTAAATTTAAAATTGAAAATGTAAAATGAAAAGTTTTTAAACCAAAAATTTAATACAAAACAACTATTCGTAAAACCTTTAAATTAAAACTGCAAAACCAAAACTTCAAAATAAAATTTTATAATAAAAATTTTAAAGCCTGAAATAAAAACATTAAAACTAAAACTTTAAAGGTAAAACCTTAAAACTGAAAACTTTTAAAAACTGTCGCTTTAAAAATAAAACTTTTAAAACTCAAACTTTAAAACTATAACTCAAAAAATTTTAAAAAAAATTAAATTCAATTTTTTTTAAATCAAAAAAATAAGCCCTAAACTTCAAAACCGATAATTTATACTTTTTGAAACTTTTACTACTGTAACTTTTGGAAAAACTGTCAAAGCTAAAATTTGTAAAAAAAAAAAATTAAGATCTAAACTTTAAAACTGAAAATTTGAATCCAATAATTGTGTAAGTAAAACCTTGAAAACCAAAATTTTAAAACTAAAACCTTTAAAACTAAAAATTTAAAACTAAAATTGTAGAACTAAACTTTAAAACTAAAACTTCAAAATAAAAAATTAAAACTAATACATAAGAACTTGAAACGTAAAACATTTAAGACAAAACCGAAATCTTAAAAAACCAAGACTTTAAAACAAAAATCTTAAAACCAATTTTTTTAACTATTGCTTTAAAACTAAAATTTTTTTAACTAAAACTTCAAATTTAAAACTTTATTTAGAACTAAAACTTTAAAATTGAAAGAGACCTTAAGATTTAAACTTTAAAACCGAAATTTTTAAAATAATGCAAAAGATATTCGTAAAACCTTAAAACTAAAACTGCAAAACCAAAACTTCAAAGAGCACTAGATCGTCTGATTACCAATCAAATGAGCCCCCTCTGAAGTTTATACAACCACGCTTTCTATAAAAACCTTATATGTCCCCAGGGCATAACTTACAACCCTTGCCCTGAGGGCTGGGGTTTTTTATCATCAAAAACATAATTTCCAGACCTTTCTGATGCGCTGAACAAAATGGCTATCTCAAAATTTGGAGTTTATGTTTTTCGCAAAAGTATGAGCATGGGGGGGGGCATTTGCCCTCTGATCAATTTCGACTAAAAAATGGAACTAGTCCTCTCAAGTTCCAATCGAATGAGCCCTTTTTGAAACTTCTACAACAAAACTTTCTATAAGAACCTTATATTCCCCCTTATATTATATTCCTATGGGGGAGGGTTGTCATCCTCAAAGACATAAATTCCAGATCTTTCAACTACATTGAACAAAATGGTCGTATCAAAATTCTGATCGGGTGTGTTTGGGGAAATGATGCGCGTGGGGCGGGGGTGATTCTCCCTCCGATTACTTTCGACTACTGAAAAGGACAATAGACCTCTCAATTTCCAATCCAATGACCCTTTTTGAATTTTCTTTCGACAACACTTTCTAAAAAACATCATATGCCCCCAGGTCATAACTTACAATCTTAGCCCTGACGGCTGTGGGGGGGCTGTCTTTGAAACTCCTCCTAAACAATCCCCAAAAGTTTCACCTTAATACCCTTTGTGTCATAGGTTATAAAAACTATAGTGGTAGTATTAATTGTACACACATAGGATCTTCTCGCCTACTTGAAATCCGTCACAAGCTATCCTTAAAAGTCGAGCTTAACTATGTAATCCATTCTTGAGATATTAGTTTGCCACCTTTTGGAAAATCTGTTTATTCATAGCTCATTTTGAATTATTTCACAATTCCTTGGAAGCTTCACAATAATACCCTTAACCTGTGTAGTAGAAATAGTTTTGGTAACAGTAGTAGCATTAGTAGCAGTATGCGCATGGCATCTTCGGTTTTCTTCAACATTCCCTTCAACGAACGCTGAGAGTTTCAACTTAGTATCATCAACCGTCCTGAAGCATTCCTGATATGTTCTCTTGAAAGTGTAAGGAGGCCTTATTTTTGTGTAATGTTGGTAGCTCAATTTCAGTAAAAGTTGGAATCCCCTTTGATCCAACAGATAAGAAATAAAGCAACTATTTCAAATTAGTTAAATTTGAATATAACTTTGTGTAATACGCTTTGTGTAACTAGTCATAAATCTTGTAGTGATATTTCTTTGTTTAAGTATCGAACGACTTTTGAACCCATAATAAATAGTTGAATACCCAAATTAGACCATTTTTGTATATAAAAAAAGAGGAATGTCCTAAAGTGTTACAACATTTCAAGCTAGAATCAAAGGCTCGAAATACTGAAAAAACTACTTTTTAACAAAAAGGCTGGTGATTGGCTAAAAGAACGGGGGAAGGTCGCTAAGCGAATCAAGTACCAAATGGAATAAAATGTACGGATCAGAAAAAATAGGTATTATCTTGTGAGGAGAGGAGGCTAGAAAGGAACTTTAGGTAAGTAATCTTTTTAACTAATTATGGCAAGTACCTGCATTGTCTCAATTTCTTTAAATATAAAGTTAAAATAAAAATATTAAACCTTTTTGTCATTTGACTAAGCCGAGAAGTCCCATTTCTGTGTTGAAATAAGTTGTCAATTAAATTTCCTTGGAGAATAACACTGATATAAAGTAATTAACTTCTGTAAAACTTCTGTCGCTTGGGATAAATCAAGATCCTATTTGAATTAATTTAATACTTACATTTTAGCCACTTGTACTTAAATTGGAGTCAGGGCGGAAATCCCCCTTTGAGGGTTGCCAATAGATTTCTAAAGGGTTTTGAATCTAACTGATGGTGAGGTAACCCTGGGGTCCTTTGTGATTAATTAAAGTTTGCGTAATCTTATTAAAATTGATTAGAAGCGGAATTACCCGCAAAAATAACTAAGGACTCTTATTAGATTTTATTCTACTTTTGGTTATTGGGTTCATAGTTCCTGTAGTATATTTCACTTAGTCAAAGCTTGAGCCATCTAGACAAAAGACAGTATTTTAAAGGCTAAAATAAGCTAAAATCAATTTATTCCCAAAAACTCAAATTTGTGGAAGAAGCTTCGATTAACCGAAGGTGTGAGAGGGGGGAAACCCTAACCAAGAAGTTAACGTTAGGAGAGCATTGGCACTTCCCTTTTTTATTCTTGTGTCCCTTGGAACTTAGCCTGACATTTGTAAAAATCTTACACCCAGAAAATTAGAACTGTCAGACAATAACATTAATTACCTCCTTGTTAATTCTTCTGACGTGTATATGGATGAGGACCCTATTCATCTTTTAGTCATTCTTTCGTTTCGTTAACCCCGTACCGACTGTTTATACAAAGATGGCGTCAATGTTTATACAGAGAGGTTAGGGAAAAGGGGAATAATATTGTCAAACTACGAATTTCAAGTCCTTTCTGTCTAGATATATTCAATTAAGAGTTTTCTTCGCTGAAGTTAAAGCTTATCAAAAGTCCAAGGAACACTAATCAATTTTACAAGATATAACGATGGAATATCTTGGTTTGTGTTAAGGTAATAAATTGGTACTAATCAAGTACGGTTATTCCTAGTTTGGCTCACCTGATGAGCGAAAAGTTAAACCAAAGGATTTTAATACCCCAGAACTCAAGCCTTGACTAGCTATTCAAGCGTAACTCCTTTAATTAGAAGTATTCGATAGCACTGAACTAAAATTAGCCATTTTTTCGGTGGATCACCTGTATACCAGAAGAACAAACACCCATATACTGAGATTAACTAACCCTGAAGAGAGCTATTTGGAAGAGTTTATGGAATTACAATGTTTCTCATTTTTTTATTTAATTTAATAACAAGTTTAGTTGTCACTGGATTTTTGAGTACCGATTATTACCAAACACCTCAGTTTTTATCACGCTACCACTTTTGGTCCTTAATAGTAGGGCAATTTCACAATTGGTGTCTGCAGTACTAAAGTTCGGTACAACTTTCGTTTAATGGAGGTGAGAATTAATAAAAATTATAAATTTTGGTCAAATTTAGTACCCTGTCCCTCCGAAGAAGGCGTGTGTTCAGTTGTCTGGCGGTTGTTTTCTGGCTTATTAGTGACGAAAAGGTTTTAACACTGTTCATGTTAGTAGTAAGTTTTAACAGCGTTCATTTGAGTAGTAATTTGAAACAGTATTAATTTGAATAATAATATTGACAGTGTTTATTATTATAGATTTTTTTTCTTTTTTCTTACGAGTCTTCGTCTGTAGCTTAATGTTTTTTTAGTACACTAGGTATTTTGGAAGTAGGATCGAACCTTATTGCTGAGCAAAATTGGGCTATTAATCTTGACGAGTCATTAGCACTATTGGGGAATAAAGTCCCAATTGATTTCTTTGGAATAAGTAACGAAGAAATGAAAAGATTCCAACTAGAATACCCTGAAATTAAGGTGGCAATCAGGGAAATAATGGAATTAGTAAATACACTCTTAAGCTTAAGATCTCCCTAAGATGCTTATAGAAAAAATGAGAAGCTTAAGGAGGGTATAAATGAACAGTCTAGCCAGACTGAGTTGACGAGGCCCTGTAAGGGATATGAGTCAATTTTAGTTAGCTCAAGCATTCCCTGGGATAACAAAACATCAGAAAGGAGTAAATTCACAAATAAGACTAATGGAGATGATCTACTTTCTATGAGAGGGAGCAGGCCTAGCAGGGAGAGATGCTTGACCTCCGGATCTATTCCTGGCAAACTGGGTGAGGTTAGTGTAGGAAGAATCAGTCCAAACACGTGTGGAACTGAAGACGGGACAGTTTTAGAGGGGAGTGAAATTGAATCCTGTGTAAGGCAAGTTCTGGCGGTGAAACTTATAAATACCAGGACTATGGAAAGAGTCACTGGCACAGATAATTGAGCTGGGTCCGAAACGCCCAAGGATCTAGACATCGAGAGGGGCGAACCGCAAAGAGAAAGACAAGTTCGAGCGGTGGAACTTGCGAGGACCCACACTCAGGAAGTGGCTGCTGGCACAGGTAATTGGGATGGGTCTGAAATACATACAGATCTAGACGCCAGAAGGGGTAAGCCGCAGGATATAAAAAAAAAACAAGATTATACATTTCGGGCAGAGCTCAGAGCCAGAGATCTCGAATTGGGGAAAGTAAAGAATCCTTTTTTGTAAAAGGTTAGGAGATCTACATTTGGTTCCCATGGGTGGTTTGTTGTGTAAAATAGGGGATTCTGACAAAGAAAACACGACAAGTCAATTTAAGATCATTTTACGAAGGAAAACTAGTTAATGGAGTCATCCGTTTCACACATTCAGGTCTTTTTTTCTGGGGGCCCAAATGAGATCTGTCAAGACCCTAAGTAAATTAAGACAATGTGGTGTCTTTGAAAATATGTACTGCCAGATTGAAGAGGTAGTAAAGAATTATTGACTCTGTTTGAAAAGAAATATAGTTAGTGTTAATTACCCCACTTTTAGAGATGATTTTTTCCCTTGTGACCTCTTTCATATTCGATCAATTGATACCACAGGAAAATTGCAACTTAGCGTGAATGGTGACCTATACACATTGATAAAAATATAGCAGTAGTACCATTTAAGGAAAATTGATGGGTGTAAAACGCATTGCCGGTAGGATTTAGAATATTGTTCAAATAAAAAGACACTGCTCATAGGATTTTGAATATTGTTGAAATTAAAACACACTATCCATAGGAGAATATCTGTAAAATACAGGATAAGAATTATAGGAATTATATAAGAGATTCTTTGTAATGTAGCCACAAACTAATTTAAACTAGTAATAATTTGTGATTTTTCTGTCTCCAACAAAGGAGATGAGTTCAGAAGATTCGAAAGGTTAAAAATTTCATAACTCGTATTTTTTTTTCAAATAGAGAATGGGCACAGACTTTTTGTATTGTAGAATATATTCGTTATTTGCCTTTGGGTTTTTAAGTCTTCCATTGTTACTAGACCTTTTGGCACCTTTAAATACTCTTTCAAGCATTCACCTATATTTATAAAAAAAAGTCTCTAACATCGTAGTCAAACTACAGTTATAACTGTCAATATAGAACAAGAGTTATGACTGAGCCGTCGTTTTACTTGATGACGCCACGCTTGAATTACAACAGCCGAAAAAAATGAAACTTCTGAAGCATAGTTTGAAAGGCTTATATTAAGAACAAGTTATGCTCGAGTATTTTTTATATAACTTTACCAGATTCAGGAGAAAAGACTAAAACATTCTACTAAATTTCGGGAGACGAAATTGAATATTTACTCACTATTTACTTTCAGAATAAGGCTAGTTCAACCCTTGGCCTGGATGAAGTGAGGCAAATATGAGTTTCCTTGCAATAAGGAAAAAAGGAAAGGTGTAACAACATATTGGACATCGACATTTAGTATCTTTACAGTTTCTTTATATATATATTAGTACTTCTTGCAGTACGACTGATATTCAATAAATTAACACAATTATAGACAGAGTATCGAGACCAAAAGTGTCGGGGGTTCCATTTAGAAGTAGTATAAGGAGAAATTGAGTTACAATGGATCTTAGTAAATTTGTGTTCCATTTTTTTTCTTTTTAAAACAAAAATTATGCTAAGATTTTAAGTGGAGGAGATGGTAAGGAGGCCTTATTTTTATGTAATTTTGGTACCTCAATTTCGGTAAAAGTTGGAATCCCCTTTCTCCAATAGATCAGAAATAAAGTGACTATTTCAAAGTAGTTAAATATGAAAATAACTTTGCTTTTTGTAACTAATCCTAAGTCTTGAAGTGACATTTCTTTGTTTAAGTATCGAACGATTTTTGAACCCATAATAAATAGTTGAATATCCAATTTAGACCAGTTTTGTATAAACAAAGAGGATTGTCCTAAAGTGTTAAAACATTTTAAGTTAGAATCAAGGCTTCGAAATACTGGAAAAAACTACTTTTTAACAAAAATGTTGGTAATTGGCTAAAAGAACGGGGGAAGGTCGCTAAGCGAATCCAGTACCAAATTGAATAAAGTGTACGGATCACAGAAAATTGGGGTTATCTTGTGAGGAGAGGAGGCTAGAAAGGAACTTTTGGTAAGTAACCTTTTTAACTAATTATGGCAAGTACCTGCCTTGTCTCAATTACTTTAAATAGTAATGTTAAAATGATAATATTAAACCTTTTCGTCACTTTTGACTAAGCCGAAAAAATCCCATTTATGTGTTCAATTAAGTTGTCAATTAAATTTCATTTGAAAATAGCACTGAAATAAAGTAATAAACTTCTGAGATACTTCTGTCGCTTGAGCTAAATCAAGATCCTGTTTGAATTAAATTATTACTTACATTTGAGCCACTTGGACTTAAATTGGAGTCAGGGTGAAAATCCCCCTTTGAGGGTTGCCAAATAGATTTATAAAGGGTTTTGAATCTAACTGATGGTGAGGTAACCCTGAGGTCCTTCGTGATTAATTAAAGGATGCGTTATCTAATTAAAATTGATTAAAGGCAGAATTACCCGCATAAATATCTAAGGACTCTTATTAGATTTTATACTATTTTTGGTGATTGGGTTCATAGTTCCTGTAGTATATTTTACTTAGTCAAAGCTTGAGCCATCTAGACAAAAGACAGCATTTTAATGGTTAAAATAAGCTAAAATTAATTTCTTTCCAGAAACTCAAATTTGTGGAAGAAGCTTCGATTAACTGAAGGTATAAGAGGGGGGAAAACCCTAACCAGGAAGTCAACGTTAGGAGAGCCATGGCACTTCCCTTTTTTAGCCTAGTGCCCCTGGAACTTAGCCTGACATTTATAAAAATCTTACACCCAGAAAATTGGAACTATCAGACTATAACATTACTTACCTCCTTTTTGATTCTCCTGACGTGTACACGAATGAGGACCCTATTCCCCTTTTAGTCATTCTTTCATTTCGTTAACCCCGTACCGACTGCTTATACAAAGGTGGCCTTGATGTTTATGCAGATAGGTTAGGGAAAAGGGGAATAATATTGTCAAACTAAGAATTTCAAGTCCTTTCTGTCTAGATATATTCAATTAAGAGTTTTTCCTGCTGAAGTTAAAGCTTATCAAAAGTCCAAGGAACACTAATCTCTTTTACAAGATATAACAAAATGATATCTTGGTTTGTGTCAAGGTAATAAATTGGTACTAATCAAGTATGGTTATTCCTAGTTTGGCCCACCTGAGGAGCAAAAATTTGAACTAAAGGATTTTAATACCCCAGAACTCAAGCCTTGACTAGCTATTTAAGTGTAACTCCTTCAATTAGAAGTATTCGATAGCCCTAAACTAAAATAATTCCCTTTTTTCGGTGGATGACTTGTGGACCAGAAGGACAAACACCCACATAACAAGATTAGCTAACTCTGAAGAGAGCTATTTGGAAGGTTTTCTGAAATTACAACGTTTCTCCTTTTTTTATTTAAATTAATAATAAATTTAGTTGTCACTAGATTTTTGAGTACCGATTCTTACCAAACGCCTCAGTTTTTATCACGCTACCACTTTTAGTCCTAAATAGCAGGGCAATCTTAAAACAACATGTATGGATATAGAACGTATAAAATTATTTTAATGCAGTTTCTATATTTCCCATTTTTTTTTCACCTTTCACCTTTATACCCTTAATTTTAATAGCAGTAGTAGTAGTACCAGCAGTAACAATAGTATCAACAGTAGCAGTAGCAGTAGAATCAATATTAGTAGCCTTAGCTATGTTTGCATTAATAGTAGTAGAAATACTTGTAATAATACCAGTAGTAGTAGTAGTAGTAATATGAATAGAAACAGAAGCATTAGGATGCAAATATTCCCTCTTGGTCAGTTCAATATTCCCTACAATAAGCCCTGTTAGTTTCAAATTCACATTCCAAACTGATCCTAAAATATCGCTGATACGCCCTTTTTTGACAACCTGCATACAGGTTGCGAGTTGTGCTTTAGTTGACCTTCTCCCCTCAAAATTCCCTGAAAATTTCACACTCCTACCCTGAGCCATAGTTTTAACAGTAGTCACTGTAGGTTTAATAGTTTCGGTAGTACTATCAGTAGCAATAATAGTACTAGCACTAGTAGCAGCAGTAGCACTAACATATTGCCTTTTGGTCTGTTGAACATTCCTCTAATCAAGTCCTGGAAGTTTCAACTTAATACAATTAGGCGTTGCTATGACATTGCCGATATTTCCTTTTGATAACCTGTATATTCATATATTTTTAATTTTCATCTTAATGCTCTTACGCTTACAAGTAGATGCAAAAGAAGCAGTATTTGAAGTAGTACTAGTAGTAGTAGTAGTAGTGCTAGTAGTATTAGTAGTAGCGCGCAAATATTGACTTTGGGTCAGTTGATCTTCCTATTTAGGTATTCTCTGAAAGTTCCACCTTAATGCTTAAATCCATTCTTGAGATATGCTCTTTTGACAATCTGCATGAAAATAATGTCTTTTGACTTAGTTCAAATTTCCCCTCTATATTCTCTCCGATTTTCACCTTCATAGACTTAGCCTTTATCGTACTAGCATCATAGTTGCAGTGATGGTGGTACAAATAATTGCAGTAGTAGCGTTATACTAGTAGTAGTAGTAACAGACATAGCTGCAGTAGTAATAACAGTAATAGCATGTATATGTTGCCTTTTGGTGAGTTGAATATCCCCCAGATAATACACGGGAAGTTTCACCTTGATATGGCAAGCCGTACCAACAACATTGCTGATTTGCCCTTTAACCCCCTTTTGGTGACCTATTCAGCTTAATGCTCTTAGCCTTATAAGTAGTTGCATCGAAGTAGTAGTTGGAGTAATTTAGTAGCAATATTAGTAGCAGTAGTAGTATCAGTAAAAGTAGGAGTTGTAGTTTTATTAGTAGTAGCATGTGCATATTATCTTTCGGTCAACTGATCCATCACTTTAACCGTTCTCTGAAAGCTCCAATTTAATACCCAAATTCATTCTTGAGATACATCATTTTGACATCCTGCATGCACTTAATGAGTTTTTTTTAGTTCAAATACCCCCCATACAAATATTCTGTCAAATTTTAACCTTCATCTACATATGCTTTCTAGTTCTAGTGTCATAGTAGTAGTGATATTAGTACTACCAGTATTAACAGTAATAGTGCTATATTGGTAGTAGTACTAGTAGTAACAGTTGTAACAGCAATATTAATGGCAGTAGTAGAAGGTAAAATTTGTCTTTTTGTCAGTTGAAGATTCCACTCATGATGCCCAAGAAGTTTCAGCTTGATACGGTAAACTGTTCCAAAAAATATTGCTGAAAGGCCTGTATCAGTAATTGTTGTGCACAGAATATGCTTTTATTTAGTTCAACTTTCCCCTCAATGTTTTCTAAGATGTCCATTTCTATTTACTCACCATTGGTAGTGCTTGCTACAGAAGCACTAGTTTTAGTGGTATTAGTTGTTGTAGTTGTAATAGTTGTAGTAGTAGTAGTAGTATTAGTAGTAGTAGTAGTAGCAGTAGTAGTAGTAGTAGCAGTAGTAGTAATAGTAGTAGTAGTAGTAGTAGTAGTAGTAGTAGTAGTAGTAGTAGTAGTAGTAGTAGTAGTAGTAGTAGTAGTAGTAGTAGTAGTAGTAGTAGTAGTAGTAGTAACAGTAGTAGTAGTCAGGGCCGTCATGTATTGGGGGAGGGGGCGCCCCCCCCCATTGTTTTTGGTAACTCGTTAAAAAAAAGCCGGTAAAATCGCCACGGTTTTACTGACGCCGCTAAAATTCTTTGTTCAGTTCAATAAAGACCACGAGAATACTGACATGTCATCTAAAGAAATTTTGAACTTGGTCGGTAAACGCATGCGGTACCGACTCCTGCCATGATTTTACGGTTGGTGCCACAATTTTCCATTTGGTTAAATAAACAACATTAAAATAGTAACATGATATATACCAAAATCTAAATCTCGGTTGGTAAATGCAGCAGTTTTACCGACTTGTGCAGTGATTTTACATATTGAATTTGAAACGGATATTATGCTAATTATTGACGAAAAACAGTCGGTAAAAATGACCAGCCAGTCGGTAAAATCTCCAGCCCCCCCCCTCCCCGCCAAATATTTTGGCTAGTAGCGACACTGGTAGTAGTAGTAGTAGTAGTCGTAGTAGTAGTAGCAGTAGTAGCAGTAATAGTAGTAATTTTAGTAGTAGTGGTAGCAGTTGTAGTAGCAATAGTAGTGGTAGAAGTAGTAGTAGTGGTAGTTGTATTAGTAGTAGGAGTAGTAGCGTAGAAATATTGCCTTTTTGGTCAATTGATCATCTCCCTTATTGTTTTCTGAAATTTCCAAATTAATATACTCAGTCATTCTGAATACACCCTTTTGACAACCCTTATGAACATAACGTGTTTTGATTTAATTCAACACTCCCCTCAGCATTCTCTGAATGAAAGGCTCACCTGAATGCCTTTCGTCTTTTTGGAAAGTAAAGGTCAAACATGCCCACCTTTCTAAATAACCTATACCATATCGAAACAACGAACGAATTTCCTAACTTACAGCCACAGGCAGCACTATTGCGCTGCTTATGATCGGGGTACAAGGGGGCGACTTATAAGTTCTTATACCTATATAGCATTGGATTTAGAACAAAGGTTTGTTCTTTCTGGACACCTGGATCCGGTTTAATGGCATATAACTTGCGATACAGTTGACTATGGCCTGCCGGTACTTTTCTGCAGCTTTCTCGAACCCTTAAAGAAAAAAGGCTCTTCATTCCTGAGAAACAAATACTTTTTATAAGCGATCCTATTCTCCTCTTTTGTATTGTTGAATTTGTCACTCATACTTTATAGTGGGAAAAACACGACGGTTTCCATGCACAACTATAGCAAAGTGGTCGCATGTGAAGGTATTAGTGTCTACCTTAAGGAAGTATGATTGATAAGGAAGAATCTAAAACAGACTTTGATTTGCTACATAACCATAATCCAAGAGCTTGAATTGTGAACATTGCGCAAACCAGACACCACTATGAAAAGATTACCTAGCTTATATGAAAGCACTCTTGCAGTAAATACCCATCACCATCAAGGCACGAGAAACGGGATGGTTGCTCTCTCCAGTCATTTTCAACTCTTAAAAGGTTAATAGAACTTTCAGTTTTAAATTGATTTAGCCCACCTCCTTATGCCAATATATCTAGGATCTTCCCTTCATTGTGAGGCAGACGTGAGAAAAAAGCATATTGAAGGTGCTTGGTTCTTTAATATGGAAGCGCACGAGTGCTGTCTTAGAATAGCCAGTTCTGTTTCAGACACCACCAAGAAATGCTTACAAGGTTTAAGGTTTTCGGTGTTATCATTAATACCATATTTACACAACGTATTAAATTCCTGACAGAGAGAAAACTCGACAGAATCAAAAAACTCGACAGAGTCAGTATCTACCCATGACCATCAAGGCACAGGATGGGGCTGATTGCCCTCTCCAGTCATTTTAAACTCTTAAAAGTTTAACTTTCAGTTTTAACTCGATTTAGCCCACTCCCTTCTGCCCAAATATTTAGGATCGCTCCGTCCTTGTGAAACGATCGTAAAGAAAACTCATTGCCTCATGAAAAAAAGTACATATATATGCCTCATGATCCTTAGCAATTCTCTCATTCGCAAGGAAATTGGAGCTTATTATTTGTTCTTTTCTAAGGAGAGGTATTAGAAAGTAAGCCAATAGGAAGGAAATAAACTATTACAACAAGACGAACCTAATTCCTTTTGCGATGCTGATCAATAGCTCTTGATGATATCATCAAAAAAATAATATCAAGTTTTTGAACAGCAAATCCATTCATCATTTTGAAAATTTGAAGTTCTGCAGTGTTACTGTGCGTCTAATTGCTATTTCTTCATTTGTAATTCATACTGAGAAGTAGCCCAGAAGGATAATATCAGATTTCTCAAGATCATATTTCATCTGGTGAGCGTCTGAGATTCATACTTTCTTCGTTTATTTGGTTAAAAGTTTGCTGTGAGCATCTTTCCCACTACGACTTTATCAATATAGTTTTGCTAGAAAAATCTAAACTGAGGTTACAGCTGCTACTTGGTGCAATCTTGGAAAACACTGAGAATTTTGGACTAACCATTTATGCAGACAAGTCAATGAAGATATCCGTCACGAATTAATACCTTCTTCTGCATCAGAAGAATAGGAATTTAGAGCAGGTCAAGGAGCTCATGTAACTGGGTGGCTTATTTTAAATATGGTGGCGAAATGAGGACCAAAATAAAACACAGTTTATCTGAAGTCCTCAATAGGTTAAAGTCCGTTTTGATGAGCAAGAAATAATCCCTACGACTAAAGCTATGTTTCTTTAGTAGCAATGTACTCTAAGTATTTTTCAATGCTATTAAGCGCTGGAATATGAGCCAGCAGCTCAAAAAGAGGATTTTCTCATTTGTAAATATATGCTTGAAAATATAAGCTGACACCAAATTTCATAATAGAACTGGCCTGCCGGTTATTAACGTTCATCTAAAGAATTGGAGAATGATTTGTTTTGGAAACATTTTTTTCTGTGTAAAAAAGCAGCCTTTCCTTTACTTGTCATAATTGAATACCAGACTGCGAAAGAAAATAAGATTGTCCAACTAATACCTTAGGGTAAACTCTTGAGCGATATTTTAAGGTGAAATAGACCTTTTTAGCACTGGAATGTGAAGACGTCGCCACTCTGGCAGAGTTTTAGAACAATTGGAGAGGTTTCATCAACATCCTATGTGTCATTAATGGTTCTGGAAAGAATTTAGGTTTTATGGTATCTACTATACTCTAAACATCTTTAACTGCTGAAAGAATTAGAGCTTACCCAAATTTTCATGAGCAGTAACAATACAAAGGGTTAAAAGTGATGTGGGCACAATATGTTTTTTTTTTCTGGCCAAAGTCCTTCGTATAGAATAAATTGCTTTAGAAATTTTGAAAGGGACTCTTCGCATTGGATATTCAAAGTTCTATTTCTTTTTTTAAGAGTAAAACGTGATTGGAGGGCAGCCAGGACTCCCATGCCCATCAGTTACTTAAACACATCCAATTGAAGTTTTGAGAGATAGCCATTTTATTTCAAATAGTCTAAAGGTCATATAACAACGTTTTCGGGGTTTAAAACGTAAACCAGAGCCTGGGGACAAGGATTATAATTTATGCTCTATGGGTATATAAGACCCTTATGGGAGAGTCAAAAGTTCTTTTTGACTCTTCCCTTTTAAGAGTCGAAAGTGACGGAGGACCAGGAGAATATAAGCTGCCACCAAAGCTCATAATAAGAATAGACTGCCTGTTATTATTGTTGTTCTAAAAAATAGAAGTAGGAAGGGTTTGGGAAACCTTTTTTTGTGTAACAAAGCAGCATTTCTTTGACTGGTCTTAATTGAATACCAGATTACAAAAGGAAATGAAATTGCCCAAGTAATAACTTAAGGCAAATTTGTGACTGATAATTAAAAACGAAAGAGACCTTTTTAGCACCGAAACGTGAAGAAGTCAACACTGTGGCACAGTTAAAGAACGATCGGAGAAGGTTTGATCAACTTCCTTTGCGTCATTAACGGTTCAGGAAAGAATCGAAGTAGAAAATATCTACTAAACTGTAAATATCTTTAACTGCTGAAAGGATTGGAGCTTACCCAAATTTTCATGAGCAGTAACACTACCCAGTTGACCTTAATCAAAAAATATAACTTTAAAACAGCACATACAAAGTTTTTTTAATGCTAATCGACAGCTTTTCCATTCAACCAAAACGATGGTCTAATTAAAATGGTGTTGCTCGTTACGAACCGATTAGAAAAATTTATCGCAAAAAATCACTAACTAGAAATGCTCTTCACTCGCACCTTGGATTTACTGAAAAAGTCTAGTTAATTTAAGTCAATGGTTGTCTAGTTGAGAATATTTCTTACCTGCAGTTCTCACTTATTGCAAAAGTTGGCTTGAAAGAGAAGCCGGCTGAGCAAGACACCTCGCAATTGTGCCTTAGGTGAAAATTGAGTTAAATTTAATGCAGAACATCGTCTGGCTAGTTTTTCGGTAAATATCTAGTTGGCGCAATAACTTAGCTAGTATGAAAGTGAAATCATCATTTGATGCCTTTTTTATGCTCTTTCATAATTCAAAATAGCTTCTGGGGCTAGTTGCGTCTTGAGCACTTAAAAGGGCCCCAAAGGTATTTCATTTTTGTAACCACACAAAGAAGTTATTAACACTAGTTAAGTTATTGAAAAGTGTAAAAACATATCACTAGTTTAAAAATAACAGTAATATATTCCAAAACTACTTATTTATAACAATTTAAACTTCATTTATTAGGCAACTCAAATACAAACTGTTTTCCTACCGTTTTTAAGTTTTTCGAATGTCGTTGACAAAAATAGCGCTGAATTTTGCGAATCGAAACTTTGCCGTCGACAATTCAGGGTATATATTTGCACATTAGAAGTGGGTAAATTTCATGGTAAATTTGCAGTTGGCCATATAATTTAGCTAGGATGAAAGTGAAAACATCATTTGATGATTTTTATGCTTTATGCTGGCGATTCAAGAATCGCCAGAAGCGATTCTTGAATTATGAAAGAGCATAAAAAAGGCATCAAATGATGTTTCACTCTCATCCTAGCTAAGTTATTGCGCCACCTAGATTTTTACCGTTGTTTCAAACTTTCAGCAAACTATTCACTTTATTTGGCAATAGTGTATGTCTGAGATTTAAATTTGGGTCAAAGTCAAATGCCCACTTAAGTTAAGCTCCCACCTGCTGCTGCTGCCTACTTAAGTTAAGCGTGTTTTGTATGTTAGTGACACTCTTTCTTGATGCTATTAACCTAAGAATATCGATTTAAAATGGAGACACATAGGATAGGGTAAATTCTAGTTTAGCTACATTTTGCTATCTTGGAAGGAGGGTAGGTTTGGAAAATGAAACTTTCAGGGACTAGTCTACAGACTAAGGTAGGCCTATGTCCTGTGAAGGTATTTTGACGAACCCACCTCTGCCCTTCTTCCTGTAGAGGCCCTGACCTCTGATAAATCTTTGTGTTATAAAAGTCAAACCTTGCAAAATGATCTTCTGCTTAAATGAAGTACAACAAAACTCTTTTCACAGTTTTATGAGGTTTCAAAGACTTAAACAATCAGACTTGTAAAACTCTACAAGGGTATTATCAGACCTAAAATATACTTGTAGTATAGGATTACAATTTTGGAACCCCACTATAAAATAGATCCAGCTGCTTTATAAAGGGTTTAAAGACACACCACCAAACTTCTCTCTGGTTGTAAAGACTTGAGCTTTGAAGAATGACTGTCCAAACTGAATATTCTCATCCTAAAATATAGATAGCCTAGATGAGAAGAGAGGAGACAAGATACAACTGTACAAAGCAAAGTAGGCTATAACCTAGAGAAACTGTCTCTCCAGAAGTATTTTTACCCTGCAAAAAAACATCACAAGAGAGCACCATGAAAAATTGTTCAAATCTGTAGCAGTGTGACCTTCTTCCTCTTAAGAGCAGTGACCTTTAATGATATTTAAAAATCTTTGCATTATAAAGGTGAAACCTTGCAGAATAGATCTACTGCTTAAATGGATTTCAAATAAAGTGTTTTCAGCTTCACAACTGTGTTCATTCCCAATTTATGGGGTTTCAAAGATCTACAAGTACATTTCCTAAATTTAGAAAACATCCATTTTTATGGCTTAAAATTCTACTCAAATAATAGGAATTGCATTTTCAAAACTAGAACCAGAGAAAAAGAAACTGAACATTAAGGTAGCCTATAATATTGCTTTGTCAAAATTCCAATAGATGTAGACCTGTCAAGTAGTTAAATTTCTAAGACTTAGAAATCAGCAGATCATTAACATATTAGCTTGGCAATATCTTCCTGGCGCATGTTTTTGGCCCTGGATTCATTACTAAAAGTTTCATTTTCCTAATCTCTATCAAAGATAGCAAAAAGTAGCTTGTTCTTAATTTTTACCCCAATTTTTAGAGTATCTAAGCTGTAGATGATTGGACAGCACATCCAGAAACAATCATGAAATTGGAAACTTTAAATAGTTTCAAAAATGGTCTTGATTAACTTTGGAGAGAATATTTAGTATAAGCCTAGAATTAGGACTGTTGAGAAGGAAACATTTTAAGAAAACAATTCTAATTAAATAAAATGCAGAATAATTATACATAACATATTGTAACTGCAATTCTACTACAGCCTACTTTACCAATACCCCCCCCCCTTAATGTGCAACCATATTGCCTAAATTACATATTTCCTATACATTTTTCCATTTCTTGATTTCATCACAGTTGGTTTAATTTACAGGTAGCCTACACAGGGTGGAACTAGTGATAGAACAAATATTTTGAGAATAAAAAAAAAAATATATGAAAATAGGTACTTTGTTTTTGCATACAATTCAGTTTGTTGCTTATATCTTTGTTCTAAAAGTCTGCACTGCAAGTTGAAAAGTAATGATTAAAGAATAAGATCCAAAATCACTATGGCATGTATTATTCTCTCAGCACATGTTCAGCTGCAAAGTGATGCAGCTAAATAATTATTAAGTAGTTGTCTTAGTGAAATAATTATTAAAAAATATTGCCAGAAACAAAAAAGTAGAAAGAAGATATTTCAAGATGTATTGAAAGAAAAGAAGACTATTTAGGCTATGCATCAAACATGGTGAAAGATTGCTATTTATTATATTACAGATATAATTACTAGCAGGACTTACAGTGTTGAGTGAAACTTTTCCACAGAACAGAAGGATGTAAGTGAAATGACAAATGAAGATAAATCTGAATAGACTGTTAAACATGTATTAAGTTTTGGAAGATAACATAAATACTTAAAGAGTTTTTTAACTGCTAAAATTGTGCTACATCTACCAGTTTCTTTTGCAGCTCTTAGCATTGGTATCAACAGACAAATATTTACAGACAGCAAATTTTGAAAACCAAATTCATAGATTGTTTCAAACACTTATTTAACAACTTTTGAAATGAATTAACTGAGAGAATCAAAGATAGAAGAATAGACATCCTGGTATCAGACAACGTTTTACTGTGCAGTGGATCTTTCTTCCATTAACATATTTGCAGTCCTTACAACATAACAAAAACATAATTTATTGTTGACCAATATTTGTAAACTTTACCTGATGAGTTTATTCATGTGAGACTTCATCAATTTATGTATGGTATTCCAGAGTTAGACAAACAATTAGGAGAATTTCAGTGGATATCTTTGAGGAGGAAGGGGAGGATTGGCTGGAAGAAGCATATTTTTTAGGACCAAAATCTCAAGAAGGTCCTTCTTGTCTAAATCAGTTCAAGAAACACATTACAACACAAAGAAAAAAAAATCAATCTAAATATTAAGACATCTGCTTCCTTTCTATCATTTCTTTGATATCTTTTATATGAGTTTCTTATTATGTCTGATCATATCTTTTTCATGAACTTAATCACCACCTCAAAATTTTGCTTTAACTTTAACACTAAAACTTTAAAATTTTGCTTGAAAGGATCCTCTCTCTCAATATTCTACAACAACTTTTTCAATATGATTATACATGATGATGAATAACCTAAATAAACTTTGCATCAACAAGTGTCTTTCTCAGGAATTTTCTGCATTTTGATAGAGGGTGGGTTAGAATCTCTACAATAGGTTTACAGACAGCAAATTTTGAAAACCACATTCATAGATTGTTTCAAACACTTATTTAACAACTTCTGGAATGAAATAATTGAGAGAATCACAGCTAGAAGTATAGACATCCTGGTATCAGACAACGTTTTACTGTGCAGTGGCTCTTTCTTCCATTAACATATTTGCAGTCCTTACAACATAACAAAAACATAATTTATTGTTGACCAATATTTGTAAACTTTATCTGGATGAGTTTATTCATGTGAGACTTCATCAATTTATGTATGGTATTCCAGAGTTAGACAAACAATTAGGAGAATGTCAGTGGATATCTTTGAGGAGGAAGTGGGGGATTGGCTGGAAGAAGCATATTTTTTAGGACCAAAATCCCAAGAAGGTCCTTCTTGTCTAAATCAGTTCAAGAAACACATTACAACACAAAGAAAAAAAAATCAATCTAAATATTAAGACCTCTGCTTCCTTTCTATCATTTCTTTGATATCTTTTATATGATTTTTTTTTACATCTGTTCATATCTTTTTCATGAACTTAATCACCACCTCAAAATTTTGCTTTAACTTTAACACTAGAACTTTAAAATTTTGCTTGAAAGGATCCTCTCTCCCAATATTCTACAACAACTTTTTCAATATGAATATACATGATGATGAATAACCTCAGGGATTGGCTGCAGTCACTTTTTGTCACTTTTGTCACTTTTTTGGGACCCGTCACTTTTTGTCACTATTTCTGTCATTTTGTCACTAAAGTCACTTTTTTCGACGTTTCGGACCTAATTTTTTTTGTTAAACAGTCTGTTATAGTTGACTGTTGACTGTGGCATAATTCATAAAAAAGGTAAGTCTTTTTTTGATAGTTTGGACTGTATTTCAAGACGCACAATGTATATTGCTGTAATAAACGTGGTTAGTGTGTGTGTGTGTTAAGATATAGGCTTTTGCAGATAACATCTACAAAAGCCTTTTCTACCATAGAAAGAAAAATACTTTTCTACAGGTAGAAAGGCTTTTCTACCATGCCATAACTGCCTATCGTTCTTTTCAGGCCCTTGGTTTACTTAGCATCCTTTCTTGTCTGGTTGCTTAGCAAATGGACAGTTAGGCCAAGATTCCTTCTGTATGTTTTCAGTGTTAGCCAGTTTCTTTGACTTTAGACCATTTCCTGCAAAAGGCATGCATGCCCACAGGTCTGAGGACATCAAAATGTAAGATTAAATTTGTGTTTTCATTGGTTTTGTCAGTTTGTATTTGTATTAGCTTTATATGTTTTCAAATTCCATCCTAAAACCCATTCTTATACCAGGTCGCTGTAAGATAATGGGCAAGACAAAATTTTTGGAGAATTGGCTCAGTAGGGAAGACGGTGCTGGGCATAAAGTGAAAGAGTGGTGCACAAAAGGGAGTGACAGCTCATTATATTGTAAAGTTTGCAAAAAGACACTCAGGTGCCAGAAAGGGTTCCAGGCCCTTCTTCAACATGCAGCTGCACAAGATCACAAAAAGAATGCTTCTGTCATGTTAAACCAGCGTCAGTTGAGACTCGCTGCATCAGCTCCAACCAAAAACCACCCAAACTCACAGAGTGACAATAGCGTACCATAAAAGAATCTGGAAATGCTCCGCGAGCGAGATGCAGCGTCAAGAGCGGAGATAGTTTGGGTTTTAAAGAGTATTGCTAGTTCTTTTGCTGCAGCTTCGTGTGATCATATTGCCGAGGTGTTCCAAACAATGTTCCCTGATGCTGTACCAGAAGGCTTGTCGTTAAGTGCTAAAAAAACGACATGCTTGTTGACGGAGGCTATTTATCCGTACTTTTGAGAAATTCTAGTTGAAGACATTAAGAAATCTGACATTGTGCTGGAATATGATGAAACAATGAACAATGGTGGGGTAGAGGAGCTCCAAATAAGAGTTCGATACTAGTCAAAAGAGCGGAAACAAGTGGCTAGTTGGCATTTTTGGACATATTATATGGGACATGCAACCAGTGAAGATCCAGAAAATCCTGCAGAGTATTGAAGATGCAGAACTTTCATTTGAGAGATTGCTGATGCTTGCAAGTGATAGCCCAGTGTCAATAAGAAAGTGTGGCCCATCATAGACTCAGAAAAGAGAAAAAGGTATTCAAAAGGCCTATTGAATTTTGGGAACCTATAACATTCATGCAGTGCATAATGCATTCCTGAAAGGGCTGCAAGAACTCGGGGAGGAGTGCTCTGATATGATCATTGCTGTTTACCACTTTTTCACAGGATGGCCAGCTCGTTCTGACGATTTCAACCAGTGCCAATGGAAAGTTAAAGTTCCTCAGCATAAGTTTATGAAACACGTCTCCACAAGATGGCTCACCATAGGGGAAGCAGCAAGCCACTTGATGGAACAGTGGCCTGCATTGATTGAATATTCTTGCCCACGAATGCTAGAATTCGTGCCAAAGAAAAACTGTCTGGAGTACCTGATGTCAAATGCAAAATATTTGAAAATTGTAAAATGGCTAAAACAGCAAACAATGAAAGCCGAAATTGAGTTTATTGTAAGCTCTGCAGCAACTTTCACCGCTTTTACCCGTGTATTTCAACAACAGGAGCCGTTAATTTCTGGGGTACACTTTGAGCTGAGACAGTTATGCACAGTTCTTTTGGGGCAGATTGTGCTGGCTTTTGATGTCAATCTCTGGATCTTCGGTGGTTTTGAAGGCTTAGTTCGTATTGCAGATCTTCACCTACAGCAACCCTTGTGTAATGATTGCTGCCCTGGATTCTCAGATTGAATTCGTTATTCTGAAAGACAGGAAATTTTTTTCTGAGAATTAGAAAGCATATCAAAGCTGCTGTACAGTACCTGCTGACAAAACGCCCTGTGAATAACGAGTTTTTCCGAAGCCTTGTCTGCCTAAGCCCTCCCAGTCCAGATTGCCAAAGAACGAGTTGCAGTGATGTCTTCCACATCGCGAGAGAACTTCCATTTGAGACGGACATCGAGCAAGTCCAGGGAGAATGGTTCTTTTTACAGTCAGATCCTGTGCTGCCACTATAGTACTCGAATCGACAGCTATAGGCAAAAGATCCTGGAACTGAAGACGCCATCTGGTGAAACCAAATATCAGACCTTAGGTCGGATCGTCCGGGCAGCTCTGTTGCTCTGTCATGGAAGTGTAGACGTAGAGAGAGGATTTTCTCGGTCAGCTCTGCTAATGATTAGCCTTCAAGTGTGTACAGTAGAGCGGACACTGAATGCTAAGGCTTTTGCTGTGGATGAGCTCCGCGACTATGAGAACAGACCAATGTGTACTGATCATAAAGAAGCTGCTTTGTCTGGGTAGATCAGCTAGAGCCAGCTTTGAACTATTCCTTATTGAATGAAGACAATAAGAATCAGAGAGAGAAGTTTGAAGCTGAGAAGGAAGATGCCGAACAAGAAATCCAGGAGATGGCGCGGAAGAAGCAGAAAATAGCGGCCATAGAGTCAGAAATTGTACGAAAAAAAAGAGATGGTTAAGCAGAAGGAAATAGGCGATACCCATCTGAGAGAGGCAGGGGAACGGTTGAAGAAAGCTGTGGAAGAGAAGGACTTCCTGAACATTGGTCTTGCTCAAAGTATGCGGGAAGCAGCATTAAAAGCTCGCTCCAAAGAAAGGGAAAGGGTAGATGATGCTGAATCAGTTGAAGTACTTGTTCTGAAGAGGAAATCCTAACTAATTGATCGCCTTTCGGAAGGTCAAAGAAGTGATGGCATAATACCAAGTGATTGCTTATACCTAGTCGTGGCGGACGCTTGTTATTCAATAAATCAGTTTTTGTTCCTAGTGCCATAATCGAAAACGTACATTTACCGAAGTTATCGTTTGTATAAGTAAATAAAATCAGTTGAAGAAAAAAATAAGAATTTCAGCCTTTCTGTCCCTAACTTCTCGGGCTCTCATAGGCCTGTGATGATCTTACGGTAGTAATTTTGATCCTTGTAATCCATCTGACTATGCTCTGACGGCTTCTGAGCAGTCACTTTTTTGGTGCCCTCAAGTAACTAAAGTCACTTTTTTCGTGCACCTCGTCGTGGCCGACCCCTGTAACCTAAATAAACTTGCGTCAACAAGTGTCTTTCTCAGGAATTTTCTGCATTTTTGATAGAGGGTGGGTTAGAATCTCTACAATAGGGCTTTCAGACTACTTGAATATTTTAGTGTCTTATTGGGGTTGTTTCTCTCCTTTTCTAAAATATGCAATTTTTCTTCTACTTATAACTTCTGGTTGGTAATCTGAACAACACTCAGGAAGTGTCTTTTGTTGCCTTTTTATTGTCATTTTTATCTCTATGTTTTCATATAATTCACCTGTTTTATGCTGTTCAGGGATTTGATCACACTAGGGGAATTTCTGCATATCTCTGTAATAGTTCCATTTCTTAGGCAGAAAGCTGGAAATAGATCCAGGTATTTTCTTAGGGGGGGGGGGGGGGCAATTGTGGGTTTTCCCAATTGTGCCACACTGTCATCACTGTAATATTACAATTTTTGTTAGTGAAAGTTGTAGGCTATGTATTTCCTGGAAAACTGATGGTTTTTATTTATTATATATACATTGTTTATTAAAAATGTTGGTTTTATCAACTTGCAGTTTATTTCCTCTACTTTTGAAAGATGCTCTCTCAAGAACTTTACTCTCTCAAATATAGCCTAAGGAATAAGCCTAGCTAAATGGTAGTGGGTTAGATTAGTAAAATGTGAAATACATATTTACATTCTAAAGTTAAAATATAAATCAGAACCTTGTATATGCTATATAATCAGAAATATTAATATCAAAAATGTATTCTTTTTTTAAATTTCTTTTATAAACTCTGTGTTTCCATTTCAGTGCACAAATTTAAGAATCAGGTTGAGCATTGCCATAAGTTTTACAACAAGAGTCATAGGGTGTGTACATCTTAAGAAGTTTATAGGCCTATGCAAATTACAAAGAACATGACCCACCTTCTCCTAATTCTTGTATGAGATAATTAGGTGGGTCCTAAGCCATACCCGCCTCTTCTTTGCATTCTAATTTCCTCTCCTTTCATGATTATTTTTGTCCTTATTGTCTCTCTTTTTATTTCAAGATAATTGGAAAAGATCACGCCTGTAAGTGTCAATGGCTTCAAATCTATCTTAAATACAAAAATAGAACAGTGTTACTTAAGCATTATTAGTGATATTTGCATTATTCACATTAATGCCCAAAAATGAATAATTCTTATTACCATTATTTGTCAATTAAGACTAGCCACTACACCAATTAAGGGGATTTAGCTATAGAAAAACATTTATTTGCCTCTTTCTCTGCCACTGAGTTGATTAAGTGTTAAATGTAAACTACCTGAAAATGGTGGTAAAGCTAAGGTTATGCTATCATTGCATGGAAATAATTAATGCTAATTTCTGTAGCTTAAAGCTTACCATCTTTATTTCAAAACTGTTAACAAAATAAAGGTGTCATTGTGTCATTAGGCACAGCAGCATAAAGAGTATTGCACCATTAGGGCAGTACTTGGGTGGTATAATATGAAAAATGCCAGTATTTTGGTATTGTCATTAAGAAAAAAAAAGCATCCTGCTCCTAGATTTAGAAAAATACCTTTTTTTGTGCTTTCATTCAATAATAAAAATTAAAAAATCTTTGCCACTCAACATTTTTGAGAATTTGTCACCCCTGGAAACCTTTAAAATTATCAACAGGATTACCTACATACGTAAATGGGCAGGAGACAATTGAAAAAGCGTCATCCACGCCAATTATATTGCTGTATCATGAATTTTTTTAGAATTGTACTTTTTGGCTTGTTTTACTACTGTGTGTGCCACCCAAAGCGCTTGCCTCCTTCTGCCTTCCCCCTAGATTTGGCTTTGTTAAGGTGTCAATCAGAGGTAATTTTTCCTTATTTCAGAAACTGTAAACAAAAAGATGTTAATGCTTTTGAGTGAACTTAAACATGCTGAAACATAACAAAAACAGTAACTTGCAACCCAACTTTTTAATGTTCAACTTTAAGAAAGTTTCCAACTTTAAGAAATCAAAAATCAACTAAGATTTTAAGGAATAATTATCAGCATATGTATATTAAACTGACAATGCAGATTTTTTTCAGTAAATTCATTTGAATGTTTTTCAGTAAAGTACAAATTATATTCTGGCTTTTAGAAAGCTTGGGGTTTAGAACCCTACTCATATTAATTTCTGCTCGTTTTGAGTTTGACTCTTATTTATTTTAATTTCTGTTTATTTTGGGTTTCATTTATTTATTGATACTGATTGGTGGTAGTTGTATTCTTGGTAGATTATTTGATTTTTTTTTGTTTATTTTGGTTTAATGGAGTTCTTTACTTTTTTTAAACTTATTTTGTTGGAAAAGTTTTTTTTTAATTAATAACTGGAAAAGAGAATATTTGTAATATAATTCGCTTCCAATGACGCAGTAGGCCTTAGATTTTTAAAGCTAGGAAAGGAGGCAGAAGGTAAATTCTTGTTTGTAGTGAAAATAAATTTTCCTTGGACGGTCTTGGGAAGAAATAAGGTTAAACTAAATATTTAATATATAATGATGCCAACTGCTGAAAAGCCAATGAGTTCAAAATTTGATTTTACTGTAACTTCATTTTTATTTTCGATGTTGTAATAAGTACGTAAGAAAATTTTTGTAATAAAGCGCCATTTTCTGTAAAGCGCCAATGAGGCAGTAGGTTTTAGACTTTTACAGTTAGGGAAGGAGGTAGTACCCATATACTTCTTTGAATTAATTTTTGTTCGTTTCAATCTTGATTCGCATATTTAATTAAATCTTTATCCGCTTTATGGTTTATTTATTCATTTATGTTAGCACATGTTTTATGTGGTGTGCGTGTAACTGAACCCCTGTGTAACTGAACCCCAAGCAACTGAACCACCGAATAACTGACCCCCAGTATAACCGAACCACCGTGCAACTGTACCCCCGTATAACCGAACCCCCGTGCAACTGAACACCTGTGCAACTGAACCCTCGTGCTTCTGAACCCTCATGCAACTGAACCCCCTTTAACTGAACCCTCGTGTAGCTCAACCCCCGTGTAATACAACCCCATTTAACTAAACCCCCGTGTAACTGAACCCCCATGTAACTGAACCCCCTTGCAACTCAACCCCCGTATAACCGAACCCCCGTGCAACTGAACCCTCGTGCAACTCAACCACCGTACTTACATTGGGTAAAACACAATAGGGTTATGAACCATAGTTATTTAACTGTGGCATAGTTATTTAACCTTTAAACTGTTTTAAATAAAATGGCCGTCCCAAATTTTGGGGCCGTCCCAAAATTTAGATCGGATGTATTTGGGGGAATAGGGCGGGGTGGATGCCCTCCGATCACTTTTGACTCTGAAAAAGTTCACTGGAAATTTTGATTTCCAATCGAATGAGCCCCCCCCCCCCAAAGTTCATACAAAATTTTTTCTACAAAAACCTTATGTGTTAGCAATGAGCAACTAGCTTAACTTACAGCCCTTGCCCGAGATGCTGCTGGTGGGTTGTTAACCCCAAAGGCATGGTTATTTGATCTTCAGAGTATTTTGAACAAAATGTTTATTTTTATTTTGATCGGATGTATTTTTTTTTGGGGGGGGGGTGTCGGTTAAGAGGGAAAGGCTAAATGTCCTGTGATTACCTTTGATTCTTCGAAATTGAACTTGCACTTTCAATTTCCAATCGAATGAGCCTCCTTCAAAGTTTTTACGATCATCCCCTCTATAAAAACCTTAAATTTTAACAATTGGTAACTTGCAATAACATACAGATTGCTGATACAGGTGTGTCAGCAATTTTTTTTGGAACAGCTTAGCGTATCAAGATGAAACCTCTGGGGCATCTACCTGCTACTACTGCTATTAATACTGCTACTACTACTACTAATTCAATACTGTTATTACTTCTACTGCTCCTACTACGACCTCTGCTACTATTAAACTAGCACTATTAAGGCTACGCATATCAAGCTGAAAATTTGACAGAATGAGGTATTTGAAGTGGAACTTGAACTAAATCAAAAGACACTATGTGCATGCAGATTTTCAAAATGGTATATCTCAAAAAGGGATTTGTGTATTAAGTTGGAACTTTCAGAGAGTGCTTAAATGGAAAGTCAATTCACCAAAAGGAAATATGTGCACGCTCAGGCCTGGATTTACCACTAGGTCCCTAGGCCCGGACCTAGAAGCGCATAATGCTAGCGGGAGCAATAAATTATCACTGAGTAATTTTTTCCCGACAAAAACTGGACTGATGTGATTTATCGTCGCCAGGTGCACTCTGCCGCCACGCTACCTATTCACAGAAAAGTGACTTTAAAACAACACAGGAATTCCATGGTCACTTATAGACTGTCAGATGTCTCCCAAGAATGGTAGCTGAGAGTTTGGTATTACCCCTCTCTTTCATCACTTTTTGCTCATCAGTTGTGTTCTGTTAACACACAGTTACATGGTTACAGACAGTTGCAGTTACATGGGAGTTCAGTTACACGGGGGTTTAGTTAAATGGGGTTGAGTCGCACGGGGGTTGAGTTGCACGAGGGTTCAGTTGCATGAGGGTTCAGTAGCACGAGGGTTCAGTTGCACGGGGGTTTAGTTACATGGGGGGTTCAGTTACATGGGGGTTCGATTATACGGGGGTTCAGTTGCACGGGGGTTCAGTTACACGGGGTTTGAGTTGCACGAGGGTTCAGTTAAAGGGGGTTCAGTTGCATGAGGGTTCAGTAGCACGAGGGTTCAGTTGCACGGGGGTTTGGTTATGCGGGGGTTCAGTTACAATGGAACTGTTTTATGTTTGTTTGCTATGATTGTTTTTTTAAGCTCGATTTGCTTGTTCAGTTTTAGCTGAAGGAGGCAGTACCCATATACTTCTTTGAATTAATTTTTGTTCGTTTCAATCTTCATTCGCATATTTATTTAAATTTTTATCCGTTTTAAGATTTATTTTTTCATCTATATTAGTACAAGAAAAGAATAAAAACGAAAGCAATACGAAACCGGAAGAATGGAACAACAATAACAGTGCAAGAAAAGATAAGAAAACTAGAAACAATATTTTTTTTTTTAAATCAAAAACAATTGACCCCACCTCCCTCCCCTTCCCGCACAAAAAAAGCAAACCAAATGTATCTAAGCTACTCCAACCCCGTCCAGGTAATAAGAGTCCAGCCTAATGCAGGTTAGATTTTAATTACTTTTAGTTTTATTGACGAGAAATTCTGATTTTCCCCTTCTGTTCTTTACTTGATTAGTTGCAATTCCTTTTTTCTTATTGTTAGACGTTTTTGTTCTTTTCTGGTTCTTATCGGCATTGAGTTTAAAATTTGACAATGTGGAAGATGGTTGGAATAATTTTATAAAAATAATTTATGAAGTTGCTGAAGATGTCTTAGGGAAGAAAGCTAGGACTGCAGCTAAGAATATTAGTGAAAAAGCTTTGTGTTTAATAGAAAGGAGAAGGGACTTGTACAAGAATTATCTGAGTGATAGATCATATGAAAACAAAAGGAAGGTAAAGAAAGTGGAGGAGGCATTAAAATATGAACTAAGGAGGTGTGAAGTGGAGGCCATGGATAAATTTGCCGAGGATCTAGAAGACGCAGCTAGGCGGAATACATGGGCGTATGTAGCTTCTTGTCTAGGGGGGCAGCCTATTCTGTGATGAAGGGCGTTTGGGGGGGGGGTAGGAAGCTGAAGTTATATTGTCAGTTCACAAAACCTTACATTGCCAGCAAGTTCTTTCATTCTATCATTATATTAATAAGTAATCACATGTATGTATTATTTTTCATTTAAAGATGTATGTATTACTTCCTTTGGTGATGACACTGCGCCAGCAGTATTTGCAAAATCATTTGATGCTTTAATAGACAAAGCTAATAATGCCCTGAAAAGACTGGAGGTGTTTATGAGTTTAAGTTTGCTATGTGTTAATGTAAAGAAGACGTTTTTACTGACGTTCTGTAGAGTGGGTGAGTCTGTTGATGTAAGCGGTAAAGTCTTGCTGTGTGGAAAGCCTGTCGTTCAAGTAAATTCACTACGGTATCTTGGTTCCTTCATTGATTCTAATCTTACGTGGAAACTTCACAGTGATACCATTTCAGCGAAAATTGCACGTGGAGTAGGAATACTTAGAAGAGTGAAGCATGTTCTGACGCAGAGTACTCTTCGTACGATATATTATCCAATCATTTACCCGTATATATCATATGGATGTGTTGTGTGGAGCAACGACTTTTATGTGAACTAAAAGCGTGTGCAATTGTTACAGAATAAAGCAGCAAAAATAATTGGGAAGAATATACAAAATGTGAAAGACAACAGTGCATGTTTTAAATCTCTAAGGCTGCTTAACGTTGGGCAGATAAGAGACTACCAAGCCGCGATATTTGTTTATAATTGTGTGAATAATCTAGTCCCGCCAATTTTTAAGGAGTTCTACCGTTTCAACAATGATTTTCATGATTACGATACGAGAAGCTGTGATAATTTGGTTGTGGAGCTTAAATAGTGTGAGATCAGGCTTTACTTTAAAGTATCTTGGTCCTTCTGTTAGGAATTCACTTCCTGTGACCGTTAGGGCGGCTGAGTATCTTCC
The DNA here is from genome assembly GCA_027921565.1 of Artemia sinica. Taxonomy (NCBI): domain Eukaryota; kingdom Metazoa; phylum Arthropoda; class Branchiopoda; order Anostraca; family Artemiidae; genus Artemia; species Artemia sinica. Next base: position 49,364,986 of record CM051256.1, on the reverse strand, counting down.
TCAATTTAAAAATAGATTAAATGAGTATTTTTAGGGGAATTAGTTGTTTATTGTTTTTATTAGTTGTTTAAGGTTTTTTTTTTGGGGGGGGGGAGTGAATGGAAGGGCTGGGGGAAGAGTGGATTGAAGTGCTGGGGAAGTGGGTGGAAGTGGCTGGGGGAGGAATGGGTGGAAGGGGTCGGGGGAGGAGTTGGTGGATGAGCTGGAGGGAGGCTGGGAGTTGTATTTGATGATGGTTATTGCTCTGGAAGTGTGTGAGTGATGGGGATTGGCTTAGTTTTTTTTTCCTTATTATTTTTTTGTGGAATTGATACATTAATTTAGGTTGATTTAGGAAGAGTTATATATGTAATCGCTACGCGTTAGCAAAAATTTTTTTTTTTTTACCCTAGCGTAGTGATTTCTAAATATATTGGCTTGATTTTTTGTACATTTGATGAAATAAACCTGAAACCAAAAATCATCAATAAGCTTCAGCATTGATCTTCTTAGATTAATCTTTCCAAGACTTTATTGCTTCTCGTTTGACTTTTATTCTGTGAAAGGAGAAGGGACTTGTACAAGAATTATCTGAGTGATAGATCATATGAAAACAAAAGGAAGGTAAAGAAAGTGGAGGAGGCATTAAAATATGAACTAAGGAGGTGTGAAGTGGAGGCCATGGATATATTTGCCGAGGATCTAGAAGACGCAGCTAGGCGGAATACATGGGCGTATGTAGCTTCTTGTCTAGGGGGGCAGCCGATTCTGTGATGAAGGGCGGGGGGGGGAGCTGGAGGGAGGCTGAGAGTTGTATTTGATGATGGTTATTGCTCTGGAAGTGTGTGAGTGATGGGGATTAGTAGTAAAGCCCCAATGCATTGAAAATATACATGCACTTTCACAAGCCTGAGGCATGGATATGTGTGTATATTTTCAAGTAATTGGGTTACCAGGGTCATTTGCCTATTACAATGAACGATACTTACCTTACCAGTACACTTTGCAGAAACCCGTGAATGTAGGAGTGAAAGTTCGTTCATATTATATCTGAATCCAATTACTAATCAAGTTAGTGTGACCGCCATTTTTCGATCTGGTTAGGTGGGTATAATCTGGTTTGGTTCGTTATTGTGAGAGGGTTACTCAATTTGCATCTTAGTGTTAACTGTGCGATGACTTAGTCTAATTGCGTAGGTACTAAAGGAACATTTGAAGGTGGAGAAAAAAAAGGGGTAATTAGTGATTGGACAATTTTAATCTTTTGTTTGCATGTCCGGGCTGGTGTTTGCAAGTCCAAGTTGGGTTTTCAGACCTACGTTTTCGTAAAAATAACTATATTTGCGATTTTTTTTTGCGAAAAGGTATTTGCGTAAAGGTATTGCGTTGGTTAAGAATGCCTCACGGGTAATTAAAGAATGGGATGCTTCCATCAACAATACAAAGAATATGCTCAGATACTTAATAGATTTGACGGCTACAAGAGACATTGGTAAAAGGTATTCAATAGCTTAATTGAAAAGTAACGATAGAATGACATTGTGACTTGACCTCGCTTTACCTCTCCGATGTGGTCTGTATAATACACAAGTAACGTTTGAAAAGTATTGTCAATTTAAAAAGAAATGGCTGAAAAGTGTTTTGAGGGGGATGGGTTGCATGGAGGGTTGAGTTGCACGAGGGTTCAGTTAAAGGGGATACAGTTACACGGGGGTTTAGTTAAATTGGGTTGAGTTGCACGAGGGTTCAGTTAAATTGGGTTGAGTTGCACGAGGGTTCAGTAGCACGAGGGTTCAGTAGCACGGGGGTTCAGTTGTACAGGGTTTCGATTATAAAGGGGTTCAGTTACATGGGGGATTCAGTTGCACGGGGGTTGAGTTAAATGGGGCTTGAGTTCCACGAGAGTAGTGCTTTGTCGTGGTTTAGCTTCTCACAGTTACATTCTCTTGATCTTTCAAAGTTCACTTTGATTTTATTTCATTGATTCTTTTTGTTTGAATGTCCGGGCTGGTGTTTGCAAGTCCAAGTTGGGTTTTCAGACCTACATTTTTAGATTTTCGTGGGTGTTTGGATGTTTCGCCGAAAAAAAAACATAGTTGTACCCTCAACGCCTCGCTCTTTACGCTAAATTTTTTTATTGTTTAAAAAATTAGAGTTGTGAGAAAGTCAAACTTTAATGTAAAGAGCGAGTCGTTGAGGAGGGGACAGCCTCTTTCATAAACGGAATAATTTCTATTCGTTTTAAGTTTTGACATCGTTCCTTACTTTCAGTTTAAAAAAAACTTGTTTTTTACTTAGGTAATAATGGAACATTTAGTATTATTTCTAATGTAAGTGTTTTCTTAAGAAAATGGCCCATCTGTAACAAATATAGCCTTAGCTAGTTAAAACTGCACATAAACTCTTGATTTTTTTATCGTGTTACTTAGATAATAAAGGAACATTTGGTTTTCTTTCCTAATTTAGTGTGTTTTCTTAAGAAAATACCCCATCTTTAACAAATTTTGCCTTAACTAGTTAAAACTGTGCATAAATTCTTCAATTTTAGTTATGTTACTTAGCTAATAAAGGAACATTTGGTTTTCTTTCCTTATTTATGTGTTTTCTTTTGTTTGCATGTCCGGGCTGATGTTTGCAAGTCCAGGTTGGGTTTTCAGACCTACGTTTTTTAGATTTTCGTGGGTGTTTGGATGTTTTGCCAAAAAAAAACATAGTTGTACCCTCAACGCCTCGCTCTTTACGCTAAATTTTTTTATTGTTTAAAAAATTATAGAGTTGTGAGAAAGTCAAACTTTAACGTAAAGAACGAGTCGTTGAGGAGGGGACAGCCCCTTTCATAAACGGAATAATTTCTATTCGTTTTAAGTTTTGACATCATTCCTTACTTTCAGTTAAAAAAAAAACTTGTTTTTACTTAGGTAATAATGAAACATTTAGTATTTTTTCTAATGTAAGTGTTTTCTTAAGAAAATGGTCCATCTGTAACAAATATAGCCTTAGTTAGTTAAAACTGCACATAAACTCTTGATTTTTTCTCGTGTTACTTAGATAATAAAGGAACATTTGGTTTTCTTTCCTAATTTAGTGCGTTTTCTTAAGAAAATGCCCCATCTTTAACAAATTTTGCCTTAACTAGTTAAAACTGTGCATAAATTCTTCAATTTTAGTTATGTTACTTAGCTAATAAAGGAACATTTGGTTTTCTTTCCTTATTTATGTGTTTTCTTTTGTTTGCATGTCCGGGCTGGTGTTTGCAAGTCCAAGTTGGGTTTTCAGACCTACGTTTTTTAGATTTTCGTGGGTGTTTGGATGTTTTGCCGAAAAAAAACATAGTTGTACCCTCAACGCCTCTCTCTTTACGCTAAATTTTTTTATTGTTTAAAAAATTAGAGTTGTGAGAAAGTCAAACTTTAACGTAAAGAACGAGTCGTTGAGGAGGGGACAGCCCCTTTCATAAACGGAATAATTTCTATTCGTTTTAAGTTTTGACATCGTTCCTTACTTTCAGTTAAAAAAAAACTTGTTTTTTACTTAGGTAATAATGGAACATTTAGTATTTTTTCTAATGTAAGTGTTTTCTTAAGAAAATGGTCCATCTGTAACAAATATAGCCTTAGCTAGTTAAAACTGCACATGAACTCTTGATTTTTTCTCGTGTTACTTAGATAATAAAGGTACATTTGGTTTTCTTTCCTAATTTAGTGTGTTTTCTTAAGAAAATGACCCATCTGTAACAAATTTTGCCTTAACTAGTTAAAACTGCATAAATTCTTCAATTTTAGTTATGTTACTTAGCTAATAAAGGAACATTTGGTTTTCTTTCCTTATTTATGTGTTTTCTTTTGTTTGCATGTCCGGGCTGGTGTTTGCATGTCCAAGTTGGGTTTTCAGACCTACGTTTTTTAGATTTTCCTGGGTGTTTGGATGTTCTGCCAAAAAAAAAAAAAAAATATGTTAATACGTTTAAGCAACAAATATCTTTAAGCTTAACCCGTCTTTATTCTTTAGAATAGTTTTATTCATTTCATTAAATTATGAAAAAATTGTAAGTAAGTAACAATAGCTTTCTTGAATTCGCTTCCTGGAAACAATACAGATATTTAATTCAAGAAATCATAATTTATTTTTTCTGTTCAATTATTTTCAGTGTAAGCCAATATAATTACCACATTCTTTTATTCTAGCTTATTATTTTCAGTGTAAGCCAATATAATTACCACATTCTTTTATTCTAACTTAACTTGTAGGAATAGAGTTTCGGTTACTATTGAGCCTTACATGCCTGAAATCATGAATTAGAATATTTAATTAGCTGTTTTGAGTTTTCAGACATAGTTTTTTAGATGTTCATGGGTGTTAGGTTCATGGAGGGTTTTATGACTCCTCCCTCCAATGAATTCAGATGGTTTTAGGACTCATCCCCCATAGCCATAACTCCATTCAACCTTGAGCGAAGATATAAAAGTTTGATGAAGTATTTTTCTACTTAACAACTACATTAATAACTTCCAAGATGATAGGACTGTATGACACAGAATTTATCAGTTACCGAGAGTGTTTGCAAGTCCAAGTTGGGTTTTCAGACCTACGTTTTTTAGATTTTCGTGGGTGTTTGGATGTTCTGCCGAAAAAAAAATATGTTAATACGTTTAAGCAATAAATATCTTTAAGCTTAACCCGTCTTTATTCTTTAGAATAGTTTTATTCATTTCATTAAATTATGAAAAAATTGTAAGTAAGTAACAATAGCTTTCTTGAATTCGCTTCCTGGAAACAATACAGATATTTAATTCAAGAAATCATAATTTATTTTTTCTGTTCAATTATTTTCAGTGTAAGCCAATATAATTACCACATTCTTTTATTCTAACTTAACTTGTAGGAATAGAGTTTCGGTTACTATTGAGCCTTACATGCCTGAAATCATGAATTAGAATATTTAATTAGCTGTTTGGGTTTTCAGACATAGTTTTTTAGATGTTCATGGGTGTTAGGTTCCTGGAGGGTTTTATGACTCCTCCCTCCAATGAATTCAGATGGTTTTAGGACTCATCCCCCTAGCCATAACTCCATTCAACCTTGAGCGAAGATATAAAAGTTTGATGAAGTATTTTTCTGCTTAACAACTACATTAATAACTTCCAAGATGATAGGACTGTATGACACAGAATTTATCAGTTACCGAGAGTTCAATGACTCCTCCCCGCAATGACTTCCAGGGGTTTTATGACTCCTCCCCACAATGAATTCAGATGGTTTTAGGACTCATCCCCCTAGCCATAACTCCATTCAACCTTGAGCGAAGATATAAAAGTTTGATGAAGTATTTTTCTACTTAACAACTACATTAATAACTTCCAAGATGATAGGACTGTATGACACAGAATTTATCAGTTTGAAAAAATCATCTTGTGGTGTTATATTTGAATGTGCATTTTTATTATTGTCTATGGAACTCGAAGAAATTGACTGTTATCATTGGATAGTGAACTATAACATGTTTGAGTATGATAAAGGCTTGTGGAGTACTACATTACGTCATATGAACAGACTGGGATTCTACGATAGAGTAATACCACCACTTAATAATGCTGGTCGGGAACTGCGAAATGTTCAGGAGGAAGTCAGTGAAATTTGCAGCTTTTTCGGGGTTGAAGCGCTCTACGTAAAGGGCAATGTACCTACAGATAAAGTTTTAATTCAAAAGTGTGACCCTAGGATTCCACTTTTCAATCTAGAAGAGTTTAAGTGTCCTAAATTTGAGGGGGGTTATCACCGTCCTGAAGACGAGGTTAGGTTCTTCGCACAGTGGATACCTAAGAACATACCTGATCGTCATAAATCCATAAGACATGTTAAAAACTGTTTTATATCATGGGACCATCGTTTGTGGATGTTTAAGAGTGAACTCTAAGTACTATTTTTATGTAAACATTTGTTGTTTTTTTTCGTTTTTTTTTCAAAAAAAATCTGTTAATACGTTTAAGCAATAAATATCTTTAAGCTTAACCCGTCTTTATTCTTTAGAATAGTTCTATTGTAAGCAAGTAACAAACTCTTTCCTGAAGTCACCTCTTGGATACACAATGCAGAAACTTCATTTAAGAAACTATGAAAAATTGTAAGTAAGTAAGTAAGTAACAAATTCTTTCTTGAAGTCACCTCTTGGATATACAATACAGAAATTTTCATTAAAGAAATTATGAAAAAATTGTAAGTAAGTAGCAAATTCTTTCTTGAATTCACCTGCTGGATAAAGAAAGACATTTCGTTCAAGAAATTATGACAAAATTCTAAGTAAGTAACAAACTCTTTATTGTTTACATGACTTAGATACACGATGTAGAAATTTAATTCAAGAAATTATGAAAAAATTCTCAGTAAGTAACAATTTCTTTCTTGAAGTCATCTCTTGGATACACAATACGGAAATTTCATTCAAGAAACTATGAAAATATTTGTAAGTAAGTAACAAACTCTTTATTGATTTCACCTCTTGGATATACAGTACCGATACTTCATTCAAGAAATTATGAAAAAATCGCAAGTAAGTAACTTTGTTTTTCTCTTTATCACAAACAATTTTTCACTTAGCTACATGATGTAGAAATTTAATTCAAGAAATTATTAAAAAATTCTCAGTAAGTAACAATTTCTTTCTTGAAGTCAACTCTTGGATACACAATACGGAAATTTCATTCAAGAAATTATGAAAATATTTGTAAGTAAGTAACAAAACTCTTTATTGATTTCACCTCTTGGATATACAGTACAGATACTTCATTCAAGAAATTATGAAAAAATCGCAAGTAAGTACCTTTTTTTTCTCTCTTTATCACAAACAATTTTCACTTAGCTACATGATGTAGAAATTTAATTCAAGAAATTATTAAAAAATTCTCAGTAAGTAACAATTTCTTTCTTGAAGTCAACTCTTGGATACACAATACGGAAATTTCATTCAAGAAATTATGAAAAAATTGTAACTAAGTAGCAAATTCTTTCTTGAATACTTCATTCAAGAAATTATAAAAAAATCGCAAGTAAGTAACTTTTTTTTCTCTTTATCACAAACAATTTTCACTTAGCTACACGATGTAGAAATTTAATTCAAGAAATTATGAAAAAATTCTCAGTAAGTAACAATTTCTTTCTTTCTTGAAGTCAACTCTTGGATACACAATACGGAAATTTCATTCAAGAAATTATAAAAATATTTGTAAGTAAGTAACAAGCTCTTTATTGATTTCACCTCTTGAATATACAGTACAGATACTTCATTCAAGAAACGTGATTAAACACGTTTTGAAACTACATGCTATTTGCATGCCTTTCCTTGTCACCTTTCCAAACGAACGGGGATTCCCCACTGGTTCCTACACATTGCAAAAAGTGAGCAGTAGGAAAACTCCACGTTTTCAGCCAGACTGGTTTTTTAGACAACACCCATTTTTTAGGGACCAATCAGAGACAGCGGAGGTTTCTCAATATACAATAACTTGATTGGTGATTGGTTACACACCACGACGGCGCATACATAGTGAGAGAGACATGCAAAGTCGACATAGCTTTATTTCATTTTTTTAAGGTTAATTTAGACGAGGTTACGTGCGCGCACGCACTGTATATCCGGTACTGTATATCCAAGAGGTGAAATCAATAAAGAGTTTGTTACTTACTTACAAATATTTTCATAATTTCTTGAATGAAATTTCCGTATTGTGTATCCAAGAGTTGACTTCAAGAAAGAAATTGTTACTTACTGAGAATTTTTTCATAATTTCTTGAATTAAAATTCTACATCGTGTATCTAAGTCATGTAAACAATAAAGAGTTTGTTACTTACTTAGAATTTTGTCATAATTTCTTGAACGAAATGTCTTTGTTTATCCAGCAGGTGAATTCAAGAAAGAATTTGCTACTTACTTACAATTTTTTCATAATTTCTTTAATGAAAATTTCTGTATTGTGTATCCAAGAGGTGACTTCAAGAAAGAATTTGTTACTTACTTACTTACAATTTTTTCATAGTTTCTTAAATGAAGTTTCTGCATTGTGTATCCAAGAGGTGACGTCAGGAAAGAGTTTGTTACTTGCTTACAATAGAACTATTCTAAAGAATAAAGACGGGTTAAGCTTAAAGATATTTATTGCTTAAACGTATTAACAGATTTAAAAAAAAAAAAAAAACAAATGTTTACATAAAAATAGTACTTAGAGTTCACTCTTAAACATCCACAAACGATGGTCCCATGATATAGAATAGTTTTTAACATGTCTTATGGATTTATCACGATCAGGTATGTTCTTAGGTATCCACTGTGCGAAGAACCTAACCTCGTCTTCAGGACGGTGATAACCCCCCTCAAATTTAGGACACTTAAACTCTTCTAGATTGAAAAGTGGAATCCTAGGGTCACACTTTTGAATTAAAACTTTATCTGTAGGTACATTGCCCTTTACGTAGAGCGCTTCAACCCCGAAAAAGCTGCAAATTTCACTGACTTCCTCCTGAACATTTCGCAGTTCCCGACCAGCATTATTAAGTGGTGGTATTACTCTATCGTAGAATCCCAGTCTGTTCATATGACGTAATGTAGTACTCCACAAGCTTTTATCATACTCAAACATGTTATAGTTCACTATCCAATGATAACAGTCAATTTCTTCGAGTTCCATAGACAATAATAAAAATGCACATTCAAATGTAACACCACAAGATGATTTTTTCAAACTGATAAATTCTATGTCATACAGTCCTATCATCTTGGAAGTTATTAATGTAGTTGTTAAGTAGAAAAATACTTCATCAAACTTTTATATCTTCGCTCAAGGCTGAATGGAGTTATGGCTTGGGGGATGAGTCCTAAAACCATCTGAATTCATTGTGGGGAGGAGTCATAAAACCCCTGGAAGTCATTGCGGGGAGGAGTCATTGAACTCTCGGTAACTGATAAATTCTGTGTCATACAGTCCTATCATCTTGGAAGTTATTAATGTAGTTGTTAAGTAGAAAAATACTTCATCAAACTTTTATATCTTCGCTCAAGGTTGAATGGAGTTATGGCTAGAAGGGTGAGTCCTAAAACCATCTGAATTCATTGGAGGGAGGAGTCATAAAACCCTCCTGGAACCTAACACCCATGAACATCTAAAAAACTATGTCTGAAAACCCAAACAGCTAATTAAATATTTTAATTCATGATTTCAGGCATGTAAGGCTCAATAGTAACCGAAACTCTATTCCTACAAGTTAAGTTAGAATAAAAGAATGTGGTAATTATATTGGCTTACACTGAAAATAATAAGCTAGAATAAAAGAATGTGGTAATTATATTGGCTTACACTGAAAATAATTGAACAGAAAAAATAAATTATGATTTCTTGAATTAAATATCTGTATTGTTTCCAGGAAGCGAATTCAAGAAAGCTAATGTTACTTACTCACAATTTTTTCATAATTTAATGAAATGAATAAAACTATTCTAAAGAATAAAGACGGGTTAAGCTTAAAGATATTTATTGCTTAAACGTATTAACATATTTTTTTTCGGCAGAACATCCAAACACCCACGAAAATCTAAAAAACGTAGGTCTGAAAACCCAACTTGGACTTGCAAACACTCTCGGTAACTGATAAATTCTGTGTCATACAGTCCTATCATCTTGGAAGTTATTAATGTAGTTGTTAAGTAGAAAAATACTTCATCAAACTTTTATATCTTCGCTCAAGGTTGAATGGAGTTATGGCTATGGGGGATGAGTCCTAAAACCATCTGAATTCATTGGAGGGAGGAGTCATAAAACCCTCCAGGAACCTAACACCCATGAACATCTAAAAAACTATGTCTGAAAACTCAAAACAGCTAATTAAATATTCTAATTCATGATTTCAGGCATGTAAGGCTCAATAGTAACCGAAACTCTATTCCTACAAGTTAAGTTAGAATAAAAGAATGTGGTAATTATATTGGCTTACACTGAAAATAATAAGCTAGAATAAAAGAATGTGGTAATTATATTGGCTTACACTGAAAATAATTGAACAGAAAAAATAAATTATGATTTCTTGAATTAAATATCTGTATTGTTTCCAGGAAGCGAATTCAAGAAAGCTATTGTTACTTACTTACAATTTTTTCATAATTTAATGAAATGAATAAAACTATTCTAAAGAATAAAGACGGGTTAAGCTTAAAGATATTTATTGCTTAAACGTATTAACATATTTTTTTTTGGCAGAACATCCAAACACCCAAGAAAATCTAAAAAACGTAGGTCTGAAAACCCAACTTGGACTTGCAAACACCAGCCCGGACATGCAAACAAAAGAAAACACATAAATAAGGAAAGAAAACCAAATGTTCCTTTATTAGCTAAGTAACATAACTAAAATTGAAGAATTTATGCACAGTTTTAACTAGTTGAGGCAAAATTTGTTAAAGATGGGTTATTTTCTTAAGAAAACACACTAAATTAGGAAAGAAAACCAAATGTACCTTTATTATCTAAGTAACACGAGAAAAAATCAAGAGTTTATGTGCAGTTTTAACTAGCTAAGGCTATATTTGTTACAGATGGGCCATTTTCTTAAGAAAACACTTACATTAGAAAAAATACTAAATGTTCCATTATTACCTAAGTAAAAAACAAGTTTTTTTAACTGAAAGTAAGGAACGATGTCAAAACTTAAAACGAATAGAAATTATTCCGTTTATGAAAGGGGCTGTCCCCTCCTCAACGACTCGTTCTTTACGTTAAAGTTTGACTTTCTCACAACTCTAATTTTTAAACAATAAAAAAATTTAGCGTAAAGAGCGAGGCGTTGAGGGTACAACTATGTTTTTTTTTTGGCAAAACATCCAAACACCCACGAAAATCTAAAAAACGTAGGTCTGAAAACCCAACTTGGACTTGCAAACACCAGCCCGGACATGCAAACAAAAGAAAACACATAAATAAGGAAAGAAAACCAAATGTTCCTTTATTAGCTAAGTAACATAACTAAAATTGAAGAATTTATGCACAGTTTTAACTAGTTAAGGCAAAATTTGTTAAAGATGGGGTATTTTCTTAAGAAAACACACTAAATTAGGAAAGAAAACCAAATGTTCCTTTATTATCTAAGTAACACGATAAAAAATCAAGAGTTTATGTGCAGTTTTAACTAGCTAAGGCTATATTTGTTACAGATGGGCCATTTTCTTAAGAAAACACTTACATTAGAAAAAATACTAAATGTTCCATTATTACCTAAGTAAAAAACAAGTTTTTTTTTAAACTGAAAGTAAGGAACGATGTCAAAACTTAAAACGAATAGAAATTATTCCGTTTATGAAAGGGGCTGTCCCCTCCTCAACGACTCGCTCTTTACATTAAAGTTTGACTTTCTCACAACTCTAATTTTTTAAACAATAAAAAAATTTAGCGTAAAGAGCGAGGCGTTGAGGGTACAACTATGTTTTTTTTTTCGGCGAAACATCCAAACACCCACGAAAATCTAAATATGTAGGTCTGAAAACCCAACTTGGACTTGCAAACACCAGCCCGGACATGCAAACAAAAAGAATCAATGAAATAAAATCAAAGTGAACTTTGAAAGATCAAGAGAATGTAACTGTGAGAAGCTAAACCACGACAAAGCACTACTCTCGTGGAACTCAAGCCCCATTTAACTCAACCCCCGTGCAACTGAACCCCCCATGTAACTGAACCCCTTTATAATCGAAACCCTGTACAACTGAACCCCCGTGCTACTGAACCCTCGTGCTACTGAACCCTCGTGCAACTCAACCCAATTTAACTGAAACCTCGTGCAACTCAACCCAATTTAACTAAACCCCCGTGTAACTGTATCCCCTTTAACTGAACCCTCGTGCAACTCAACTCTCCATGCAATTCATCCCCCTCAAAACACTTTTCAGCCATTTCTTTTTAAATTGACAATACTTTTCAAACGTTACTTGTGTATTATACAGACCACATCGGAGAGGTAAAGCGAGGTCAAGTCACAATGTCATTCTATCGTTACTTTTCAATTAAGCTATTGAATACCTTTTACCAATGTCTCTTGTAGGCGTCAAATCTATTAAGTATATGAGCATATTCTTTGTATTGTTGATGGAAGCATCCCATTCTTTAATTACCCGTGAGGCATTCTTAACCAATGCAATACCTTTACGCAAATACCTTTTCGCAAAAAAAAATTCTCAAATATAGTTATTTTTACGAAAACGTAGGTCTGAAAACCCAACTTGGACTTGCAAACACCAGCCCGGACATGCAAACAAAAGATTAAAATTGTCCAATCACTAATTACCCCTTTTTTTCTCCACCTTCAAATGTTCCTTTAGTACCTACGCAATTAGACTAAGTCATCGCACAGTTAACACTAAGATGCAAATTGAGTAACCCTCTCACAATAACGAACCAAACCAGATTATACCCACCTAACCAGATCGAAAAATGGCGGTCACACTAACTTGATTAGTAATTGGATTCAGATATACTATGAACGAACTTTCACTCCTACATTCACGGGTTTCTGCAAAGTGTACTGGTAAGGTAAGTATCGTTCATTGTAATAGGCAAATGACCCTGGTAACCCAATTACTTGAAAATATACACACATATCCATGCCTCAGGCTTGTGAAAGTGCATGTATATTTTCAATGCATTGGGGCTTTACTACTGGGATTGGCTTAGTTTTTTTCCTTATTATTTTTTTGTGGAATTGATTCATTAATTTAGGTTGATTTAGGAAGAGTTATATATGTAATCGCTACGCGTTAGCAAAAAAATTTTTTTTTTTACCCTAGCGTAGTGATTTCTAATTATATTGGCTTGATTTTTTGTACATTTGATGAAATAAACCTGAAACCAAAAATCATCAATAAGCTTCAGCATTGATCTTCTTAGATTAATCTTTCCAAGACTTTATTGCTTCTCGTTTGACTTTTATTCTGTCATTTCGGCTGTTTATTTCCAACTTTTTCAACCATCTACCTTTTATCAACTGCTTTTTTAGCCATCTACCTTTTTTCAACTGCTTTTTCAACCTTCTGCTTTTTCAACCATCTGCTTTTTCATCCATATCTAGTGTAAATTTGAAGTTCTAGGGGGACAGCAGCCTCCCTGCCCTCCCCCTCCGTACGCCCATGACGGCATAATAGTAAAATATTTTACTGGCATGTTAATAAATTTAGAGGGAGTAGTTAATCCAGAATTGTCTCAGTTAAAGATATGAACGGGGCCAGAATTATTGAAAAAGAAAGAGTTAAAGAGAGACGGGTAGAACATTTTGAAAATTGGCTAAACCAAGATAGAATTGCAGTAAAAGATATAGAGGAAAATGAAAAAGTTTGTGATCCCTTGGATGTGAAGGAAAAAATTGTTTTGTGAGGAAGATATAGCGACAGTACTAAAAGGATTAAAAAATAAAAAGGCCCCAGGTGCTGATAGTGTGTTAAATGAGTTTCTTAAATATGGTGGCTCTGAGGTTAGAAATAAGGTACTGAAGACTATGAATGTAATTTTTGAAAAAGGGGAAGTACCTAACGATTTTAAGAAAACCTTAGTTAAGCCACTTTATAAGAAAGGTGATAAGAGTGAGTGTGGTAATTTCCGAGGCATTAGTCTGGTCTCTGTAGGTAGCAAATTACTTAGTAATATGACACTTTTTCGACTGAGAGATGCTGTAGACAAAGTTTTAAGAGAAGAACAGTGCAGTTTTGAAAAGGTAGAGGATGTATCGACCAAATTTTCACTCTTAGGTTAATAATTGAGAAGTGCCTGAGTTATTAAATAACTTTGGTCCTCAGTTTTATAGATTATTAATTAAAAAAAAAAATTTCGAAAAATAACTTTTCAAAGAAAAGTAAAGGCCATTTTAAACTTAAGCTCAGGAGATACAAATACCTGTTAAAATTCAAACTCAAAACGACCAGAAATTACTATTAAAGAATAAATGAACCCCAAAACGAACAGAAATTAAATAAACAATCATAGCAAAAAACATACAACAAGTAATATGAAAATCAAGCTTAAAACGAAAACAAATATTTTGCTATTAAAGTATAAATGAAACTTAAAACGAACAGAAATTAAATAAACAATCAATGCGAACAACCATATAATATATATTAATGTAAATGAATAAATAAATCTTAAAACGTGTGAAACTTAAATTGAATATGCAAATCACGTTTGAATCGAATAAAAATAACTACAAACAAGAGTTTGGGTATCGTCTCACAGCAGAAGCCTAAATTTTACTGCGTCATTGGCGCTTTACTGAAAACAATTCTTTGAACTATTTTCACTTTTGTAACTTTAAGAAATCAAAAATTAATTAAGATTTTAGGGAATAAATATCAACATATGTATTTTAAATTGACAATGCATATTTTTTTTCAGTAAACTCATTTGAATTTTTTTCAGTAAAGTACAAATTATATTCTGGCTTTTAGACAGCATAGGGGTTTTGAACCCTACTCACATTTATTTATGCTCGTATTGAGTTTGACTCTAATATTTATTTTAATTTTTGTTCGTTTTAGGTTTCATTTATTTATTGATACTGATTTGGGGTAGTTTGTATGCTTGGTAGATTATATGATAGTCCGGACGCCAGGTGTTGAAAATGTGAACCATACCACGACGGAATGGGGCTGCTACGAGAATTAGCCTACCCTCCATCCCCTAAATTGACCATGCGGACTCAAAAATACCAATGGCACTTGCTTGCGAGGGAAGGAACACTCCGAAACTTGACATTTTATTATATTTTGGTGTTTCATGCAAGAAAATGCATGTTCCACAAAGTTTGAGGTGCAGTTTTCCGCTCAAATAGAAATGCCTAGAAGCCATAGAATGTTTTCATAACAAACTAACACGATTAGTTACAAAAATGGCAGAGTTAAAAAAAATGGCAAAACTATATGAGTCTTGAACAGTCTTGGAAAGTATAAACAAAATCAAATTGAATATTCGATATATAATGATATTAATTGTTGAAAGATCCATCAGTTCAAGATTTTTTTTCAGTGTAATTTTTATTTTCATTTTCAATGCTGTAAGAACTGGAAAATAATAAATTTGTAATATAGGAGTAATTCGTTTTCAGTGAAGCACCAATGACGCAGAAGGCTTTAGGCTTTTACAGTTAAAGAAGGGGGCAGTATCCAAATTTTGCTTGTCGTGAAACTATATTTGTCTTGACCAATCTTGAAAAGAACTAATAAATTAAACTGAATATTAATATATTAATAAATATTAATTAAAATATTATAAAATAAATATTAATTTCTAAAAGTTCATCAGTCCAAAATTTTACTGTAATTTTAATATTTATTTTCAATATTAAATACAAAAGGAAACATTTGTAATATAATTCGTTTTCAGTAAAGTGCCAATGACGCAGTAGGTTTTAGGCTTCTGCAGTGAGACGATACCCAAACTCTTGTTTGTAGTTATTTTTGTTCGATTCAAACTTGATTTGCATATTCAATTTAAGTTTCACACGTTTTAAGATTTATTTATTCATTTACATTAATATATATTGTATGGTTGTTCGCATTGATTGTTTATTTAATTTCTGTTCGTTTTAAGTTTCATTTATACTTTAATAGCAAAATATTTGTTTTCGTTTTAAGCTTGATTTTCATATTATTTGTTGTATGTTTTTTGCTATGATTGTTTATTTAATTTCTGTTCGTTTTGGGGTTCATTTATTCTTTAATAGTAATTTCTGGTCGTTTTGAGTTTGAATTTTAACAGGTATTTGTATCTCCTGAGCTTAAGTTTAAAATAGCCTTTACTTTTCTTTGAAAACTTATTTTTCGGAGTTTTTTTTTAATTAATTTTTGTTCGTTTTTGATTGCAAGAAGTTTCAAGTTTTTATGGCATGGGGGGGGGTGCTTACTGTCTGATTATTCTTGACTTTAAAAAACGGATCTAGAACTCTGTATTTAAATCGAATGAGGCTTTTTTCAAAGTCTATACGATTACCTCTTTGATAAAAACCTTATATATGAACAATAGACAGCTTGCATAACTTGTGGTCAGCGATTGACAACAATGAATGGATTGAAAAAATAGCTCCAATAAGGGGGTTTAGACCATTTCACTTGCTGACACAAAGGGATCACGACTGTTTGGAATTGACCTTAATAGGAATTTGTGTGCCAAAGGAATTTTGCATCTATCACAGAGTATGTATTTTAACCGTATAATTTGGATAATTATAATAGGTTTCCTATGAGTTCTTCCCATGCAAAAACCCTTCCCGTAAGTTATAAACCCCCCTTAATAAGTTATGCCCCATGGCATAACTTACAACGCCTACCCCTGGGCCCTGGTGGGCTGTGTCGACACCGGAGTTTTTTGTTATCAGAACTTTGAACTATTTTAACAAAATGTCTATCTAAAAATTTTTATCTGATGCATTTAGGGCATGGAGGAGGGAGAGGGGCTTTATGCCCTTCAATCTCTTTTGAATCTTAAAAAGTGAACAAGAACTTTCAGTTTTCAATCAAATGAGCCCTCTCTAAAGTTTATACGAGCATCCCTTCCATAAGAAATAATATGAGAGATTCGGAGAATCCTTAAATTACAACCCTTGCCCTGAGGGCTTTGGAGGAGTTGTAATCCTCAAAGACCTAATTTCCAGAACTTAAAACTACGTTAAATAAAATGGCTGTCTTAAAATTTTGATTGGATGTGTTTGGGGAAAAGGTGGGCGTGAGAGGGGGGTTAGTTGCCCTAAAATCACTTTCGACTTTTACAAAGGGCACTAGCCCTCGGAATTTCCAATCAAATGAGCCTTTTTTGAAGTTTCTACGACACCGCCTTCTATAAAAACCTTATATGCCCCCAGGGCATAACTTAAAACCCTTGCCCTGAGGGTTGTGGGGGATTGTCCTCCTCAAAAACATATTTTCTACCTGGAAATCAACTACGCTTAACAAAATGGCTATCTCAAAATTTTGATTGGATGTGTTTGGGGGAATGATGGCCGTGGGGGAGGGGGGCTAGTTGCCCTCCAATCACTTTCGACTATTAAAAGGGCACTAGCCCTTTGAATTTCCAATTGAATGTGCCTGTTTTGAAGTTTCTACGACAACGCCTTCTATAAAAACCTTATATGCCGCCAGGGCCCTGAGGGTTGTGGGGGAGTGTCCTCCTCAAAAACATATTTTCTATCTGGAAATCAACTACACTGAACAAAATGGCTATCTCAAAAGTTTGATTGAATGTGCTTGGGGAAATGATGGGCGTGGGGGGGGGCTAGTTGCCCTCCAATCACTTTCGACTATTAGCCCTTTAATTAAAGGGCACTAGGCCTTTAATTTCCAATCGAATAAGCCTGTTTTGAAGTTTCTACGACACCGCCTTCTATAAAAACCTTATATGCCCCCAGGGCATAACTTAAAACCCTTGCCCTGAGGGTTGTGGGGGAGTGTCCTCCTCAAAAATATATTTTCTATCTGGAATTCAACTACGCTGAACAAAATGGCTATCTGAAAATTTTTACTGGATGTGTTTGGGGAAATGATGGGTGTGGGGGGGAGGGGGGCTAGTTACACCACAGTCACTTTCGACTGTTAAAAAGGGCACTAGCTCTTTAATTTCCAATCGAATGAGCCTGTTTTGAAGTTTTTACGACGACGCCTTCTATAAAAACCTTATATGCCCCCAGGGCATAACTTAAAACCCTTGCCCTGAGGGTTGTGGGGGAGTATCCTCCTCAAAGTATATTTTCTATCTGGAAATCAACTACGCTGAACAAAATGGCTATCTCAAAATTTTGATTGGATGTGTTTGGGGGAATGATGGGAGTGGGGGGGGAGTTGCCCTCCAATCATTTTTGACTATTAAAAAGGGCACTAGCCCTTTAATTTCCAATCGAATGAGCCTGTTTTGAAGTTTCTACAACAACGCCTTCTATAAAAACCTTATATGCCCCCAGGGCATAACTTAAAACCCTTGCCCTGAGGGTTGTGGGGGAGTGTCCTCCTCAAAAATATATTTTCTATCTGGAAATCAACTACGCTGAACAAAATGGCTATCTGAAAATTTTGATTGGATGTGTTTGGGGAAATGATGGGCGTGGGGGAGGGGAGGGGAGCTAGTTACACTCCAATCACTTTTGACTATTAAAAAGGGCACTAGCTCTTTAATTTCCAATCGAATGAGCCTGTTTTGAAGTTTCTACGACAACGCCTTCTATAAAAACCTTATATGCCCCCAGGGCATAGCTTAAACCCTTGCCCTGAGGGTTGTGGGGGAGTATCCTTCTCAAAAATAATTTTCTATCTGGAAATCAACTACGCTGAACAAAATGGCTATCTCAAAATTTTGATTGGATGTGTTTGGGGGAATGATGGGCGTGGGGGGGTCTAGTGGCCCTCCAATCATTTTCGACTATTAAAAAGGGCACTAGAACTCTCGATTTCCAATCGAATGAGCCTGTTTTGAAGTTTCTACGACAACGCCTTCTATAAAAACCTTATATGCCCTCAGGGCATAACTTAAAACCCTTGCCCTGAGGGTTGTGGGGGAGTTTCCTCCTCAAAAATATATTTTCTATCTGGAAATCAACTACGCTGAACAAAATGGCTATCTCAAAATTTTGATTGGATGTGTTTGGGGGAATAATGGGCGTGGGGGGGGGGGGGGGGGCTAGTTGCCCTCCAATCACTTTCGACTATTAAAAAGGGCACTAGCTTTTAGAATTTCCAATCGAATGAGCCTTTTTTGAAGTTTCTACGACAACGCCTTCTATAAAAAACCTTATATGCCCCCAGGGTATAACTTAAAACCCTTGCCCTGAGGGTTGTGGGGGAGTGTCATCCTCAAAAATATATTTTCTATCTGGAAATCAACTACGCTGAACAAAATGGCTATCTCAAAATTTTATTGGATGTGTTTGGGGAAATGATGGGCGTGGGGGGGGGGAGGGGGGCTAGTTACACTCCAATCACTTTCGACTATTAAAAAGGGCACTAGCCCTTTATTTCCGATCGATTGAGCCTGTTTTGAAGTTTCTACGACAACGCCTTCTATAAAAACCTTATATGCCCCCAGGGCATAACTTAAAACCCTTGCCCTGAGGGTTGTGGGGGAGTATCCTCCTCAAAAATAATTTTATATCTGGAAATCAACTACGCTGAACAAAATGGCTATCTCAAAATTTTGATTGGATGTGTTTGGGGGAATAATGGGCGTGGGGGGGGGCTAGTTGCCCTCCAATCACTTTCGACTATTAAAAAGGGCACTAGCTTTTAGAATTTCCAATCGAATGAGCCTTTTTTGAAGTTTCTACGACAACGCCTTCTATAAAAAAACCTTATATGCCCCCAGGGTATAACTTAAAACCCTTGCCCTGAGGGTTGTGGGTGAGTGTCATCCTCAAAAATATATTTTCTATCTGGAAATCAACTACGCTGAACAAAATGGCTATCTCAAAATTTTATTGGATGTGTTTGGGGAAATGATGGGCGTGGGGGGGGGGGAGGGGGGCTAGTTACACTCCAATCACTTTCGACTATTAAAAAGGGCACTAGCCCTTTATTTCCGATCGATTGAGCCTGTTTTGAAGTTTCTACGACAACGCCTTCTATAAAAACCTTATATGCCCCCAGGGCATAGCTTAAACCCTTGCCCTGAGGGTTGTGGGG
This sequence comes from Artemia sinica, assembly GCA_027921565.1. Classification (NCBI taxonomy): domain Eukaryota; kingdom Metazoa; phylum Arthropoda; class Branchiopoda; order Anostraca; family Artemiidae; genus Artemia; species Artemia sinica. The sequence goes on along the minus strand of CM051256.1, from coordinate 49,345,328 downwards.
GAGTATCCTCCTCAAAAATAATTTTCTATCTGGAAATCAACTACGCTGAACAAAATGGCTATCTCAAAATTTTGATTGGATGTGTTTGGGGGAATGATGGGCGTGGGGGGGTCTAGTGGCCCTCCAATCATTTTCGACTATTAAAAAGGGCACTAGAACTCTCGATTTCCAATCGAATGAGCCTGTTTTGAAGTTTCTACGACAACGCCTTCTATAAAAACCTTATATGCCCTCAGGGCATAACTTAAAACCCTTGCCCTGAGGGTTGTGGGGGAGTTTCCTCCTCAAAAATATATTTTCTATCTGGAAATCAACTACGCTGAACAAAATGGCTATCTCAAAATTTTGATTGGATGTGTTTGGGGGAATAATGGGCGTGGGGGGGGGGCTAGTTGCCCTCCAATCACTTTCGACTATTAAAAAGGGCACTAGCTTTTAGAATTTCCAATCGAATGAGCCTTTTTTGAAGTTTCTACGACAACGCCTTCTATAAAAAACCTTATATGCCCCCAGGGTATAACTTAAAACCCTTGCCCTGAGGGTTGTGGGGGAGTGTCATCCTCAAAAATATATTTTCTATCTGGAAATCAACTACGCTGAACAAAATGGCTATCTCAAAATTTTATTGGATGTGTTTGGGGAAATGATGGGCGTGGGGGGGGGGGAGGGGGGCTAGTTACACTCCAATCACTTTCGACTATTAAAAAGGGCACTAGCCCTTTATTTCCGATCGATTGAGCCTGTTTTGAAGTTTCTACGACAACGCCTTCTATAAAAACCTTATATGCCCCCAGGGCATAACTTAAAACCCTTGCCCTGAGGGTTGTGGGGGAGTATCCTCCTCAAAAATAATTTTATATCTGGAAATCAACTACGCTGAACAAAATGGCTATCTCAAAATTTTGATTGGATGTGTTTGGGGGAATAATGGGCGTGGGGGGGGGCTAGTTGCCCTCCAATCACTTTCGACTATTAAAAAGGGCACTAGCTTTTAGAATTTCCAATCGAATGAGCCTTTTTTGAAGTTTCTACGACAACGCCTTCTATAAAAAAACCTTATATGCCCCCAGGGTATAACTTAAAACCCTTGCCCTGAGGGTTGTGGGTGAGTGTCATCCTCAAAATATATTTTCTATCTGGAAATCAACTACGCTGAACAAAATGGCTATCTCAAAATTTTATTGGATGTGTTTGGGGAAATGATGGGCGTGGGGGGGGGAGGGGGGCTAGTTACACTCCAATCACTTTCGACTATTAAAAAGGGCACTAGCCCTTTATTTCCGATCGATTGAGCCTGTTTTGAAGTTTCTACGACAACGCCTTCTATAAAAACCTTATATGCCCCCAGGGCATAACTTAAAACCCTTGCCCTGAGGGTTGTGGGGGAGTATCTTCCTCAAAAATAATTTTATATCTGGAAATCAACTACGCTGAACAAAATGGCTATCTCAAAATTTTGATTGGATGTGTTTGGGGGAATAATGGGCGTGGGGGGGGCTAGTTGCCCTCCAATCACTTTCGACTATTAAAAAGGGCACTAGCTTTTAGAATTTCCAATCGAATGAGCCTTTTTTGAAGTTTCTACGACAACGCCTTCTATAAAAAAACCTTATATGCCCCCAGGGTATAACTTAAAACCCTTGCCCTGAGGGTTGTGGGTGAGTGTCATCCTCAAAAATATATTTTCTATCTGGAAATCAACTACGCTGAACAAAATGGCTATCTCAAAATTTTATTGGATGTGTTTGGGGAAATGATGGGCGTGGGGGGGGGGAGGGGGGCTAGTTACACTCCAATCACTTTCGACTATTAAAAAGGGCACTAGCCCTTTAATTTCCGATCGATTGAGCCTGTTTTGAAGTTTCTACGACAACGCCTTCTATAAAAACCTTATATGCCCCCAGGGCATAACTTAAAACCCTTGCCCTGAGGGTTGTGGGGGAGTATCCTCCTCAAAAATAATTTTATATCTGGAAATCAACTACGCTGAACAAAATGGCTATCTCAAAATTTTGATTGGATGTGTTTGGGGGAATGATGGTCGTGGGGGGGGGGGCTAGTTGCCCTCCAATCATTTTCGACTATTAAAAAGGGCACTAGAACTCTCGATTTCCAATCGAATGAGCCTGTTTTGAAGTTTCTACGACAACGCCTTCTGTAAAAACCTTATATGCCCCCAGGGCATAATTTAAAAACCCTTGCCCTGAGGGTTGTGGGGGAGTTTCCTCCTCAAAAATATATTTTCTATCTGGAAATCAACTACGCTGAACAAAATGGCTATCTCAAAATTTTGATTAGATGTGTTTGGGGGATTGATGAGCGTGGGGGGGCTAGTTGCCCTCCAATCATTTTCGACTATTAAAAAGGGCACTAGAACTCTCGATTTCCAATCGAATGATCCTCCTTTGAAGTTTCTACGACAACCCCTGCCATATGAAGTGCGTCTGGGGGAAAAAAAATAATAAAACATTGGAGCCGTATGGCCTTTACTATAGGCAACGCTACAGCGTTGCCTCTGATGAGCAAGCGTTCGATTTTGTTGATGAAGAGCTTTAGCAAAGGTTTTATCCTTGTATGGTATACCAGCCAAATACATTAAAGGGATTAGTGCTCTCTACGAGAATAACACTGCTGTGGTTACGGTAGGAAATGAGGTTAAAAGCTGATTTCGTATTACATCAGGAGTTGAGCAGGGCTGTGTTCTATCCCCCTTTATATGGATTATTTTGATGGACTTTGTCTTAAGGAGCACAGAAAAGGAAATGGGAGACCACGGAATAAAATGGGTAGGAAAAAGTCTCCTGGACTTAGATTATGCTGATGATTTAAGCATCCTAGATGAAAGTGTTAGCAAAATTAATGAACTTTTAGAGGTTTTGCGAGTTGAGGGTGCTAGAATAGGTTTCAAAATTAATGTTAAGAAGACTAAGTCACTAAGGCTAGGAATAAGTGAAGATGAAAAGGGGACATTGGTAACGAAAAGAATGAGTAGATGGGCAGCTTCACTTACCTTGGTAGTATTATTAGTAAAGACGGTGGGTGTTGTGGGGATGAAGGATGACAGATTGCCGAAGATTGTTCTTTTCGGTCAACCGTCTAGGGCTAAACGGAAAACAGGTCATACTCGTTTGGGGTGGGAGGACGTCAAAAAGAAAGATTTAAAGGAAATGGGAACTTCCTGGGAGTGTGTAAAAAGGGAGGCTTTGAATAGATTGGGGTGGAAGAGGAGCGTGCGTAGCTGTGTTGGCCTCAGGCGGCTTGGTGCTGCGGTGAGTTGTTAGTAGTAGTAGTAGTATCGGCATTGAGCATGCCTCGTTTGACGCATCTTAAGATATTAGCGGTCTTTTTTATCTTTCCTTGTCCTTTTTTGGTGGCCGGCGTTTACCCCCCCCCCCCCCCTTCCGGAAAATACACCCGACAGGAAATACCCCCCCCCCTCCCCCACGGAAAATTCTCATCAGAAAAAAAAGAAAATACCCCCCCCCCGGAAAATATTGCCCCCGTGCAGCTGGTTGGTCTCCAATCGCTTTGGACATAAAAAAAAGGACTAGACCTCTGAATCTAATGAGCACAGTCCGAAGTTTCTTTGACCTTGAGGTGGAGGCGTGATAAGGAAGGGCAATCCCCCTCCTGTACGGAATAAATTCTGCTCATTTTGGGGTGTAAAGTTATTCTTTACTTACAGAATAACAGCGTTGACCAGAAATATACCCAGAAAGCATAAGGGAGCAGATATCAATTTCACATTTTTGAAGCGTTTTTTAAAGTTTCTTCTCTACCCCCCTCACCCTCCAAAAAAAAAATCTTTGCTGGAAAATACCCTTTTTCTGGCTATTTGTTGGGAAACTTTTCACGGAGGGGATTACCGGCATGATTTTAAAAACAATCAGAAATTAAAGTCTTTTTCAAATGAAAGTGCGCAAGAAACATTTTTCACCACAAGAAAAATGTCACAATTTTCATTTTGCAAGAAAAAGTTTTAAATTGTATTTAAAAAAAAACTGAGTAAATGATGTTAGTATTAAGATAAAAGATTTTAAATTATTTTTTTTATTGGTTATTGTTTGATTTTTGAGTAGCCAAATGGGTATTAAAAAGATTTTAGTTGTTTATTTGTGTGTTATTAAAGAAGGATTAGAATGGTGTGCCTAAAGATATTGTAAGGGGCACAGCTTTCTGCTCCTCCTAGGTCTGTTTTGGGGTTGAGGGAAGGTTGGGAGGATGGAGGATGATGTATAGTTGATTGAGAACAAGGTTTTATGAAAAATATTTGTGTATTATTAATGTATTTCCACGGTGAAGGGGGTGCGCTATGGCGGAAGGACACCCTGCAAAACCGGGAATGGTATTTTTTTTTGTGGTTTTGAATTTTTTTTTTTTTTTTTTTTGTAGTATACCTTGTATTCGTCAATTATGTTTGGCTACCCAAATCCAAAAATCATAAAATAAAAGTTGTTTTTAATTTAGTGTAGGTGACATTAAAGTTTGAAGTTAAGTGAAAACGATTATTATGTCACCGAGAGGAGAGGAGGTGGGATTTAATTATATATATAAAAAAAGAAACATTTTTCACCTGAGATCGTCCGCAAGAAAGTTTCTGGGTGAAATTGCCTCGGGGGAACTTCCCTGGAGGGGGGGGGGTATTTATACGTGAAAAGAACTTTTTACAGCAGAATTTTTCGTGGGGGAAGCAATTTTTCATGGAGGAGAGCCAGATTTCGCGGTATTATTTGAGAAAGATTAGAAATTATATAGAAAAAAAAGTTTTTAACTGAAAGTAAGGAGCAACATCAAAACTTAAAATGGACAGAAATTATTACGTATACTTTAGTATAGTTTAGTATATAGTATACCTGTATATTATAGTTTAGTGTATAGTATGCGTATACTTTAGCATACGTTTACTTTTAATTAATCGTAAATTTTCCCAATTCTTTAAGAGTGGCTCCTGAAACAGAATGGCCGTTTAATAGTAAGCTTTTTTTAAGAATTTACAATCAATAGTTATGAAATAGTATCGGTGGGTGCAGAGTGGGGACAGCGGATGGCGCCTGAAACCGCCTTGAGGGAACCGGATTTTCCGGCATAATTTGATTAATAATCAGAAATTGAAATTTAGAAAATAAATTTTTTCAACTGAAGGTACAGAAAAACATTGAAAAAGACAAAAAATTAGTCCCTATGTGAGTGGGGCTGCACCCTCCTAAATCCCTTGCTATTTAAACTAGTCTCTATTGCTTTGACAAAGCTTTTATTCTAATTAAGCGGCCATATTGTTTGTGAAGTCTTTCCCAAAGAATTGAGAAAAATACTTCGCTCTTTATGCTAAAGTATGACTTTGTATCCCAATTCTTTACGAACAATAATTGAATCGCAAGGTTCGTTAAATTAGAATAAGAAGCTTTTTGATATTTCTAAATATTGTTAGCGTGAAGAGCGAGGTATTGTGGAGAGGGTATCCTCCTCATGGTTCTAGGTGTTTACCGCCAGTGGAAAATACCCCCCCCCTGTGGCAAATAGGCTGGGGTTTTGATCAGGAAAAGCTAAGTGACAGAAGAGAGTAACAAATACCACACTAGTAAATTTGATATTTTCAATAGTTTCACTTTTTTTGTATCTTAATTTATATTTACGTAATTGTTGTTTTTAATTTCTAGTGTTGTATTTTTTTTGTGTACTTATAATGTGCGACATGGGGTAGCACGGGGGATCGATATCTGCTTGACAACACGGGGGCTATGTTTTAATCTCAGCTGCAGTAGAGCTGATGGGAAAGGGGTCCACCATTCAAATAAATTCTGAAGGAATATCTATGGATTCCCTATGCATCACAAATAAACCAGGAGGAACTAACTATCTATCCATCTATTTTATTTCAATGTGTGTTTAGTATTAATATTATCCTCATAATATGTATGTTTAGGTGCAATGTAAGGATAATAGCAAACAAAATTATATCTATCATGTTTTAATTTTTCACTCCAAATAAAGTCTACAGAGACTCTTATTTGAAAATATATAATTTTGTGTCAGTCTATGGAGCTGTGATGCATTTTCAAAATGACTGTAAAATCATTTGGGCTGGCTAACCCTGGTCAAGATCTTACAGGGGGTAATTCTTTATGCTTCAGCGAAGGTAGCGAAGTTGCTAAATATTCGAACCAAGGGGAGTGAGGCACGAGTATGCCGGCATTATCAGGATGGACCAAGGCTATGACGTTTCACAAATGTCTATTTTTGTTAGCAGTGTGAACAGTGCAACCAGATTCGGTAATACGTCCGTAATTCAGTTAAAATTCATATCGAAAGATGAATTAGATCTTGCTGTTGAAGGCGGAATCAAGATTGAATATGGTTTATTTCGAGTTACCGTACGTTGCTGATCGAGAAACCGATGCTGTGTCAAGTCTTTGGTCAATTTTCTAGAGATTGTTCTAATCCAACTAAATGCAGCAAATGTGACGGTAATCATAGTAACTGTGATAGAAGCTGTCAGATACAGTCCTTTACCTGTGTCAATTGTGGTAGTAGTCATCAAAGCAACAGTCTAACATGTCGAGAGGTCAAGAAACACCTACCTGTTCGATGGCCTGATGTTAGAAAGGAAACTATAAACCGTGCGTGTTAGCATGGGCTATAGTCCTAGTGAAATAGTTTCTGTATTTTGTCAGGATATTGATGGCGCCCGGGAGAAATTAAGAACTCTTGAGAATCTGCTATTTAAGTATGATATTGTCTGTTTAGCCGAACACTTGCTTAATGTGAATAATTCTCCGATGCTAGAAGTTTCGTCTGACCATTTATTTTTTATTAGACCTGCTAAAACTACTGTTGGCCATCCATCTGGTGGTTCATTAGTTACTGTAAATGAGAAGTTTAGATGTAGTTGTTTTGAATCTAGAGATCTATACCTCGCAGTTGATTTAGGTAGTATTATTCTTGTATGTGTGTATACGCCAACTAATTATCAAAATGCTACATCTAGCCGACAATATGCGTCAGCTTGTGCGTCCCTGTCAAAATTACTGCATAAAGTTAATTCATAAAATAAATCGCTTGTCATATGTGGTGACTTCAACTCAGACCTCAAAGATGCTTCTGCACCATTTACACAGTTGCTCCTTTCTTCAGTGCCGAGCGACACATTTTTCCTTTCAGTCCAAATCTTGCTCTTATGTTCACCATTCTGGTTCCACTTCCGATCTTGATTTTGTCCTCTCGAATATCCTGGAACTCCAGAGTGTCATTGTTGACGTATCTGATGATATGTTAACAAGTGACCATTTACACTTAAAGTTTTGTATGAATTTGTTTATTCCACTAATCAGTCAGCAGCCTCAGTGGTTTTGGAAGATGCCCTGGGATAATATTGATATACCACTATATCGAAGTGTTTTGGATTCTATGCTATCTAAGATCAAAATTCCTTTTAACCTTCTTTCTACAGTGCTGAATGGCAGCAGCCTGGATCTAGATTGCTATCTTACTGAGATTACTCATTCGATTTAAGCAGCTGCCTCAGCCGCAGTACCATCTGAGATAATTAAGAATGGTACACGGAAAAATGGCTGGAGTGATGACCCAGAGCTACAACTTGCAAAGAGCCGTCAAAAGTTTTGGCTTAAGATCTGGGTGGATTGTCGTCGCCCCATATCTCGTTTAATTTTAAGGATCCTTAAATTGACTAAAAAAAGTACCGGAAAGCTGTACTGCTCTTCAGGAGAAGGCAAGTCTCTATTCTGTCTCGTGATATCCGAAATCATCCGCAGCTACTGTGGAGCAAAGTATCAAAGTTCACGTCATCGTCTTGTTCGCGTTCTAACCCTATTGATGTAACTTCCTGGGAAAAACACTTCTACTCGTTATTCTCTAATCCCTACCACTGGACACAACTTTTAGACAGATTCTCTTTCGCCATTTTTCTCAACTAGAAATCTTGTTTCTATCTCACCATCGTCAGTTCTTACGCTAATTCGTCTCCTTAAAAAAGGAAAAGCTATATGGCGTTACTTTTCCAAGCTTGTATTGCGCAGCAATTCGTACCGACTGTCTATGCGAGGGCATTGTGACGTGTGTCCCATAAAAGAATATTGCAATTATTGCAAAATTATTTGAAAAGATTTTTCTTTTAAAAATCTCGAATAGGTGTGATCATGGACATCATCAGTTTGGTTTTCTTGCGGGTCTTGATGTTGGGAATGTACATGCAGTTTTCGTGTCTATTTTGGAGAGGTGTCAGAGAATAAAGAAACCTTCATATGTTTGTACAATAGATATTTCTAAAGCATTTGATTCGATCCTACACTCCCTAGCTGTTTTTGCACTTTCGAGGAGTGGGGTAAACCCATTCATTTGTGCCTCCCTGTGGCAATGGTATCAAAACTCTTCTATACTTGTCCGCGTCGAAAATCTTTGCAGCAGCCGAATTTCTGTGCGTCGTGGAGCAAAACAAGGCTCAAGTGCTATTTCCTGCAATATTTAACAATGCTATCCGCTATGCAAACCGCAGAATACCGCATTTTCACATCGAGCCATCCATTTATGCAAGTCACCTTTCGTACGCAAATAACATTCTTCTGCTGTCTGATGATTTGCAATCGCTACAGGCTGCTGTGAACAGCCTTTATGCCGGGTTGTCTGACATCGGAATGCCAGTTGCTTCTGCTAAAACTGAATATCTCGTTTTTGGTTGCCATCACCCTCCCGATTAATAAATTCAGATTGGCCCTGATACAATTTTTGCCACTACTCTCAAGTACCTTGGACTTGCATTCGGGACCTCGATTCGAGGAACAAGGTCACTAACAATAAATGTGTTGAGAGAGAAGTTGAGGAAGTCCTATGGACGTTTTTCTAGAGTTAAAGACCAATGTGACAAAAAAAATACTTGGTCGGCTTTATAACTCGTTTTTTGCTCCCCGTGTGTTTTTTCTGGTGCCATTATGGAAGTTTTTTTTTTTACCACGTCAGAACATCAACAAAGTCGGTCTGTGTTTTTCAAATTTTTTAAGTATTTTCTTCGTGTTCCTGTTTGGTCTCGCAACAGTTATATCTCCAAACGTTACGGAGGTTTTGAGATATGTCACAAGATGGATGTTTTAGAAAGCAGATTCAGTCAGCGATTTGTGTATGTCGTAGATTTACCATTGGGGTGTATTAATCGTTTGTTCGTTGCTAGTGAATTTTGTAGTGTTTGCAATAAGAAATGTTTTTTTTATGTATATTTCTTTTTCCATACTCCTAAGTGCATTTTTGTGTGTATTAATTAAAAAAAAAAACTCCGAAAAATAAGTTTTTCAAAGAAAAGTTAAGGCCATTTTAAAGTTAAGCTCAGCAGTTACAAATACCTTTTAAAATTCAAACTCAAAACGACCAGAAATTACTATTAAAGAATAATTGAAACCCGAAACGAACAGAAATTAAATAAACAATCATAGCAAAAACACACAACAAGTAATAATATAAATGAATAAATAGATCTTAAAGCGAGTAATGCTTAGATTGAATATGAAAATCAAGCTTAAAACGAAAAGAAACATTTTTCCATTGAAATATAAATGAAACTTAAAACGAACAGAAATTAAATAAACAGTCAATGCAAACAAGCGTACAATAGATATTAATTTAAATTAATAAATAAATCTTAAAACGATTGAAACTTAAATTGAATATGCAAATCAAGCTTGAAACGAACAAAAATCACCTCAAACAAGAGTTTGGTTATGACCTCCTTCTCTCGCTGTATAAGTCTAAAACCTACTGCGTCATCGGCGCTTTACTGAAAACCAATTTTATGACAAATATTTTCTTTTATACTTAATATTGAAAGTAAACATTAAAATTGTAGTAACATTTTGAACTGATGAGCTTCCAGCAATTAATATCATTATACATCAAATATTCAGTTTAATTTATTAGCTCTTTTTAAAGTTGTTAATGACGAATATAGTTTCCCTAAAAACAAGTGTTTGGATACTGCCTCCTTTCCTAACTGTAAATAAAAACCAAAAGTCTACTGCGTCATTGGTGCTTAACTGAAAACAGATTATATTACAAATATTTTCTTTTCCAGTTCTTACTGCATTGAAAATAAAAATAAAATCACAGTGAAATAAATTCTTGAACAGATGGATCTTTCAACAATTAATATCATTATACATCAAATATTCAATTTGATGTTGCTTATACTTTCCAAGACTGTTCAAGACGCATATAGTTTTCAGTAAAGCACCAATGACTAAAGTGAGGGAAGGAGGTCATACCCAAACTCTTGTTTGGGGTGATTTTTGTTGGTTTAAAGCTTGATTTGCATATTTAATTTAAGTTTCACTCGTTTTAAGATTTATTTATTGATTTATCTTAATATCCATTGTACGCTTGTTTGCGTTGATTGTTTATTTAATTTCTGTTCGTTTTAAGTTTCATTTATACTTCAATAGGAAAATATTTTTTTTCGTTTTAAGCTTGATTTTTATATTCAATCTAAGCATTACTCGCTTTAAGATTCATTTATACATTTATATTATTACTTGTTGTATGTTTTTGCTATGATTGTTTATTTAATTTCTGTTCGTTTTGGGTTTCATTTATTCTTTAATATTAATTTCTGGTCGTTTTGAGTTTGAATTTTAAAAGGTATTTGTATCTGCTGAGCTTAAGTTTAAAATGGGCTTTACTTTTCTTTGAAAAACGTATTTTTTGGAAAGTTTTTTTTTTAATTATTTTTTGTTCGTTTTGATTGCAAAAAATTTCAAGTTTTTAAAAATTCCTTATTTCAAAGTCAAACTTTAAAAAAAATCAAATATTCATCAAAGTATCAAAACTGATATCAAAGTAACAATATCAAAGTGAAAAAATGGGTTTGTGTCAACCTCGGAATTGTTATTATCTGATGTTTGAACTATTTTGAACAAAATTGCCATCTCAAAATTTTTATCGGATGGGTTTGGGGGAAAAGGGTGTGGGGGGACTAGATTAAGCTTCGGTCTCTTTTGACTCTTTAAAAGTGAACTAGAACTTTCTATTTCCAATCAAATGAGCCCTCTCTGAATTTTATACGAGTATCGCTTCTATAGGAACCATATATATCCCATGAGTATAACTTACAACGCCTGTCCCTGGGCCCTGGGGGGTCGTGTCGACACAGGAGTTTTAATATCTGATGGTTGAACTATTTTTAACAAAATGGTCACCTGAAATTTTTATCGGATGGGTTTATCCATCCGATACACCCAAAGGCGTGGAGGGCGGGAGGGGCTTGTTGCCTTCCGATCTTTTTTCACTCTGAGAAAATGAACTACAACTTTTAATTTCCATTCAAATGAACCCTCTCTGAAGTTTATACAAGCACACCTTCCATAAAAAAACATATATGCCCCTAGAGCAATACTTACAGCGCCTGCCCTGGCCCTTGGGGTGGGGGGGATGTCGGCACAGGAGTTTTTCTTATCTGACCTTTGAACTATTTTTAACGAAATGACCATACGTAAAGGAGTTTTTGTTATATGATCTTTGCACTATTTTTAACAAAATGGATGCCTCAAACTTTTTATCAGATATATTTGGAGAAAAGGGGCTTGGGGGGGGCATTTGCCCTCTGATCACTTTCGACTCTTAAAAAGGGCACTAGAACTCTCCATTTACAATCGAATTAGCCCCCTTTGAAGTTTATACGACGACCCCTTCTACATGAAGTGCCACTGGGAAAAAAATAAATGGAGTGTGGGTGGAGGCTAGCTGCCCTCCAATCACTTTTGACTCTTAAAAAGTGAATTACAACTTTCAATTTCCAATCAAATGAGCCCTCTAGGAAGTTTATACGAGCATCCCTTCCATAACAACTATATATGCTCCCAGGGCATAACTTAGAACGCCTACCCCTGGGCTCTGGGGGGCTGTATTGACACCGGAGTTTTTGTTATCAGAACTTCGAACTATTTTTAACAAAATGTCTATCTCAAAATTTTTATCAGATGCATTTTGGGCGTGGAGGAGGGGGGGCTAGTTGCCCTCAGATCTCTTTTGACTCTTAAAAAGTGAAAAAGAACTTTCAATTTCCAATCCAATGAGCCCTCTCCGAAGTTTATACGAGCATACCTTCCATAAAAACTATATATGCCCCTAGAGCATTACTAATAACGCCTGCCTCCGGGCCCTGGTTGGTTCTGTCGGCACAGAATTTTTTCTTATCTGACCTTTGAACTATTTTTAATGAAATGGCTATTATAAAAATTTTATTGGGTGGGCTTGGGGAAAAAAGGCTGTGGGGGGGGGGGGGGGCTAGTTGCCCTCAGATATCTTTTGACTCTTTTTTGAAGAATTGAACTAGAAAATTGAACTAGAACTTTCAATTTCCAATCAAATGAGCCCCCTCTGAATTTTTTACGAGCATCCCTTTCATAAGAACCATATACGCCCCCAGGACAACACTTACAACGCCTATCCCCTGGGCTCTGGGGGGCGTTTTTGTTATCTAATTTTTGAACAATTTCCAAAACACTGGCTATCTCAAAGTTTGTATTGGACGGGTTTGGGGAAAAAAGAGCGTGGGGGGGGGGCTATTTTAACTCTCTTGACTCCCAAAAAGTGAACTAAAACTTTCAATTTCTAATCAAATGAGCCCTCTATGAAGTTTATACGAGCATCGATTTCATAAGAACCATGCATGCCCTTAGGGCATAACTTAGAACGCCTTCCCCCGTGCCCTGGGGGGGGGGGGGTTCTATTGACACCGGATTTTTTCTTATGGTGACCTTTGAACTATTTTTAACAAAATGTATATCTCAAAATTTTCATCACATGGGTTTTGAAAAAGAAGGCGTGGGGGGGGCTATCTGCCCTCGGATCTCTTTTGACTATTAAAAAGTGAGCTCGAACTTTCAATATCCAATCAAATGAGCCCTCTCTGAAGTGTATACGAGCATCCCTTTCATACGAACAATATATGCCCCAGGGCATAACTTACAACGCCTGCCCCCGGGATTGGGGGGGGGGGTTGTGACGACACCTGAGTTTTTGTTATCTGACTTTTGAGCAATTTTTAACTTAATGGCTATCTCAAAATTTTTATTGGATGCATTTGGGGAAAAAGGGGCGTGGGGAGGCGCTAGTTTCTCCCCAATCTCTTTTGACTCTAAAAAACTGAACTAGAACTTTCAATTTCCAATCATAAGAGCCATCTCTGAATTTTTTACGAGCATCCCTTCAATAAGAACCATATATTCCCCCAGGGCATAACTTACAACACCTACCCTCGGGCCCTGGGGGGCTGTGTTGACCCCTGAGTTTTGGTTCTATGGTCTTTGAACTATTTTAAAAAAAGCTATCTCATAGTTCTTATCGGATGGGTTTGAGAAAAAAGGGCTTGGATTGGGGGGAGAGGCTAGGTGCCCTCCAATCTCTTTTGACTCTTAAAAAGGGAACTAGAACTTTCAATTTCCAATCAAATGAGCGCTCTCTGAAGTTTATACGAGCATTCCTTCCATTAGAACCATATATGTCCCCAGGAAATAACTTATAACCCTTGCCCCTGAAGACTGTGGGGGGATTGTCCTGCTCAAAGGTATAATTTTCAGAACTTTGAACTACGTTGAACAAAATGGCTATATCAAAATTTTGATTGGATGTGTTTGGGGAAATGGGGGCGTGGAAGGGGTGTCAGTTGCCTTAGAATCACATTCGACTATTAAAAAGGGAACTAGCCATTTAAATTTCCAATCGAATGAGCCCTTTCTGAAGTTTCTACGACAACGTTGTCTATACAAAACCTTATATGCCCCCAGGGCATAACTTACAACCCTTGCCCTGAGGGCTCTGGGTGAGTTGTCATCCTCAAAGACCTAATTTCCAGAACTTAAAACTACGTTTAATAAAATCGCTATCTCAAAATTTTCATTAGATGTGTTTGGGGGAAAGATGGGCGTGAGAGGGTGGTTAGTTGCCCTCCAGCCACTTTCGACTACTAAAAAGGGCATTAACCCTTTGAACTTCCAATTGACTGAGCCTTTTTTGAAGTTTCTACGACAACGCCTTCTATAAAAACCTTATATGCCCCCAGGACATAACTTAAAACCCTTGCCCTTAGGGTTGTGGGGGAGTGTCTTCCTCAAAAACATATTTTCTATCTGTAAGTCAACTATGCTGAACAAAATGGATATCTCAAAATTTTGACTGGATGTGTTTGGGGGAATGATGGGCGTGGGGGGGGGGGCTAGTTGCCCTCCAATCACCTTAGATTATTTGTTTATAATAATTATAATTATAATAATCTTAGATTATTATGAATTTCCAATCGAATAAGCCTTTTTTGAAGTTTCTACGACAATGCCTTCTATAAAAACCTTATATGCCCCCAGGGCAAAACTTAAAACCCGTTCCCTGAGGGTTGTGGGGGAGTGTCCTCAGAAACGTATTTCCTATCTGGAAATCAACTACGCTGAACAAAATGGCTATCTCAAAATTTTGATTGGATGTGTTTGGGGGAAAGATGGGCGTGGGGGGGGCAGTTGCCCTCCAATCACTTTCGACTATTAAAAAGGGCACTAGCCCTTTTAATTTCCAATCAAATGAGCCTTTTTTGATGTTTCGACGACAACGCCTTCTATAAAAAACCTTATATGCCCCCAGGGCATAGCTTAAAACCCTTGTCATAAGGGTTATGGGGGAGTGTCCTCCTCAAAAACATATTTTCCATCTGAAAATCAACTACGCTGAACAAACTGGCTATCTCAAAATTTTGATTGGATGTGTTTGGGGGAATGATGGGGGGCTAGTTGCCCTCCAATCACTTTCGACTATCAAAAAGGGCACTAGCCCTTTGAATTTCCAATCGAATGAGCCTGTTTTGAAGTTTTTACGACAAGGCCTTCTATAAAAACCTTATATGCCCCCAGAGCATAACTTAAAACCCTTGCCCTGAGGGTTGTGGGGAAGTGTCCTCCTCAAAAACATATTTTCTATCTGGAAATTGACTACGCTGAACAAACTGGCTATCTCAAAATTTTGATTGGATGTGTTTGGGAGAATGATGGGCGTGGGGGGGGGCCGTATGGCCTTTACTATAGGCAACAGCGTTGCCTCTGATAGAGGGTTCAAATAAATTATTATTATTATTATTGGTCATAGAGAGAACCTCAAGGTTAAATCTGCAAGGAATAATTGACATACAGAAATAAAGCCTGGTGCAACGTGCTAATGTAGGATGTTCCGTGAAATATGCTGCTCAGCTGCCTCTAGTTGCCTACAAATTTTTTCAATCCTCTGCATATAAACTGGATTGAATATTAAAAAAAAATACATATTGGCCAAAGATTTCAATGGCTTCAGGTACCCAAGGCTGCATTTCCATTTGGGGTTGTACAGAAAAGGGGTGAAGTAGATCAACTAACAAAATGACAAGAAAACTGTTTTTAGCAGTTCTTTTGGTTGATTTACTTTCCAGTTTGTCCGGAAAACGCCAACAGAAGGCTGGTTTAAGACTAAATCTGGATTTTGGAGCCTACAATCTAATGAATTTTGGGCATATGGACCTAATTATAAGTTCCTTGTGTGCAACAAAATTAATAAAAAATTTAAGATTAAGGAGATGAAAGCTAAATGTAGGCTATGTGCTTAGAAATGGGAAGATTCAATGAAAAATTTAACATACATTTCTTCTAAAGATGCGCATGATAAGCCTTATTATTTGTAATCTGGCTCATTGGAAGGTAATGAAGAATATTATATCACCACTCAGTAAGAAAAAAGAGGGTATGGCCACTGTTTGAAAATCATTGTAATAATTGTCTGAGTCGCCAAGATGCCAGTCAGTCACTTTTTGAAACATATACACTATTTTGTTCAAGGCAATATTTTCAACCATATAGCCTATGTAAGAAAAATCATATTAGGTACATTCATCAAGAAGAATTCTGGTCAATATTAGAAGAAAACAGCGAAAAATTTTATTGCAACACACCTCATTTTGAGATGTAATAAGACCTTTTGCAGGTGGCTAAAGAAAATATTCTCACAAACCTCTGATTGATGTCTGGTTGATCTTCTGGAAAAAAGAAACTTTTTATTCCAGTGGCGAAGATTTAAAAAGTATAGTTCAATAAATTGTTGATTAATTCATGCATGCCTTTTCCTTCGAAGTTTGACTTGATGTTAGTCAGTGTAGTCAAAAGCCTTACAACTTCTTGTCTCTCATACAAACTGTACAAAATCTGTCATTTGTAAATCTTCTATCATGGTTCTAAAATTAATTTGCATCTTTATTGGATCAGATTTCGCAATGTGTTCACATATTTTTTTTTCCTGTCTCTTTTTCTCTAGTGTGGATTTGTTTATATATTAGGTTTTAATTCGCTGAATGCCTTGTCTATGATCATTTCTCTGTTGAAATTACTGAAGGGGCTCATCACTTAAATTGTCCTAAACAAAACCATCGCTTAAATTACTAATTGATTTATCATGTCTGCACACATGGGGGGGGGGGTATCCTATCTCCTTTTTTTTGGTTCAAATGACACCCCTACCCCATAGATGGAAAACTAATAAATAGTGACCAAAATCTACTTTGTCTGATTGTATGCCCCTCCGTGTTGAAAAAGCATTAAACCCCTCCCCGTTTGGATTGGACCGTTGTGCGTAATGTAACTTTGTGCATTATGTAGGAAATGTAAATACAGTAGATTGGATGGGTGGGAGCTTGTCCATCTGCACGTGCTTCCATATTATTCTCTTTCTATATTTTAAAATGATGAATTCCCCTATAGTGCACATTGCTACACGTAGACGGGGGATGGAGAGATCCCTCTGATACGTATCCCAGGAAAGTCTGTTGCTAAAATGATAATTTATACCTTCATTTTCTCCCTCCCCTCTAAATCTTTGACCTACAAGTATCTACTGATGTTACTTAATCACAAACAAAAGTAATAGTGACTCAATTAAAAAGAATTCTTTTTTAGACGATTTTGATGCTCATACCAATTTTCAGAAACTATGTATGTGTCACATTAACAGCGTGTATACTTTTGAGATTTGCTGTCGAATAGTAATTTTTGCTTTTATATTAACAGAATGAGTGATGAAGAAATTCCTGAGGCTGCTGAATGCCAGCGTCTGGTTGAAAGCTTTGTTGAAATTACAGACACAAATGAAGCAGTTGCCCAGTGTTTTTTGCAGGACAATGACTGGGAGTTAGAAAGATCTCTTGAACAGTTTTTTGGTTCTGTTCAACCGCAGAGTGATTCCAAGCCTCTAGCAAGAAAAGCCTCTCCAGTACCTGATGACTCACCAGGTGCAAAGCATCTTAAACTTGAGTCAGCGCAAGATGAAGCAAGATCAAGTTTGTCTCTTCCTGAACTTATAAAATCATCAAAATTGACTGATAAGAGACCATCACATTTTCGATTTTTAACTTGGAATCTTGATGGTATGGAACCAAAATGTTTGAAAATACGGATAAAAGCTGCAGCAAAAGTAATAGAAAAAGAAGGCTATGATATAGTTTTTCTCCAAGAGGTGACAGAGGAGACTCAGAAGTACTTAGAAACTCTTCTGCCACAGTACGTTTTTATTTCCGCTAATTCTGACGGAGCACCTTACTACTGTATAACCTTACTAAAAATATTCTGTGTGTACCAAGATTCGTATAAAGTGTTGCCTTTTACTAATTCTGTAATGGGAAGAAACATACTGCAAGTTTATGCTCATGTTGGGGAAGTAAGATTGCTCCTTATGAATGTGCACTTGGAAAGTACAAAGGAATTCTCAACACAAAGAATTGTTCAGCTAAAAGAATGCTTCAAAATTGCCAATGAAATAAATGATGCTAATATTATATTTGCTGGGGACTTAAACCTTCGAGACAAGGAGCTTGCTGAAGCAGGAGGATTACCTGAGAAGTTTTTTGACGCATGGAGTGCTTGTGGCTCTAAAAAGAGTACCAGTTTACATGGGACTGTTTAAGAAATTCAAATCATCAAATGCCGTCAAAGTTTCAGCCAAGATGTCGCTTTGATCGAGTTTTTGTAAAGCCTGTGAATATTACTATTGCTGATTTTAAGCTTACAGGCATTCAAAAGATTAGTGGTACCACTGTGTTTCCTTCAGATCATTGGGGAGTTGCTGTGAACTTTAAACTTCCTTGAATTGTTTTAATGCCCGATTTAATTGTGTGTTAATACAGTTTTGATTATTAAATTAATAATTGTGTATTCTCTTTCAATATTCAAAAACCTCGGTTGAATATTTAGCGTTGTCTTTGTAAGAAATAATATCTCTCCTGGGTATTATTTCTTTTTATTTAATTTTTTCTCAGCCTTATCATTTAGGACATATGGTGATAGAAACTTGAGATGTGGTTCATTTACTCACATTAAAAATTCTACCGCTGTTTTAAGGGAAAAATTCAATTGAAGGCTTTACACCTTCAGTGCCCCACGTGCCCCTGCAGCCCCTCGATGGTTGTTTGGAATTTCACAATAGCCACTTTTATTAAAGCAGTCAAAATGTGCCACTGAGGATAACATCATCTTATCCATGCAGTCACCAGGACAAGGGCGACATATTGTTTAAATAGCCCATGTAAAATAGATTGTTCATGGATAATATCGTTGTGAACACAATAGTGACTTAGAAAAGAGTGATGGGTCTGCAATGTATTATTGGAATTTCTTTTTTTTTTTTTTTTTTTGGCCTGATCATACAGAATAGGTGGTTATAAAAACTGGGGTGGGGATCATTCGATTGAGAACTTAAAGTTGTAGTACCTTTTTAAGGGTTAAAACCAATCGGAAGGGTATCTGATGCCCCTCCTATAACCCAGCTGTCTTCTGGAGTTCTGTCTGGCATCAGATTAAACTTTTAGGATAGTCAGTTTACTAATTACAATCATAAAGTCAGAAAATTATGCCTCTATAGGCGACACGGTGTGTGCAGCCCCGGGGCGAGGGAAGCAAACTATGAAAATAGCCCAGTCTACATGACAAAAAGGTTGCCATTTTAATACACACAGCTTGAAATGTTGTACAGGTTGACAGTTTTAGTGACGAATGCGCCAATGCAGGACCTTAAAGCCCCTGAAACTAGGAGGCTATGTAAATAGCTCTCCATAGTCTAAAGCCGGTTGGCTGTCTCGCCATACTTCAGCTTAATAGCACTTTCGCCATATTACCGTTAAATATTTGTTTGGTGGCCTAAGTAAGCACTTCTTTGTTGCGTAGCCTTTTTTGTATACTTAAAGAGCGCTAGAACTTTAAGTTTTGTCTTTGAGAGATCCCTCTCCCGTAACCATACGTCCACTGATTTAACACAATCAAGTCTATTGTAAAAAGTCAAAGAAAAACAAATTTGTGACGATCATAATTATTGGGAAAAGTTAAAAATTTTGTATTTTCGGATATATGAGGGTCGTTCGGAAATTAAAGTTCTTTTGCATAAAAACTGAAATCACTGATGTAAAAATAGTAACACTTTGTTTGCATTCAACTTGATGTTTAAGTTCCTTTTCTACGTAGACGACTGGTGTCATCTTGATGCTCAGGGGGGCTATGTGTATACTGTAGATTGGATGCTCAACGGCTTCCTCCTTAAACTGCTGAAGTAAGTCTTTTGTCAATGCAGCTGAGAGATAACGTGCTTTTTTGTGAAGAAGAATGACGCTTTCGGTCAAATGTCCTTCTTTTTTTTTTTATTGAACAGCGAAGTCGATTTAACGTCTGACTGTAGGCCTTTTGAAGTTTTTGTCAGTTTTAAAAAGCTTCCTATTCTAATTAAGCAATCAATAAACATTTGTGTTTCAGGAGTCGTTCTTAAAAAATTGAGACAAACAGTCGAACTTTTGCGCAAAGAACAAGGTATTCAGGAGGGGGGCAACCCCTTCATATACAGAATAATTTCTGTTGGTTTTGAGTTGTAATGTTGCTCCTTACTTTCAGTAGAAAAATAACTTGTTTTCTACTTAATTTCTGATCATTTTTTAAATAATGCCGTTAAATCTGGCTTACCCTCCATGAAAAATTCCTTTTCCTCACGGGAAAGTCCTCCGTTGAAAATTCCTAACCACGTAAAATACATTCCGTCCCCTTAAAATTTCTTTTGGACAATTCCATCCTCAATTAACCCCCCCCCCCCTCTGTAAAATTCCTGGGAGAAGATTCAGCCTGAAAAATTCTCCTTAGTATACTTTCAATTGAAAAAGACTAATTTCTAATCGTTTTTTCGATTTCTCCAGAAACCCTCTCCTTCCGTGGAAATTATTTCCCGGAAATCTAAACTCGCTGAAAATTGTCCCTAGACTATCCCCTGTATCATCTCCACATGCAAAACTGAGTAGGCAAAGAGAAATAAGATAAATAAAAATAATTTCGTAGAGGAATTCTGTGAAGTCCCTCCGGTTTAAAATTTCCCCTAGAAAGTTCACTCCCAGAAATTTCCTCCTCGTGGAAAATTATCCCCATGGAAACTCACCCTAAGCACCCAGCACAAAATCCTCCCACCCTCATCCCCCGAAATATGTCTGTATGCTTCCCAATAACAAATACTTTACGTAAACAAAGGACAAATTTTAAAAATTAAAGACCTATCCCCAGGGGCTGGGGGAGGGTTCATGTTATTTTCAAAGGCATTTTTTGGACTTCTCAACTATGCGAACAAAATGGCTATCCCAAAATTTTGATCAGTTTTTTTTGGGGGGAAAAGCGGGCTTGGGAGGGGGGTTAGTTGCCCTTAAATATTTTTGGTCACTTAGAAAGTACACTAGAACTTCTAATTTCCGTTCAAATAAGCTCTCTCCCGATGTTCTAGGACCATTGATTCGACGCGATCACCCCTGGGAAAAAAAACAACAAACAAACACGTATCCTTTATCTTTCTTCTCACAAAAATACAAAACTCCACATTTTTTGCAGATAGAAGCTTGAAACCTCTGCAGTTGGGTTCTCGATACGCTGAATCTGATGGTGTGATTTTGTTGAAGATTCTTTGACTTGTACGGGGTATTTCCTCCTTTTTCGAAAATAAGGCACATTTCCTCAGGCTCGTAGCCTTTGATGGGTAACACTAAGCTTCATGATTGTTATATATTTGGAATCAGCATAATAATTCTGTTTTTTAGAGTTGTTTTCGAAACAACTGTTCAGTTGTTTCGCTCCTTACTTACAGTTCGTTACTACGAAATGTTTGATAAGTCTTACTGTAACCTGTCTTGAACAACATCCTGCTTCTTCGAATATTAAAGTGCGACGTCTTGGCCACAAGTGTTACGAAGTCAAGCTGACCATTGCAATTCCAGTCTCTACGCTAAAGCTATATTGCTTTGCACAAGATTTACTCCAAGCTAATTAACTCATCTTCTTCTTCTTGCTTGGTTATTTAGGATGTTAATGCACAAGGTGCATATGATGCCAGGGCCTGCGGCAGCTAGGAATCGAACCCATATCCAACCAGAGATCAATTCACTCCGCCACTACAGGATTTAACTGATCCTTATAAGGTCTGGAGTGTATATTCTAGGGATCACACCGAGCAAGCTGTATACATAGAATTTTCTTTAAGCATTTAACCATTTCTTTAACCAATCGTCGTAGTCAAATTATAATTAATTGAAGAAAACACTTTAAACGATGACACGTTTAATTACTGAATTGACCAATTCAAGTAAACCCTCATTTGCGAGCTTCTGCGGCCAGGTGTATCAAATTTGAGGCTTCTTCTTCAATAGTCAAATGAATGTTATAATCCATATCATGATGCTAACTCTGTTTAAGCGGACTTGCAAATTTCCAGCTTTAAAGCCTTTTCCCTTGACAAACCAGATTTATAATATTATCAGTGGAACTACAGAGTTCGTTAAACAAGTTCATAAAACTTAAACTCACAATCAAACCCAGAACCTGGCAAAATTCTCAAAAGACTGCACTTTTTTTTTAGCAGAGTTATCAAATTCTAACATTCACAATATAGGTTATGTGATTGCGATGCTAATTTTCAGTAGAACAGTATTTTCATCTATATTGTCAATGGAACGACATACTTACTGTCCAGATTATCAATTTTCAAGTCAGTCTGTCAGTAGAAAAGAATTTTAGTTGTTTAACCTTTCTTTCAAGGAAAAAACCAACGGATAAAAACCTAAAAGCAATCACATTTGGATTAAGCATTCAATGCTCTTCTGAGATACCTCACTAACTAGGCATCCAGCTGTGACAGCGAGTTGTTGTTTTTCATTGGTATTGTGTGATCATGCCAATGATCACACAATCTATGCACCCTTGAGAAGGGTGCATAGACGAACAATTTGATTTCAAAAAATCAAGTTGATTTCAACTTAACGACGGACGATCAATTGATCCATTGAACTTAATATACTAAACAAAGTTTTGTTTCAATTGATCCATTGAACTTAATATAATAAGCTATAGAGGATAACGCCGGTATTTTTTACTCTTCTCAATCCTAACTGTACGTTCAAGTCTAATCAAGATACGTATGTATGTATTGAAAGTATGAATTCGTAAAAAAACTGTTTTCCAATGTTGAATGCATCGAAGTTTGTCACATTGAGTAAATAGTGAAAGCAATGTGTAGCAAAGAATTCAACTATTACCTTTTCAATTTTGCTTTCATTTATCTTCTTTGTAGATATCAGAGAAAAAAAATATTCAGCCACAGCTTAACATTCAATGGAGAGCAGAAAGACAAATAGCAGCCCTGGAAAAAATTCAGCTAATACCATTGCAAAAAACAAGGGAAATGGACAAGAAAAGGATGCGTTTACCTTGGATGAAGAAGTAGATTGGTGTGTCAAGCGCTTGGAGATTATTCTGCGTGCAAAAAAACTACCGCAAAAGAAAGGTATTGTGTATTTTGTCCAGTTGTGAAGTTCATGTTGCTTTTTTCTATTAGCAGTGTCACTTGTTTGTTTTTTTTTATTACTATTATTAAATGCCATAGAAATACGGTAAATGCTGTGTTGAACCCACTTTATTATTTCATCACCACATGCAAAAAAATGGACAAGTAAAAGTGCTTTCTTTTTTTCGAAAAAACTGCAAAATCAAATAATAATCAAGTTTGCAGAGAAAATGCAATGTCTAAAAATAAGCTAATTTGTCACAAACAATTTAGTTTTACTATTCTAAAAGAACTCATATTCTCATCGCCAATTTTTTGTTTTCATTTTTTGTTTGCTGTAATTTCTGCTGATAATCTTTTTCATAATATATTGCTGAAAGATTATTCATTTTTCTGTTTAATTTCCTGCTCTGTTCTGTATCTTTTCAAGCTCTGTTCTGTTGCAACTGTTAGTGTTTTAATAGATGCATGTCTAGGTCGTTTATGAATATAGTTCTGTTATCTTTACTAATATGCCATTAAATTTATGCAGCCACTCAATTGTGCTGTAACCTATATCTTGTTTCAGTTGAAACCCTGATTAAAGCTGTCGACACACTGAAAAACAAAAATTCGCCCTTGCCAAGCAAGCGTATGGTGATGAGGAAATCTATTGGAGACTATCGGACCCTAATGAAGCAGGAGAGAGCGAAAACACTAAAAGGTAAATTTTTAGTCGTTTAATTTGCGTACATATACTCTTCGGTCTTCACTTCCTGGGAAGTCTCATTTCCTGTGACTTTAATTGGGACGTTTTTATTGCGCCTCTAACACATGGCTTCTCTTTCAGCAGTGAACGTTCACTAGTCTGTCTCATACAAAATGCGCAGGCAGAATGTGGGTCAGGTAGGGGGGGGGGGAGGGTCCCTCTCAATAAGAGAATTCGTTGCATTGTTTTTTTGCCGTTTTGAAAGAGTTTAATGAATTCACTGCTTCATAGGAGGCTGTTCTGGTTAAACTCGCCTCCAGACGTGATTTTCATGTTTCACATACGCACATTATTTTTTCATGGATTTGGTGCCAATTGGAACATTGTACCATCAACAAGGTTTAACACAGATTTGAAATGTGAGTCTAGACTCTGATTTGCATAGAATTAAATAAAAAAAAGAAGTTTCTAAATGAAAGTAAAGAGCGATATTAAAACTTAAAGCGGACAGGAATTATTCTGCATACAATTGACGCCCCCTCATTACACCCTGCTCTTTGCGCTGAAGCTTTATAATGCTATGCTGAAAGCATTTAAGAGTGCAACAAATCTGTAACTGCTTATCTTTTAAGCCATTTTGACTGAAAGTTGTATTATTTAAAGAAAATGCACAGCAAGCAACTTTTCCATTCTTGTGAAATTGTGAAAAATACATTTTAATCCATTCTAATTGCCCTTGTGCTTGAGCAGTCGTCCTGAAAGCATTACTCTATGTATTTTTCCAGAGTTTTATTTTATAACCGGTCTGTAACAAAGTTTCGTCTTTATAAATTACATTTATGCTTCGTGATGAATGGTACACTACAGTCAGACCTCTGAGACTGGGAGGCTTTCAAGAGCTCTAAAAATGTTTCCTTGACGGGTCGAGAATTATCACGGGTCAAAATGATATGGTGTGGAAATGTCCTGTGGCGTGACATCTTTTGTTACTTAAAAGGACAGTAGACGTTTATATGTTCGTCCGAATGAACCCTCTTTTAATAAGCTACGACTAAGGACTACGGATGGTCACGTACTGACCATCTTTCTATAGAAGAAAAAAATACATATTTTTGAAAAGTACGAAAGAACTTGTCATATTTTTTTCAATAGTTGCTTTAGGGCTCTTATACATATCGAATTTTGCTGCATAATTTCCATCAAAACGGCGCATTTTTTTCGGGGGAGTTTAGTTTCTATTTCTAAAACTTTGCAAATATTCATGTGGTAGCCATTTTATGAGGAACTTTAAAATTTATACATTTTATATATATTTAGAACCAGGATAAATAGTAGATCTTGTTGTTGCATATATGTTGATCAAAACATTGTTTTAAGAGTTTTGGTTCCAATTGACAAGGGCCGCTCTTTACTAACAGATTGTTTCAAAAAAACTGTTGGATCCAAGAATCTTTTGAATGTGAAGGTGGCAACTACTCCCTCTTTTAATCCCTGTTTTACATTTAAGCTTAATATAATGATTCGAAAATCATAATTATCCCTGAATCGTGTTCCCTTCCAAATAATAATTCAGACAGAGAGAGAGAAAGAGAGGGGGATGGGGAGGTTGAAGTACCAGACAATTTACAGTTTCATGGTTCTCAAGGTGAGTTTTTCGAAAAAAAAATTGTCGTTATACAGATGTCTCCCATAGACACCGGAGAGGTGGGGGGAAGGGGCAATGACCCCTCGGGGAAAACATGGAAGACTATTGTTACAGTATACGAACATTCTCCATGGTGGTTTTGCGATCGCAGAAGTGCCCTAAGGGTCCTTGCAACTCATCTTGTCAGACAATTTTGGGATGTGACGCATTATTGCAAAATTCGTACCAAAACTGCTGGTACGAACGAACATCGCGTACGAGCGAACACTGAATATAAATGACTGTAAGAGTTTGGTCGAAACTAAGTAGTTGTTTGACAAAATTGAGGAGAGTCAGGCCAAATCGCAAGGCGTGCCTTGAACACTGACAATAAATGGAAAAAAAACGCTGGAATCCCTGCATCAATGGTCATAAGACTATTTTCAATGAGAAGGTGGAAACCAGAAGTAATGGGGTCGGTTTAGTTTTTTTTGTAAAATTATTATTTTTTAGTTTCATATTTCTATTTGTCTCTTTTTATCATTTAAATAGTTAGACTCTATTAAAATAGATCAAATTTAATACCACAGGCTCACACAACAAATATACCTACAAGGGAGAATAAAGGACTAGAATCACATGTCTGTAAAAATACTAAATTTGTAATATTCGGAAACAATGTGACATTTTCTGGAGGAAAAACAAACTTTGTTTTTAACCTCAGCTGTACCCATTGAAAAATTCCTATGGACGCCCTTGTCATAATACCAAGACCGAAGTAGCAGAGGGATCCCAAAGTTTCTCCAAGAGGTTATAAACTTCAAAAATTCGCAATTTTAGGCCGAATAACAGAATACCAAGTAACCTTAACAATTTTCCAAAATGTTTCAACTAAAGGGGGGAACAGGTTGGTGGACAATGGTTTTTTTTTCACTTCTATGCGTATTTATATCTCAAAACTATTTCTTTTGTTCCTCTTTTATTATACGAGCATTAATTGTATTTTTGGATTTCTCGTGTGTAGGGTAGGGAGCTCACTCACTTAGAATTAAGACTCTCACCCCCCCCCCCCCCATAGAGGAATCGGTCCTGTTAAGAGTTGGAGCGGAGAAAAACTCAGCGTGTTACTAATTTGAATAATCCAATCCGCTTTCTGACAGAAGAAATGCTAAAAAATGACAAATTTAATAGTTTAAAATGTACCTTTATTTGATTATTGCGATTTGTACTTAGCACAGAAATTCTTTAAAAAAAGAGGTTAAACTGTCATCAGTCTGGTTCTAATAACCGCCATTTCTAGCTTTATAAATAAAGAAATAACATTGATTTTAACTGAACCTCGTTAAATTTGCAGGACTGATTCTTCGTTTGCATCTCTGCCCGTTCAAAGCTGCATCTTTAAATCTTTTTTGGTGTCCAATGTAAAGATTGTTTGAAAGAAAATGCAAATGTTTCGGAAAGGCACCCAGCTATTCCATTGGTTTTCTTGTGACGCCCAATGCTAACTTTAATTGGATTTTATATACTATCTTTTTTCGTCTTTTTAGAAGCTTTACCGGTGCTGAAAGCAGCTACATCATCCGCAAAAGGACTGGTCGCAAGAAAAAAACAGACAGTGCCTGATGAAATGCATAAGAAAGAAGAATTCTTTTTTAATTTTTGTATCGATGGTAAAACACTTGAAAAGGATTAATAAAATATTCTTCATGTACATTGTATGACTATGAACCAGAATTTTTGTAGAGAAGAGGCATTTTGAATGCTATGTTTGGCTTTTCAAAGGTTCGTCTAGTTGGTCTCGGGGGTAAGACGTCCTCTAGTTTTGGAGTATAAGTCGCCCTTTTAATCGTCTCCGATACGTATGTTTTCGGATCAAAGGCTTCGGCTGATCGTACCATCGACATCAACTCACCCTGAAATAAGATACAACAATCTATGATTTACCGAGAATTAATTGCATGTCAATAATTAATTAGAATGACACTAAGGGCTCTTACTTATCTGGGTTTTCAAAACTCAAATCCAAGGTTTTTTTTCGGACTACTAGATTTCTGCATTATATTCTTACTTTTTTATGATTATGAAGAGAAATTTTCTTATGCCTGATATTATGATCTAAACTGGCTATTCATTTTTGGAATAAAAAATGCAGAAAATTGGGAAATGATAATCCGAAAATTGTATGTATGAATGAAAAAAAAACGATTTTCCAGTCACAGCTTCGTCGTCATGACAGTATTTTGCTAAAGAATACCCCGTTTGAAGTTGGTGCGGAAAAAAAGAAATGTTAGAAAGCTCTACGTTTAATAAAAAGAATTGAACCATTTGAAAAGAATGGACCTTCACTTGATGAATGGGAAACTCATTTTACGGCCCATCCAAATTCTTTTGATAATTTTGAGCAACTTTAGCATGTTGAACAATTTTTAATAGAGTAGTTCTTTTGATTCGCATGACATTTCTACTGCATTTGATTTTTTATTGAGTGCATGTAGTAACTTGAAACCACAATCTTCTGAAGACCATATTGAGATTTGATAAAATCACGTGAAACCCCCTCCATCATTTATTTGGATGGGCTGCATTTTCATTGCTGCAGCGACAGCTACAGCCTAGTAAAGAACGAACCAGGAAAATACTTATGTTTAGAGATTAATGGTGCACTGCACGCCAGTGTTACCTCTGAGACTGGGATTCTAAATAAAAACACCTTTGAATAGTTCTCAGAATTTTCGCTTGATAACATTCTGGCCAAGCTGGCGCCAAAATTAGTGTTCAACAGGCCAAAACAATAGAGCGCGACAATTTCCTGTGGGATGATCGCTTTTATTACTAGAAAAGGGCACTAGATCTTAAATACCCATTTGAACGAGCCCTCTTTTAATAATCTAGGACTACAGACTAAGGATGGATATACATTTGACCATCCACTTTGGAAAGTAACAAAACTCATAAATCGCTTTAGGTATCTCATATATATTCTATTTCACTGCATAATAAGGGTTGCAGCGATACATGGAACGAAGGAACCACGGCCCAAAGTAACGGGAAGTTTAACAACCCGTTTCGAACAAAAATGTCTAATGAGGAAAATTTGCGATTCTGAGCTGATTCAGAGATGGTAGCTACAGTCTCGGTTAATCTTAATCAGAAAAATTTATTGCGAAATAAATTTATGGAACCCTCCCAAATGGAGGGCCGGATCAAACAGAAAAGAGCGCCAGGGAATCCCCATTGCCAAAAACCCAAAACAAGAAAATTTCAGTTCCCACCTTGAACAAAAGGAAAATGAAAAGCAAGTTTTTTTGCATGGGTAGACTGATGTCTATTTTTTCTCCTCATTTTTTTCATCCCAGGGGTAACTGTGTCGAACCAGTGATATTAGAATGTTAGGAGATGGCTCCTTTATTCGGAAATCGCAATATCTAATGCTCTTTTAAGTAATGAAAGTGATAGTGCTCTATCAAAGTGGCCTTTTCACCATTTTGTGCCATCAAGTATCAATTTTGCCAAAATATAGTCAAAATGACCAGAGGTGCAAATTAAAAAAAAAAACTTTTTTTCTCATTTTTCAAGATGAAAGGCTCAAAACCTTCGGTTGAGGGTGTTAGACAATGAAAAATCGATGGACGATCTCAAAGCCTTCAGCTGAGGGTTGTAGACGAGGAAAATTGACACACTGGGCATATTGACTCTTAGGGCAAAAATCTATGTTTTATGACCCACAATAGCAGAAAACCCTATTTTAGTGTGGCACAATCTCTTTTATTACTTAAAAACAGTACTAAATATTGCAATTTTCGTTCAAATAAGCCCTTCCCAACACTATACGACCAACGGTTAGACAAGGTCGTCCTGGGATAACAAAGAAGGAAAGAAGGAGACACATCAGTGCTATCCTTGCATAAACTTGCAACCTATTTTCCTCGTTGTTCATGAAAGAGACTACAATCCTCCAGCGGTTAGCTTTTGACAATGGTGATGCCCCGGTGCACTTTTCATTTTGACCCAACTCTATTTTCAAGGGAATTTCGGTTCTTGTTCGAATTCCCATAAATCTGTTTTCGCAACAAACTTTTACTTTCAGTATTAACCGAAATGATAGTTACCATTCCTGAATCAGCTTTGAATGACATATTTTTTCACTAAACCATTTCGTTCAAAACGTATTTTCAAACTTTCGGTTCCTACAGGCCGTGGTTTGTCCTTTACTGCGTTGCGGTTATCGCTGCAACCATGATTATGCAATGGTTGAACATGTACGAGAACCCTAAATCAGCTATCAACAAATGATGAAACGTCTTACTTTTTAAGAAAAGAATGGTAGCCCATAATCCTTGAGTACTGAAAGAGCTCATATGAATGGATATTTAAAGATCCGGTGCCTTCTTTGAGTAACAAAAAATCACCACACAGGAAACCGAGCATGTCTCGATGAACACTATTCAGTGAAATTGAATATGTTTGAAAATCCTAAAGCAGCTATCGACAAAATATAAAATTTATTACTTTTCCAGAGAAGAAAAGTCATGAATGTGCCATCAAAAGTCTGCAGTGCCAAATCACCGAAAGAGGATTCATTCGAGGAGGCATTTAAAGATCTTGAAACTTTTTCGAGTAATAAAAGAGATCACGCCATGGGAAATTACGATATTCTAGCATTTGGACCCATAGAACAATAATTCCGGCGCGAGCATGGTCAAAATGTTATCAAGCAAAGTATCTGAGAACTATTTAGAGGGAATTTATTTAGCTTCCCAGCCTCAAGGGTAGTGCTGGCATGCAATATACTACACGTCTCAAAACATAAACGCAACCCATTAAAATGAATGATGGAGCAGATTTCAGATGATTTGAATAAAAGCTATCATGGTCTTAAGAAGATTTTGGATTAAATTACGACATTCACTCAATAAATAGTCAAATGAAACAGAAGAATCATGTGAATTAAAATAACTAAATTTGATCAACATGCTAAAGTTGTTCAGAACAATCACAAGATTTTAAAAGGTCTGTAAAATGAGTTTCCAACTCCACAAATGAAGTTTCATTAAGTCTTTTCAACACCATCTTACTATATTCAAAGGTGTCAGTGGGATGGGGGTAAGGATGGCTTCAGCCCTCTAGAAGATTTTCCCGAAAACTCATAGGGACAAAAATCCATATCCACTCAAAAATGTAGGCCTACAGCATAAATATTAAAAAATTATTGGGAAATACTACTAATGGTGAAATTTTCGCCCTGAACGTTGAAATTATATCAATAATTTAAATCATACCTCAATATTTTCATGCATATCTATTGCCCTTTTAAGTAATAAAAGAGATCTTGCCTCTCCAAAGTGAAGTTTTCTGCCATTATGTGTCATCAAGCATCAATTTTTGCCCAAAAAAACCAAATTGATTCTTAATTGTCTAAAACCCTCACATGGGGCCTCCTTTTTACACCCTCCCGTGAAGTTCCCAATTCCTTTAAATATTTCTTTATGACGTCCTCCCACCCAAGACGAGGACGAACTGCTTTCCGTTTAGCCCTAGACGGTTGGTCGAAAAGAACAATCTTCGGCAATCTGTCATCCTTCATCCACATAACATGCCCTAGTCAACTCAACCTTTTTTTCATTATAGCCCTAGATAGTGGTATTGAACCACAGTTTTCGTACAGCCTATTGTTTGAAATACAGTTAGTCAGCCGGGTACCCAGAACACACCTTAAGCAATTTCTCTGGAAAACATGTAGCAAATCTTCATCCACTTTTCGAAGCGCCCATGCTTCAGAGCCATATTTGACAACTGTCATCACTGTAGCTTCTAATATTCTGATCTTGCTTTGCAGGTTTATCTTCCTATTCTTCCAAACTTTTTTTAATTGTGAAAAAACACCCTGAGCCTTGGCTATTCTACTTTTAACATCTTCACTGCTCCCACCATCTTTACTAATAATACTACCTAGGTAGGTGAAACTGCTCACTTGATCAATCTTTTCATTACTCAACGTCACCTTTTCATCTTCACTTATTCCTAGCCTTAGTGACTTAGTCTTCTTAACATTAATTTTAAAACCTATTCTAACACCTTGCACTCGCAAAACCTCTAAAAGTTCATTCATTTTGCTCACAGTTTCCTCTAGGATGCTTAAATCATCAGCATAATCTATGCCCAGGAGACTTTTTCCTCCCCATTTGATTCCGTGATCTCCCATTGCCTTTCCTGTGCTCCTTAATATAAAATCCATCAAAATAATCCATATAAAGGGAGATAGAACACAACCCTGTTTCCGAAATTCTAGATGAACTAAGCCACAAGAACATATTTGTATTCATATAACAGCAAAAGCTTAGTATTTGGCGACAAAAATAGCCTACAAGTAATTACAAAACCCTATTAAGAGCTATGATACCTCACATACAGAGAGGGGAGAGGGTCTCTATGAGACAGTTCAAAGGAACGCCTCTCCTTCCAAATACTATTAACACCACAAGCAACTCATCACAGCCCCAGTCGCGTGAGGTCAGTAGAGCAGCACATACTCCTCTACCCTAATTTGTTCAAACCTGCACATTTTACTTCCCCTATGAAGCTCTTGAGTTTTCGCCAAACCATTTCTAAGGACCTATTCACCGTCAATTCAGGGGTAACATGCTTTATGTTTGCCCTACATCGGTGGCTAGAAAGAATGATTTTTGGCAATCCATTAAACTTGGCCTATCCACCTTAATTTTTCTCTTGAAAGTGCGATTGATCCACACTTATTCAAACATCCTATTGTTAATATGTGGTCAGTAAAACGAGCACCTACAACTATCCTAAGATAGTTTTTCTGGAAAGCATCTAGCATATGTTTCTCAGCTTACTGATGCACACACATTTTGTATTTATACTTCACTATTGGCATTTTTATGGCCTCCAATATTCTAAACCTTAGCTACAAGACATCTTTCGATTCTTCCAAACTTTGTACATCTTCACGGCATCCACTATGTTTACTAAGAATACTAGCTGAGTAAGTGAAACTATTCCTTTGATTGATCATCTTGTAAACTAATATCGCCTCTTCATTCTCATTTCTTACTAGTCTAAGCAAGTTAGTCTTCCTAACACTAATTTTCCAGTATATTCTCCCACTCTGTACTCTCAAAACCTTGAAAAAAAACATTTGCTTTGCTACCATTTTTATCTAGAACATTCAAACCATCTATATGATCTGCTTCAAGGAAGGTTTTACCTTATCATTTATTACCTTGCTCCCCGTAGTCTTTGTTTCGCTCCTTAGCTAAAAGGCCATTAAATAAAGCTATATAGACAAGGATAGGACAGAACCCAGATAAACTCCTGATTCTATACTGAACTAACCTCAACAGCAAATGGTTTTATCATTGCTGGATGAGAAATGTTGAAAGCGGTCATTCCTACAAAATGAGAGGGATACTACTCCCCTGCAGAACAAATCTAGTCACTTCTTTTATGTTTTGACCCCTTCAGAAGAATCAAATGGTATCTCTCCCCCTTCTAATTAGTAAGAGAGTGTACCAACGACAGTAATGATGGATTTAAGAGTGAAATTAATCTTATTCTCTGCATGAAATTAGTTCATTTACAGCATGAACCATATAGGTATTTTGAATTCTCAGGCATTTTATACACCGTAAAGTTTTTTCTGAGGGAGAGGGGTCAAAGTATTCTTGTTTGACATGCACCTTGTTATACTTAAAACTATTTTGTAAATAGTTTCTGTAGCATATAGGCTATAGGCTACTTTTTTAGTTGGTTTCAAATTTGTTCAGCAAATAAAATACAACACTTCATAATATTACAATACTCATAATTTAACCACTGAGAAATATTACAGGGCATTTTTATGGAGCTTTGCAAGCTGAAAGTAGACTAGAATGAATACGCAATAGAAACTGTTCCGTCATTAAATATGAACAGTAAAATACCTGGAAAACCTTCTCTTTTCTTTGTTCTCTTCGCATCCTAATTCTTTCAAATACAAACTTCATCCTCTTTCTCAACTTCTTCAGCTTATGTTTCCTCATTTTCCTTTTTCTAATAACAATCATCCTTGCAGCTTCTATTCTTGTAAAAGGCTTTGACGGATCACCGATTATTCCCCTGCTTACATCAGGAGAACTGATTTCCTTCACTTTTCTGAAATTGGGAAGTTCAATATTTGTGATCAGAGGAAAACTTGAGGGTGCCTTTCTATAAATTATATTTGTGTTACAGATTCCAATTGGCAATACAATTGGAGGAACTTCTATAATTTTTGGGCATTGACATTCAGCAGATCCATAAGCTCTTGCAAGGGTAGTGTCCACAGGATACGCAAATTTACCTAAATAAAAAATAGGTGCTGAAATAGATTATTGTCTAAATAGAAGTATTGTG
Source organism: Artemia sinica (assembly GCA_027921565.1). Taxonomy (NCBI): domain Eukaryota; kingdom Metazoa; phylum Arthropoda; class Branchiopoda; order Anostraca; family Artemiidae; genus Artemia; species Artemia sinica. Next base: position 49,311,783 of record CM051256.1, on the reverse strand, counting down.
GAAAACAAAATGGAAGTAATATACATCTAAATGAAAGCTGATATATGCTCATTAATTCCCATTAACTTTAAAACAAAAGATTGTATTTAGGATATCAAGACATTCAAAAACAGCATCCAAGACTTTTATCAAAAGAAAAAGAAAGAATAATGTTTTAAAAGTATAAGAACTCCAAAGGTCAATACAACAGCAACCTTATAAGAAAATCGAAATATATTTTCTTGTGATTATTATCTCTTCTAATCAGCAGTTGTACTAAACCAATTCTGCTCAAGTCATCCTCAGGGCTATACTGTGGTGTTTATCCTCCCCATAGTATAGTGCAGACGGTTTGATATCATCTATTTTCCCTTCTTGTTTTAGTTTTATTTTTGTGTTTAAAGCTTTTTCCAATAGGCAATGATTAGAAGTCCTCCAAAAAAAAAAGTCCCCCCAGATCCCAAATCAAATTCCAGTGAAAGTGTCATAGTGAAAGATACCCATCCTGGCTGGTCAAGCACCCTATCTCAAAGTTCTAATGATAGCTCCAATTCGGAGAATAGGACAATGATAAGTGTAGGGGCTAATGTAACCATAAATGATGATAATGGGTTTCAAGAGGTCCTCTCTAGAAGTTCTAAAAAAAGGAAAAAAATCTCCCCAATTAAAAGCATTTCCCCTCTCCCTGCCCAAGATCCTCCCTCCAAAAACTTAGGAATTTACCTTAAAATTACTCCCACTGCCCCCTTTGAAATAAAAATGATCACTGCAATAAGAGTTGCAATTTTTAAATTGCTAAAATCAATGTTCTCTCTTAACATTAACCGTGATGGATCTCTGCTAATAGCTGTAGAAGATCAGAAATCAGCAGATACAATAATTAACCTTAAATCCCTTCTGAATAACCCAATTATTGCATCTAATTGGAACCCAAAACAATCACCAACAAAAATAGTAGTTTATAATGTTCCCCCAGAGATATCTACTCAGGAGTTAAAAGAAGGCCTTTCAGATAGGGCTGGATACACAATCCCAGTTGAGGATGTTACCCAACTTGGAAAACCCAACTCTAATGGCCGAAAAACTAGTAGATCCTTCTTATTCACACTGAAGGATAAAATTGATATCCCAGAAAAATTATTCCTATTTGGGCAAATCAAACCACACAAGGAATACAAACCTAAGCCTATTCAGTGTCAGAAGTGTTTCAAACTGGGACACACAACAAACAAATGCAATGAAATTCTCCAAGAGTGTGGTAATTGTAAATCTTTCCATCCTAAAGAGCTGACAACTTGCAAAAACACTCAGCCTACATGCATCAATTGCAAAGGCCCACATGAATCTACAAATAAATCATTATGCCCTGCATACAAGAAAAGAGCTCTAACACTCCAAATATCAACAGAGAAGGCCATCCCATACCCCTTTGCAGCAATGGAAGCAAATGCTGCCCAACAATACCAAATAAAGCCTGTAATGAAACCAACAAAAACCCCCAAGTCAAATGCCCCCAATGCATCAAGCACCCCATATAAAACACCATCTTCTAAGCCCCCTAGCTCAAATCCCTATCAGAAGGAATCACCAAGCCAACAAGCCTCCTTGTCCGGTGAGATGAGGCCAGCCTGGCCCTCCCTCCCAAGAAGAAACAAACCAGAAACACTACCAGGAATCAATCCCTTAACCAACAAACAGGATGCACTACCAAAAATGCAATCCCCAGATATATGCTTATTCATTCTAAACTGTAATGCAGTTCAGGCCATGAACATACATCAACTACAGAAAACAAAAATTATTGCAGAATTGGCAAAAATCTACATCCCAGATGATATGCTCATTCAAGCAAAAAAAGATCTTGCTTTACTCTTAACAAAGCTGAACATTGATACACAGTCATATGAAGAATAAATCAACAACACAACATTTATCAATACTCCAATGGAATGTAAGATCACTCACAGAAAATAAGCTAAATGAACTAATATCATTTATGAATAATAATTCAATTAATATTGCTTGCCTCAAGGAAACTCATTTAACCCAAAATCAACAAATTAAGTCTCTGGGATATACTATCCTGAGAAAGGATAGATCTTCAGAGAGAAAAGGAGGTGGTGTAGCTTTATTAGTTAATAATAATATAAAATTTTGTGGCATCAATTTTCCAGGTTTTGAAAATGATGTTGATGTAATTGGTATAAGTGTTTGGCTGAATAATTTAAAAACCTACATAATAAGCTTTTATAACCCTAATGGCCAAACTACAGATGCCAAGGATTTCTTTAATTATATAAATAATTCTAATATGTTAAAAAATATCATTATTTGTGGTGATTTCAATGCCCACAGCCTTTTGTGGGGGAATAAACCAGCAAATAAAGCTGGTAAATTTATTGAGCATATGACTTCAAATAATAATGAATTAGTTGTTGCTACCCCTCCAAACCTGAATACTTATTTCAACCCCAAAAGTGGCAATTTCTCCACAATTGACTGACAAATTGTGTCTTTAAATTTTTTGAACAAAATTTACATAAATAAAATTGATAGTCTATGTACAGACCACTTTGCTATAGTTTGCTCCCTAAATGAACCTGCTGAAACTTTATCTCATACATCCAAATATATCAACACTAAAGCAAATTGGTCTATTTTCCAAAATAAACTAAATGATGAAATTACAAGTTTCACCCAAAGTTCATGCATTTCTAACACAACAGTTGACACACATGCTGAAGCGTTGACATCTTTACTAATAAATACAGCTAATCATGCTATCCCCAGGACAACACCTAAGAAAACATTCCCTAAACAAATTCCTAAAGCATGGTGGACAAATGAGTGCCTAAATAAATGGAGGATAAAAAAGGCAGCTAGGACAGAATTAATAAAAAAAAACAACACCTACTACATATTTAAAAAAATTACAAGCAGAATCTAATCTAAAAAGGACTATAATAGATGCTAAATATAAATACTGGAATAATTTTGCAAATAATCTCTCCAGAGAAACAAATGAGCCAATTATACATAAAGTCATAAGCCACATATGTGGGAAAAAGACTTCTCCCAACCCACTCCTGTATGAGCTTATACATAATAATACCCATTATGACAATGATAATGAAAAGGCTAACCTATTTGCAACTCTTTTTGTTAATAAGCTAACATCAAATAATCAAAGCAAACTGTCCACAATTCCTATGAACCCTAGTTACCAACCACGCCCAGGATCCGAGTACATAACTAATCCATTTTCAATCCAGGAATTGAATAATGCAATACATCATATTAGGTCCAAAACTAGCAGTAGCTATGACAATATACACCCTACATGGATAAAGAATCTCACACCTTCATACAAACAAGAACTGCTAAATTGTTATAATCACGCTTGGGCATCTTCTAGGTTCCCCAATATATGGAAATGTTCGTCCCTCCTACCAATCCTAAAGAAAAATAAACCAAAAGATAACCCTGAGTCTTATAGGCCCATAATGATTACACCTGTGATGGAGAAAATGATTTATCACAGACTCCTCTGGTTTGTTGAGAAAAATAACATGATCCCACACACTCAAACTGGATTCAGGAAATACCACTCCTCAACAGATGCTTTCATTTTGCTAACAAATGCAATAAATGAATCTTTCTCAAAAAATAATATCCTAGTGGCAGCTTTCCTAGATTTTGAAGGAGCTTATGACAATGTGAACCACCAAATCCTTTTAAATAAACTTGCAAACCTTGGAGTACCTCCTAAGCTAGTATCCTTTATTAAATCCTTCATAGAAGTGCGAAGTTTCATTGTTTGTGTTGGTTCAGCCTCTTCACCCCAAAAGACAATATCCAAAGGCCTACCTCAGGGAGCAGTCCTCAGTTGCCTCCTTTTTGCCCTATATCTCTGGGACATGAACCTACCCCACACGAATCTACAATATGCTGATGATCTGGTGCTATGGTCATCTGGCAACACCTTTCAGATAGCACAGTCAAATCTGCAAAAGTCACTTTTCCAGTTTGAAAAATTCTCTCAAAATTCAGATTTACCCATTGCACCCACCAAGTCAAAAATAATCCAATTTCACCGGAAGCGAAACACCTTTCAGATAGCACAGTCAAATCTGCAAAAGTCACTTTTCCAGTTTGAAAAATTCTCTCAACATTCAGATTTACCCATTGCACCCACCAAGTCAAAAATAATCCAATTTCACCGGAAGCAAAACCATGTTAATGCAAAACTAACTCTAAATAAAACAACTATTCCAGAAGATAATAATATTAATTACCTAGGTCTCATGCTTGACCAAAAACTTAATTTCCACCTCCACATTTCAAACACAATAAAAAAATGTTATAGAAAAGCAAATATACTAAAAAGACTTCTGTCCACACCCTGGGGTTGTAAGGAGAAAACCTTACTCCAGTTTTATAAATCACATATAAGACCCCATATTGACTATGGGCTCATTGTCTATGGTGCATGTGCAAAGACCCAGATGCAAAAAATTGAAACAACACAAAATGATATAATACGTCTCATATTTGGTCTTAGGAAACCCACAAGCACCAAGTTTCTGCTTATGGAGAGTGGATTAACAACAATAAGGGAGAGACGTAGCTTTCTCTTGATAAAACATCTTACAAAAATTGAATCAAATAGCTCACACACATTACATAATTGGTTAAGAAATCCTGCCATGTATAGAGGTATTGCAGATGAGTATGCTAATATTCAAACGAAGTTCCCTGTACCAGCAAAGTCTATTGCACCTACTTTCCCCCAATCCCCTCCATGGAATTGGTCATTTCCCATAATAAATACTGAATTTTCAAAATGGAATAAAGATTTAACCCCCATTGCTTTTGTCCAGAAAAAATTTGCAGAACTTAATACAATTACCTATAAAAATCACTTCCAAATATTTGTTGATGGGTCAAAAATGGATGAGAAGGTTGCAAGTGGTGTTTTCCTTCCTCACCTGAAAATTGCAATGGGAGAGAGATTATTTAATAATTTATCTATAATGTCTGCTGAGTTAAATGCCATAATCATGGCATTAGAACACCTTAAGCAAAACCAACCTTTGATTTTAAATTCGAATAATATTATCATCTATTCCGACTCTTTATCAAGCCTTGAGTTGCTGGCCTCAGCTCCTCAATATAAGTTGGACATTGACACTTATCATTGTCTCAGTATTATTGATAATCTTGCTTCAAGTGGCATAAAAACTTACTTTCAGTACATTCCTAGCCACTCTGGCATAAGTGGTAATCATCAGGTTGATGAAATAGCAAAAAATGCTGTAAATATTGACCAGCCAAGTGGGAGACCAATCCCAATTAGAGATATTTACCGATGGAGGCTATCAGATATTAATTTTAATAAGATTAATCCTATCCTTTCCCCCTTTCCCAATAAGTATCTTTCTAAAATTTATCATAGAATTCGTTCTGGAACAAATGGACTAAATTTCCTTGCATTCTCATGTAAGCTTTCTAATTCAAGTGGTTCAATTCCCCTGTCCCCTCTTTGCAGGCATTGTAATATGAATAATGAAACAATTGACCATTGCCTATTTGAATGTAATATGCTGACGTCTGCACAACATACCTTGCTTTGTAAACTGTTAAAATACTTCAAACACCACAAAATCCCACTATCAGCCAAGAGCCTAGCCAACTATACCTGCACACAGAGCATAGAAATCGACATCTATCATCTTATATTTGAACTCCTAGAGTCGAAAGATCTGCTGAAAGATATCTGAATATATCTAATAAATATGAGGCAATCAAGCCAGTAGCTCTGTAGCCCACAGAGTGAAGCAAAAGGAAAAGGGCTAAATAGTTTTACTGAAAAGCCCACCTGCTATTAAATAGAAGAAGAAGAAGAAGAAGAAGAAGTAGAACCAAATGAAAAGAGACAAGTCAAGTCATCAAAGCTTTATTTAACCCTGAAAAGTGATTTATTGCAATACCTTTTTGCTTATGCTTATAATATTTTGTTGAAAGGTAGGGAACTACAGCTGTGTTTCGTTTTTGGAGCAACACTTGTATTTCTTTACCTCATCGGGATAGGCGACATAAAAACTCACTTAAAGGGAGGGAAGGGGTAATTCTTGGTTGTAGTCAACGTTTTCGAAAAAACAGGCTCGCTAATAAATTAAAAGGCTTTAATATAGAAGGAAGGTTTTCACATCGATTTTTCAGGGGAAAACGTATTTCCGGAGTTATGTTAAAAAAAAACATTTATACATTATAAGGAGATCCATGTGCTTTTGATTGTATGTTTCCTTCTCTCACTATATTATGCTTTCATTTTCTGTCAGTAAATTTTAAGCTTCTATGTTTATTAAAAGAAACACCTGAGTTGTAGAATAACACCAAACAATGTCAGATAAATACAAAAAAAGCTGTGACTCTTTTTAAAATTGGAAATAGATTTTAACTTGGTCTATGCGTCCCCCTCCCCCTGCGGCTGGTTGGTTTCCAATCACTTTTGACTTATAAAAAAAGGACTAGAGAACTATCAGTTTCTGATCAAATGAGCATCCTTCGAAGTTTCTATGACCATGAGGTGGAGGTGGGGATGAGGAAGGGGCAGCCCCCCTCCTATCAGGAATAAATTCTGCTCATTTTGAGGGTTAAGGTTACTCTTTATTTTCATAATAACAGCATAGACCAGAAATATTCCTAGAAATCAAGAGGGATTAAATATCAATTTCATATTTTTGATGTGCTTTTTAAAGTCCCCCCCCTTACTGAAAGAATATTTCCCAAACTAGCCCAAACTAGCCAAAATATTTGTAAGGCGTAAACAAATGTCACTGTCTTAGGTAAAATCTCTGTTGTTTTACAATTCCAAGCATTTGCATTTTGAGTTTCTACAACAATGCTTTCCATAAACACCTTATATGCCCCCATGGCATAACTTACAAACTTTGCCCTGAGGGTTGTGTGTGTGGGGGTGGCATCCTCAAAGACCTAATTTCCAGAACTTTCAACTCCGTTGAACAAAATGAATATCTCAAAATTTTTATTGGATGTGTTTGCGGAAATAATGGGCATGAGAGGAGGGCTAGTTGCCCTTCAATCACTTTCAACTATTAAAAATGGCACTAGCCCTTTCAATTTCCAATCGAATGAGCCCTTTTTGAAGTTTCTACAACAATACTTTCTATAAAAACCTTATATGCCCCCAAGGAATAGCTTACAACCCTTGCCCTGAGGGCTGTGGGGAGGTTGTCATCCTCAAAGACCTAATTTCCAGAACTTGCAACAACGTTGAAAAAAATGGCTATCTCAAAATTTTGACTGTATGTGTTTGGGGAAATGGTGGGCGTCAGAGAGGGGTTAGTTGCCCTCCAATTACTTTCAACTATTAAAAAGGGCACTAGCCATTTCAATTTCCAATTGAATGAGCCCTTTTTGAAGTTTCTACAACAACTCTTTCTATAAAAATCTTATATGCCCCCAGGGCACAACTTACAACCCTTGCCCTGAGGGCTGTGGGGGGGATGTCATCCTTAAAGACCTAATTTCTAAAACTTTCAACTATGTTGGAATGAAATGGCTATCTAAAAATTTTGATTGGATGTGTTTGGAAAAAAAGTGGGCGTGAGAGGGGGATTAGTTGCCCTTGAATTACTTTCAACTACTAAAAAGGGCACTAGCCGTTTCAATTTCCAATGGAATGAGCCCTTTTTGAAGTTTCTACAACAATACTTTCTATAAAAACTTTATATGCCCCCAGGGCATAACTTATAAGCCTTGCCCTTAGGGCTCTGAGGGGGTTATCATCCTCAAAGACCTAATTTCCAGAACTTTCAGCTACATTGAACAGAATGGCTATCCCAAAATTTTGATTGGATGTGTTTGTATAAATGGTGGGCATGAGAGGGGGGGATAGCTGCCCTCCAATCACTTTTGACTATTAGAAAGGGCACTAGCCATTTCAATTTCTAATCAAATAAGCCCTTTTTGAAGTTTCTATGACAACGCTTTCTATGAAAACCTGATATAGTCCCAGAGCATCACTTACAAACCTTGCCCTGAGGGCTGTGGGGGGGGGGGGGGTTGTCATCCTCAAAGACCTAATTTCTCAAACTTTCAACTACGTTGAACAAAATGGCTGTCTCAAATTTTGATTAGATGTGTTTGGGGAAAAGATGGGCTTGAGAGGGGGGTTAGTTGCCCTAAAATCACTTTCAACTATTATAAAGGGCACTAGCCCTTTGAATTTCCAATTGAACAAGCTCTTTTTGAAGTTTCCATGACAAAGCTTTCTATAAAAACCTTATATGCCCCCAGGGCATAACTTACAACCCTTGCCCTGAAGGCTCTGGGGGGAGTGTCCTCCTCAAAAACATAATTTCTGTCTGGAAATCAACTATGTGGAACAAAATGGCCATCTCAAAATTTTTATTGGATGTGTTTGGGGAAATGGTGGGCATGGAAAGGGTGTTAGTGGGCTTCCAGTCACTTTTGACTATTAAAAAGGGCACTAGGCATTCCAGTTTCCTATCAAATGAACCCTTTTCAAAGTTTCTACAACAGCTCCTTCAATACAAAATGCTCTGGTCTAGAAAAAAAAACATAAAAAAAAATAAACAATACATTGTGCCAACATTGTTCTTTACTTAGGCAGTGCTATTGTGCTGCCTATGAATGTGCTTCTAAAATTCATTCGTGTAAGCCTCTTCAAAGAGAAGAGGGACTCTTCACATATGGGAATCTCAGTTGACCTCATTTAAATTTTTCAGAATGTGGAAGTAATAATAAATTTTTCCTAAAAATAATAATATGCAATATATAATTACAAACATCCAAAGAATGTGCTTCTAAAATTCATTCGTGTAAGCCTCTTCAAAGAGAAGAGGGACTCTTCACATATGGGAATCTCAGTTGACCTCATTTAAATTTTTCAGAATGTGGAAGTAATAATAATTTTTTTCCTAAAAATAATAATATGCTATATATAATTACAAACATCCAAAGAATAAAAAGTTGTAAGAATTGTTTTCTTAAAATGTTTCCTTCTCAACAACCCTAATTTTAGGCTTATACCACAAAGTGTTGCTTCAGGGCTCAAAGTTGGATATGTGATGGTAACAATTAGGGTTAAAGACTGCTTTTTGGGAAAGACCACTTTTCTTTGGCATTCCATAAAAACAGAGATGGGTTTTTAGACCACCCATATTTTACTACAGCATGATGCAATGTGAGGGCAGAAACAAGAGCCCATTTTCTTGGTAAAATTTTCACCAATAATTAGTCAGCATAAATTAAAAATGGTTACATTTTTAGAGTCTAAAGAAAATCCAGGCCTCCCAGTCAATTTTTTGCAACAATATGAACTCTATGAACTTTTGACCACACAAATATGAACTTTTGATTGTGCTTTTAATGAACCAATTATGATGCTAAATTTACAATTTGTGCATCTCAGAAACTATCCATGGACATAAAAAGCAGTAGTTGGTGTTTTCATCACTGGTGCACATATTCTTCTTGCTTTTTCATTAATTTTATCAATACAACAGTACAAAATACACATACAAAATACTCCACTCTATTTGTTCCTTTTGGCAAAATATGATAAAATTTAGGAGAACTTTTGTTTCTTAGCCCTGCTCTGTATCAGATCAACCTCTCTGGCTACCTTATCTTCTTTGCCCATCTTCCAGCTCAATGCCTCAATCATACTTTGTGCAAGGCTTATTTTCACAAATTCATTGGTATCTATGGCTTTTTTCAGCTTCTCAAAGAAGCCTTTCTGAAACTTGTCTCTTCTCCTTTTCAACTGACTTCTTCAAAATCAAATATTTTTACAGGTGTTCAATAATCTTCTTCTCAGACAAGATCCTCTTTTTTTCCTCTTCTTTCCTTTTGGACTCCTGTTCAGCCTGTATAGATTGCTCAGCTTCCAGGATCTGTCCTGACCAGAAAGGCACATTCAACATCAGCATTCCCATGCAACATACAGAGAGCTGCTTTTACTATCTTTGAAATAAGGGGATATTTTGTCTGTCCTTGATAGTTTTTCAGAATTTAACTGAGTTCCTTAAAACATCAACCATCAATGAAGTCAGTGTCTTAGATAAACTTGGTTCCAGCTGGAACAAGTTCCATTCATCAATAGCAGCTTAAGTATTAACATGGAAAGGCAGAAATCTAATCCACAAAGTTCTTGTCTCTGGATTCAAATCATCTGGCTGCAGGCACTGGAAATTATGAAGGGCACTTTGACCTAGTGATTCCTCTTCAATATGGTGGCAAGTGGCCAGGTAATCAGTTCTTGTACTACTCTTGAAGTTCAGAGCATCAACTTTTTGTACCTGTGACCAGGGGCGGATCCAAGACTTTTTTTTAGGGGGGGGGGGCAAAATAGGTTGATCTGATAAACTTGCATTAGGAACAAGTTTAATTAATGCAAACTTGCATTAATTAAGTAAATTATACTACTTTAGACTACACTAAGGGGGGAGTATCCCCCTCCCCTGGGTCTGCCACTGCCTTTGACATGCATTCTTCCACAACATCACTACATGCTACTTTATTGGATGTAAGAAAATCCTGCTTGAATAGGAGAGTTCAGAAAAAGTTTTTTTCTTCTGAATATCATTCAAAGCACTTTGCTTGACAAAACAGCTGGTGGTCATCATTACTAGTCAATGCATTGTGTCATAGAGGATATGGATAGGTGGTTTTTCACATTGAAACAACTCTGTGAACTGAGCAAATAGCTTTCCAAAAGATATAACAAAGAGGACTAATGCTTTGTTGGGGTAAACTTAGGAAGACTACAAGATATCTCTTGGTATCTGCTGGACTTCATCAGTTCTGGTCTTTTCTTAGGTATGAATTTTAGGAAATGCTCATCAAGAGTATCCCATTGCTCATCAAGTCTCAGCTGAAACAACAAGGGTTAGCCATTGACTTGGCGCATTTTTTAGAATACAATGAGGAGGAAGCTCCACATCTTCACAAAACATGCATTGTTACAGGTTGAAATGTTTGAAATTAAACTCTTACACATTTGCTTTGCTTGTCCTTTATAAGGAAAAAAAACCACAAGTGCTTTCCAGCTGATGGCAAGATAAATATGAACTTTCTGAACCTTTTTTTTCTATATTATGAACCCAGTGGGTACATACTTGAAACAATTTTGTTAGTTCTATTATTTCTACTTTTGAATAGTGTTTTATACTTTTATGCATTAAATAAATTTAAAGAAAAACAAAGAAACAAGAATATACATTTTAAATAGGGTTCCCCAGTTCTACCCACAAGGTATTCCCCAAGTAGGCCTATTTTGACACATGTTGAATACACCATGTTCTGCCCACAGGTATTCCCCAAGTATTTCAACATGTGTCAGATTGGTTCTGACCTGTGTTGAAAAAAGGTAGCTTTTTTGTTGTGTTGAATTTTTAGGTTAAAATGCTCTAATTTTGAAAAACTGGAGTTTTGTACCCTTTTCAGATAAAACTTCAAACTTCTCATCAAACAATTAGCCTAGATTCCTAGATGATTCTCCTACATACTGAAACCCTCTTCAAAACAAAAGTCTTTAAATTAGGACTTCTGGAGTAAAAAACTTGTTTTTTACAAAAACTGTCAAATTGTCAGTATCTTTATCCTACATCAAAATAGCATAATTGATATCTACAAAAATAGGTCCTTGTAGGTAAGTCAATAAACTAATGACTTTAATTGTTTGATGTTAAATAATTTTAACAATAACCATAGGCTATTGACACACAGTTTATACTTTTAGCAACCATATTTAGCCTAGTGATATATACAATTCTTCTCAAATCCTCTTTGATAAAAATGTGCGAGGGCTTTAGTTTTACATAAATTTGCTCAATTGAATAGGTTACTGTATTTTACCCCAGGCTAGTAGTCTATATGTGGAAATGGCACAGGCTAAAAAAACGTCAAGTTGTGTGCTCATCTACAATAAACATTTATTTTAATTTCAAGATTATTTCTAAAATTTTTATACAAATAAATTTTGCTAAGTTCATTAGAGGTTACTGCTGTTTGGAGGGGAATGGCGGAGACAGCAGCTGAAAAAAAACATTCTCAGAGCGTAATTTAGGCTCTAAATCTATTACTGTAAGATTTAAAAATTAACCTAATCATGTTATAAGGAGTATTACTAACCTTTAACAGACAAATCCCTGAGGCGTTGACTAAAAAATATTTTCCAAAGGCTAGCAAGCATTTTAAAGTTTAAATATTTTGCTGGAAAATGAATGTTGTCATATACCCCTTGCCGGAAAAACGTAAATGCTCCTTGGGTGCAAGACAAGACAGGATCTTCTATTGACAAAATACCACGATAAATAATTTTCTAAACTGGTAGAGGGGGAGCAGGGCTCGATATTTCGGCCATAAACAGAGGTAAGAAAATGCCAAAATAACAAAAGAATATCAATAAAAAAGCATACAAGGTAGGAGACAACAGAGGCCATCCCAGCACGAGAACACCACAACAAATTTCACACAAATATCTATTATTCATCAATCCCAACATCCAGTCAAAGAACTAGTTTTGAAATATGTTTTTAGAAGAAAGTCAGCTCTTGAAACTTGGGAACATTTCTACTAAATTACCTTTATTTACAATATAAGGAATCTGGTATTTGATTGAGAATCTAGCTCTTTCCAGTTTAATTGGGGGAAGGCGATCCTTCTTGGAGCGGACGTGGTGGGCAGGAAAATTGGGAGTTTCAATTATACCCAAATCATGGAAATAGTTTTTTGAAGATTGGATATCATAATACCCAGGTCTTTTAGTTGTTTGAGTTTAAGTATATTGAGAAAAACATATCAAGTTTGGGTTTCCAAGAGATTTTGAAGCCTCACTGGGCGATGAACAAAAGTACCCATAATTCTAATTGGATTATGTGAATTATCTGAAGAGGTTACTGATGAACCATAAATGAGTTGAGGTAGATTACATGGCAATAATTAAGATATGATTCAATTAGAGAATGGTATAAAATTTTTAGGATGAAAAAGGAAACACATATTTGTGTTATCACAAAAACATTTGTGTTTGTGAAGACAACCTAAGTTATGGACAAGTTTCAATCTCAAATAATTAGAATGCTTACAGAAAGATAAAAGTTCATCGAGAATAATCCCAATGTAACGAAATGAATTTACTTTTTTTATCCTACTTTGGTTTGCAATTAACTCTTCTATGAAAATTCTACTTACTGCCCGCTGTGACCGCCCAAAAATCATGAATTCTGTTTTGGAAAAGTTCGGAGCTAAGTAGTTACATACAAACTAGTTATTTAAAGATTTTATTGCTGTCACCGTTTTCTCAACCAATAAAGATGGGGTTTTAGCTTTTATTGTCATTACCGTATCATCTGCAAAAATTACTGATAAGCGCCTAGGAAGGTTATTTATATAAATCAAAATAGTAATGGGCCTAATATTGATCCCTGGGGGACTCTAATGTCATCAATAACAATATAGCTTGACAGGTGCCCATTTATTTCTACCTGAATTTTTTGGCCATGCAGGTAAGATTTTGTTGGATCTGGGCCTTTACCTCTAATACCTGTGGTACTAATTTTTTCCCCAGAAAAATTTCATGGTTTAGCGTTACAAATGAAAAGATCCCTGATGATATAGATGCATTTAAAATATGAAGCAACGGGACATAGATTAAAGAAACAAGTTCTTTTAGAATATTTGTGGAGAGCCGATCTAGACTTAGAGAATTACCATTATTTAGATTCGTAATGACTTTCTGGAACTCACCGAAAGTAACAGGGGTCAGGAATATATTATAATTTTCAGATGGCGGGATATATTCATTATATTAATAAAACGGAGATTCAAGGGAATTCAGTTCAACAGTAGCACTAATATGAGAAAAATTATTACAAAAATAATTTGCAACAATATCCTTCCACTTCAATTCAACACCATTGTCCTTTATGATCACTTCAGGGTGTATTCTCTTAGTATTGTTTCCAATTTTTCCTTAATTAATTTCCATGTAGTCCGAAGTGAATCAGACTCTTGTATTTGAGACTCTAGACTCTTGTACTCTTGTATTTGTGAACAAGAAAAATATAAGGTGCTCATAGATACATCTCTAGTCAAGTATTTTCTATGTATTTTAAGGACGGTATCCCCCTATCCAGACTGACGTACCCTAAGACCATGTTCCCTAGCTTTTGTTTCCTTCCCGCCCCTGATCCTCATCTTCAAAAGCCTTGTTGTTCTCTCAAATAAAAGCTTGAAAAAAAAAATACAAAGGAAGAAAAAAACTTGTTAATGTCAACTCTAAACATTTCAATTGTGTTGTGGAATGGTACAGTTTTTTCAATATTGAATCACAAATTTAAGGTGTAATAAAGGTGTTAGTGAAAATGAAAAAAATTACAAGTCTGTAGTAATTATCATTTTACTGTGTTTTCTACAATAGAATGCTGTTCTAAATAAATTACTAAGTTAATTTTTTTCTTAAACAAAACGAAATTTGTAATTTTGAATGTCTATAGCAAAATATTTGTTTTATAATGTTCTTCTGTAGATAAATTACATAAAATACATTAAAAACACTCTTAGAGTATACCCTGAAATACCTGCCACTCAATAGCAAAGAACGGTGTTTTTAAATTATTTGCTTGTCGTTAAATATAAAATGGTACAGTACAAACCTAGGCAATACTTTCGGGAAGACTTTTTAGTTTCACGATTTCCCGTTAGGTGATGATGATGTCACGAATCTTTTGAGTCATTTCCTAGGGTCCTATATGGTATTTTCAGGGGTTGCCCGCTATTTTATATACACATTAATGTTTATGTTTTTACCGGATGCATTTGTGAGCGTCACAGGACATTTCGGAACTCCTACAACATTATTATTTTCTCTCATACCTAGAAAGCTCAAAGAGAGGCTAAGTTATTGCATCTAAGGGAAAAAAGTGAAAGAATATCAGCTGTTGTTTGCTTGTTAGGAATTCTCTATTCTAGACCCCCAAGAGACACGAATCCGTTTTTGCGCTACAACCCCCTCGTTGATTGTTTATAGGCTATGAATTGTTTTTTAGACCCCCCCCCCCAGAGACTGTAACCTGTTGTTTATGACTCCCTGAGACTCCCATCGGTTGTTTACGGGTTATGAATTTTTGTATTTCCAGACCCTCTACAGAACACCATTTATTGTTCATGGGTTGGCACTTCCTTTTAGTTCTATTTCTGAGACAAATCCCATAAGGTGTCACCTGTTGTTCACGAACTCACAGCGAGTGAATGTTCCAAAATACCTCCCACAGACTGTCAACAGTTTCAACGCTAGGATCCCCAAAGTAGCGTGAATATTGCTGGATTATTCACACTAGCCTAAATTAACCATAGAGAGCGTTTGGCAAAGCATTCAATTATAACCGAATGGGTTCGATATTTTCAACAAGTTCAAGTACATATTTAAATTGATTGCGACATTTTTGTAACAACATTCTCAAGTCTATTAATGCCTGATTTTAAAATCACATTTGTATGGGGTTGGTAAAATGAACATACTTGGAAAAGTGTGATTCAATTTTGTTTCATTGAAATGCAATTCTAATTATTGCTACTTATTATTTACAAGTGAATACTTGCTATATAAACTATCTAATTTTGAAGCTAATATTATCCGTAGAGCAAATTCCTTCTATCACCCCTATCCACCGCTCCAACCTTCAATCCTTACAGATTGAAGCGAGTAATTTTTCATAATATGTGTACTAGGGCTACTATACTTTTCTTTTAAGGCTGATTTTCATACCAACCCTATAAACTCTTCAAATTCATAACTTTAATAACTTTGCATTTTTAATTTCTAACCCTTGGATTTTAATAACTAAAACGACAAAACTTCACTTCATTAGCCTTAAACTCATTTTTCTAATTTTTTTTTCAGTATTTTATTCTCTACCTTGAACCTCCCCCGCCAGGAATTTTCTTTTATTTTCTGTTATAAAGACTTTCGGATATTAAGTAGGAATCTTCAACTTTTTATTATTTAACTTTGTTTAATGAGAAGATCTAGTGTCTAATTTGATTCTAAGACAGCATGTATCGGATAAAATTCTCATTATACCCCAGGTAGAGCCCAGATCCCCCACTCGAACCTTCAATTCTATCATAATCACGGACTATTTTTAATAATATTGTATGGAGGGTCATGTCTTTGGGTGAAATATCCCCCATTGCGTTATTTTAATATCACAATATAGTTCTTTTTAGCCCACGATCTTGCGAGAACAATTTTAACAACCAACCAGGTGAAATTTGTTTCATTCAGAGCCTTCATCAGTTTTTATATCATTTCAGAGCCTTCTAACCCTTCAGACACCAGAAAACGAATTCTCCCTCCCATAATGGGTGGAATCTTTTCATCTTGGAGCCTTTTTCCTCACTCCAAGATTTCAATTTTACAGATTGATGAGGCTATTTTATATATATACCAAGTTTACTATTTTTTTTCAACTTAAGTCTAACTGTCGTGTCTGATTTATGGTTGCTTAAATAGAGTTATTAGATTTGTGGACATCCCACGAGCGAATTATTTATATCACCCTTGTCCTTCAATTCATAAATTTAGCCAATTCTCATTTTTTTTGGTTTTGTTCTAAGCCCATAACTTTCAGATTTGAATAACTAAAACTTTTGAAATTTAAAATCTTTTTCCGAATTCTATTCTCTATTGTTAGCCCCTCCCAACATTAATTTATTTTTTTTCGTGTAATCTTTGGCCCTCTTAAGCAGAAAAATGAGCAGAAATAAGGTCAAATAATCTTCCTAGTGTAAAATTACCACAAATCACCAAAAATAAATAAATGAAACCCAAAGCGAACAAAAATTATAATGAACAACCGAGCGAAACTCAAAACGAACAAAAATTAACATGAATAAGGCTGAAAACCCCCATCCCTTCTCAAGACCAGAATATAATTTGGGCTTTACTGAAAACAAATGACAGTGGATTGTCAGTTTGATATGCATATACTGATATTTATTCCTTAAATTTTTAACAATTTTTTATTTATTTTTTATTTGTAAGTCAAAAAAGTGAAAATATCAAAATGTATTTTTTTTTAGTAAAGTCCGAATTATATTCTCGCCTTGGGAAGGTATGGGGTTTTCAGTCCTACTCATGTTAATTGTTCCTCGTTTTGGGGTTTGAATCGGTTATTTATTGTAATTTATGTTCGTTTTGGGTTTCATTTATTTATTGATTGTGATTTATGGTATTTTAGGAAGATTATTCTAGGAAGAATATTTTACTTTATTTCTGCTCATTTTTGGTTTAATGAAGCTCTTTAATTTTTGTTGAAAAACTTGTTTTTTTTGGAAAAGTCCTTTTTAATTAATTTCTGTTCGTTTTTTATTGAAATAGTCTATTTCGTGGAAATTTTATTGTATATCTTTACTGTTTTTTTTACAAGAATCCATAGTTTGGCTTGCTATAAATAAACTTTTCACTAATGTTTAATCGTGACACAAATACTATTGTTTAATTTATTTTTATGCCTCCTCGAGTTGACCTGAAAATAAAACATGATACTAATCCCCAATAAAACTTTCTATGCTCTTTGACAACATGGATACACTTAGAGTCTTTTGATTTATTTAAATACGAGAAAATCATATTTTAGCCTTTGTATCCCTAACATGTTTTTTGTCTTTTTTTTCCTCACTGCTAGTGCAGTGCTAAAATATCCTAGAGAACTATTCAACAACTTCTTTGAAAGCTAATACTCATGTCAACGTACTTTTAAAAAAATAGTCTTAATAGCACCAATTAAGTGTCATTAATTTAAAAACAAAGTTTTTCCGAGGGAAGTAAAGAGCGAAGTTGAAACTTAAAACGAAAAAAAATCATTACTTCACAGCCTATCTAAAATATATCAATAAAAGTAGTGCAAATAAATCAACTGGTAATATTTCCCTATTTTTGTAGGATTAGAGAAAATAGTGTTTTACTAAAAACACAAAACAATTGGGATGGCACAGACTACCATGAATCGGCTCTCATCAATATGGAAATATCCAAAATTCACATAAAGGCTCAAAATGAGACTCTTCAACAGGAATGTGATGAGCACACTACTATCTCACTTGAAACCTGGAAACTCGACCAAACTCTAGAAAAACATCTGCTTACCTTTCAGAATTACTGTCACCGACGATTGTTGCATGTCCGCTGGTGCAACCGCACCATGCAACCACCCATCACAGAAGTAATCAAGCATAGACGATGGCACTTTCTTGTTGTATTACGCATACTGGACAGTAGACTACTGAAGATGATGTTTCAATGGAATCCAGGGGGATCAAGACACAGAGGCAGGCCGATGAATACTCTACGCCAGGCGTACGAAAAAGACCGAGCAACAGTTAACACTGCTATTGTGCCAGACTGGGCGATGTATTAGCCGCTGCCCAGCTTCAAGAAGAAAGGCGGAGTCTCACTGATGACTTGATAATTCCACCGTAATATTCTCTCCATACGTAAGATTGCGCATCCAAAGAGAAAGAAAGACAAATGAACACAGTTCCGTAGGAGAATTCAGGTAATTCTTCCTAAATTTTTTGAAAAGAAAGCAAACTTAGTTTGTAATACCATTTGTCGTACGTACTCAATAAATGATCTGTTTTTGAAATTTCGATTCATTTCTAAGTAATGAGTGACTTTTCTATATAGGGACAGGTCAAATGGCTCCTTAAGCCTTAAGGCACATTTCTGTTAAGCTAATAAAATTTTTCACAAGTATATCGATATGCATACCTGTCCCCTTAGGTAACTTTTTGTATCGAAGCTACTCGCCTGAAGCTACTTTCTTAAGTGCTACTAAATTTATTTTTGTTTAAACGAGGAATGAAACATGTATTTCTTCTTAAAAAAAAATACAAAAGAAACGACACTATATTTGATTTTTTTTTCACCCTAAACTTATTTTTTCCTTCAATTCTTGTACAGCTTCTTCGTTCAGCTCCTTAATAAGGGCTGAGGTGTCTCATCTTCCCTAGATTGAAGGTGGTTAGAAATTATATAAGAGAATAAGTTTTCAACTGAAACTTAAGAGCAAAACTTAAAACGAAAAAAAAATTATTCCGTGTAAATAAAAATGACTTGACTTACTTAAGTCCCATCCGTCCTTGAAGGTCGTTTTGGGGCCTCTTCATTCACTATGTTATTGATGTGGCGGCTGTATGAGCATCTATCTTCAGTCAGTCGTAGAAGTTGCGGCAGGTTGAGTGTAGAGAAGTTGTCTTTCCATCTCTTAGGGAGCCGACCTCTGGGGCGAGAACCATGCACGCGACCATCGAAGACTATTTTCGGCAGACGAGAATTTTCCATACGCTGGATGTGGCCTAGCCACCTAAGTTGTTGCAGTTTTATTTTATCAAGTATGGTGTGTTTGATCTTGAGGCTTTCAAACAACCTAATATTAAAGATCCTGTCCAGGTACGTAATGCCAGCAATACGGCGTAGTGACTTTGTTCCAAATGCAGCTAGGCGACGTTGGTCATCTGTTTTGAGGGTCCATGATTCACAGGCGTACATGGCAATGGGGATAATCAGTGTGTTAAAGAGTCTTGTTTTCAGCAGTGTCGACAAATTCTTGTTCCTCCAGATCGGCATCAAGGCTTTAAAGCTAGAGTTTGCAAGCGCCAGGCGCCTCTTAATATCTTTCGAGTGGTTGTTATCGAACGTTATAAGGCTACCCAGATAGGTGAAATCTTCGAGCCATTCTATGTTGTCACCACCGAGCTGGAGGCTTAAGATTTCTTGGTTTTCCGAATTTCGCGAGCAGAGCATGGCTTTCGTCTTTGAGGTATTGATGGTCATACCAAAGGAGCTGGTGGTTGATTGGATGCTGTCGGCCTGGGACTAAAGATCCCCAAGGTTCTCAGCTACTTGGTGTATGTCGTCTGCGTAAATAAAAATATCATGGCAGTATTGTTTCTAAATTTAATTTTAATCAGAAAAGAGCAGAGATTAATTTAAAAAACAATGTTTTTCCGGGGGAAGTAAAGAGTGAAGTTAAAACTTAAAACGAACAAAAATTATTACTTCACAGCCTATCTAATACATATATAAATAATACTAGTGCAAATAAATCAGCTGGTGATATTTGTCTATGTCTTTAGGATTACAGAAAACTAGTGCTTTACTGAAAACACAATCTAATTTTTTTTGGCTCGGTCTGTTACATGGTTAAAGATTTCTTATAGACTTCATCTAGGAGGGTTAGGTCGTCAGCAAATTCTATATATGACATTTGTTTTGAATTGCTAAGTCTCTCTCCTTTGTCGTTAGCATTTTTGAGGATGAAGTCGATGACAATGATAAGCAGGAGGGTAGACAGTATGCATCCGTCGTTAAACCCCCAAGTGATTTTTAACCATCTTATGTCACCAGTACTGGTCCGAACGCAGCATTCTGTTTCTTCGTACACGACCATTATCAGATTTAAATTTTCTTTGGCAATCTATAGTGGTATAAAATCTTCCACTGGATTTCTCGACCGATTGAATTGAATGCTTTTTCGAAGTCTATGAATAAGATCAGAAATTTCCTCCTCTGTTCATAACTCTCTTCAATCAGCATTCACATAATGAAGATAAGGTCAGTGCACGCTCTCCTAGGTCTAAAACCACTTTATTCCTAGCGGAGTTTTTGGTCTATCTGATTGATGATTCTATTTAATAGTATCAGACTGTAGAGCTTAGCAGCTACAGATAAAAGGGAGATCCCCCTCCAGTTTCCAAAGGACTTGACATCTTCTTTCTTAAATAGTTTTACTATAATGCCTTTGCTCCAATCTTTGGGAACTCTTTCCGTTTCCCATACGGTTCTGAAAAGGGTCAGCCAAACTGTCGTAAATATGCCCAATGAAACTTTTATCATTTCAGCAGCAATGCCATCAGCACCAGGTGACTTGCCATTTTTTAACTTCTTGGTGGCACTTAAGACCTAAATGAAAGAGATTGAGTCTAGGTTATGTCCAAGTTGAGTAAAGGTACTTCTGGGATATGGGGTGTCTGAGGCGGTCTAGGTCTACTAAGAATATTTTCGAAAGGTTCTGCCAAATATTCTTTAATCTGCTCTTCAGAAGTTAGGAGGTTTCCTTTACTGTCTTTCACTGGACCTTCGGCAGTTTTTGCACGCTCCATAATGTCATTCGTTATTTTGTAGACGAGCCTTGAGTCACATTTCTTGGCAGCTTCCTCTACTTCAGCTTTGGCTTCGATGAATTTACGTTTGTCAATTCATGTATGCTTCTTGACTTCCTTGTGCTTCTGAAGGTGTGCGCTATCCTTCTGTCTCTTTAAGGTGATGAGTTCAGCAATGGTCCTCCATGTTTCATTGGGAATTATCGTTCTTTAGGTCTCTTTCGGACGCCTAGGATCTCTTTCGTAGATTCTGCATAAGTGGAGGAGAGTGCAGTCCATAAAGATTCAACACTTCCTGAGTCTTGGTGTTGCGACTTCCCAGTACTTCAATTTGATTTTAGAGAGATAGGCAAAACATTCTCTTCGTTTCTATTTTCTTCAGCTTGTCCACATCAAACATCATCTGAGTATGGTTCCTTCCTTTCGGAGCTCTAAGTTTGATCTGGAACTTGGCGATAACTAGTTCATAGTCTGAGCCTAAATCAGCACTTCTCATGGCTCTTACATCTAACAAACTTCTTCTTCGAGCTTTACTCCAAGGAAAATGATCGATCTGATTTTTGGTTCTTTGGTCCGGGGATGTCCAAGTGTATTTGTGAATGCTATGTGGAAATAACGTTCTAACGATCAACAACCCGCGTTCAATAGCTCAGCCGTTTTCATTCAGGTTACCGACGCCATGCCTTTCGATAACGCTGGATGTATATGCTGTGTCAACTTTGGCATTAAAGTCTGCGAGAACAAACATCATGTCATGCCGAGGTGCAGCTCTTATCGCATGTTTCAAGGTACAATAAAATTCATATTTGATATCACTGTCTGGCTCATTTGTCGAAGCATAGACTGACCCAGTGTCATTTTAGCGTGTTGGGAAGCAAACCTGGTTCTCAGGATACGACTGTTAACTGTTTTCCATTCTAGTAAAGCTTTGGAAGCTTTTGTGTTCAAGATTAAACCAACTACCTCACGGAGGTAGTTATCCCGTCCAGAAAATAGGAATTTATATCCTTTCTGTATTTCTGTCCTGAAGCTGAGCCGACGAACCTCGCACATAGCAAGGATGTCCAGCTGAAATTTCAATGCCTGCTTGACAAGTTCATCAAGTCCGGTTTCCTCTCGCAATGTCCTTATATTTCAGAATCCAAGGTGTAGGTATTTTTTCGCAATCATAAAATCAGTCCGTGCGCAGGCAGTGTTCATCATCATTGGGAAGTCCGGGTTATCTATCACTGATCTTTCTGTAACCATTAATTTAACCAGGGAATTGATAGTTAGCCCCTAGCACGGGCCCCCTCCCTTTTTCTCATAGTTGATAATAGTCTATGTACATCTATTTATCCTTACTCTTTTAAGAGATATCTCTCATGAGAAAGGAATGGAATTACAAATTAGAAAAGAAAAATGAGGAAGGAAGTAAAATTTATTTCAATGAAAATATGACGAGGGTGTATATTCGAGTGAAACTATCTGCGATCCCTCTGTATACAGTCGCGTAATTTCGTCAAATCCTAGGGGGGGAGGGACAAAGTTGGAGCCAATTTTTCCAAATCAAGTTTAAATGCCTGTAAAAACTAAAAAGTTTGCCCTTTGGTATCATAAAGGTACTATTAAGTAGGCCACTATAAAAGTACTATAAAGGTACTTTATAGTTGAAAAAAGTCATTAATTCCTTTAGAATTTCACCTAAGCAACTACACAGGGTTAAGTTTAAGGAGTGACTTGTACAGTGGACATACACTATATGAGAAAACATTCACGTAATAATGCAGCAAAACCTTAAAACTCGCCGTTCATAAATGAGGCTCCATCATAATTTTGCCCCCTTAAGTATTTTAATTTGATTTCAGTTTAACCTAAGTTTTGTATCAACCAACTAAGGCCTGCTATCAACCAACTTTTATTTTTGGAAAAATCTATTGCTGAGGATTTTCGTTTTGACATGATGGACGATAAAATAAAAAACACGTGCGTAGAGTTTTATATAAACTCTGAAAAGCAAACGCGTGAACTAGATACAGCTCAAACATCTTAAGAGCCTGAGGTTTTAAAAGCACGCGGCTTACTTGGCGGCAACCTGGCATTGTTCTCAACTGCATTTTCATAAAACAAAATTTTCGTGTGGAAATCATCACACACGACCTACTTGTTGTGCATACGTTACTTTATATCAATTGGATTATAACCCATAATGAATTTGGTTAGTTTTTAAGCTTTTATAACCCTAATGGCCAAACTACAGATGCCGTGGATGTCTTTAATTATATAAATAATTCTAATATGTTAAAAAATATCATTATTTGGGGAGATTTCAATGCCCACAGCCCTTTGTGGGGTAATAAACCAGCAAATAAAGCTGGTAAATTGATTGAGTATATGACTTCAAATAATAATGAATTAGCTGTTGCTATCCCTCCAAACCTGAATACTTATTTCAACCCCAAAAGTGGCAGATTCTCCACAATTGACCTACAAATTGTGTCATTAAATATTTTGAATAAAATTTATATAAATAAAATTGATAGTCTATGTACTGACCACTTTGCTATAGTGTGCTCCCTAAATGAACCTGCTGAAACTCTACCACATACCTCCAAATATATCAACACTAAAGCAAATTGGTCTATGTTCCAAAATAAGCTAAATGATGAAATCACAAGTTTCACCCAAAGTTCATACATTTCAAACACAACAGTTGACACACATGCTGAAGTATTGACATCTTTACTAATAAATACAGCTAATCATGCTATCCCCAGGACAACAACTAAAAAAACCTACCCTAAACACATTCCTAAAGCCTGGTGGACAAATGAGTGCCAAAATAAATGGAGAATAAAAAAGGCAGCTAGGACAGAATTCATAATAAAAAACCATCACCTACTACATATTTAAAAAAATTACAAGCAGAATCTAATCTAAAAAGGACTATAATAGATGCTAAATATAATTACTGGAATAATTTTGCAAATAATCTCTCCAGAGAAACACATGAGCTAATCATACATAAAGTCATAAGCCACATCTGTGGGACAAAGATTTCCCCCAACCCACTCCAGTATGAGCTTATACATAATAATACCCATTATGACAATTATAATGAAAAAGCTAAGCTATTTGCAACTCTTTTTGTTAATAAGCTAACATCAAATAATCGAAGCAAAATGTCCCCAATTCCTATGAACCCAAGTTACCAACCACGCCCAGGATCCGAGTATATAAGTAGTCCATTTTCAATCCAGGAAATGAAGAATGCAATACATCATATTAGGACCAAAACTAGCGGCAGCTATGACAATATACACCCTACATGGATAAAGAATCTCACCCCTTCATACAAACAAGAACTGCTAAATTGTTATAATCACGCTTCGGCATCTTCTAAGTTCCCCAATATATGGAAATGTTCGTCCCTCCTACCAATCCTAAAGAAAAATAAACCCAAAGAGAACCCTGAGTCCTATAGGCCCATAATGATTACTCCTGTGATGGGGAAAATAATGGAGAAAATGATCTATCACAGACTCCTCTGGTTTGTTGAAAAAAAAAATATGATCCCTCACACTCAATCTGGATTTAGGAAACACCACTCCTCAACAGATGCTTTCATTTTGCTAACAAATGCAATAAATGAATCATTCTCAAAAAATAATGTCCTAGTTGCAGCTTTCCTAGATTTTGAAGGGGCATATGACAATGTGAACCACCAAATCCTTTTAAACAAACTTGCAAACCTTGGACTACCCCCTAAGCTAGTATCCTTTATAAAATCCTTCATAGAAGTACGAAGTTTCATTGTTTGTGTTGGTTCAGCCTCTTCACCCCAAAAGACAACAACCAAAGGCCTACCTCAGGGAGCAGTCCTCAGTTGCCTCCTGTTTGCCCTATATCTCAGGGACATGAACCTACCCCACACGAACCTACAATATGCTGACGATCTGGTGCTATGGTCATCTGGCAACATCTTTGAGATAGCACAGTCAAATCTGCAAAAGTCACTTTTCCAATTTGAAAAATTCTCTCAACATTCAGATTTACCCATTGCACCTACCAAGTCAAAAATAATCCAATTTCACCGTAAGCGAAACCATGTTAATGCAAAACTAACTCTAAATAAAACAACTATTCCAGAAGATAATCATATTAATTACCTAGGTCTCATGCTTGACCTAAAAACTTAATTTCCACCTCCACATTTCAAACACAATAAAAAATGCTATAGAAAAACAAATATACTAAAAAGACTTCTTTCCACACCCTGGGGCTGTAAGGAGAAAACCTTACTCCAGTTTTATAAATCACATATAAGACCCCATATTGACTATGGGCTCATCGTATTTGGTGCATGTGCAAAGACCCAGATGCAAACAATTGAAACAACACAAAGTGATATAATACGCCTCATAGTTGGTCTTAGGAAACCCACAAGTACCAAGTTTCTGCTTATGGAGAGTGGATTAACAACAATAAGGGAGAGACGTAGCTTTCTCTTGACAAAACATCTTACAAAAATTGAATCAAATAGCTCACACACCCTACATAATTGGTTAAGAAATCCAACCATGTATAGAGGCATTGCAGATGAGTATGCCAACATTCAGAAGAAGTTCCCTGTACCAGCAAAGTCTATTGCACACACTTTCCTCCAATCCCCTCCATGGAATTGGTCAAGTCCCATAATAAATACTGATTTCTCAAAGTGGACTAAAGATTTAACCCCCATCGCTTTTGTCCAGAAAAAATTTGCTGAACTTAATACAATTACCTATAAAAATCACTTCCAAATATTTGTTGATGGGTCAAAAATGAATGAGAAGGTAGCAAGTAATGCTTTCCTTCATCACCAGAAAATTGCAATGGGCGAGAGATTATATAATAATTTATCTACAATGTCTGCTGAGTTAAATGTCATAATCATGGCATTAGAAAACATTAAGGAAAACCAACCTTTGATTGCAAATTCAAATAATATTATTGTATATTCCGACTCTTTATCCAGCCTTGAGTTGCTGGCCTCAGCTTCTCAGTATAAGTTAGACATTGACACTTATCATTGTCTCAGTATTATAGATAATCTTGCTTCAAGTGGCATAAAAACTTATTTTTGGTATATTCCTAGCCACTCTGGCATAAGTGGTAATCATCAGGTTGATTAAATAGCAAAAAATGCTATAAATATTGACCAGCCAAGTGGGAGAACAATCCCGATTAGAGATATTTAGCGATGGAGGCTATCAGATATTAATTTTAATAAGATTAATCCTATCCTTTCCCCCTTTCCCAATAAGTATCTTTCTAAAATTTATCATAGAATTCGTTCTGGAACAAATGGACTAAATTTTCTTGCATTCTCGTATAAGCTTTCTAATTCAAGTGGTTCAATTCCCCTGTCTCCTCTTTGCAGGCATTGTAATATGAATAATGAAACAATTGACCATTGCCTATTTGAATGTAATATGCTGACGTCTGCACAACATACCTTGCTTTGCAAACTGTTAAAATGCTTCAAACACCACAAAATCTTACTATCAGCCAAGAGCCTAGCCAACTATACCTGCACAGAGAGCATAGAAATCGACATCTATCAACTCATAATTGAACTCCTAGAGTCAAAAGATCTACTGAAAGATATCTGAAAATATCTATAAACCATGAGGCAATCAAGCCAGTAGCTCTGTAGCCCACAGAGTGAAGCAAAAGGAAAAGGACTAAATAGTATCACTGAAAAGCCCGCCTGCTGTTTAAATAGAAGAAGAAGAAGAAGAAGAATATTGGAAGCTACAGTGATGACGGTGGTCAAA
This sequence comes from Artemia sinica, assembly GCA_027921565.1. Taxonomy (NCBI): domain Eukaryota; kingdom Metazoa; phylum Arthropoda; class Branchiopoda; order Anostraca; family Artemiidae; genus Artemia; species Artemia sinica. The sequence goes on along the minus strand of CM051256.1, from coordinate 49,284,787 downwards.
GATAGTTCTGAAGTGTGGACGCTCCAAAAAGTGGATAAAGATTTGCTAGATGTTTTCCAGAGAATTTGCCTATGAATTGTTCTGGGCACCCGGCTGACTGACTCTATTTCAAACAGTATTCTGTACGAAATGTGTGATTCAATCCCACTTTTAGGGCTATAATGAGAAAAAGGTTGAGATGGCTAGGGCGTATTCTGCGGATGAAGGATGAGGGATTGCCAAAGATTGTCCTTTTCGGCCAACCGTCTAAGGCTAAACGGAAAGCAGGTCGTCCGTGGTTAGGGTGGGATGATTTCACAAAGAAAGATTTAAGAGAAATGGGTACTTCTTGGGAGGGTGCAAAGAAAGTGGCTTTGAATAGATTTCGATGGTGTGTAGCTATGTTGGCCTCAGGTGGCTTGGTGCTCCGGTGAGTTGTTAGTAGTAGTAGAAGTAGTAGTAGTAGTGCCTTAATTTTGCCTTTAAGTGTTTCTTCAAGTCAAAGCGATCTTGGATATCTTAAAGAAAGAAACGAGCTAAAATATATATTTTTTCTTTTAGTTTGGTATTTCGCTCCAATCCTTTTATAATCTCGATTATTCTGTGGAAAAAGAGAGATCTTTTTAACACATAAAAGGAAAAAAATCAAACATGAATACAGAATAATTTCTATTTTCATTTTTATTGAATGATGTTTGTTATTTCTTCTTTGCCATTCAGTCCATTTGCTTCAATTATTTTTGCTCTCAGTAGACATATGTCTATTACAGTCATCAGTAGACATTTAATCAATCTCTGTCAGTGGTGCCCAAGGAAAGCATTTCAATCGAGAAGAGAGAAGTTCGCACCAGATAAATAATTATAAGCTTATGGTAAACTAGAGTTCAAATAACTTTAAAGCAATCTGGGTATATTTTTTATCGCCATAGAAGTGACGTCTCAAGGCATGGTATCAAATTTTAAGTTGTCCATAAGAAAATAGCTACCCTGCTGACCAAGACTGAGGTGAAGAAGAATTGTTCAAGTGCAAGGACATTTTTTTGAAATTAGTTTATTGAGAGACGGTGACTTCTCTTCCTAATGAGGGGAGTACTTTAATAAGTAGAGTCAGTTATATTAGATGGCAAAATAAAATCACAATAATTTTAAAATACCAGTTTTGAATCTGAAGAAACAAGATGAATAGATATAATCAATAGATGAATTAAAAAAAATCCACAAAAAAGTTTTTCAGAGAAATGTAAAGAGCTCTATTAAGCCAAGAATGAGAAAAAATAAAGTCAAATAATCTTCCAAGCGTAAAACTACCACAAATCACTATCAATAAGTAAATGAAACTGAATATAAACAGAAACTACAATAAATAGCCAAGTCAAACTCAAAACGAGCAAAAATTAACATGAGTAGGGCTGATAACCCCTATACCTTCTCAAGACCAGAACACAATTTACGCTTTACTGAAAAAAAAAGACAAATAACCGTGGATTGTGAGTTTAATCGACATATACTGCATTTCTTCCGTAAAATTTTGATAATTTTTCATTTATGAAAGTAAGAAAGGTGAAAACACTTAAATAAAGCACAAATTGTGTTCTGGTCTTGAGAAGGCACATGGGTTATCAGCCCTACTTTTGTTAATTTTTGCTCATTTTGAGTTTGACTCGGCTATTTATTGTTATTTCTGTTCGTTTTGAGTTTCATTTATTTGTTGATAGTGATTTGTTGTAGTTCTACGCTTGTAACATTATTTGACTTTATTTTTCCTCATTCTTGGCTTAATAAAGATCTTTACTTTTCTTTGAAAAACTTGTCTTGTGGAAAAGGTTTTTTAAATTAATTTATGTTCGTTTTTTATTGACATAGTCTTTTTCATGGAGAAAATAATATTGTATATCTTTTCAGTTTTCTTCTATAAGAATCCATAGTATGGGTTTAAAACTAATGTTGGAGAAATTTTTCAACAATTTTCAATCCTGACACAAATAATATTTTTAATTTAATTTTATAACTTCTGATGTTGACCTGAAAAATAAAACTTAATATAATTCCCAAAAGTTTCTATCTATGCTCTTTGACAACCTGGATAGACTTACACTCTTTTTGTTTATTTAAATTGTAAGAGCAGAAGTAGTAATAGTAGTATCTCTAAAAGTTTCAACTTAATACCCCAGTCATTCTTAATATAATGCTGAGCTTTCTAATTGGCAACCATAAACACAATAACTTTTGATTTATTTTAAAGCAGCATATAGTTTTAAAGCATAATGGGCCAATTGCACAATTGTGGGGAGTTGACATGCCTAATGTCTCTAAGGACATAGTTGCTGGACCGTTCTACTATGGTGAGTGAAATGGCTGTCTCAAAATTTTGAATGGATGCGTTTAGAAAATGATTGGGCTAGAGAGAAATGCTGGCTGCCCTCGAACTTCTTGTTACTTTTAAAAAGTGCACCAGATACTCGCGCTGTAATTGGAGTGCAAGGGGAGGACTTCTCCCTTTATATATCTATTAAAAACATTTTAAAACAAGTAAAAACAAAGTGGAAACATTCTAAGTGTATTTTGTTTTCAGTAACGTACAAACTATGTTCTGTTCTTGAGAAGGCATGGGGGGTTTTCAGCCCTAATCAAGTTAATTTTTATTAATTTTGAGTCTGACTCGGTTATTTCTTATATGAACTAATTTAAAAAATACGTTAAAAATGTTTCAACTTTAATAAATTAAAAGTTATCTAAACTGTAACCAATATATGTTGCTATATGTATGTTAAACTGAAAATTAACAGCCATTTTTTTTTCCAGTAATGGGCAAGTTATGTTCTCAGCCCTAACTGAGCCCTGAAAAAACAGCCCTAACTTCTTCAGAACTAGGGTACATGAAATTATGATCATTTGTTCTATGCCTTGGCCCTAAGGTTAATTCGTTTGCAAAGTTGAACTTTTTTCCTTGTGTTTTTTAACTATAAATTAGTAAAGTTCAAAAATAGGTTTAATGTTTATATTATTTGACTATTCAGGCAGCTAAGAAACAAACTTAGGCTACCTCTATAGGCCTAGTCAGAATTGCATCCTGAATCCAAATTTAACATTCATTTGCATTCAAAATGAACCTTACCCCCACCCATATATACATACATATATATATATATATATATATATATATATATATATATATATATATATATATATATATATATATATATATATATATATATATATATATATATATATATATATATATATATATATATATATATATATATATATATATATATATATATCCTCAGTCCAAAACTCTTTTGAAACTTCACCTAATTATAATAATTTTATTTTACTTTTCGCTAGCTTGGGTCTTCAATATTAGCATGTTAGGAGCTCTGGTCTGTCAAAAATGTGCAGTTAGTTTGCATCAGTATGTAGTATGCATCCGTCCAGTGTGCTAGCTTCTGAAAAGAGATTCCGCAGCTAAGATTGGTTCAAAGGGATCGCCCTTAAAAAGATCCTTGGCACAAAAGATTTATAATAATATTCCTCTGTATTTCTATGATTAAAAGCATCTCAAAGGTAAGAATTTTTTGACACTTTTTGAGTTTTTAAATAGCAACGACTGACGGTTCTCGCCTAAAACGTTGTACTTTCGGCTGTAATATTCGGCAATCTTGCACACTACAAATTGCTCAAAATTTGACATGAGCACATGTGCTGTAACTTACTCAGACAGTGCCTTTGCTAATCTTGGAGAAATACTCTAGTTAAAGTATATATTTCTCAAATTTGGACAAAAGGTTCCTAATCTTGAAGTGGTATATACTGCTTAGAAATTAGAGACTGGGCTTGCTGAGATTGGGTGATTGCATTTTAGAATACCCTATAGACTTAGGCCTATTTGTTTTCAACTTTGTTTATGAGTTTGAATTAAGCCCAGTATTTTTAGCATTACTGTCATCAACAATTGTCTTAAATTTCAATAGAAAGCCAATATTAAAACAAAATCTTCCTCCCTATTGCTAATCCATATTAGATCAACATGTTTCACAACCCAACAGGCCCATTTTTAGCACTAAGATCTTACATCTTTCTGCAAAGATTATCATTTTTTAACTCATCTTTGTTCTAAGATCTTACAGCTCACTGATTTTAGCAAAAAGTGTGAAGACTGCTACTGTTCTGCCATATAGAACAATGATGAGAGAACTTTGTTGATCTACTCATCATTGTTCTCAGACTGCTGATCAGAGCAGAATGATGAAAGACATTTGCCCAAAACAACCAAAGATATAAGATATTTTTTCAAAGATTTCACTTTTAAGTGTTTTGTGACAAAAGATGTAAGATCTTAGCATATTGATGAGTGAAAAACAGCCCTAACTTCTTCAGAACTAGGGTACATGAAATTATGATCACTTTTTCTATGCCTTGGCCCTATTGTTTTGAGGTTGACTCAGTTATTTATTTTAATTTCTGCTTGTTTTAGGTTTCATTTGTTTATCAATACTGATTTGTGGTAGTTTTGAGCTTGGTAGATTATTTGATTTTATTTTTGCTCATTTTTTGTTTAATAGAGTTCTTTACTTTTCTTTGAAAAACTTATTTTGTGGAAAAAGTTTTTTTTAATTAATTTATGTTTGTTTTATATTGACAGAGTCTTTTCAGGGAAAAAGAAAATAGCACTTTAAATCTTTTCATTTTTTAAGACTTTATAGTTTGGCCTGCTATTTGTATGCTGGAGAAAAATTTTCAGCAATTTTTAACAACATACACCATTTTAAAAATCTGGACACAAATAGTACTGTTTAACTTAGTTTCATACCTCTTCTAGTTGACCTGAAATGGAAAACTTGATACCTTTTGCAAAAAAATCTGTTTACTTTCTTTGATTGCTTGGATACACTTAAACTATTTTGATTTGGTTAAATTTTAAGAGCAGAAGTAGCCTCGAAAGTTTGAACATAATACCCTCAGTTGTTCTTGGGATACTGCTGAGATGCCTTATTTGGAATTAGCATTATCACAGTGCATTTTGATTTAATCTTAAGGCAACATTTAGTTTTTAAACATAATGGGCCAATGGGAGGGTGGGAGTGGAAGGGGGATTAGTTGCCCTCCAATCACTTTTGACTATCAAAAAGGGCATCAACCCATTTCTATTTTCTATCAAATGAGCCCCTTTCAAAGTTCCCACAACGTTTCCTTTGATACAAAGTGCCCTGGTCTAAGCAACAACACCAACAAAAAATATTACTACTCACTTTCAACTATTAAAAAGGGCACTAGCCTTTGAATTTCCAAACAAATTAGCCTTTTTTGAAGTTTCTACAACAACACCTTCTCTAAAAACCTTATATGCACCAAGGGCATAACTTAAAACCCTTGCCCTGAGAGTTGTGGGGGAGTGTCCTTCTCAAAAACATATTTTCTATCTGGAAATCAACTAGCTTACACTAAACAAAATGGCTATTTAAAAATTTTGCTTGGATGTGTTTGGTGAATGATGGACATGGGGGGGGGGGGTGCTAGTTGCCGTCCAATCAGTTTCGACTGTCAAAAAGGGCACTAGCCCTTTGAATTTCGAATCAGATGAGCCCCTTTTGAAATTTCTATGACAACACCTTCTATAAAAACCTTATATACCCCAGGACATAACTTAAAACCCTTGCCCTGAGGGTTGTTGGGGAGTGTCCTCCTCAAAAACATATTTTCTATTTGGAAATCAACTATGCTGAGCAAAATGGCTATATCAAAATTTTGATTGGATGTGTTTGGGGGAATGATGGGCATGAGAGAGGGGCTAGTTACCCTCCAATCACTTTCGACTATTAAGAAGGGAACTATCCCTTTGAATTTCCAATTGAATGACCCTGTTTTGAAGTTTCTACAACAATGCCTTCTATAAAAACCTTATATGCCCCCAGGGCATAACTTAAAACCTTTGCCCTGAGGGCTGTGGGGGAGTGTCCCCCTCAAAAAGATATTTTCTATCTGGAAATCAATTATGCTGAACAAAATGGCTATCTCAAAATTTTGATTGGATGTGTTTGGGGGAATGATGGGTGTGGTGGGGGGGGGGCTAGTTGCCCTCCAATCCCTTTCGACTTTTAAACAGGGCACTAGCCCTTTGAATTTCCAATCGAATGATCATGTTTTGAAGTTTCTACGACAACGCTTTCTATAAAAACCTTATATGCCCCCAGGGCGTAACTTAAAACCTTTGCCTGGAGGGCTGCAGGGGAGTGTCCTCCTCAAAAACATATTATAATAAGGCTCCAGGTGCTGATAGGGTGGTAAATGAGTTTCTTAAATATGGTGGCTTTGAGGTTAGAAATAAGTTATTGAAGATTATGAATATGATTTTTGAAAAAGGGGAAGTACCTAATGATTTTAGGAAAACCTTAATTAAGACACTTTATAAGAAAGTTGATAAAAGTGTGTGTGGTAATTATGGAGGCATTAGTCTGGTCTCTGTAGGTAGCAAATTACTTAGTAATATGATACTTTTAAGATTGAGAGATGCTGTACACAAAGTTTTAAGAGAAGAGCAGTGTGGTTTTAGAAAAGGTAGAGGATGTGTTGACCAAATTTTCACTCTTAGGCTAATAATTGAGAAGTGCCTGAGTCTCCAAACACCTTTGGTCCTCAGTTTTATAGATTATGAGCAAGCATTCGCCTCTGTTGATAGAAGAGCTTTAGTAAAGGTTTTATCCTTGTACGGTATACCAGACAAATACATTAAAGTGATTAGTGCTATGTACGAGAATAACACTGCTGTGGTTAAAGTAGGAAATGAGGTTAGCGGCTGGTTTTGTATTAAATCAGGAGTTAAGCAGGGTTGTGTTCTATCCCCCTTTATATGGATTATTTTGATGGACTTTGTTTTAAGGAGCACAGGAAAGGCAATGGGAGACCACAGAATCAAATGGGGAGGAAAAAGTCTCCTGGACTTGGATTATGCTGATGATTTAAGCATCCTAGATGAAAGTGTGAGCAAAATGAATGAAGTTTTAGAGATTTTGCGAGTTCAGGGTGCTAGAATTGGTTTGAAAATTAATGTTAGGAAGACTAACTCAATAAGGCTAGGAATAAGTGAAGATGAAAAGGTGACGTTGGGTAATGAAAAGATTGATCAGGTGGGCAGCTTCACTTACCTTGGTAGTATTATTAGTAAAGATGGTGGGATTAGTGAAGATGTTAAAAATAGAATAGCCAAGGCTCAGGGTGTTTTTTCACAGTTAAAAAAAAGTCTGGAAGAATAGGAAGATAAGTCTGCAAACCAAGATTAGAATATTAGAAACTACAGTGATGACAGTGGTCAAATATGGCTCTGAAGCATGGACGCTTGGAAAAGTGGATGAAGATTTGCTAGATGTTTTTCAGAGAAATTGCTTAAGGATTTTTCTGGGTACCCAGTTGACTGACCGTATTTCAAACAATAGGCTATATGAAAAATGTGGTTCAATACCGCTCTCTAGGGCTATAATGAAAGAAAGGTTGAGGTGGTTAGAAAACGTTGTGCGGATGAAGGATGACAGATTGCCAAAGATTGTTCTTTTTGGCCAACCATCTAGGGCTAAACGGAAAGCAGGTCGTCCCTGTCTGGGGTGGGAGGACGTCATAAAGAAAGATTTAAAGGAAATGGGAACTTTGTGGGCAGGTGTAAAAAGGGAGGCTTTGAATAGATTGGGATGGAGGAGGAGCATGCGTAGCTGTGTTGGCCTCAGGCGGCTTGGTGCTGTGGTGAGTTGTTAGTAGTAGTAGTAGTAGTAGTAAATCAACTACGCTGAACAAAATGGCTATCTCACAATTTTGGTTAGATGTGTTTGGGGGAATGATGGGTGTGGGGGGGGCTAGTTGCCCTCCAATCACTTTCGACTATTAAAAAGGGCAAACGCCCTTTGAATTTCTAATCGAATGAGCCTGTTTTGAAGTTTCTATGGCAACACCTTCTATAGAAACCTTATATGCCCCTAGGGCATAACTTAAAACCCTTGCCCTGAGGGTTGTGGGGGAGTGTCCTCCTCAAAAAGATGTTTTCTATCTGGAAATCAGCTACGCTGACAAAATGCCTATCTCAAAATTTTGATTGGATGTGTTTTGGGGAATGATGGGCGTGGGTGGGGGCTAGTTGCCCTCCAATCACTTTTGACTATTAAAATGGGCACTAGCCCTTTGAATTTCCAATCGAATGATCCTGTTTTGAAGTTTCTACAACAACGCCTTCTATAAAAACCTTATATGCCCCCAGGGCGTAACTTACAACCTTTGCCCTGAGGGTTGCAGAGGAGTGTCCTCCTCAAAAAGATATTTTCTATCTGGAAATCAGCTACGCTGACAAATGCCTATCTCAAAATTTTGATTGGATGTGTTTGGGGGAATGATGGGCGTGGGGAGGGGGCTAGTTGCCCTCCAATCACTTTTGACTATTAAAATGGGCACTAGCCCTTTGAATTTCCAATCGAATGATCCTGTTTTGAAGTTTCTACGACAACGCCTTTTATAAAAACCTTATATGCCCCCAGGGTGTAACTTAAAACCTTTGCCCTGAGGGTTGCGGGGAGTGTCCTCCTCAAAACATATTTTATATCTGGAAATCAACTACGCTGAACAAAATTGCTATCTCACAATTTTGATTGGATGTGTTTGGGGGAATGATGGGCGCGGGGAGCCTAGTTGCCCTCCAATCACTTTCGACTATTAAAAAGGGCAAAACGCACTTTGAATTTCCAATTGATTGAGCCTGTTTTGAAGTTTCTACAGCAACGCCTTCTATAGAAACCTTTTATGCCCCTGGGTCATAACTTAAAACCCTTGCCCTAAAAGTTGTGGGGGAGTGTCCTCCTCAAAAAGATATTTTCTATCTGGAAATCAGCTACGCTGACAAAATGCCTATCTCAAAATTTTGATTGGATGTGTTTGGGGGAATGATGGGCTTGGGAGGGCTAGTTGTCCTCCAATCACTTTCGACTATTAAAAAGGGCACTAGCTCTTTGAATTTCCAATTGAATGAGCCTGTTTTGAAGTTTCTACAACAACGCCTTCTATTAAAGCCTTATATGCCCCCAGGGCTTAACTTAAAACCCTTGCCCTGAGGGTTGTGGGTGAGTGTCCTCCTCAAAAACACATTTTCTATGTCGAAATCAACTACGCTGAACAAAATGGCTATCTCAAAATTTTGATTGGATGTGTTTGGGGGAATGACGGGCGTCGGGGGGGGGGACTAGTTGCCCGCCAATCACTTTCGACTATTAAAAAGGGCACTAGCCCTTTGAATTTCCAATTGAATGAGCCTGTTTTGAAGTTTCTATGACAACGCCTTCAATAAAAACCTTATATGCCCCCAGGGCATAACTTAAAACCCTTGCCCTGAGGGTTGTATGGGAGTGTCATCCTCAAAAACACATTTTCTATCTTGAAATCAACTACGCTGAACAAAATGGCTATCTCAAAATTTTGATTGGATGTGTTTAGGGGAATGATGGGCGTCGGGGGGGACTACTTGCCCGCCAATCACTTTTGACTATTAAAAAGGGCTCTAGCCCTTTGAATTTCCAATTGAATGAGCCTGTTTTGAAGTTTCTATGACAACGCCTTCAATAAAAACCTTATATGCCCCCAGGGCATAACTTAAAACCCTTGCCCTGAGGGTTGTATGGTAGTGTCATCCTCAAAAACATATTTTCTATCTGGAAATCAACTAGGCCAAACAAAATGGCTATCTCACAATTTTGATTGGATGTGTTTGGGGGAATGATGAGCGTGGGTGGGGGCTAGTTGCCCTCCAATCCCTTTCGACTATTAAAAAGGGCACTAGAACTCTCGATTTCTAATCGAAGGGGTTGTCTCTACGATGACCCCATCTATATGAAGTGACCTGCTTTTAAGAAAAGAAAATAATAAACTGTACATTGTCAACATTGATCTTATATGCCCTCAGGGCATAACTTAAAACTCTTGCCCTGAGGGTTGTGGGGGAGTGTCCTCCTCAAAAAGATGTTTTCGTCTGGAAAATCAACCACGCTGAACAAAATGGCTGTCTCAAAATTTTGATTGGATGTGTTTGGGGGAATGACGGGCATGGGCAGGCTAGTTGCCCTCCAATCATTTTCGACGATTCAAAAGGGCACTAGCCACTCCAATTTCCAATCGAATGAGCCCTTTTCGAAGTTTCTACGACAACTCCTTTGATACGAAGTGCCCGGGTATGGAGAGAGAAAAAAAACAACACATTTTGCCCACATCATTCTTTACTTAGGCAGCGCTGCATGCTGCCTATGATTAAATGGCAGAGTTTGATGTCTGCACGCTACTCTAACTCTTATTAATTCTCTAGACTCTGTTTAAACTGGTTACTCCCTCAATTTTCGTGGAAAATCAAATCGTTAAAATTGAGAAAGGAATTGCATATTTAATATTATCAAATCTAAGAAGTGATAAAGTGAAACTAAACCAAGTAACCCTAGGATTGGCAGAAAAGATTTCAAATACAGATATAAAATCACTAGGCAGTCAAAATTAAGCATAAATTTTACAAGCCAAGACCAAATTTTGCCAAAACTGCAACTGCAAACAGATTACGGAATGGCAAAGATGTTCACTGGTATTGATACTTTAACATTAAAACTGGTTCAAATCCAATTTCATTTAAACTGTTCTTGGTACTTTTCCTAATCAAACTAATTCAAATACCATTTGTTTTTCACTGTTCTTGGAACTTTTACCAATCAAATCTTATTCACATCCCATTTTATTTCGATTGTTCTTGGTACTTTTATTGATTAAACCGATTAGAGTTTGAATTCATTTTCACTGTTCTTAGGATTTTTAATAATCAACTCCATTCGAATCAGTTCATTTTCTCTGTTCTTAGTATCTTTGCTGATCAACTCTATTTAAATCTTTTCATTTTCAATTTTCTTGGTATCTTTATTGATCAGCTCTAGTGGAATCTCATTTTATTTTCATTGTTCTTCACTGATCAACTCTACTCAAATTTCATGTCCTTGTCAATATTTTTGGTATATTTGCTGATCAACTCCATTCAAACCTCATTCTCATTTCACTGTTTTTGGTATCTTTACCGACCAGTCCCTATTCAAATTTAATTTCATTGTCACTATTCTTGCTACTTTTACTCATCAAACCTCATTTCATTGTCACTGTTCTTGGTGCTTTTGCCAATCGATCTGATTAAAACCACCTTTTATTGCCACTGTTCTTGAAGTTTTACTCATCAGACTGTTATAAATCTCATTTGATATTCTTTTTAAAGCAATATATTTAAAATCCAAACGATAATTCTTTTCAAAATAAAACCTTTGCTCTTTTTTAACTCTTGTGTTGTGTTCACTTTATTACAAGTCCTAGGTACGGGTTGTTTTTAGAACTTCTTCGTATATTTATTTATCTTCTTTTATATATTTTTTAACCGGCAGAGTTTGATGTCTGCACGCTACTCTAACTCTGAATTATTGTCTAGACTCTGTTTAAACCGGTTACTCCCTCAATTTTCGTGGAAAATCAAATCATTAAAATCAAGAAAGGTATTGCATATTTAATATTATCAAATCTAAGAAGTGATAAAGTGAAACTAAACCAAGTAACCCTAGGATTGGCAGAAAAGATTTCAAATACAGATATAAAATCACTAGGCAGTCAAAATTAAGCATAAATTTTACAAGCCAAGACCAAATTTTGCCAAAACTGCAACTGCAAACAGATTACGGAATGGCAAAAACCGATTTTCTAAAACAGTTTAGTTTAGAACATTTACCGGGAAATGTTAATACCCGGATGGGAAATACCTTATGGGATTATAAATAGACTTTCGCAAAACACAAAGCCGATTATGGCTTAACCCACCTGATTACACACACAATACCAACGGAAGGACCTCCCATTAGAAAATCCCCATATAAGACCCCTTAACATTTAAGATCATGGCTAGATGACCAAAATTAAAGAAATGGAAGAACAGGGGGTCATTAAAGAGGGTGTTAGTGAGTGGTGTTTTCCACTAGTAATAGTCAGGAAGAAAGACAATGCATGGAGGTTATGCATAGATTTTAGGGCGCTAAATGCAGTCACGGTAAAAGATGTTATGAAATTGCCACGAATAGATACGATATTAGATTCGCTTGGAGGATCCAAATACTACACTAGTTTTGACCTGATAGCAGGATATTGGAAAATAGCCCTAGACCCAGAAACAAAGCACAAAGCAACAGTAATTTTAGACAATGGAAGAATGTTCATGTTTGAACGTATGCCTTTTGGCTTATCATTCACCCCAAACTCTTTTAGCCAACTAATGAATTTAGTATTAAAAGACAATGAACAATAAAGAAAAAGGGACACATTATCCTACCTAGATGATGTAATATTATCTACTGAAAATATAGAAGACCATTTGAGTGGACTTAGAAGAGTACTAGGAAAATTCGAAAAAGCAGGGTTAAAACTAAAACCAGAAAAGCTAAAAATTGTGATACTAAAATTGATTTTTCTCTGACAATTGATAAATCAAGGTACGATTTTGCCAAATACAGAAAAATTCACAGTGATAGAGCAATTAAAACCACCAAAAGATCATAAAAGCTGTAGATCTGTATGCAGTTTTCTAAGCTATTTCAGACGATATATTAAAAATTATGCAGCAATAGCTCAGCCTTTGACAAATCATTAAAAAAAATCAGGCAAATTTGAATGTCCACAAGATGCTATAGAAGCACTGAATGCACTAAAAAGGGAATTATTGAAGGCTCTGGTACTTAAAATGCCATATTTGTCACAAGAATAATGTTTGCAATCAGATGCCTCAGCATATGGAATCAGAGTGGTACTACATAATCTAAATTCTGAATAGGAAGAATCAATAGTCCAGTATGCCAGCCGCTCTCTGACAGAGGCAGAAAGAAAATATTCAACAGCTGAAAGAGAATGCTTGACAGTTGTAGTTTTTACCGAGTGTTTTTGCCCATTTTTGCTCGCAAAAAAGCTTTTGTTCTTTTCAAAAAAGAACATTGAAAATGGAATGAGGTTTGTATAGAGCTTATCAGTAGATATACCAAGAAAAGTGAAAATGACACGAGATTGGAATAGAGAAGATGAGTAAATTATACCAAGATCAGTGAAAAGCTGAGGACTGGAAAGAGTTGATCCGCAAATTATACCAAGAACAGTGAAAATGAAATGAGAACTGAATAAAGCTGATTTCTTAAGATTCATAGAACAGTGAAAATTAAATGGTATTTGAATTGGTTTGATCAGTAAAAGTACCATACACAGTGAAAATGAAATGACATTTGAATTGGACTGAGTGGGAAAGTATACCAAGAAAATAAAATGGGATTTGAATAGGTTCAATCGATAAAGGTAAGTATGAAGTATGAAAATCGAGTCGTGAATATGAAACGGGAACTTGAATAAGTTAGATCGGTAAAGATACCAATAAACAGTAAAAATGAAATGGGATCTGAAATGGTTTGATGTATAAATATACCTAGAAAAGTGAAAATCAAATAGTATCTGAAACTTTTTGATCAGTACAAGTATGGGGAACAGTGAAAATTAAATGAGCTTCTTCTTCTTCTATTTAACAGCCGGCGGGCTTTTCAGTAAAACTATTTAGCCCTTTTCCTTTTGCTTCACTCTGTGGGCTACAGAGCTACTGGCTTGATTGCCTCATATTTATTAGATATATTCAGATATCTTTCAGCAGATCTTTCGACTCTAGGAGTTCAAATATAAGATGATAGATGTCGATTTCTATGCTCTGTGTGCAGGTATAGTTGGCTAGGCTCTTGGCTGATAGTGGGATTTTGTGGTGTTTGAAGTATTTTAACAGTTTACAAAGCAAGGTATGTTGTGCAGACGTCAGCATATTACATTCAAATAGGCAATGGTCAATTGTTTCATTATTCATATTACAATGCCTGCAAAGAGGGGACAGGGGAATTGAACCACTTGAATTAGAAAGCTTATATGAGAATGCAAGGAAATTTAGTCCATTTGTTCCAGAACGAATTCTATGATAAATTTTAGAAAGACACTTATTGGGAAAGGGGGAAAGGATAGGATTAATCTTATTAAAATTAATATCTGATAGCCTCCATCGGTAAATATCTCTAATTGGGATTGGTCTTCCACTTGGCTGGTCAATATTTATAGCATTTTTTGCTATTTCATCAACCTGATGATTACCACTTATGCCAGAGTGGCTAGGAATGTACTGAAAGTAAGTTTTTATGCCACTTGAAGCAAGATTATCAATAATACTGAGACAATGATAAGTGTCAATGTCCAACTTATATTGAGGAGCTGAGGCCGGCAACTCAAGGCTTGATAAAGAGTCAGAATAGATGATTATATTATTCGAGTTTTCAATCAAAGGTTGGTTTTGCTTAAGGTGTTCTAATGCCATGATTATGGCATTTAACTCAGCAGACATTATAGATAAATTATTAAATAATCTCTCGCCCATTGCAATTTTCAGGTGAGGAAGGAAAACACCACTTGCAACCTTCTCATCCATTTTTGACCCATCAACAAATATTTGGAAGTGATTTTTATAGGTAATTGTATTAAGTTCTGCAAATTTTTTCTGGACAAAAGCAATGGGGGTTAAATCTTTATTCCATTTTGAAAATTCATTATTTATTATGGGAAATGACCAATTCCATGGAGGGGATTGGGGGAAAGTAGGTGCAATAGACTTTGCTGGTACAGGGAACTTCTTTTGAATATTGGCATACTCATCTGCAATACCTCTATACATGGCTGGATTTCTTAACCAATTATGTAATGTGTGTGAGCTATTTGATTCAATTTTTGTAAGATGTTTTATCAAGAGAAAGCTACGTCTCTCCCTTATTGTTGTTAATCCACTCTCCATAAGCAGAAACTTGGTGCTTGTGGGTTTCCTACGACCAAATATGAGACGTATTATATCATTTTGTGTTGTTTCAATTTTTTGCATCTGGGTCTTTGCACATGCACCATAGACGATGAGCCCATAGTCAATATGGGGTCTTATATGTGATTTATAAAACTGGAGTAAGGTTTTCTCTTTACAACCCCAGGGTGTGGAAAGAAGTCTTTAGTATATTTGCTTTTCTATAGCATTTTTTTATTGTGTTTGAAATGTGGAGGTGGAAATTAAGTTTTTGGTCAAGCATGAGACCTAGGTAATTAATATTATTATCTTCTGGAATAGTTGTTTTATTTAGAGTTAGTTTTGCATTAACATGGTTTCGCTTCCGGTGAAATTGGATTATTTTTGACTTGGTGGGTGCAATGGGTAAATCTGAATGTTGAGAGAATTTTTCAAACTGGAAAAGTGACTTTTGCAGATTTGACTGTGCTATCTGAAAAGTGTTGCCAGATGACCATAGCACCAGATCATCAGCATATTGTAGATTTGTGTGGGGTAGGTTCATGTCCCAGAGATATAGGGCAAATAGGAGGCAACTGAGGACTGCTCCCTGAGGTAGGCCTTTGGATATTGTCTTTTGGGGTGAAGAGGCTGAACCAACACAAACAATGAAACTTTGCACTTCTATGAAGGATTTAATAAAAGATACTAGCTTAGGGGGTACTCCAAGGTTTGCAAGTTTATTTAAAAGGATTTGGTGGTTCACATTGTCATATGCCCCTTCAAAATCTAGGAAAGCTGCCACTAGGATATTATTTTTTGAGAAAGATTCATTTATTGCATTTGTTAGCAAAATGAAAGCATCTGTTGAGGAGTGGTATTTCCTGAATCCAGTTTGAGTGTGTGGGATCATATTGTTTTTTTTCAACAAACCAGAGGAGTCTGTGATAAATCATTTTCTCCAGTATTTTCCCCATCACAGGTGTAATCATTATGAGCCTATAAGACTCAGGGTTATCTTTTGGTTTATTTTTCTTTAGGATTGGTAGGAGGGACGAACATTTCCATATATTGGGTAACCCAGAAGATGCCCAAGCGTGATTATAACAATTTAGCAATTCTTGTTTGTATGAAGGTGTGAGATTCTTTATCCATATTAAATAAAAAAAACAAGTTTTTTAAACTGAAAGTAAGGAGCGACATTAAAACTTAAAACGAACAGAAATTATTCCGTATATGAAGGGGGCTGTCCCCTCCTCAACGCCTCGCTCTTTACGCTAAAGTTTTTTTATTGTTTAGAAAAATAGAGTTGTGAGAAAGTCAAACTTTAGCGTAAAGAGCGAGGCGTCGAGGAGGGGACAGCCCCCTTCATATACGGAATAATTTCTGTTCGTTTTAAGTTTTAATGTCGCTCCTTACTTTCAGTTTAAAAAACTTGTTTTTTTTATTTAATTTTTGAACGTTTTTGAATTAATGCAGGTTTTGATTTTGGCTCACCGTACATGAATAATTAAAACAAATTTTGCATATTATATTTGGTTAAATGGCTTTCTCGAAACTTGTTTAATTTTATTTACGAACGTTTTTATTAGTAATAAATATACGTAACTTAGAATTAACTTACGTAACGAACTTCTATATTCATAAAATTTTAACACGTATATTAGGGGGTTCGCCCCCTAGTCAATACCCTCCTCTTTAAACTATAGTTCGAATTTTTTTTCCAGTTTTTTAAAAATGACCTCTTAATCACAATCAGTTGATCAGTTGAAAAACTTGTTTTTTTTTATTTAATTCCTGATCTTTTTCTTTAATAATGCTGGGAAATCCGGCGCCCCTTCATAGCAATGTCCCTTCCCCCATGAAAACTTCCTTCATGGAAAGATCCTTCCATATAGCCCCCGACCCTCTCCTTCCCCCACCTACCAGAAAAAATCTCCTCTGAAAAAGTCTGTATACTTCCCAATAACCAATACTATATGTTAACATTGAGTAAAGTTCATAACTTTCAGCCCTCCCCCTGCGGACTTTGGGGGATCAAGTCATTCTAAAAGACATTTTTATCATATTTTCGACCATGCTGAACAAAATGGCTATCTCAAAATTTTGATCGGGTGACTTTGGGAAAAAAATGAGCGTGGGAGGGGGCCTAGTTGCCCTCCATTTTTTTGGTCACTTAAAAAGGGCACTAGAACTTTTAATTTCCGTTCCAATGAGCCCTCCCACGATATTCTAGGACCACTGGGTCGATACGATCACCCCTGGGAAAAAAAAAAAAACAAACAAATAAACACGCATCCGTGATCTTTCTTCTGGCAAAAAATGGAAAATTCCACATTTTTGTAGATAGGAGCTTGAAACCTCTACAGTAGGGTTCTCTGATACGCTGAATATGATGGTGTGATTTTCATTAAGGTTCTATAACTTTTAGGGGGTCTTTCCCCCTTTTTTGAAAATCAGCCAAATTTTCTCAGGCACGTAACTTTTGATGGGTAAGCTTAAACTTAATGAAACTTATATATTTGAAATCAGAATTAAAATCTGATTCTTTTGATGTATCTATTGGTATCAAAATCTCGTTTTTTAGAGTTTCGGTTACCATTGAGCCGGGTCGCTCCTTACTTACAGTTCGTTACCACGAACTGTTTGATAGGGTGTATATTGTCATAGCTGCTGCTAGTTTTGGTCCTAATCTGATGTATTGCAGTATTCAATTCCTGGATTGAAAATGGATTGGTTATGTACTCGGATCCTGGGCGTGGTTGGTAACTTGGGTTCATGGGAATTGTGGACAGTTTGCTTTGATTATTTGATGTTAGCTTATTAACAAAAAGAGTTGCAAATAGGTTAGCTTTTCCATTATCATTGTCATAATGGGTATTATTATGTAAAAGCTCATACAGGAGTGGGTTGGGGGAAGTCTTTTTCCCACAGATGTGGCTTATGACTTTATGTATAATTGGCTCATGCGTTTCTCTGGAGAGATTATTTGCAAAATTATTCCAGTATGAGCTTTGAATAGATTTGATCGGCAAAGATACTTAAAACAATGGAAAATTAATAGGATTTGAATCGGTTTGATCTGTAAAAGTACAAGGAGCCGTTAAAATGAATGGCGATTTTAATGAGTTTGATCGGTAAAAGTTCCAAGAACGTGGAAATGGAGTTTGCAATTGTTCTTCATACTTTTACCAATCAAACTGATTCAAATCTTATTTAATTTTCACGGTTCTTGGTACTTTTATCGATTAAACTAATTTAAATTCCCTTTCATTTTCACTAATCTTGGTATTTTTACTGTTCAAACTAATTCAAACCCCATTTTGTTTTCACTGGTATTGATACTTTAACATTAAAACTGGTTCAAATCCAATTTCATTTAAACTGTTCTTGGTACTTTTCCTAATCAAACTAATTCAAATACCATTTGTTTTTCACTGTTCTTGGAACTTTTACCAATCAAATCTTATTCACATCCCATTTTATTTCGATTGTTCTTGGTACTTTTATTGATTAAACCGATTAGAGTTTGAATTCATTTTCACTGTTCTTAGGATTTTTAATAATCAACTCCATTCGAATCAGTTCATTTTCTCTGTTCTTAGTATCTTTGCTGATCAACTCTATTTAAATCTTTTCATTTTCAATTTTCTTGGTATCTTTATTGATCAGCTCTAGTCAAATCTCATTTCATTTTCACTGTTCTTCACTGATCAACTCTACTCAAATTTCATGTCCTTGTCAATATTTTTGGTATATTTGCTGATCAACTCCATTCAAACCTCATTCCCATTTCACTGTTTTTGGTATCTTTACCGACCAGTCCCTATTCAAATTTAATTTCATTGTCACTATTCTTGCTACTTTTACTCATCAAACCTCATTTCATTGTCACTGTTCTTGGTGCTTTTGCCAATCGATCTGATTAAAACCACCTTTTATTGCCACTGTTCTTGAAGTTTTACTCATCAGACTGTTATAAATCTCATTTGATATTCTTTTTAAAGCAATATATTTAAAATCCAAACGATAATTCTTTTCAAAATAAAACCTTTGCTCTTTTTTAACTCTTGTGTTGTGTTCACTTTATTACAAGTCCTAGGTACGGGTTGTTTTTAGAACTTCTTCGTATATTTATTTATCTTCTTTTATATATTTTTTAACCGGCAGAGTTTGATGTCTGCACGCTACTCTAACTCTGAATTATTCTCTAGACTCTGTTTAAACCGGTTACTCCCTCAATTTTCGTGGAAAATCAAATCATTAAAATCAAGAAAGGTATTGCATATTTAATATTATCAAATCTAAGAAGTGATAAAGTGAAACTAAACCAAGTAACCCTAGGATTGGCAGAAAAGATTTCAAATACAGATATAAAATCACTAGGCAGTCAAAATTAAGCATAAATTTTACAAGCCAAGACCAAATTTTGCCAAAACTGCAACTGCAAACAGATTACGGAATGGCAAAAACCGATTTTCTAAAACAGTTTAGTTTAGAACATTTACCGGGAAATGTTAATACCCGGATGGGAAATACCTTATGGGATTATAAATAGACTTTCGCAAAACACAAAGCCGATTATGGCTTAACCCACCTGATTACACACACAATACCAACGGAAGAACCTCCCATTAAAAAATCCCCATATAAGACCCCTTAATATTTAAGATCATGGCTAGATGACCAAAATAAAAGAAATGGAAGAAAAGGGGGTCATTAAAGAGGGTGTTAGTGAGTGGTGTTTTCCACTAGTAATAGTCAGGAAGAAAGACAATACATGGAGGTTATGCATAGATTTTAGGGCGCTAAATGCAGTCACGGTAAAAGATGTTATGAAATTGCCACGAATAGATACGATATTAGATTCGCTTGGAGGATCCAAATACTACACTAGTTTTGACCTGATAGCAGGATATTGGCAAATACCCCTAGACCCAGAAACAAAGCACAAAGCAACAGTAATTTTAGACAATGGAAGAACGTTCATGTTTGAACGTATGCCTTTTGGCTTATCATTCACCCCAAACTCTTTTAGCCAACTAATGAATTTAGTATTAAAAGACAATGAACAATAAAGAAAAAGGGACACATTAGCTTACCTAGATGATGTAATATTATCTACTGAAAATATAGAAGACCATTTGAGCGGACTTAGAAGAATACTAGGAAAATTAAAAAAAGCTGGGTTAAAACTAAAACCAGAAAAGTTAAAACTTGTGATACTAAAATTGATCTTTCTCTGATATTTGATAAATCAAGGTACCATTTCGCCAAATACAGAAAAAATCACAGTGATAGAGCAATTAAAACCACCAAAAGGTCATAAAAGCTGCAGATCAGTATGCAGTTTTCTAAGCTGTTTCAGACAATATATTAAAATTATGCGGCAATAGCTCAGCCTTTGACGAATCTTTTAAAAGAATCAGGCAAATATGAATGTCCACGAGATGCTATAGAAGCACTGAATCACAATGCACTAAATAGAAAATTATTGAAGGCTCTGGTACTTAAGATGCTAGATTTGTCACAAGAATTATGTTTGCAATCAGATGCCTCAGCATATGGAATCGGAGCGGTACTACAGAATCTAAATTCTGAGGGGGAAGAATCAATAGTCCAATATGCCAGCCGTTCTCTGACAGAGGCAGAAAGAAAATATTCAACAGCTGAAAGAGAATGCTTGACAGTTGTAGTTTTTACCGAATATTTTTGCATATTTTTGCTCGCAAAAAAGGTTTTGTTCTTTTCAAAAAAGAACATTGAAACTGGAATGAGATTTGAATAGAGCTTATCAGTAGATATACCAAGGAAAGAGAAAATGACATGCGATTGGAGTAGAGTTGATCAGTAAATTATACCAAGATCAGTGAAAAGCTGAGGACTGGAAAGAATTGATCCGAAAATTACACCAAGAACAGTGAAAATGAAATGAGAACTGAATAAAGTTGATTTCTTAAGATTCATAGAACAGTGAAAATTAAATGGCATTTGAATTGGTTTTATCAGTAAAAGTACCATACACAGTGAAAATGAAATGACATTTGAATTGGGCTGAGCGGAAAATATACCAAGAAAATAAAATGGGATTTGAATAGGTTCAATCGATAAAGGTAAGTACAAAGTACGAAAATCGAGTCGTAAAAATGAAACGGGAATTTGAATAAGTTTGATCGGTAAAGATACCAATAAACAGTAAAAACGAAATGGGATCTGAAATGGTTTGATGTATAAATATACCTAGAAAAGTGAAAATCAAATAGGATCTGAAACTATTTGATCGGTACAAGTATCAGGAACAGTGAAAATCAAACGAGCTTTGAATAGGTCTGATCGGCAAAGATACTTAAAACAATGGAAAATTAATAGGATTTGAATCGGTTTGATCAGTAAAAGTACAAAGAACCATGAAAATGAACGGCGATTTTAATGAGTTTGATCGGTAAAAGTTCAAAGAACGTGGAAATGAAGTTTGCAGCAGTTTGATGAGTAAATCTCCAAGAACAGTGGCAATAAAAGGTAGTTTTAATCGGATCGATTGGCAAAAGCACCAAGAAATGTGACAATGAAATGAGGTTTGATTTGGTTTGATCAGTAAAAGTAGCAAGAATAGTGGCAATGAAATTAAATTTGAATAGGGACTGGTCGGTAAAGATACCAAAAACAGTGAAATGGGAATGAGGTTTGAATGGAGTTTATCAGCGAAGATACCAAAAATATTGACAAGGACTTGAAATTTGAGTAGAGTTGATCAGTGAAGAACAGTGAAAATGAAATGAGATTTGACTAGAGCTGATCAAGAAAGATATCAAGAAAATTGAAAATGAAAAGATTAGAATAGAGTTGATCAGCAAAGATACTAAGAACAGAGAAAATGAACTGATTCGAATCGAGTTGATTATTAAAAACCTAAGAACAGTGAAAATGAAATCGAATTCTAATCGGTTTAATTAATAAAAGTACCAAAAACAATCAAAATGAAATGCGATATGAATAAGATTTGATTGGTAAAAGTTCCAAGAACAGTGAAAAGGAAATGGTATTTGACGTAGATAATTTACTACTGATGACGGTCACTGTATATGTGACCGAAATATCTGGTATTTTTGTGAATGTCTATCACTGTCTATTAAAAGGATTTTATCCCTATTTGAACTTTTATTTATGGTATTTGAATTAGTTTGATTAGGGAAAGTACCAAGAACAGTTTAAATGAAATTGGATTTGAACCGGTTTTATTGTTAAAGTATCAATACCGGTGAAAACAAAATGGGGTTTGAATTAGTTTGAACGGTAAAAATACCAAGAACAGTGAAAATGAAAAGGAATTTTAATTAGTTTAATCGATAAAAGTACCAAGAACCTAAAAGTACCGTGAAAACTAAATAAGACTTGAATAAGTTTGGTTAGTAAAAATATGAAGAACAATGGAAATAAAATGGGATTTGAATTAGTTTGGTTGGTAAAAATATCAAGAACAGTGAAATTTAAATAGGATTTGAATCATTTTTATCAGTAAAATTTGCAAGAACAGTGAAACTGAAATAGGGTTTAATAGGTTTGTTCGGTAAAGATACTAAGAACAGTGAAAAGGAAATAGGATTTTAATTAGTTTGATATGTAAAAAAAAAACCAAGAACATTTAAAATGAAAAGGAATATGGCGTGCAAAACTATAATGGAATAGATGGCAACACTCTTTTTTACGTTCACGACTTTTTAGTTAGGTTGCTTTAAGTTGTCGCGCCAACTTATCCTAAAGCAACCTAACTGAAAAACAGTGAACGCGAAAAAACCTAGTATTGTCATCTATTTCACAATAGTCTTGCAGGCCACTTTCGTTTTCAGTGTTCTTGTTTATTTTTTTTTTTACGTAGACCGGTTCAAATCCTATTTCTTTTTCTTGGTATCTTTAACGAACAAACCTATTAAGTCCTATTTCGTGCTCACTGCTCTTGCAACTTTCCCTGATCAAACTGATTTAAATCCCTTTTAGTTTTCACTGTTCATGGTATTTTTACCAACCAAACTAATTCAAGTCCCATTTCATTTTCATCGTTCTTCATACTTTTAGCGATCAAACTTATTGAAATCTCATTTAATTTTCACTGTTCTTTGTACTTTTATCAGTCAAACTGATTAAAATTCCCTTTCATTTTCACTGCTCTTGGTATTTTTACTGTTTAAACTGATTGAAACCCCATTTTGTTTTCACTCTTATTGGTACTTTAAAATAAAACGTTCCATTT
Source organism: Artemia sinica (assembly GCA_027921565.1). Taxonomy (NCBI): domain Eukaryota; kingdom Metazoa; phylum Arthropoda; class Branchiopoda; order Anostraca; family Artemiidae; genus Artemia; species Artemia sinica. The sequence goes on along the minus strand of CM051256.1, from coordinate 49,261,697 downwards.
TCCCTCTTCCTGGTACTTATACTGATCAAACTGATTCAAATACCATTTCATTTTCACTGTTCTTGGTACTTTTATTGATCAAAGTGACTCAAATCCCAGTTCATTTTCACTGTCCTTGTTATCTTTACTGATCAACTCTATTCAAATCTTCTGTGATTCTCACTGTTCTTGTTTCTTTGTTGATCAAGTCTTCTCAGATCCCATGTCATTTTCAATTTTCTTGGTATCTTAACCGATCAACTCTATTCAAACCACATTTCATTTTCACTGTTCTTGGTATCTTTACCGACCAATCCCTATTCAAATTTAATTTCACTGTCACTGTTCTTGCTACTTTTATTCATCAAACCAATTCAATTCTCATTTGATTTTTCCTTTACTTTTACCAGTCGATTCGATTAAATTCCCTATCATTGCCACTGTTCTTGGTAGTTTCACTGATCAAACTGTTTCAAACCAAATTTCAATTTCACTGTTCTTGATACTTCTACCAATTAAACTGATTAAAGTCCACTTTCATATTCACGGTTCAAGTACTTTTACTAATCAAAATCCTTGTTTATTTTCACTGTTCTTGCTACTGTTACTCGTAAAAGCGATTAAAATCTTTATTTATTTCCATGGTTTTTGGTACTTTTAGCGATCAAGCTTGTTTAAAATCTCCTTTCATTTTTACTCTTCTTGGTATTTATACCGCTTAGCCATATTTAAATATCGTTTCTTTCTCACTTTCCTCGGTACTTTTAGTGGTGAAACTTATTCAAATCAAATTTTATTTTCGTTCGTCTTAGTTTTTTTACGGCTCAGAATCATTCAAATACCATTTCATTTCTACTTTCTTGGTACCTCTATCGATTAAACCTAATCAAATCCCATTCAATTTTTACTGTTTTTGGTACTTTTAAAAAATCAAACCGATTCAAATATTGGTTCATTTTCACTGATCTTGGTATCTTTACTGAATAAGCCTATTCAAATCCCATTTCATTTTCACAGTTCTTGGTACTTTTATAAGTCAAGCCGTTTCAGATTCCATTTCATTTTCACTGTTCTTGGAATCTTTACCGCTCAGCCCTATTCAAATACAATTTCATTTCCAGCTTCTTGGTACCTTTATCGATTAAACCTATTCAATCCCATTTCATTATCTCTGTTCTTGGTCTTTTCACAAATCAAACTGATTCAAATACTTTTTAATTTTTACTGTTCTTGGTACTTTTATTGAACAAACTGATTAAAGTTCCCTTTCATATTTTTACTGCTTCTGTTTTTTTTTATTTATCACACTGATTCAAACTCCATTTTGTTTTTACTGTTTTTGGTACTTTTGTCAATCAAACCTTTTCAAATCCCATTTCGTTTTCACTGTTATTGGTACTTTTACCAATTAAACTGTCTCAAATCCCATTTCATTTTCACTGTCCTTGGTACTTTTGTCAATCAAACCTTTTCAAGTCCCATTTCGTTTTCACTGTTATTGATACTTTTACCAATTAAATTGTCTCAAATCCTATTTCATTTTCACTGTTCTTGGTACTTGTACTGATCAACTGATTCAAATACCATTTCATTTTCACTGTTCTTGGTACTGTTACCGATCAAACTTATTCAAGTTCTCATTTAATTTTTTTTCTTCACGGTACCGTTACTGATCAAACCGATTCAAATCCGATTTCATTTTCAAGGTTTGAGGTATTTTTATTGACCAAGTCTATTCAGTTCTCATTTCTTTTTCACTGTTCTCGATATCTTTACTGATCAACTCTATTCAATGCTCATGTCATTTTCAATTTATGATCAGCTCTATTCAATATCATTCCATTTTCAATGTTCTTGGTATCTTAACCTATCATCCCTATCAAAATCCCATTTCATTGTCTCTGGTCCTCGTACGTTTACTGATCAAACCTGTTCAAATCCCATTTCTTTTCACTGTTCTTGCTTCTTTTACTGATCAAACAGTTTCAGATGTCATTTCATTTTCGCTGTTCTTGGTATCTTTACCGATCAAACCTCTGAATTCCCATTTAATTTTCTCTGTTCTTGTTACTTTTTCTCATCAAACCGATTAAAATCCCCGTGAATTTTCATGGTTCTTTGTACTTTTACCAATCAAACCGAATGAAATCCGTTTTAATATTCAAGGTTCTTGGTACTTTTACCGATCAAGCCAATTTAAACCCCGTTTTATTTTCACTCTTCTTGGTACTTTAACTCATCAAACCGATTCAAGCCCCATTTGATTTTCACTCTTTTTGGTATCTTTACCACTTAGCCCTATTCCAATATCATTTCATTTTCACTGTTCTTGGTACTTTTACTGGTCAAACCGACTCAAATCCCACTTCTCTGTCTCTGTTCTCGGTGCCTTCATTGTTCCTATTAAAATTCCATTTTATTTTCATTCTTCTATATATATATATATATATATATATATATATATATATATATATATATATATATATATATATATATATATATATATATATATATATATATATATATATATATATACATATATATATATATATATATATATTATATATATATATATATATATATATATATATATATATATATATATATATATATATATATATACCATTTCATTTCCACTTTTCTTAGTAATTTTACCAATTGATCTGATTTAAATCCCTTTTCATTGTCACTGTTTTTTTGTACTTTTACCAATCAAACTAGTCAAATTCCATTTCATTTTCATGTTCTTGGTATTTTTACTGATTTAACCTATTCAAATCAAATTTTATTTTCACTATATTTGGTACTTTTACCTTTCAAACTGATTGCATTAAAACAATGTTGTATTTCGACTTACCTAACATTTAAATTTATTTTCTATTTATTTTGTTAATGTTTAACGCTGTTTTAATATATTAACTTAAGATAAGTTGCCTCTGTCAAAATCATCGTTTTATTATTATTGATCTAACGTATATATTTATTTTCTTTTTTTGTTAATGTTTGACGTTGTTTTAATATATTAAGTAAATGAATGTTGCTTTTATCAACTCATTGTTTTATTTCAACTGGCCAAACGCTTGAGTTGTCATCTTTTTTCGGGGAAGGCTGCCCCTCCTCCTTTGGGGGTCTTACTCATTATTAAAAATCATGATTATATTTAAAAAAAAACACTAGTTCAATTCTCTTTAATTACACTGAAATCAACAGTTCCCCACCTCGTCATTTTAATGCTTTTACAACACACTCTTCCCTTAAATATTTTATTAAAGAATAACTTTTCTTGAAACTTTTCAAGTTTCTATTTATATTCTGATCAAAACCAGTGTAACCCAACATTTAGCATAACGCAAGCGTAAAAGACCTTTTATATAATCAGATTTTGACAGACCAAGTATGAATGTAGATAGATAAGATAAGATTTATTGCAAAAAAGTCTGTGGGCAATAGCAACACATAATACAATCTACAAACCAACACTCAGGTTTGTAAACCAACACCAACACTACAAAAGTATGAATGTAGATTGTATCTGTAATCCTTTAATAAGGATTCTACGAAGACTGGTCTCCTTCTGTCCATCTATGGATACATTATAATAGCACGCGCTGAAGGGTATGTTTGATTTGTATAGTGCAGTTTTCTATAATCCTACAAACGTAGGGAAATATCACCAGTTAGTTTATTTGCACTAGTTTTATTGATATATGTTAGATTAAATAAAAAAAAACAAGTTTTTTAAAGTGAAAGTAAGGAGCGACATTAAAACTTAAAACGAACAGAAATTATTCCGTATATGAAAGGGGCTGTCCCCTCTTCAACGCCTCGCTCTTTACACTAAAGTTTTTTATTGTTTTAAAAAATAAAGCTGTGAGACAGAGTCAAACTTTAGCGTAAAGAGCGAGGCGTTGAGGAGGGGACAGCCCCTTTCATATACGGAATAATTTCTGTTCGTCTTAAGTTTTAATGTCGCTCCTTGCTTTCAGTTTTAAAAACTTGTTTTTTTTATTTAATTTTTTATCGCTTTTTAGTTAATGCAGCTTTTATTTTGGCTCACCGTCATTGAATAAGTAAACAAAATTTGCATAGAAATTTTACTTTTCTTTTGCTAAATGGCTGTCTCTAAATTTGTTTCTGACTTAATTTACAAATTAACTTACGTAACGAACTTCTGTATTCGTATATTTTTCTTCTGACAAAAAATACAAAGTTGCAGATTTTTGCAGATATGAGCTTGAAACCTATGTAATAAGGTTTTCTGATACGCTGAATCTGACGGTGTGATTTTCATTAAAATTCTTTCACTTGTAGGGGATGTTTCCCCCCTCTTTAAAAAATCAGGTAAATTTTCTCAGGCTCGTGGCCTTTGATGAGTAATACTAAACTTAATAAAATTTATATATTTAGAATCAGCATTATAAGCCCATTCTTTTGATACATTTATTGACATCAAAATTCCGTTTTTAAAAGTTTCGATTACTATTGAGCTGTATCGCTTGTTTTTTTATTGTTTTTTTTATTATGTATATGTTATTACGTATATGAGGGGGTTCTCCCCTTAGTCAATACCACGATCTTTACGTTAAAAGTTAAAAAAAAATTAATACACAAACCCCTGAATCACAAAGGCCGTTTAATTAGAATAGATAGCTCGTTTGAAAGCACTAAAAATAACTGTACCGTAAAGAGCGAGGTATTGACTTGGGGGAGAACCCCCTCATATACGTAATAATTTCTGTTCGTTTTAAGTTCTAATGTTGCTTCTTACTTTCAGTTGAAAAAACTTGTTTTTTTTATTTAATTTCTGATCGTTTTTTAAATAATGCTTGGAAATCTTGCGCCCCCTTCATAGAAATGTCCCTTACCCCAAAGAAACATCCTCCACGGAAAGATTCTCCCGAGTAACCTTCTCCTCCGCCCCCCCCCCCATCAGAAAAAATCCTTCCTGAAAATGTCTGTATACTTCCCAATAACCAATACAATATGTAAGCAATGGGCAAAGTTCATAACTTGCAGCCCTTCCCGTGGGAACTGTGGGGGATTAAGTCATCCTAAAAGACATGTTTATTAGATTTTCGACTATCTTGAACAAAATGGCTATCTCAAAATTTTAATTGGGTGACTTTGAGAAAAAAATGAGCATGAGAGGGGGCCTAGTTGCCCTCCATTTTTTTGGTCACTTAAAAAGGGCACTAGAACTTTTAATTTCCGTTCCAATGAGCCCTCCTATGATATTCTAGGACCACTGGGTCAATAAGATTACCCCTGGGGAAAAGAAAAAAAAACAAATAAACACGCATCCGTTATCTTTCTTCTGGCAAAAATTAAAAATTCTACATTTTTGTAGATAGGAGCTTGAAACCTCTACAGTAGGGTTCTCTGATACGCTGAATATGATGGTGTGATTTTCATTAAGGTTCTATAACTTTTAGGGGGTCTTTCCCCTTTTTTTCGAAAATCAGCCAAATTTTCTCAGGCGCGTTAACTTTTGATTGGTAAGATTAAACTTACATATTTGAAATCAGAATTAAAATCTGATTCTTTTGATGTATCTATTGGTATCAAAATTCCGTTTTTTAGAGTTTCGGTTACCATTGAGCCGGGTCGCTCCTTACTTACAGTTCGACCATGAACTGTTTGATAGGCTGTGAAATAATAATTTTTGTTCGTTTTAAGTTTCAGCTTCGCCCTTTCCTTCCCTCAGTAAAACCTTTTAAAATTAATTTTTTTTTAAATCCGTGTAATTACTGCACATTTTCTATATCTAAATAATTGTGAGTAAAAGACTGAGTATGTGATGTTTGAAAGTATGTTGGTTTCTGGGATGGGGAAATTAATTACATCAAAATCGAAATCATTAGTATTATTTTATATCTTAAGAACTAATTTTTTATGATCAGAAATATTAACATTTAAATAAGTTAAATAAAAAAAAGCGGTCTTTTTGACCTCTACCATGATTAGGTTCCAGAATTAACTCGGAGAGGTAAAGGTTTTGAAAACTCAATATATTCCACACAGATTATAACCAAAAGATCATCCAAATATCTTTAAGTGCTTGAAAGAGAATATTTACCTTATTTGGGTTATCCTTATTTATCATGTACGTATAATCTAGTTGGCTTAAAAACAAGTCTACTATAAATTGACTGGCATTGCCACCCATAAGAATTCCTATAATTTACTTATACAGATTACCATTAATGTTCCAAGCTAAAACATCTGGAACTAATAATAATACTGTTAAAGAAAATAATACTGTTAATTTAATCTTAATACTGATAAAGAAAACTGTCCATCTGTTTTTTTTTTTTTATTACAAGTGTAAATTTTTAGAAAATAAATATTTGATAAAAGGAAAAATTTCTTAATAACAGTTTTAAATTATCAAATGGCCTACTAAATTAAATGACAGACTAGTATACAGTCTCGTAAAATCAAAGGAGTGCACTCTTTTGGCTGAAACTGTTGCCAAAGAATCGATCACCTGTAACAATTTATTTCCATTCCATTATGGACTAAAATGAGGAATTTTCTTAAGTCCAAAACAGTAGGCTTTAAATTATTTTCTAATTTCCACTAAAATTAAAGACAGACAGTAGCAACAATTCTGGTTGGACATCTAGCTGACCCTGCAATAAAACGCTGTTTTAGGGGATTTCTATGAAATTACGCCATCCAATATAAGAAAGGGAACTTTTTGTCATCGTCATTAATCATTATATTAAATTTTGAAAAAAAGTATTTCCTCAATATTTTCGATTAAAATGTTATCCTCTAAATGAACCTTTTCATAAGTATTTGTTGTAAGTAACTCCTTTGATAAAACATCACAATTGAGTCTGTGACAAATAATGGCAAAATTGCTATTAGGTTTATCTACTGGTAAAATCATAAATTCAATCTGTAGATTAGCGATCACTTGCTTTGTATTAGTATTATAAAACATTGAATGCTTGTTAAGGGTATGTGAATTAGTACATATATTAGAAATCACATATACTTCTAGTTCTAATTTCATAATTTGCGTGCATTTATATTCGAAGAGATCTATATCAGCTTTCTGCTCAGAACTATGCTTTCCTTGTGATTGTTTTTTTTTCTTTTATTTCAGGCACTTTTCAATGCGTTCATGTGTAATATGACATCCACAAATGTGTTTCATTTTGTATTGGATCATGCCTCCAAGCTGCTCACAGATAGTGACTGTAACTTCATTCGTAACTATGTTGATATAGACTTCGTCACGAATGAAGAAAATATTCATCCTAACTACGCTCTTACAAAAGGTAAAGTGACCGTTCCAGTTATTATATCCCATCAGCCCCTCGCTTTGACCTCCAACTTCTGAAGGACATCTACAGCTACAAGAACATATCAGAATGGATATTAAAAACTGCCATGAACAAAATAATAAGACACTGATGGTACTTATGAGAGGAATTGGTGGCCGTCGCCTTCTTTGACGACGACGTATCAAATAACACCAAACATCATATGGTTACGGCTCTGCAAACATCAGGAGCCGAGCACCCTCTGAAGAGAATAACAGTGGACCCGTTGACACTGGGGGAGAAGAAGTTGGAAAACTTTGTCACGCAGAATACCAACAGATTCTTCAGCATTACCGGACTGCCTTCGTCATTCCTAACTAAGAACATTGATTTGTCGTCAGTTGACTAAGACTACCAGTCAGTTAAAAATATAGTGCACAGCATGGGGGTAATCAATGACATCGCCTAACGTTGTGTTGCACTAATGGATGACTGTAACAAACTGCACACAACGTCTGAAGAACAGAAACAGTTTCTGTTGCTAGTAGTCAAGGAGTAACGACAGCGCTACAGTGATCGAACCAAAAAGACACTGATGGACCAATCTGAAGCCCATATGTGAACGGTTGTAGTTTGACAATTTAAGTGACTGGACACTATTACTATTACTGGACACTATTGCCAACCTTTTATTTTCTGTTTTGTGTACAGCAACTCAACAGTCATGTTTGATATTATTTAATTAAGTAGCATTATTTTGCTTCTTTTTTTTTTATCAAACTTCACTTATACATTCCTAATAGTTATGGTAGGAACCTCTGAAATTGACAATAATGCTAAAATGTTTGTTTATTATTCAATTATAATCAGAATAGAATTATTTCAGACCGTGCCCCATAAAAAAAGTAAAAGAAAATTTTCCCAATTCGCTAAGGACCGCCCTAATATATATATATATATATATATATATATATAATATATATATATATATATATATATATATATATATATATATTATATATATATATATATATATATATATATATATATATATATATATATATATATATGTATATATATATATATATATATATATATATATATATATATATATATATATATATATATATATATATATATATATATATATATATATTATATATATATATATATATATATATATATATATATATATATATATATATATATATATATATATATATATATCTATATATATATATATATATATATTATATATATATATATATATATATATATATATATATATATCTATATATATATATATATTATATATATATATATATATATATATATATATATATATATATATATTATAGCATAAAAGTGCATTTGTAAATATATTTTTTAGTTTATTCATCGTTGGTTTAAAAAAGAAACTGGCAAAGTACAAAGAAATGCAACAAAAGATTTTTTTTCTTTGTCTAAAAAAAAATCCAACCATGTAACCAAAAAAGATCGAAGATAAATACAAAACAAATACGCTCCACTAAAACAACTATTGAACAAAACAATTGTAATCTGAAAATAGAAAATGAATTCAGTAGTGAGCAATGTAAACGGCCTGCAAGATATAATACTTTTATTTTAACATCAGAGAAATAAAAGGGAAAAATAGGGGCCCGGTGCTTGTGTTAGGGTTGTAAAATTAAAGGAAACAATACAATCGAACATAATATGGGACAGATGATCGCATATCTTTCAATGTAAAAGTATGGTAAAGATGAAAAAAAATGGTCTGCATAGATTTAAATACAGTTTACGAGTTGTTTTCTTTTGCAATTAATTTAAAAAACGTTTTCCATAAGGCAAGTTTTTCAAAGAAAAGTAAAGAGCTCCATTAAGCCAAGAATGAGCAAAAATAAAACCAAATTATCTTCCAAGCGTAAAACTATCACACATCACTATCAATAAATAAATGAAACTCATAACGAACAGCGATTTTTTTTTTTTTTTTTTTTTTTTTTGAGAGAAAAAGGTTTTATTAAAAAAAATACAACACATTAACAACAAACCCGAAGTTTATTAAACTTGTATGGGTACACATCACCTTTTACAAAACCCTACATACACAATTACTACCAGCCAGCCTTAGACCCCCCCCCCCAAAAAAAGGACAAAAATAATAAGAAGAAAATAAATAAATAAAAATAAACGAAATAAATTAATTTCTAATAATTTCACGACCTAATTGGATGCCGAAGACACAAAACTAAAAATCATTCATTCTATTCTACCTCCTCGTCGCCCTCCCAAAAAAAAGTGTCACAATCACTTGAGAGAAAATTCGCCCAGCAAGGATTAAAACTCATATGTAGACAAACACTGTCCTTTTAATTTACTGCGAAATTCATTTAGCTCATCAATTGTTGAAATTGCCTGCGTTAATGGTTCCCATACCCGAGGGCCAACATGTCTTATGGAAAAAACAGATCGCTTTGTAATAACCTGAGGTCGCCGAACTAGTATTGATGTTCTTGTCGAGTAATTATGAAAATTAACACCACTTGTAAACATTTCCCTAAAACACTCAGGTAATAACGCGTGTGTATATTTAAACATAAAAAGAGCATTATAAAAACGGAATAATCCAGCCATCGGTAATATATTTACTTGATTATATCTATGTCTAACAGACATATTATGATTATCTCCAGTTAAAACACGTAGGGCATTATTTTGTAAACTTCTAAGGGGACGAAGGTGAATTAAAAACGTGCTTGACCACACAAGACAACCATATAGAAGGTATGGGTGAACAAAAGAAAAATAAAACAATCTCATAATGTCTTTCGGAAAAAAGTGCTTCAGTTTCCTCATCATCCCAACATTTCTGGCGACTTTGCCACTAACACATGAAATGTGCTCTTTGAAGTTAAGGCACTCATCAACAATCACCCCTAGATACTTTGTCGAAACTTCCCGAGGCAGAATATTTTCACCTAACTGTATTTTTTCAATCCAAGGGTAGTAATTGCTACTTCTCCCATACATTACAAAATGGGATTTTGCATGGTTTAGCTGAAGTCTGTTAACCCTCATCCATTTCTCAATGTTTAACATGCCAGTCTGAAGATTCTGTATAAGCATTTCCCCGGTTTTTGCAGCAACAGTTAGATGCGTGTCATCAGCAAAATAAGGCAAAATAGATTTTGATGCTCCAGTATCACGACATTTTAAATCAAAAGACAGTCCATTGATAGCATTTCGCAGGTCATCAATATATATAAGAAACAGTAGTGGCCCCAAAACAGACCCTTGAGGGACACCGAATTCAACACTTTTAACTTGCGATTTAATTTCACCAGCACTGACAAACTGCTTTCTATCCTGGAGAAAAGATTCCAATAGACGATAAAACATACCTCGAAAACCACAATTCCTCAGCTTCACCAGAAGAATTCCATGGTCCACTGCATCAAAGGCTTTCACAATGTCCAAAAAACAGATGCAACTTTCCACCCTTGATCCAGAGCATCGTTCACAAAAGTCGTGAGAAAAAGAAGAGCTTGATCTGTCGACATTGCTTTACGGAATCCAAACTGAGTTTTACTAAAATACTTTTTATTCTCAAGAAAATCAACCATCCTGCCACTAATCAATTTTTCAAAAACTCTCGATAAAACTGGCAGCAATAAAATAGGCCTATAATCATTCGGCAAATTTTTTTCCCCGCCCTTAAAAAGCGGAACCACTCTAGCAATTTTCATAAAATCGGGAAAAACACCAACTTTTAGGCACATATTAAATAGAACACAAACCTGGTCGCATATTTCCGAGAAAACATACTTAAGTACACGTAATGAAAGGAAGTCAGCACCCGAAGCATTATTTCTCATGTTCCACAATGTGGTACGTAATTCACTAGCAGTTACTGGTTTCAGATATGCAGATACATCACTTTCCTCGGGTAAAAACTGGTGGTATGTTCCATCCTCAGAAAATTTTCTCGTGGAGTTTGCTATCCGTTTACCAACAATAGAAAAATGGTCACACATATTATCTACAATCGAAGCATCAGTGTTGAAATTTTCAGGTAAAATTGAACTTTTGGAAGGGCTGAGAACAGAGTGAATTACTCTCCACGTTCGCCTGGGATTACCTGCACTTTTTTTAAACTCATTTAGATAATATTTAATTCTCGCTTCTCGTAATAGGTTATTGAGTTCACAATTATATTTCTTTTATCTCACTTTCGCCTCAGGAGACACTACAGAATATTTATATAGCAGTCTTCGATTTGATATGGCCTTCATCAGTCCTCTAGTAACCCAGGGTTTTCTAGGGGTAACATGAAACGCCGGCTTTTTAATAACTGTACAACTTTCTTTTAGTAATTTAGTTATTTCTGAATACCACAATGAAAACTTTTCATTCACTTGCAGATCACTACTTTCTAAAAAGTCAAATTGAGTGTTCTTTAATTTTCTTCTGAATATGTTAAGAGCCTCAGCATCCATTTTCAATGCAGAAATTTGTGGTGGTATATTCATAGCTGTAGGGACACCCAACTCTCTAATAACAACAAGAACACAAAAATGATCAGAAACATCATTCAAAATAACATCAGCAAAATCATACTTCACATTAACAAATATATTATCCAAAAGTGATTCTGAGCGCAAAGTCACTCGACTACATATATTAACTGTCGGTCTTAAACCGTAACCCAACATAACATTTAAAAAATCACGAACTCTCGGGTTTACATTTACTGAAAATAGATCAAGATTAAAGTCTCCACAAACAAAGCATGGGCGATTTAAACCTGACAACTTATCCATTTGCCACTCCAGCAAATCATTAAATTCCTGCACATTTCCAGATGGAGGTCGATAAACAACCAACACAAAGAAAAATTTTCCTGACTTACAAAGTTCAACCACCATTGATTCAAAAAACATCTCTTTATTCACACGTAGATCATTCCGTATTTTCATTGTAATATTCTTCCTGCAATATAAAGCCAATCCACCATGTAATCGTGATTCCCTATTCTGCGTCACACAGTCATAACTATCAATTTCAAGTAGACTAATTGTATGATTACGAAGCCACCTTTCATTCAATGCAAGCACATCCAACTCAGAAAACTTACATAGTTCGGTTAAAAAATTAAATGAACTAGAAAGACCTTGACAATTCAAATGGAAAATGCTCAAACTTTGCTGACCCATAGTAGATTTATTTCCAATATCAACTGGAAATTTATATTTAACCACTGGAAAATCCTCCATCGTTCCCCCATCATAATCCGGATTTAAGACCCCATTCCCCAGAACATCCCAACTCAACGAATTTCTCTCAAGTTTTTTCAATCTATTATTGTCATAATCCAACTCATTTTTTCAAGACACAAGCTTAGGAGGCAAACGAGGAAACTCATAGAAAAATTAACTCTACTTACAACAACCACAATAGATCTCCAGTATCCAGGAGGGCCGCAATCAATAACAAAAGAAAAAAAACTGAAAAAAAGAGAAAATAAATTAAAAATAAAATTTATCATAAATAAAATACAAAATAAAAACATACAACATAACATAAACAGCGACGAAAACCACCCTGCCATTTCATCATAAACAATAAGTACAACAACATGGAACCCTCCATACAAGACAGTAGAACACGTTCCACCGTCTCGTACAAAAGAAAATCCCCGCCGCTGCACCCACTGCCCATACAATATAACAAAAAAAAAACTCATGGAAAATAAAAAGGGAAAAATCTCACTCAAATTAAAAAATACAGGATAATGCAATCGAGGAAAAATATAATTGGTTTTCTTCATCAGGCACACACTTGTGCTAGTGCCGCTAACCACGAATACAAAATTCATCTTATAATAGCAAAAAATGACTCTAAACATCAAAACAAAACAAAATGAAATGCTAGAATCAACAATCAAGTAGCTCTGGTATTGGCTCATTATACATATATTTCACTTTTCCAACACCTTCTCTCTCAATCTGAATGAAGGGAGGAACAGTATTAGATACCCAAGCTGGAATACTCTTTCTACTCAATTTAGATTTAGTCTCGTAAAGTCTCTTCCGCGCTTCACGAACACACAATGGAGCATCATCGCTGACGTAAACATTATTCATAGCTGTATTTGAACCGAAAGTCTTATTCTTAAGTTTTTTCCCATGACGTAAAATCATTAACTTCGCCTCGCGTGATTTAACATTCACTTTGAAAAACTTTTGCTCTTTTTTATTCGTCATAATTGTAAATTCTGGAACCTTTGTTAATTCTAAACCATTGGTACATATTTCTTGAAATAAACTTTTAGCAGTGGCTACATCATCACAAACCGTATTCCACACAATAATGTTATTTTCTGTAGATAAATATTCCACTGACATTAATCTTGCCGACAACGAAGATGTCATTTCACGGTAATATTTTGCTTCAGTGGATACAATATTCATTTGCGTTTTTAGTGAAATTACTTCTTCATTTACTGTATCGCAATTTTTACCAACTTGAGCAACATTGGATTGTAAGATAGCTTGAGCATTTTCCACAGAAATTACTCGATTTTCTAGATTAGCCAATCTCGTGTCAATTGATTTTAATGTACTTTGAGACTCCGTTACAATTTCAAGAATTTTCGAGAAATCGTCCGCTAATCACTGGATCGAAGCACGATTTATTGACTTTTGCGTTGAAGATGAATGCCCAGATTCGTCATGCGAAACCGATCCAAATTGGTCCTCTGATTTACGTTTACGCTTTACAAACCAGTAAATAAAAAATTAGAATATTCTTACCGGAAAAAGTACTTCTTATTTATCCACGTAAGTACCTTCGTGCAGTTCGCTAAGCCGTTAATGCACGGCTAACACATAAATTGTCAAACAGGAACTCCTCAAATCTTCGCATTGAAACCCTCAGCTAATAAATTGACTTCTGTTTATGCATAATCATTAATTAGCAGACTCCTTACATAAAAAGAACTTGTTCGCATTCCCAGAACAAAACTCCGCCCACTTTGCTATTTCAATTCATTTTATCTCACATCAACCTAGGTTAAAAGCACTAGCCAAACGATGTTACTCGGCTGATAGCTGATTCATTACTGATTACAATATATAGCCGAGGCAAACTCAAAACGAGCAAAAATTAACAATAGTAGGGCTGATAACCCCTAGTTCTTGTCAAGACCAGAACACAATTTCGCTTTACTGAAAAAAAAAACAAACAAATGACCATGGATTGTCTGTTAAATTGACATATACTGACATTTCTTCATTAAGGTTTTGATAGTTTTTCATTTACGAAAGTAAGAAAGGTAAAAACCTTTCAAACATATTTTGTTTTCACTAAAGTGCAAATTGTGTTCTGGTCTTTAGAAGAGATAGGGGTTATCAGCCCTACTCATGTTAATTTTTGCTCGTTTTGAGTTTTTCTCGGCTATGAAACAGTTCGTGGTAACGAACTGTAAGTAAGGAGCGACCCGGCTCAATGGTAACCGAAACTCTAGAAAACGGTATTTTGATACAAATAGATACATCAAAAGAATCAGATTTTAATGCTGATTTCAAATATATAAGTTTCATCAAGCTTAATTCTACCCATCAAAAGTTAGGCGCCTGAGAAAATTTGGCTGATTTTCGAAAAAAGGAGGAAAGACCCCCTAAAAGTTATAGAGCCTTAATGAAAATCACACCATCATATTCAGCGTATCAGAGAACCCTACTGTAGAGGTTTCAAGCTCCCATCTACAAAAATGTGGAATTTTGCATTTTTTTGCCAGAAGAAAGATCACGGGTGCGTGTTTATTTGTTTGTTTGTTTTGTTTTTTTTTCCCAGGGGTGATCGTATCGACCCAGTTGTCCTAGAATATCGTGGGAGGGCTCATTGGAATGGAAATTAAAAGTTCTAGTGCCCTTTTTAAGTGACAAAAAAAATGGAGGGCAACTAGGCCCCCTCCCACGCTCATTTTTTTCCCAAAGTCACCTGATCAAAATTTTAAGATAGACATTTTGTTCAGCATGTTCGAAAATATAATAAGTATGTCTTTTAGGATGACTTAATCCCCCGAAATTCCCAGGGGGAGGGCTGAAAGTTATGAACTTTACCCAATGTTAACATATAGTATTGGTTATTTGGAAGTATACAGACGTTTTCAGGGGTGATTTTTCCTGGTAGTGGGGGGGGGGGGGTGGGTCGGGAGTTATGTGGGAGGATCTTTCCATGAAGGAAGTTTTCATGGGGGAAGGGACATTGCTATGAAGGGGACACCGGACTTCCCAGCATTATTTAAAAAAAGATCAGAAATTTAATATAAAAAAACAAGTATTTCAACTGCAATAGCAGCAACATCGAAACTTCAAACGAACAGAAAATATTACATATATGATTGGGTTTACCCCGTAGTCAATACCTCGCTCTTTAAGCCAAAGATTTTTTAGTACTTTCATTAGAGCTATTTATTCTAATTAACGACCTTTGTGATTAAGCGGTCATTTTTGAAGAATTGGAACAAAATTCAAACTTTCGCTTAAAGAGCAAGGTATTGACTAGGGGGCGAACAGTAGAACCCTATCAGGAGGTCCGGGACGACACCCCTGCTGCCACCTACAACTTTTTTGCACCCCAAATATGGGCATAGAGTCCCTAGGGGAGATAGATTTCTGAGAAATTGATTGCGTAACCAATTGGGAATTTGGAACACCTGTGCTGTCAGTCATTAATCAAATTGTTTCCAGGCAAAGTTTAATAATGTCTGACAGGTACTGTCAACATTTCTCCAGGAATAGATCCAAGTCATTAATGTCTTTGCCACGGAAACAACTCTTTTGGTCGAACTCCAAAAGATATTAATACCCAAACGCCATGGAAACAGTTCTCCAAGAAACATCTTAGCGATGAACTGTTTTAGCGCGGGAAAGAGTTTCCTAGTAATTTGAAATGCGTTAGCGCAGAGATGCCAAAAACAAAAGGAACACGCTGAAATTACGTTTAGAGATTATTTGGGCGAAACTGTTTTAGACAGGTTATGGAATTATTTCGGCGAAACAGTTAGAGACATTTTAAAAGATGATTTTTGAAGAGATTTTAGAAGAGATTTTGAGGGTGAAACTCTGTGGTCGTTATAATACACAAGTTTCATTTGAACAGTATTGTGAGGTCCTCTACCCCAACCCCAAAGGGTTCCGATCCCCACCACCCCAACCCCGAAGGAAGCGCCTAGTCCTCAAAGGTCCCCCGGGCTCCCAAAGGACCACCCGGCCCTCAAGGGTCCCCCAGACCCCCCCGGGGCCCAAAGGGCCCCTCCCCCCTTTGGCCCCCCAAAGGGGCCCCTCTCCCTCCATCTCCTCCCTCCTCCCCCCCCTCCTCCTCCTCCCCTCCTCCACCTCCCTCCTCCTCCTCCTCCCCACCTCCTCCTCCCCCATCTTTTAATATTTTTTTTGTGCATTGAGACACAGAAGGGTCCCCCCCGAGCCCCCCAAAGGGCCCCCGGCGCCCCAAAGGCTCCTGAGCCCCATTTTTAATACTTTTAAGGCATTATTATATCTTTTCAGAACAAATTATTATTTTAGGGAATTATTTCGGCGAAACGGTTAGAGACATTTTAAAAGATGATTTTTGAAGATGTTTTAGAAGAGGATTTGAGGGTGAAACTCTGTGGTCGTTATAATACACAAGTTCCATTTGATCAGTGTCGTAAGGTCTCATACCCCAGCCCCAAAGGCCCCCGGTCCCCCTAATGCCCCTCGAGCCCCCAAAGACCACCGGGACCCCCCCCCCCCCCATTTTTTTAAAAATAATTTTTGTAATTTTTTTAACATGGTATTTTTTTTTAACTTTTTTATGTATCTTAAAATGATATGAAATATGCTTACGACACTACCAATCGTACTCTGTGCTTGTTCATAGACACGACGCGGCTTTCCCACTGGTACTCTATGGCAGGTTATCGACACTACCTAGTTTATTGTGTGCATTAAATCAGTATTTTTTTCGCAGTGGAAGGATAAACACACAATTCATATCTATAAAAAGAGAAGATGAATTATTCGAAGAAAGTATGTACACATGAAAAAATCATCGTCGCCTTGAATGCTGACAAGGAGAAATACCTGAACTATGAAACGAGTGCAAGTGGTAACACTATTGGAAATGTGTGCATGCGTTGTCATGACAGCGAGAAGTTAGATTTCTTTGGAGTACCCAAGAATTTCAATCGTGTAAACGGTGGATATGCGAGAGTAACATTACCAGAGAAATTAGTGCTCAATGAGAATGCAAACTTAAAAATAATTGTCGATGATCGGGGACAACTCCTTGCTACTGTTGCTTGTAACACATTACCTGTTGATACATCCTATCAGCATCTTTCCGGTATTAGCATTTTAAAGAGAACAAGAAGAAGACAAGCATACTCCTTCAATAATGTCATTAATCATATCTTGTCAACATGTCAAAACTGCTATCTATGTAAAAATAATGTGACAATAGACAGTGAAATCGCAGGCAGAATAAAAAGGACATTAGCAGACAATATCATCAATGAATATAAAGATGAATTGACGGAAAGTGAAGCGAAAGTGTACTAATAATGTATAATAATGTATTTAACATATTTTTATATTAATATTCTACATGTCGTTATTTCATTAAAAATATCTTATGCATTATTTTGTTAAGTGTTCATTATTTTTAGGGTATGCTAGAACGTCAAACGTTCAGAATATCTATTAAAAAGGTCAGAGATGTAAGAAAAAGAATTTTTAGAGATAAAGATACTACTAGCAGGCTCAATTTTTCATAGCAGATAGAAAAGTTCAAGTTCTAATCTGAATTTTACCAAAGAACATAATTCATTTCTAATTTCTCCAGAGAAAATAAAAAGTTTCCATATCACTTTTAAGTTCACCAAGACATAAAAATTTAAAGTTCAGTTCTAAATTTTTCCATAGAAGATAGGAAAATTTATATCATGATTGTGATTATTTTCTATGAAGATAAAAAGTTTCACTTTAATTCTAAATTTTCTTAAATTCAGTTCCGACCTTTCTCAAAGAGTCAAATTTAAAGTTCTGTTCCAAATATTTCCCCGGAAGAAGAAAAGTTCAACTTCGATTCTGAATTTTCACAATGAAAATGAAATAAGTTATTGATCAATTCTGTTTTCCTAAAAGAAAATAAAAAGCTTCCACTTCAATTCAGATTTTTCTCAAAGAGATGACAAAATTTTAAATATTGTTCCAAATTTTTCATAGAAGATAGGAAATTTATATCATGATTGTGATTATTTTCTATGAAGATAAAAAGTTTCACTTTAATTCTAAATTTTCTTAAATTCAGTTCCGACCTTTCTCAAAGAGTCAAATTTAAAGTTCTGTTCCAAATATTTCCCCGGAAGAAGAAAAGTTCAACTTCAATTCTGAATTTTCTTAATGAAAATGAAATAAGTTATTGATCAATTCTATTTTCCATGAAGATAAAAAGTTTCACTTTAATTCTAAATTTTCTTAAAGAGATGAAAAAATTTAAAGTTCTGATCCAAATTTTTTCTTAGAAGATAGAAAAGTTCAAGTTCTCTTCTGAATTTTACCAAAGAACACAATTCAATTCTAATTTCACCAAAGAAAATAAAAAGCTTCCACTTCAGTTTTAAGTTCACCAAGACATAAAAAATTTAAAGTTCTGTTCTAAATTTTTCCGTAGAAGATAGGAAAAGTTATACTATGATTGTGATTATTTTCCATGAAGATAAAAAGTTTCACTTTAATTCTAAATTTTCTTAAATTCAGTTCCGACCTTTTTCAAAGAGTCAAATTTAAAGTTCTCTTCCAAATATTTCCCCGGAAGAAGAAAAGTTCAACTTCAATTCTGAATTTTCTTAATGAAAATGAAATAAGTTATTGATCAATTCTATTTTCCCAAAATAATATAAAAATTTTCCACTTCACTTCAGATTTTTCTCAAAGAGATGAAAAAATTTTAAATACTTCCAAATTTTTTATAGAAGGTAGAAAAGTTCAAGTTCTCTTCTGAATTTTACCAACGAGCACAATTCAATTCTAATTTCTCCAGAGAAAATAAAAAGCTTCCACTTCAGTTTTAAGTTCACCAAGACATAAAAAATTTAAAGTTCTGTTCTAAATTTTTCCGTAGAAGATAGGAAAAGTTATACTATGATTGTGATTATTTTCCATGAAGATAAAAAGTTTCACTTTAATTCTAAATTTTCTTAAATTCAGTTCCGACCTTTCTCAAAGAGTCAAATTTAAAGTTCTGTTCCAAATATTTCCCCGGAAGAAGAAAAGTTCAACTTCGATTCTGAATTTTCTTAATGAAAATGAAATAAGTTATTGATCAATTCTATTTTCCAAAATTAATATAAAAATTTTCCACTTCACTTCAGATTTTTCTTAAAGAGATGAAAAAATTAAAATACTTCCAAATATTTCTTAGAAGATAGAAAAGTTCAAGTTCTCTTCTGAATTTTACCAAAGAACACAATTCAATTCTAATTTCTCCAGAGAAAATAAAAAGCTTCCACTTCAGTTTTAAGTTCACCAAGACATAAAAAATTTAAAGTTCTGTTCTAAATTTTTCCGTAGAAGATAGGAAAAGTTATACTATGATTGTGATTATTTTCCATGAAGATAAAAGTTTCACTTTAATTCTAAATTTTCTTAAATTCAGTTCCGACCTTTTTCAAAGAGATGAAAAAATTTAAAGTTCTGTTCCAAATATTTCCCCGGAAGAAGAAAAGTTCAACTTCAATTCTGAATTTTCTTAATGAAAATGAAATAAGTTATTGATCAATTCTATTTTCCAAAATTAATATAAAAATTTTACACTTCAATTCAGATTTTTCTCAAAGAGATGAAAAATTTAAAATACTTCCAAATTTTTTATAGAAGATAGAAAAGTTCAAGTTCTCTTCTGAATTTTACCAACGAGCACAATTCAATTCTAATTTCTCCAGAGAAAATAAAAAGCTTCCACTTCCGTTTTAAGTTCACCAAGACATAAAAAATTTAAAGTTCAGTTCTAAATTTTTCCGTAGAAGATAGGAAAAGTTATACTATGATTGTGATTATTTTCCATGAAGATAAAAAGTTTCACTTTAATTCTAAATTTTCATAAATTCAGTTCCGACCTTTTTCAAAGAGATGAAAAATTTAAAGTTCTGTTCCAAATATTTTCCAGGAAGAAGAAAAGTTCAACTTCGATTCTGAATTTTCTTAATGAAAATGAAATAAGTTATTGATCAATTCTATTTTCCCAAAATAATATAAAATTTTCCACTTCACTTCAGATTTTTCTTAAAGAGATGAAAAAATTTAAAGTTTTGATCCAAATATTTCTTAGAAGATAGAAAAGTTCAAGTTCTCTTCTGAATTTTACCAACGAGCACATTTCAATTCTAATTTCTCCAGAGAAAATAAAAAGCTTCCACTTCAGTTTTAAGTTCACCAAGACATAAAAATTTAAAGTTCTGTTCTAAATTTTTCCGTAGAAGATAGGAAAAGTTATACTATGATTGTGATTGTTTTCCATGAAGATACAAAGTTTCACTTTAATTCTAAATTTTCTTAAATTCAGTTCCGACTTTTCACTTAGAGATGAAAAAATTTAAAATACTGTTCCAAATATTTCTTAGAAGATAGAAAAGTTCAAGTTCTCTTCTGAATTTTACCAAAGAACACATTTCAATTCTAATTTCTCCAGAGAAAATAAAAAGCTTCCACTTCAGTTTTAAGTTCGCCATGACATAAAAAATTTAAAGTTCTGTTCTAAATTTTTCCATAGAAGATAGGAAAAGTTATACTATGATTGTGATTATTTTCCATGAAGATAAAAAGTTTCACTTTAATTCTAAATTTTCTTAAATTCAGTTCCGACTTTTCACATAGAGATGAAAAAAATTTAAAGTTCTGTTCCAAATTTTTCATAGAAGATAGAAAAGTTATACTTTGATCGTGAATATTCAAGTTCTCTTCTGAATTTTACCAAAGAACACAATTCAATTCTAATTTCTCCAGAGAAAATAAAAAGCTTCCACTTCAGTTTTAAGTTCGCCATGACATAACAAATTTAAAGTTCTGTTCTAAATTTTTCCATAGAAGATAGGAAAAGTTATACTATGATTGTGATTATTTTCCATGAAGATAAAAAGTTTCACTTTAATTCTAAATTTTCTTAAATTCAGTTCCGACTTTTCACATAGAGATGAAAAAAATTTAAAGTTCTGTTCCAAATTTTTCATAGAAGATTGGAAAAGTTATACTTTGATCGTGAATATTCAAGTTCTCTTCTGAATTTTACCAAAGAACACAATTCAATTCTAATTTCTCCAGAGAAAGTAAAAAGCTTCCACTTCAGTTTTAAGTTCACCAAGACATAAAAAATTTAAAGCTCAGTTCTAAATTTTTCCATAGAAGATAGGAAAAGTTATACTATGATTGTGATTATTTACCATGAAGATAAAAAGTTTCACTTTAATTCTAAATTTTCTTAAATTCAGTTCCGACTTTTCACATAGAGATGAAAAAATTTAAAGTTCTGTTCCAAATTTTTCATAGAAGATTGGAAAAGTTATACTTTGATCGTGAATATTCAAGTTCTCTTCTGAATTTTACCAAAGAACACAATTCAATTCTAATTTTTCCAGAGAAAATAAAAAGCTTCCACATCAGTTTAAGTTCACCAAGACATAAAAAATTTAAAGTTCAGTTCTAAATTTTTCCATAGAAGATAGGAAAAGTTATACTATGATTGTGATTATTTTCCATGAAGATAAAAAGTTTCATTATAATTCTAAATTTTCTTAAATTCAATTCCGACCTTTCTCAAAGAGATGAAAAAATTTAATCTTCTGAATTTTACCAACGAACACAATTCAATTCCAATTTCTCCAGAGAAAATAAAAAGCTTCCACTTCAGTTTTAAGTTCACCAAGACATAAAAAATTTAAAGTTCAGTTCTAAATTTTTCCATAGAAGATAGGAAAAGTTATACTATGATTGTGATTATTTACCATGAAGATAAAAAGTTTCACTTTAATTCTAAATTTTCTTAAATTCAGTTCCGACTTTTCACAAAGAGATGAAAAAAATTTAAAGTTCTGTTCCAAATTTTTCATAGAAGATTGAAAAAGTTATACTTTGATCGTGAATATTCAAGTTCTTTTCTGAATTTTACCAAAGAACACAATTCAATTCTAATTGCTCCAGAGAAAATAAAAAGCTTCCACTTCAGTTTTAAGTTCACCAAGACATAAAAAATTTAAAGTTCAGTTCTAAATTTTTCCGTAGAAGATAGGAAAAGTTAGAGTGAGAGACAAGCAAAAAGATAGGTGAGAGACAAGCAAAAAGTTAGGTGTATGATTAGGTTAGGTTAGGTTAGATTAAGTTAGGTTAGGTTAAGTTAGGTTAGGCTAGGTTAGCCTACGTACGCAAGCGTACGTAGGCTAACCTAACTTAACCTAACTTAATCTAACCTAACCTAATCATACACCTAACTTTTTGCTTGTCTCTCACCTAACCTAAGCACGCGTACGTAGGCTAACCTATCCTAACCTAACTTAACCTGACCTAACTTAATCTAGTCTAACCTAACCTGATTTATTCTTTTTACAATGTTTAAGTTAGGTTAGGTTAGCTTATCATGAGCGCTCATGATAAGTTAACCTAACCTAGCCTAACTTAAACATGGAGAAATGTTTCTAATTATTTATTAATATTTATTTATTACCTAACCTAACCTATTGTTTTTGGTGGTTAGATGAATGAACTGAATTTAAGAAAAATTAGAAATAGAGTGAAACTTTTTATCTTCATGGTAAATAATCACAATCATAGTATAGCCATTCCTATCTTCTATGGAAAAAATTTAGAATTGAACTTTAAATTTTTATGTCTTTGAGAAATTATGAACTGAAATGGAAGCTTTTTCATTTTCATTGGTAAATTTCAGAATTGAGCTAACTTTTTTTCTCCTCTCTAAGAAAATTCAGAAGAGAACTTGTACATTTTGCACTTCTTCGAGAAAACTTAGAAATAAAGTGGAGCTCCATATCTTCATGAAGAATATTCACAATCAAAGTATAACTTTTTCTATCTTCTATGAAAAATTTGGAACAATATTTTAAATTTTGTCATTCTCTTTGAGAAAAATCTGAATTAAAGTGGAAAATTTTATATTATTTTAGGAAAATAGAATTGATCAATAACTTATTTCATTTTCATTGAGAAAATTCAGAATCGAAGTTGAACTTTTCTTTTCCGGGAAAATAATTGGAACAGAACTTTAAATTTTTTCATCTCTTTGAGAAAGGTCGGAATTGAATTTAAGAAATTTAGAATTAAAATGAAACTTTTTATCTTCATGGAAAATAATCACAATCATAGTATAACTTTTCCTATCTTCTATGGAAAAATTTAGAACTGAACTTTAAATTTTTATGTCTTGGTGAACTTAAACTGATGTGGAAGCTTTTTATTTTCTCTGGAGAAATTAGAATTGAATTATGTTCTTTGGTAAAATTCAGAAGAGAACTTGAACTTTTCTATCTTCTAAGGAAAATTGGGAACAGTATTTTAAATTTTTTCATCTCTATGAGAAAAATCTGAATTGAAGTGTGAAATTTTATAATATTTTGAGAAAAATAGAAATGATCAATAACTTATTTCATTTTCATTGAGAAAATTCAGAATCGAAGTTGAACTTTTCTTCACTTCTTTGAGAAAATTTAAAATTGAAGTGAAACTTTTAATCTTCATAGGAAATAATCACAATCATAGTATAACTTTTCCTATCTTCTACGGAAAAATTTAGAACTGAACTTTAAATTTTTTATGTCTTGGTGAACTTAAAACTGAAGTGGAAGCTTTTTATTTTCTCTGGAGAAATTAGAATTGAATTGTGTTCTTTGGTAAAATTCAGAAAAGAACTTGAATATTCACGATCAAAGTATAACTTTTCCAATCTTCTATGAAAAATTTGGAACAGAACTTTAAATTTTTTTCATCTCTTTGTGAAAAGTCGGAACTGAATTTAAGAAAATTTAGAATTAAAGTGAAACTTTTTATCTTCATGGTAAATAATCACAATCATAGTATAACTTTTCCTATCTTCTATGGAAAAATTTAGAACTGAACTTTAAATTTTTTATGTCTTGGTGAACTTAAAACTGAAGTGGAAGCTTTTTATTTTCTCTGGAGAAATTGGAATTGAATCGTGTTCGTTGGTAAAATTCAGAAGATTAAATTTTTTCATCTCTTTGAGAAAGGTCGGAATTGAATTTAAGAAAATTTAGAATTATAATGAAACTTTTTATCTTCATGGAAAATAATCACAATCATAGTATAACTTTTCCTATCTTCTATGGAAAAATTTAGAACTGAACTTTAAATTTTTTATGTCTTGGTGAACTTAAACTGATGTGGAAGCTTTTTATTTTCTCTGGAAAAATTAGAATTGAATTGTGTTCTTTGGTAAAATTCAGAAGAGAACTTGAATATTCACGATCAAAGTATAACTTTTCCAATCTTCTATGAAAAATTTGGAACAGAACTTTAAATTTTTTCATCTCTATGTGAAAAGTCGGAACTGAATTTAAGAAAATTTAGAATTAAAGTGAAACTTTTTATCTTCATGGTAAATAATCACAATCATAGTATAACTTTTCCTATCTTCTATGGAAAAATTTAGAACTGAACTTTAAATTTTTTATGTCTTGGTGAACTTAAAACTGAAGTGGAAGCTTTTTATTTTCTCTGGAGAAATCAGAATTGAATTGTGTTCTTTGGTAAAATTCAGAAGAGAACTTGAATATTCATGATCAAAGTATAACTTTTCCAATCTTCTATGAAAAATTTGGAACAGAACTTTAAATTTTTTTCATCTCTATGTGAAAAGTCGGAACTGAATTTAAGAAAATTTAGAATTAAAGTGAAACTTTTTATCTTCATGGAAAATAATCACAATCATAGTATAACTTTTCCTATCTTCTATGGAAAAATTTAGAACAGAACTTTAAATTTTTTATGTCATGGCGAACTTAAAACTGAAGTGGAAGCTTTTTATTTTCTCTGGAGAAATTAGAATTGAATTGTGTTCTTTGGTAAAATTCAGAAGAGAACTTGAATATTCACGATCAAAGTATAACTTTTCTATCTTCTATGAAAAATTTGGAACAGAACTTTAAATTTTTTCATCTCTATGTGAAAAGTCGGAACTGAATTTAAGAAAATTTAGAATTAAAGTGAAACTTTTTATCTTCATGGAAAATAATCACAATTATAGTATAACTTTTCCTATCTTCTATGGAAAAATTTAGAACAGAACTTTAAATTTTTTATGTCATGGCGAACTTAAAACTGAAGTGGAAGCTTTTTATTTTCTCTGGAGAAATTAGAATTGAAATGTGTTCTTTGGTAAAATTCAGAAGAGAACTTGAACTTTTCTATCTTCTAAGAAATATTTGGAACAGTATTTTAAATTTTTTCATCTCTAAGTGAAAAGTCGGAACTGAATTTAAGAAAATTTAGAATTAAAGTGAAACTTTTTATCTTCATGGAAAATAATCACAATCATAGTATAACTTTCCTATCTTCTACGGAAAAATTTAGAACAGAACTTTAAATTTTTTATGTCTTGGTGAACTTAAAACTGAAGTGGAAGCTTTTTATTTTCTCTGGAGAAATTAGAATTGAAATGTGCTCGTTGGTAAAATTCAGAAGAGAACTTGAACTTTTCTATCTTCTAAGAAATATTTGGATCAGAACTTTAAATTTTTCATCTCTTTAAGAAAAATCTGAAGTGAAGTAGAAAATTTTTATATTATTTTGGGAAAATAGAATTGATCAATAACTTATTTCATTTTCATTAAGAAAATTCAGAATCGAAGTAGAACTTTTCTTCTTCCTGGAAAATAGTTGGAACAGAACTTTAAATTTTTCATCTCTTTGAAAAAGGTCGGAACTGAATTTAAGAAAATTTAGAATTAAAGTGAAACTTTTTATCTTCATGGAAAATAATCACAATCATAGTATAACTTTTCCTATCTTCTACGGAAAAATTTAGAACTGAACTTTAAATTTTTTATGTCTTGGTGAACTTAAAACGGAAGTGGAAGCTTTTTATTTTCTCTGGAGAAATTAGAATTGAATTGTGCTCGTTGATAAAATTCAGAAGAGAACTTGAACTTTTCTATCTTCTATAAAAAATTTGGAAGTATTTTAAATTTTTCATCTCTTTGAGAAAAATCTGAATTGAAGTGTAAAATTTTTATATTAATTTTGGAAAATAGAATTGATCAATAACTTATTTCATTTTCATTAAGAAAATTCAGAATTGAAGTTGAACTTTTCTTCTTCTGGGGAAATATTTGGAACTGAACTTTAAATTTTTTCATCTCTTTGAAAAAGGTCGGAACTGAATTTAAGAAAATTTAGAATTAAAGTGAAACTTTTTATCTTCATGGAAAATAATCACAATCATAGTATAACTTTTCCTATCTTCTACGGAAAAATTTAGAACAGAACTTTAAATTTTTTATGTCTTGGTGAACTTAAAACTGAAGTGGAAGCTTTTTATTTTCTCTGGAGAAATTAGAATTGAATTGTGTTCTTTGGTAAAATTCAGAAGAGAACTTGAACTTTTCTATCTTCTAAGAAATATTTGGAAGTATTTTAATTTTATCATCTCTTTAAGAAAAATCTGAAGTGAAGTGGAAAATTTTTATATTAATTTTGGAAAATAGAATTGATCAATAACTTATTTCATTTTCATTAAGAAAATTCAGAATCGAAGTTGAACTTTTCTTCTTCCGGGGAAATATTTGGAACAGAACTTTAAATTTGACTCTTTGAGAAAGGTCGGAACTGAATTTAAGAAAATTTAGAATTAAAGTGAAACTTTTTATCTTCATGGAAAATAATCACAATCATAGTATAACTTTTCCTATCTTCTACGGAAAAATTTAGAACAGAACTTTAAATTTTTTATGTCTTGGTGAACTTAAAACTGAAGTGGAAGCTTTTTATTTTCTCTGGAGAAATTAGAATTGAATTGTGCTCGTTGGTAAAATTCAGAAGAGAACTTGAACTTTTCTATCTTCTATAAAAAATTTGGAAGTATTTAAAATTTTTTCATCTCTTTGAGAAAAATCTGAAGTGAAGTGGAAAATTTTTATATTATTTTGGGAAAATAGAATTGATCAATAACTTATTTCATTTTCATTAAGAAAATTCAGAATTGAAGTTGAACTTTTCTTCTTCCGGGGAAATATTTGGAAGAGAACTTTAAATTTGACTCTTTGAAAAAGGTCGGAACTGAATTTAAGAAAATTTAGAATTAAAGTGAAACTTTTTATCTTCATAGAAAATAATCACAATCATGATATAAATTTCCTATCTTCTATGAAAAATTTAGAACAATATTTAAAATTTTGTCATCTCTTTGAGAAAAATCTGAATTGAAGTGGAAGCTTTTTATTTTCTTTTAGGAAAACAGAATTGATCAATAACTTATTTCATTTTCATTATGAAAATTCAGAATCGAAGTTGAACTTTTCTTCTTCCGGGGAAATATTTGGAACAGAACTTTAAATTTGACTCTTTGAGAAAGGTCGGAACTGAATTTAAGAAAATTTAGAATTAAAGTGAAACTTTTTATCTTCATGGAAAATAATCACAATCATAGTATAACTTTTCCTATCTTCTATGGAAAAATTTAGAACTGAACTTTAAATTTTTATGTCTTGGTGAACTTAAAAGTGATATGGAAACTTTTTATTTTCTCTGGAGAAATTAGAAATGAATTATGTTCTTTGGTAAAATTCAGATTAGAACTAGAACTTTTCTATCTGCTATGAAAAATTGAGCCTGCTAGTAGTATCTTTATCTCTAAAAATTCTTTTTCTTACATCTCTGACCTTTTTAATAGATATTCTGAACGTTTGACGTTCTAGCATACCCTAAAAATAATGAACACTTGACAAAATAACGCATAAGATATTTTTAATGAAATAACGACATGTAGAATATTAATATAAAAATATGTTAAATACATTATTATACATTATTAGTACACTTTCGCTTCACTTTCCGTCAACTCATCTTTATATTAATTGATGATATTGTCTGCTAATGTCCTTTTTATTCTTCCTGCGATTTCACTGTCTATTGTCACATTATTTTTACATAGATAGCAGTTTTGACATGTTGACAAGATATGATTAATGACATTATTGCAGGAGTATGCTTGTCTTCTTCTTGTTCTCTTTAAAATGCTAATACCGGAAAGATGCTGATAGGATATATCAACAGGTAATGTGTTACCAGCAACAGTAGCAAGGAGTTGTCCCCGATCATCGACAATTATTTTTAAGTTTGCATTCTCATTGAGCACTAATTTCTCTGGTAATGTTACTCTCGCATATCCACCGTTTACACGATTGAAATTCTTGGGTACTCCAAAGAAATCTAACTTCTCGCTGTCGTGACAACGCATGCACACATTTCCAATAGTGTTACCACTTGCACTCGTTTCATAGTTCAGGTATTTCTCCTTGTCAGCATTCAAGGCGACGATGATTTTTTCATGTGTACATACTTTCTTCGAATAATTCATCTTCTCTTTTTTATAGATATGAATTGTGTGTTTATCCTTCCACTGCGAAAAAAATACTGATTTAATGCACACAATAAACTAGGTAGTGTCGATAACCTGCCATAGAGTACCAGTGGGAAAGCCGCGTTGTGTCTATGAACAAGCACAGAGTACGATTGGTAGTGTCGTAAGCATATTTCATATCATTTTAAGATACATAAAAAAGTTAAAAAAAATACCATGTTAAAAAAATTTCAAAAATTATTTAAAAAAAATGGGGGGGGGGGGGGGTCCCGGTGGTCTTTGGGGGCTCGAGGGGCATTAGGGGGACCGGGGGCCTTTGGGGCTGGGGTATGAGACCTTACGACACTGATCAAATGGAACTTGTGTATTATAACGACCACAGAGTTTCACCCTCAAATCCTCTTCTAAAACATCTTCAAAAATCATCTTTTAAAATGTCTCTAACCGTTTCGCCGAAATAATTCCCTAAAATAATAATTTGTTCTGAAAAGATATAATAATGCCTTAAAAGTATTAAAAATGGGGCTCAGGAGCATTTGGGGCGCCGGGGGCCCTTTGGGGGTCTCGGGGGGGGGGACCCTTCTGTGTCTCAATGCACAAAAAAAATATTAAAAGATGGAGGAGGAGGAGGTGGGGAGGAGGAGGTGGAGGAGGGGAGGGGGAGGGGAGGAGGAGGGAGAGGGGCTCCTTTGGGGGGCCAAAGGGGGGAGGGGCCCTTTGGGCCCCGGGGGGGGTCTGGGGGACCCTTGAGGGCCGGGTGGTCCTTTGGGAGCCCGGGGGACCTTTGAGGACTGGGCGCTTCCTTCGGGGTTGGGGTGGTGGGGATCGGAACCCTTTGGGGTTGGGGTAGAGGACCTCACAATACTGTTCAAATGAAACTTGTGTATTATAACGACCACAGAGTTTCACCCTCAAAATCTCTTCTAAAATCTCTTCAAAAATCATCTTTTAAAATGTCTCTAACTGTTTCGCCGAAATAATTCCATGACCTGTCTAAAACAGTTTCGCCCAAATAATCTCTAAACGTAATTTCAGCGTGTTCCTTTTGTTTTTGGCATCTCTGCGCTAACGCATTTCAAATTACTAGGAAACTTTCCCGCGCTAAAACAATTCATCGCTAAGATGTTTCTTGGAGAACTGTTTCCATGGCGTTTGGGTATTAATATCTTTTGGAGTTCGACCAAAAGAGTTGTTTCCGTGGCAAAGACATTAATGACTTGGATCTATTCCTGGAGAAATGTTGACAGTACCTGTCAGACATTATTAAACTTTGCCTGGAAACAATTTGATTAATGACTGACAGCACAGGTGTTCCAAATTCCCAATCGGTTACGCAATCAATTTCTCAGAAATCTATCTCCCCTAGGGACTCTATGCCCATATTTGGGGTGCAAAAAAGTTGTAGGTGGCAGCAGGGGTGTCGTCCCGGACCTCCTGATAGGGTTCTACTGCGAACCCCCTAATAAACAAATTAAAAATATATGAATATAGAAGTTCGTTACGTAAGTTAATTCGTAAGTTACGTATATTTATTACTAATAAAAACGTTCGTAAATAAAATTAAACAAGTTTCGAGAAAGCCATTTAACTAAATAAAAGTAAATTAATATGAAATTTTTGTTTTAATTATTCATGTACGGTGAGCCAAGATCAAAACCTGTATTTATTCAAGAACGTTCAAAAATTAAATAAAAAAAAACAAGTTTTTTAAACTGAAAGTAAGGAGCGACATTAAAACTTAAAACGAACAGAAATTATTCCGTATATGAAAGGGACTGTCCCCTCCTCAACGCCTCGCTCTTTACGCTAAAGTTTGACTCTGTCTCACAACTTTATTTTTTAAAACAATAAAAAAACTTTAGCGTAAAGAGCGAGGCGTTGAGGAGGGGACAGTCCCTTTCATATACGGAATAATTTCTGTTCGTTTTAAGTTTTAATGTCGCTCCTTACTTTCAGTTTAAAAAACTTGTTTTTTTTATTTAATCTATTGTAATTTCTGGTCGACTTGAGTTTCATTTATTTATTGATAGTAATGTGTGGTAGTTTTGCGCTTGGAAGATTATTTGACTTTATTTTTCTCATTCTTGGCTTAGCGGAGCTCTTTACTTTTCTTTGAAAAACTTGTCTTGTTTGAAAAGCTATCTCAAAATTTTGTCCTCCAATCACTTTCTACTAATAAAAAGGACACTGGCCCTTTCAATTTCCAATCGAATGAGTTATTTTCGAAGTCTCTACGTCAACAAATGGCCATCTCAAAATTTCTAACAGGTGCATTTCGGGAAAATACGAGGTGTGTGTGGTATCCACCCTCCGATGACTTTGAATCTTAAAAAGGGCACAAGAACATCTGTTTTCCAATCAAATGAGCCCATTCTGGTGTCTTTACAATTACCCTTTCTATATATCATATGTGCCCCCGGGGCATTACTTTTAACCCTTGCCCTGAGGGCCTTGGGAGGGTTTTCATCCTCAAAGACATAATTTTCGGACCTTTCATTTACGTTAAACAAAATGGCTATCTCAAAATTTTGATTGGATGTGTTTGGGGAAATTGTGGGTGTAGGAGGGGGCTAGTTGCCGTCCCATCACCTTTGACTATTAAAAATAGCTCTTTCAATTTCCAATCGAATTAGCCTCTCTATCAGATGCATTTCAGGAAAATACGAGGTGTTGGGTGGTGGTATCCACCTCCTGATCACTCTGAACCTTAAAAAGGGCACTAGGAGTCCTGATGACCAATCCAATGAGCCCCCCCCCGAAGTTTATACGATCACCCTTTTTATATATACCTTATATACCTCCAGGGCATAACTCACAACCCTTGCCCTGAGTCCTCTCAGGGGGGGGGGTCATCCTTAAAGACATAATTCCCGGACCTTTCAACTACGTTGAACAAAATGGCTGTCTCAAAATTTGGATTGGATGTGTTTGGGGAACGGTGAGCGTGGAAGGGGTGTTAGTTGCCCTCCCATCACTTTCGACTATTAAAAAGGGCACAAGCCCTTCCAATTTTCAATCAAATGAGTCTTTTTTGAAGTTACTACGACAGCACCTTCGATACAAAGTGCCCTGGCCCAAAAAAAAATAAAGAAATAAAACATTTTGCTGACATCGCTCTTTACTTAGGCAGCGCTATTGCGCCGCCTATTATATACTAGTGAAGATTGCAGA
This sequence comes from Artemia sinica, assembly GCA_027921565.1. Taxonomy (NCBI): domain Eukaryota; kingdom Metazoa; phylum Arthropoda; class Branchiopoda; order Anostraca; family Artemiidae; genus Artemia; species Artemia sinica. The sequence continues at coordinate 49,229,625 of CM051256.1, read as the reverse complement.
GTGGGATTAATATCTTGCTGCATGCACTTTCATGACTTTTTTTTCTGAGTACCAAAAGTGCTTTGTCTTATGCAGGTGAAAAATTCACGTTTTTTTCTTTGTTTTCTTGTATTTCTCACGGGTCTCAGACATGTTTTTTCGATAAAACATTCCTTTGTCACAGCTTGCCAGTTCAAATTTGATTCTTCAATCTGTTTCTCCAATCCACGTTTTCCTTTCTTTTGTCGAAATTGTTCAGTTTAATAATTTGTTAGTTTGCTCTGCTTTTGTTATTTTACTCGATATCTCGGAAATTGGTTAGGTTTTGGTGCTAAATATAAAAAAAAATAGCAGGGAAAGAACTTAAAAAGAATGCACATTAGCAACTAAGGGACCCTTCTGAAACAGTTCAAGTGACAAAAAAGTGCGAGATTAAACAATTACATTCGTCTTTGTTGGATGACGTTTTTTTCATATTCTGAAGGGGAAATAGGTAGATTAGATAAAATTATTAAAAAACTTGCTTAATGATATTTTACCCTTTATGGGGTTTGAGCTTTGATTTTTTTTAATTTTAAGGTTTGAGGTTAAATTTAGTGTTCATTTTAATTTCTTATCACTGTAGGTTTCAATTATCCCTTCTCATTAATTTCTGTTATGGTTAAGTTTTACTTGATTAATGATTCTAATTTGTGGTCAATTTGAACTTGATTAGTACTTCAATTTTTTTTTGTGGTATATAAAAAAAAAATATACTAGAACATTTAAACCTATTCTTTTCATTCTATGCTTTTCAACTAGCTCAATATACTGTAGTCTTTAGGAGGTTTGAAGGGGTTCCAGCAGCTTGATTCATTCTATGCTTATTTCTGATCTCTTTGTCGTTTAGGGTTGTTATTTCTGTTCTATTGAATGTTTAATTTATTGGTTCTTAGTCCTTTTCCTTGATTGTAAGTTTGACTTGATTTATTTTCTTCTCGTTGTAGAATTCACATATTCATTCATGGGATTGTTCATCGTGAGATTGTTCCAAATTTTCATTTCACTTTTTTCAGCATGCAAGCCATGTAGCTCAACAACCAGCAGAGCTATCCTTTTTAATTCTTCATAAGTCTCCTTATGCTTTTGTTTTCGGTTCAATAATACCTCACATCATGTTAGTCCATTGAAACCCTTTGGCTCGAACCATTTTTTTCTTCGTTTTTGCTATGATGTCTCCTTGAATCAGGTTTTGTGCACTGAAAGTTTCCAGCCGGTTGGACGAAAATTGTGATTTGTGCACTTAAGTCCTTTTTGGCAAAGTTGCGTTTTGAAGTCCTGTTGGCCAAGGGTACATGATATGTAATTTTTGAGTCAATTAGGTGTCAAAAGCACATTCCTTTTGCTTAAGCCCTTTGGTAAAAAAAAAATACTTGTGCTTCGAGATCCCCTTGGTCGAGGGTAAATGCTCTGCGAGTTTCTTGGCGATCAGTTCAATCATTAGAATTATTCTAAGTCCCAGAATGCCTTTTGGTCTGGGTCAGGCAGCTAGGTTGGGGTTCGCGCTCATAAGAAATATTCAACATTCCATGCTTTGTATGGGTTAATCAAAAGTTTTAAAGTCAAGTAGTTCTTTTGTCTGGGCTGATCAAAAATAATCAAATTCCCGTAACTCGTTTTAGTCTGAGCCTATCAACGATTCCTTTTTGTATGGGATGATGTAAAGTTTTCTAAGCTCGATAACTCTTTTTGGCTTGGGTAGATCAAAGATTTTCCATATCTGATCATGAATTTGGATCTGGATTGATCGAAGCTGTTTCAAGTCTGGTATTTTCTTTTGGTCTGCGCTAATTAAAAGTATTCCAAGTTATCAAATTCACCGGTCGTGCGTCAACAAGATTCTGTCGATACTAGAACTTTCAGTTTCTTATCGAGCCTATTTCCAAATTCTGCGATTATCCTCTCTGCACTTGTCAGTACTATTGTATTGACTCGGAATGTCTTTTCTTTTCAAAAGTTCAAACTCGAACTGACATTGAAACCCTAATGAGAAATTTAATGACCCGGTTTGTTTCGTTTTTGATAGCCAGAAACTTAACAAATTTTTTAGGACTTCGGCTGCATTGAAATTTCCCCAAAAATCATTCTTAATTTGTGGCCAATTTTGTTTGCAAAATTTTCCTGTTGTGATACTTCGAAAAGAGTCGTAAACAAACCAAGTTGAATCATCTCCAAGTAAAGTAGGATATTTAGAATTTTTTATGAAATTCTTCTGTAGGCATCGGGTAGAATTCTCGTAGCAGCTGTTTTGTTTGTTTTCTTTCTATTACTAGGATTCTATTCGTTATAGTCAACTACTGGTGCTTCTCTCATGCTGACTTTCTTTTTTTTTTTTGTTTCAGGAACATACAAGAAATGTATTTTCATTTCCCAATGGCCGCTTTGGGCTTTATGTTCTTCTGCTTCATCATTCTGCCTCTTTGTGGGACAAAAGAAACTACTCAGTTTATCAGTTTTGGCAACAGGAACTTTTCTGATTTTATATGAATATCAGTGCCAAAGAAAAACCCAAAGGCTTTTAAATGACCTGAAAGAGCTTTTCCTGCTGTGGCAAAGTTTTTCTGAGCAGGTGCGACAAATACTGCAGTTCCTGAAAGAACTAGAACTTGTTGGGAAGGGTTTTATGTTGTAAGTATTGTGCTATGTCGGGTCGTTAAAAAATACGATTATTTATTTCGAGAACATTACTTCTTGTTTTCGCTTCTGTCATGTGTCGGAAACAAAAATTTTGTTGAAGATGAAATCTTTTCGTTTCAATATTATGATATAGTTAGATCTTGTATGAAAATTAATTTAAAAAAATCCAGCTTTTCGTACGGAAGCAAAGAGCCAATAGGAAATCTAAAATGATAAACAATATTTGCTTCGCAGATTATCCAAGATGCATCTACAAAACCAGCTCAAAGAAAATAACTCGTAAAATTTTACAATATCTAGAATTCTAAAAACTAGCGCCTTACTGGAAACACTGAATCGATCCCTAAAACACATGATATTCTATTAGAAGCAGAAAATTCCATAAATTGTCTGCAGAAATTAAAACACTAATTTATAAGGTTTTCAATTCTCTTTCACTGACCGTGATATCAACAATTATTGGTATACAATTGTAAATTGTCGAAAAACTCAAGCAACATCAGTTTTCAGGAAAGTACTAGCTTATAAAATTCTATATATATTAGAAAATATCATGAGTCAGTTTATTTAAACTAGTTTTGTACAAATACCTTACCTAATTTGCGAAGCAATAAATGTGTTCGTTTAAAGTTTCCACTTCACTCTCAACTTCCGTAACAAAAGTTTTGTTTGTTTAAAGTCAATTATGGCTCGTTTTATTTTATTTTTTACATGCACAATTAACCCTACTAAGGCTTATGTTTAATTTAGGCTATGAAACTAAAGAAATCAACAAGATTTTTATTAAAACAGGATATTTAATAGACGTTTTAATCCTTATCTCCCTATAATCTCTAACGATAGAAACTATATTACCTTTATTGTGCTTCCGAGCCTTTCTACAACGGATATGGCTTCAAAAGGTATTATTTTTGGTACCATTGTCACTTTACGATGGAGTTATTATGATGAATTTGTAAGAGGCTCGCAGAGAGAGACAACAGCTTATAAATGAGTCATTACACATCTCTGCGATATTGTAGTAGCCTTTGAGTCTTGGCGGGAAAATGAATTGGAAATAAATAATGAGATTCATGCTAACCATGGAAAGACGCTATTATTCTCGTTTTTCAAGATGGGTGGCTAAAAAACTCCAGTTGAGGATCTTAAACCATGACGCGTCGATTGGCTGTTTCGTAGATCGCCATTATGGTCCTCACGTCTGGAATATACTAGCTCATGACGTGAAGGATTCTCCTAGTCTTCCGGCTTTCAATTCCTGAGTAAAGAAATTCATTTTATCGTAGGAGTAGTTTCGGCAAATATAGCGCTCTAGGATGTCTAATTTATCTGGGTTGTCATTATTGAATTGACTAGTGTGATATTGTCAGTCTGATTGATTATTCATTTTTTTTCCAGTAGGAATTTGTTTTCACAATTCACCAGGGGGGGGGGGTCTTGATAAATCAAGTCAAACAAACTTGTCTAGTTTTTAGATCATTGTCAATTAGAATTGTTTCTTTAAAGAGCAGTGAATGGCCAAGATTTGAAAACGGTCGCTCAACCATGATAAATTTAACTACAATCAGAGCTTTAGAATTTTGTTATGCTTTGCTTGTGTTGTTGTAAACGTTTCCAAAGTTTTCTGGGTTCTGGCGATGTAATAATTTCTGCAATCGCACAGTATTTGATATATCTCTCTTTGGCGGGTAAGTCAAAGAATTAACCTGTTACCTTTACAATATTACCTTTACCTTGTTATCTTTACAAGAGCTAATGAGATTTATAGTGTTTGAGCTACTTTTAAGAATAATGGATAAGATATTTTGTATACTTTTTTTTGTAATTTTGAATTAATTTTTGGATTGTAAAATATTTCAAGGTGTCTTAGGGAAATCTAGAATAGGAGGCTTTTGATTTTAAGAGAAGGTTTGTTTTAACCTTTGAGCAATTACATTATTAATAATACAGATAGGATAACCATTTCCGAAAAGTATATAAAAACTTATTCCTTTCGAATGTATGGCTCTGAGCAAATATCTAGGAAACGATCCACAAGAGAAATTACTACACCTTTTTTAACCTGTGGAGAATGGTTAGAATTAAAGTGAAAGTATCTGTCACTTGGTGTGGGCATTTTATAGTTGTAAAATTGAGCTCATCTGTACAACACGTAATCAACTAATGCTGGAGTCGTATTTTACCTTCTTCTTTCTCTTCGTTGGTGCTAACAGTTTGTCTTTAAATTAATTACTTTAGTAACGATAAGAAATCTATTGAGCTCAAATTGAAAACTCGGTTGGATGCATGTTGTGATGATACTGATAATTATGTTAACTGCCCTTCACTCTAATGCGTTTCTATGTCCCCAATTTTCTGTGATACTTGATTTGGTTTTCTTGTTGTTGTTGGTGTTCATCTTTTTTGTGGGGCTGGGGGGGGGACTAAATTTAGATATTTCATATTGAAAAAAAAAGTTGAGTAAAGCGAAGTCCCGTACGGCATTTTTTTTTGCTAAGTTTACAATCTAACCTAATTCATTTTTCCATTCTACTACCGCTTTTGTGTAATTGTCTTTTGGTCAAGTATTCTTGTGTTTGGAAAAAAAACGCAATTCAACCAAAAACTGTTGGTAAAAAAAACGAAGAAAAATCTTAATGTTTCTGTCTGAGAATATTTTTTTGCTTTTTAATCCAAAACACTAGAAAATCCAGTATGAAAGAACCATGGGGGGTAGAAAATCTTATTCCATTTTGAAATTCAGCATTAAAATGCTATGTTAAAAAACTTTCATACCATCAAAATTTGTTTGCTTGAAAAATCAAACCATCAGTTAACTAAAAAATGGCAGCATATTAAGAAAAGTCATGCAAGATGTAAGTAATAGAACATCCCTGAATTCAGAATGAAAAAGTCCTATCAATACCACATATCTTAGTTCAGCCAAAATTTTTCTTATTCTGATCTCGATTCGAAACTTTATACGAATGCTCTTCATGATTCCGTTTTAAGAAGATTTGTAGTTTGTTTTCGTTTGTTTTTCAAATATGATTTGCTTGTAAAAAAAAAAATTACTCAGTGTCTTGAAGGCTAATTTAGTAAGTTACTGATTATTTTTCTTTTTAACTCGTTTTAATTTATAGTCCTATTGCAAGTCTTTGTTCGGCTTCAAGCGCAGAACCAGGAAGTGAGAATCCGCTCCTGTGTAGGGGCTTGCGAAATAAAATTTACAGCAGCATGACCCAAATGTGCCAGCTGATGGAAGATTGTCTTGCTCTTGTTCGGTCCTCGTTATCAACAGCTACGAGTGATTCGGATTCCTACTATTTACTTTGGAAGAAATATGCTGATCGATTTCCGTTCGAAAGTGCTGAAAGTTTGACCAGCCTGAAGGTAAAAGTCCGTTTGCTACGTATATAGTAAGAGGAAATACAGGATAATCGTAAACTTGGCTACTTTCAGTTTTCTGTGTTGAGTTGAAAGGGCTGTCGTGTAACAAACTGTAAGTACAGAGTGACCTGTAGCAAGAGTAACCGAAACTAAAAAAATTATAGCAACATTTACATGGAAAGGATTTTTCGTTTCTCTGTGATTTCAAGTATGTAAAGTTTACCAAATTTAACCTAATAAAATTAAAGGAACCCACCAATACTTGTTTGGTTAACTAAATGTGTGTAATTTTAGAAAAGAAGAAACAGCTCCCAAAACAAAGTCAATCTGAAAATTGCAGTATCGAACCCTGAATGCCCAAATGGGGTATATCATTTAGTACTGTCAAGCCCCCAAGGACGAAAATGCAAAACTTTTGGGTTTTATGCTTACATGCACCTGTGTAAATGGCGCGTGTTTTTGTTTATTTCTTTCTTGTGTTTTTTCACTAGGGGTGATCGTTCGAAACAGTAGCAGTAGTGTTTTGTGAAGGGTCTCATTCAAACGGATATCACTAGTTTTGGTGCCTAGCTCCCTTTCCTGGCCAGTTTTTGCCCCCAAGCCTTATCTTACCCAAACATGTGTCGCATAAAAATTTCAAAGTGTCTACGAAAGTTCGAAATATTAAAAAAAAAAAATCTCTAAAGGTAGTAAAACCCGTTGAGCATCGGAGCAAGGGCTTAAGGCTGTGAAAAAAAAATATACGTTTGTTATATACAAAAGAAGTCGTGTATACAGTTTTTATATAAAGGTGAATGAAAATTCCAGGAAAGAATTCATGGCTAAAAATATACCCTGGGGAAAACTTAACCCTTGGCTTACGGTCGCTCAATACGTGATGCTCGGAAAATTTCTTGTCTTGACTTTCAAGCTTGTCACTATGCAACTCGTACAGTCCATCCATATCGTTAGTTGTATGTTTTCTTGGTCTGGTTTTGCCTTCTCAAACTCTTGCTGATCATTTAAGAGTAATTCCTTACTCTAAAATCCACTACTTGGACATCCTGGATCCCAGTAGTTTCTGAAACAGGGTTTTCAGTTTCAATTTTAAAAATAACTTCACTCTTTGATTACTATTAATTAAAAAAACTTTTTCCACAAAATAAGTTTTTCAAAGAAAAGTAAAGAACTCCATTAAACAAAAAATGAGCAAAAATAAAATCAAATAATCTATCAAGCGTGAAACTACCACAAATCAGCATCGATAAATAAATGAAACCCAAAACGAACAGAAATTACAATAAATAACCGAGTCAAACTCAAAACGAGCAGAAATTAACATAAGCTGGGCTCGAAACCCCTATGCCTTCCCAAAGCCAGAACATAATTTGCACTTTACTGAAAAAAAATATAAATGTTTTTACTTTTATAACTTTAATAAACCAAATAATATTAAGATTTCGATTACTAAATATCAGTAAATGTATATTAAACTGACAATGCACATTCATTTGTATTTATTGCGTGAAACAAAATGGGCACTAGGCCTTCCGAATTCCAATCGAATGAGCCTTTTTCGAGTTTCTACGACAACACTTCCTATAAACACCTTATATGGCCCCAGGGCATAAATTACAACTCTTACCCTAAGGGCTGTGAGGGTGGTTGTCATCCTCTAAGACCTAATTTCCAGAACTTTCAACTAGGTTACACAAAATGGGTATCTCAAAATTTTGATTGGATGTGTCTGGGAAAATGGGGGGCGTGAGGGGGCGTTAGTCTTCTCCACATCACTTTCAACTATTAAAAAAGGCACTAGCCCTTTCAATTTCCAATCAAATGAGCCCTTTTGAAGTTTCTACGACAACGCTTTCAATAAAAACCTTATATGCCCCCAGGGGATAACTTACAACCCTCGCCCTGAGGGCTGGGGGGGGGGGTGTCATCCTCACAGACCTAATTTCCAGAACTTTCTACTACGTTGAACAAAATGGCTATCTGAAAATTTTGATTGGATTTGTTTGGGGGAGTGGTGGGCGTGAGAGAGGGGTTAGTTACCGTCCAATCACTTTCAACTATTAAAAAGGGCACTATCCCTCTTAATTTCCCTTTGAATGAGCCCCTTTTGAAGTTTTTACGACAAATCTATCATTAAAAACCTTATATGCCCCCTGGGCATAACTTACAACCTTTGCCCTGGGGACTCTCGGGGGTTTGTCATCCTTAAATACATAATTTCCAGAACTTTCAACTACTTTGAACAAAATGGCTGTCTCTAAGCTTTGATTGAATGTGTTTGGGGAAATGGAGGGCGTGAGAGGGGGGTTAATTACTCTCCACTCACTTTTGACTATTAAAAAGGGCAATTTCAATTTCCAATCAAATGAGCCCCTTTTGAAATTTCTACAACAACTTTCTATATAAACCTTATATGCCCCCAGGGCACAAATTACAACCCTTGCACTGAAAGCTCTGATGGGGTTTTTATCCTAAAAGACCTGATTTCCAGAATTTTCGACTACGTTGAACAAAATGGACATCTCAAAATTTTGATTAGATGTGTTTGGGGAAATGGTGGGCGTGAGAGGGGGGTTAGTTGCCCATTTCAATAAAAACCTTATATGCCCCCAGGGCATAACTTGTAACCCTTGCCCTGAAGACTATGGGGAGAGTGTCCTGCTCAAAGGTATAATTTCCTGAACTTTAAACTTCGTGGAACAAAATGGCTATCAAGAAATTTTGATCAGATATGTTTGGGCAAATGGTGGGCGTGGAAGGGGTGTTTGTTGCCTTCCAATCACTTTCGACTATTAAAAAGGGCACTAGCCATTTCAATTTCCAATTGAATGAGTCATTTTGGAAGTTTCTACGACGACGTGTTCAGTAAAAGCCTTATATGCCCCCAGGGCATAACTTACAGCTCTTGCCCTGAGGGCTGTGGGTAGTGTCCTCCTGAAAAACATTATTTCTATCTGGAAATCCAAAACACTGAATAAAATGGATATCTAAAAATTTTGATTGGATGTGTTTTGAGAAAAGGTGGGCGAGAGAGGGGGGCTAGTTGCCCCCAAATCACTTTCGGCTATTAAAAAGGGCACTAGACCTTTGAATTTCCAATCGAATGAGCCCTTTTTCAAGTTTCTACGACAAAGATTTCAAAAAAAAATCTTTATATGCCCCCAGGGCATAACTTATAACCCTTGCTCTGAAGACTGTGGGGGGGGGGAGTGTCCTGTTCAAAGGTATAATTTCCTGAACTTTGACTGCGTGGAACAAAATGGCTATCTCAAAATTTTGATTGGATGCGTTTGGAGAAATGGTGGCAGGGGTGTTAGTTGCCTTTCAATTACTTTCGACTATTAAAAAGGGCACAAGCCATTTCAATTTCTAATTAAATGAGCCCTTTTTGAAGTTTCTACGACAACGCGTTCTATAAAAACTTTAAATGCCCCCAGGGCATAACTTTCAACCCTTGTCCTGAGGGCTGTGAGGAGGTTTTCATCCTCAAAGACCTAATTTCCAGAACTTAAAACTACGTTGAACAAAACGGCTATCTCAAAATTTTGATTGGATGTGTTTGGGGGAATGATGGGCGTGGGGGGGGGGGCTAGTTGCCCTCCAATAAATTTCGACTATTAAAAAGGGTACTAGCCCTTTGAATTTCCAATCGAATGAGCCTCTTTTGAAGTTTCTACGACAACGCCTTGAATAAAAACCTTATATGCCCCCAGGCCATAACTTAAAACCCTTGCCCTGAGGGTTGTGAGGGAGTGTCCTCCTCAAAAACATATTTTTGCTATCTGGAAAACAACTACGCTGAACGAAATGGCTATCTCAAAATTTTGATTGGATCTGTTTGGGCAAATGATGGGCATGGGGGGGGGGAGCTAGTTGCCCTCCAATCACTTTTGACTATTAAAAAGGACCCTAGCCCTTTGAATTTCCAATCGAATTAGCCTGTTTTGAAGTTTCTACGACAACGCCTTCTGTAAAAACCTTATGTGCCCCCAGGGCATAACTTAAAACCCTTGCCCTGAGGGTTGTGGGGGAGTGTCCTCCTCAAAAACATATTTTCTATCTGGAAATCAACTACGCTGAACAAAATGGTTATTTCAAAATTTGATTGGATGTGTTTGGGGGAATGATGGGCATGGGGGGGGGCTAGTTGCCCTCCAATCACTTTCGACTATTAAAAAGGGTACTAGCCCTTTGAATTTCCAATCGAATGAGCCTGTTTTGAAGTTTCTACGACAACGCCATCTATAAAAAAAAACCTTATATGCCCCCAGGGCATAACTTAAAACCCTTGCCCTGGGGGTTGGGGGGAGTGTCCTCCTCAAAAACATATTTTCTATCTGGAAATCAACTACGCTGAACAAAATGGCTATCTCAAAATTTTGATTGGATGTGTTTGGGGGAATGATGGGCGTGGGGGGGGGGGGGCTAGTTGCCCTCCAATCACTTTTGACTATTAAAAAGGGCACTAGCCACTCCCATTTCCAATCGAATGAGCCCTTTTCGAAGTTTCTACGACAACTCCTTCGATACGAAGTGCCCGGGTATGGAGAAAAAAATGATTTATTCAAGTTGCTGTTCATTTATTGGCCTATACATTTTTGGACGCAAATGAAACCCCGTACAGATCATTGAGGTAAAGGATCAAGAATGTCCAGAAGGCTATAAATCGACCATTACAATTTAAGTAGTCATCAGAAACAGAAATTAACTTTACTTTTTGAATTTTTTACATTTGAAGTTTATAAGAGAACTGTGTATTTCAGTATGACGTTTCAGCACACAAAATCATGGTTGCTTTTTGTATGAAAAACATGTGTTAATTTCCGGATCCTCCTTCGGTTTTTAGGCCCTGTAGTATATATGGATTTTAATCTTTTAATTCTGAAGCACCTAACTTTTCAGGTATATATTAAAATTCGTTAATTTAAGAAAAATAAATACATATTGAGCGACAAGATTACAATGGAATTGTCCAAACATCCTCAGCCTTATTTAACGATGGAAATATGAAAGGCTCGATGATGGAATGCTTACAAAAAATGTCTTATATTTGTATTATCCTATATTGGGGTAGCATTCTTAGCATCACTTGCCAGGTGCTTCGTTTTCTTACTCAGGGCTTCTTTTCTTTTCGTGGTTTTCCTCTTTATGTCTTCCATTTCTTTGGTATAGAAATTTTGACAGAATTAATGTCGTATTATTCGTCACCTAAGTTTAAGAGGCCAGCTTTCTGATCGGGGTTTATTATGTCGTTGGATGTGTCGACCAAATTTTCACTCTTAGGCTAATAATTGAGAAGTGCCTGAGTTTTCAAACATATTTGGTCCTCAGTTTTATAGATTACGAGCAAGCGTTCGATTCCTTTGATAGAAGAGCTTTAGTAAAGGTTTTATCCTTGTATGGTATACCAGACAAATACATTAAAGTGATTAGTGCTATGTACGAGAAATTCACTGCTGCGGTTAAGGTAGGAAATGAGGTTAGCAGCTGGTTTTGTATTAAATCAGGAGTTAAGCAGGGCTGTGTTCTATCCGCCTTTATATGGATTATTTTGATGGACTTTGTTTTAAGGAGCACAGGAAAGGCAATGGGAGACCACGGAATCAAATGGGGAGGAAAAAGTCTCCTGGACTTGGATTATGCTGATGATTTAAGCATCCTAGATGAAAGTGTGAGCAAAATGAATGAAGTTTTAGAGGTTTTGCGAGTTCAGGGTGCTAGAATTGGTTTGAAAATTAATATTAGGAAGACTAAGTCACTAAGGCTAGGAATAAGTGAAGATGAAAATGTGACTTTGGGTAATGAAAAGATTTATCAGGTGGGCAGCTTCACTTACCTTGGTAGTATTATTAGTAAAGATGGTGGGAGCAGTGAAGATGTTAAAAATAGAATAGCCAAGGCTCAGGGTGTTTTTTCACATTTAAAAAAAGTCTGGAAGAATAGGAAGATAAGTCTGCAAACCAAGATTAGAATATTAGAAGCTACAGTGATGACAGTGGTCAAATATGGCTCTGAAGCATGAACGCTCCGAAAAGCGGATGAAGATTTGCTAGATTTTTTCCAGAGAAATTGCTTAAGGATTGTTCTGGGTACCCGGCTGACTGACCGTATTTCAAACAATAGGCTATACGAAAAATGTGGTTCAATACCGCTCTCTAGGGCTATAATGAAAGAAAGGTTGAGGTGGTTAGGGCACGTTGTACGGATGAAGGATGACAGATTGCCGAAGATCGTTCTTTTCGGCCAACCATCTAGGGCTAAACGGAAAGCAGGTCGTCCCTGTCTGGGATGGGAGGACGTCATAAAGAAAGATTTAAAGAAATGGGAACTTCGTGGGTGGGTGTAAAAAGGGAGGCTTTGAATAGATTGGGGTGGAGGAGGATCGTGCGTAGCTGTGTTGGCCTCAGGCGGTTTGGTGCTGCGGTGAGTTGTTAGTAGTAGTAGTAGTAGTAGAATAACCAACGTTTCCCTTCCCTGAATGTCCCTGAAGGACACTGATTCGAAAGAGTTATAACATATTTGGGGTTAGGGAAGGAAGGAGTCGGGCCCTAGGAAAGTTTCTGAAGTTCCCAGTATTAGAGAATGTCAGTTCTTGTATGGCTCTGATATAAAGAAGGTGTACAACTGTCAACCTTTCAAATAAATCATAGGCAGCGCAATAGTAAAGAGCGCTCTGTGCACAATGTATTATTATTTTTTTTTCACCAAGGTCCTTTGTATAGTTGGAGTTGTCGTAGAAACCTCTGAAGGAGCTCATTTGATTGGAAATTGAAAGCTCTAGTGCCCTTTTGAGAGTCATCCTCCCACCGACACCCATCAATTCCCCTAACACATCCAATCAAAATGTTGACATAGCGGTTTTTTTTCGGAATAGTTGAAACGTAACTATGTCTCTGGGGATATCAACCCTCCCCTCCCCCACAGCCCTCGGGAGAAGGGCTATAAGTTATGCCATTCGCCTGTTGTTTACATATAGTATTTTGTATTGAGAAAGGTGGACATGTTTGACCTTTAGTGTCCAAAAACACGAAGGGCGTTCAGGTGAACTTTTTAGAGAATGTTGAGGGGAGTGTTAAACTAAATAAAAACACGGTATGTGCATACGGGTTGTCAAAAGGGTGTAACTGAGGAATGACTGACTGTATTAAATTGGAACTTCCTGAAACTTATTAGGGCGATGGTCGATTGACCGAAAAGGCAATATTTGCTCATTACTACTACTACTACTGCTTCTGTGGCGAGTACTACCAAGGCTGAGAGTCACAGTTTATATAATATACCAGTAAGTTTACCGCAGATGATTTCTGGCTCTTCATTCTCGGTGCGAACAAAAAGCTCCTCCCACTTATTTCTGCACTTATTGTCCACTTATTGGTTGAGCCGGCCAAGTGGTTTTGTCAGTACTGGTTCCGTAGGTGATTATTCTTTGTCTACCCGTGAAAAGATCTAATGCCGTTTATGTTTATATCTGCAAAAACGTTCTCTGGAGCACTCACACCTCGGTCCGGGTTTTTATAATGGGTGAGATTGGGAAAGATCATACTGGATAATTATATAAACTGTGCTGAGAGTATTGAAGTGAAAATTTGAGGAAATGCTGAGGGGAAAGTTGAACTAAATCAGAACGTACTATGTGTATACAGATTACCAAAAGGGCGTATCGGCAATATCTTTGAAAGGGCTCACCGCATCGAGCTGAAACTTCCAAAGCATAATGAGGGGGGTGTTCAGTTGGCCAAAAGGCAATATGTGCATACTATTACTGCTACATAGAACATATAAAGACATGGTCCATGTAAGGCCATGTGCATAGGTCATGTAATATAAGTAATATAAGCAAAAAGTACGGAATAATAGATATCAAGTAAAAATTTGCATGTAAAACGAAATTTTATGATTAATTTGCCCAGTCTTTGCACACAACGATAAAATAGTTTTCTATCCCCTGCTCTAGAACTATCTTTATAAAATGTTTTTTGAGGTAAAGAAAGGGGCCGAAGATGGCTCTTGGAGGAATTATTCGTCTCATGTACAGGTATGTCTACAGGTCTTCATTGAATCAATAACGTGATGATTTTATTCTACTTTTTAGGAGCTTTTCAATTTTTGGTGTATTCTCTGCTCCCAACTGATCCGGCAAATTTTACTTGGAGTTTTTCTGCCTAAAAACGATAATGTTGTTCAAGCCTCTCTGGAAGCTCTTGTTCTATCCTGTTTGAACGTTAGCCGATCGTGTTTCAATGAACTAAGCAATCATTACAAGTATTATATTTCCTGGAAATATGACGAATCTATTTCGAAAGGCTTTAGAAAAGTCAAAGAACCGTTAGGTTTACTTGTTCAATCTGTAGAAGTACATCTTAGTGCTATGCGTTTTTTAACTGGTCAGCTACTTCTAGAGGAAAAGGAACCTTCGGACATAGACGACCTAATCAATAAAATCCAAGAGGAAAAAAGCAGTATTAATCTAACTATAGATTCACTGCTTACACAAATAAGAAAGAAACCAGTTGTGTCTAGTCCTACGAAATCAGTAGAATTAAAATCTCTTTACTTAGAAGAGGAGCCTAAAAAAGGTGAAAATGTAGTTGATGGACCATATTTTGAGGAGAATGAGGACGAAGTGCTTGAAGCTTACAATATGGATGAAGACAAAGATGATGATAAAAATGAGGAATTGTATTTTTCAAGAGAAGAATTCAAGAAACTGGCTATGGAACATAAAATGCAGTCTAGTCTGCTTTTAACCGAGCTTCGAAATGTTTTAAAGCATAAGGCTCAAGATTGGGCTGAAAGGGAGGCAAAAGCACTGATGAAAAGATATCAGAAAGATTTAAGTAGAGAAAAACAAGAGGCAGACATTGATAATGACCAGCAGAAAGAATACCTTGTTTCACCATGCAATAAGAATGAAGGAGAAATTCCTGCTGATATTTTACACGGAAGCTTAGAATTCGTTTGTAACGTGGAAAGGGATACTGAAAAAGAGAGAGATTTTCCTCCTGCTCAACCTGTAGACTACCATAGTGCATCTCGCAACATTTTCTTTGGAGTGGCGCAAGAAGCGAAGAGCTTATTTGCTTCTAGAACCTTCCAAGCTGAAGAAATACTTGGTGACGAGGCATCATCGTCTGATGATGATAAACAGTGATAGATTTGGCCACGATAAAACGATTTTTCTTAAATACAAAAATTTTATCCTCATAATTTTGAGGGTTCTTAACTAAGCTGTTAAACTACCTTTATTTTATGTTATATTATACAAACGTGAATCCCCTTCAAGCCCCAATCCCATATATAATTCGATAAGAAACTTACAACAAAATGATCATTAAAGTAAAACTTTGGTGTTTTTTTGTGGTAAATTACGTCTGATAAAATTAGAGTCATTCAGACAAGTAACCTTTGTGATGCCGAAAGACACTGTGAGTTAGATATGAAACCCAGGAATAGCAAGTACCAAACAAAAAATGGTTGGGAGTGTAATTTCTAAATGAGGAGTAAGTCTCTGTTTAATGATTTTTTTTAATTTCAATTGCCTCCTAAAAGAATGTGGGAAGCAATTTCCTTCAAATATTAAAGTTGTCTCATCAAAAAGAACTACATGATCTGGATGTCGAACAATGTGGAGGCCAAAGCAGAATCAATATCCACGATTGTGCAATAACCTTGAGAAATCCATAAATTCATCTTAACCTTAAGATAGATAAATAAATGAGAAGGAATTTGTTATGCAATAATCTTAAGAACAAAAAAAAACCACCATTATACTTACCGTTCTCAAGACGAATCACTGAATCAGCTCCATGAATGTTTCATAATATAATAAGGATGAGGAATTACGCCTTGTGTGATTTTCATCTGTATATTAGACCTTGAGCTTAGGTAATATTTTCCATCTTTTACTTTTTTATTTTTATTTTTTTTTACAGCAATAGTAACTTTTAAAAATCGAGAAAATAATCTACTTCCTAAAGAACCAACTTGCCTGTAAAGTTTAAAACATGCGGTGTTGTGATCTTACGCTTGAATATGTTATATTTCTTGCTTAAAAACCGTTACAGAATCCAGAGGAAGTTGCTGTCTTGTTAATTGATTAAGTTTATTTAATGAAAAATTAATCATTGCATTTTTGAAGAAAACAAGTTTTTTTTTTATTTTGATTGGTGCTTTGAATGATTTACTACGTGTTAGTTGAAGTTTGATATCGTTTCAATATAAAATTATGTCAATTATATATCTTGTATATGTTGATGTTTAATGCTCCTCCAAGGGCATGGTTAATATTTACCTAGATCAGTTGATAACTTGTTTTTTTTTTGCTTATTTTCTTTTCAATTATATGATATTTTGTATAATAAAACAGTTTATTTATGTCTTAATATGCTACAAATCTTATAGCAATCGTTTAATGAACTACTTTAAATCTTTACTATGCATAATTTTAAAGTCATTAATTTCATTTCGGAATAGTCAGGTCAGACTCATAAAGTAAAATTTTTCAGAATTCTTTAATGACAGTAGGTTGTTCCAGACCCGTGAAATTAGTCGAATGGCAAATTTGCTGTTTCGCATAGAAGTTCAAATAAGATTGACATCCTGCCAGGCTTTCAGGGAACTCTATTCCGGGGAGTAATTGGGTGACTGAGCATCGAGGGCTGTTTAAAAGCAAATGAAAGGGTCAAGTTTTTCGTAAGGGCTCATAGTTTTTCGGTTTTTATTTATTTATTATTGTTATTATTATTATCCTCGTTACTGTAACTATTACTATTAAATCATAAGTCGGTGAGACATTTTTTTTTAGTATTTACGTGTGTGTAGCCATTCTGCTCCAAACGTTTTTTGTTAATTTTTTGTGGGGTAATATGTAGTTAGTTGATGTTTTTTTTTGTAATAAACTATATTGAATCTGATTCAATTAAAATACAGCTAGTAGCCCCTTGACGAAAATTTCGTTCTTGGTATACCTTTTCCACCCGTTACCCTCTAATTCTTTATCTTAACCCGCGTTCAAAAGAAATAATTGCAATTAATTGCAATAACTCACTAAATAAATGTTTATTTTGCTCTTTTGAACGGAGTTTGAGCATCAAAATAATTTTCTTGCTAAAAAATCAAAACAATTTTGCAACATCATATAACCTTTGAAACAAATAAAAAAATTGTTAACTTATGCTACAGATGAATATACCAGAATTTTCATTTCAGAGGCAAAGCTGTAGCGTTGACTATAGTAAAGGCCATACGGCTCCAATGTTTTATTATTATTATTATTATTTTCCCAGAGGCACTTCATGGAAGGGGTCGTCGTAGAAACTTCAAAGGGGGCTCATTCGATTGGAAATCGAGAGTTCTAGTGCCCTTTTTAATAGTCGAAAATGATTGGAGGGCAACTAGCCCCCCCCCCCCACGCCCATCATTCCCCCAAACACATCTAATTAAAATTTTAAGATAGCCATTTTGTTCAGCGTAGTTGATTTCCAGATAGAAAATATTGTTTTGAGCAGGACACTCCCCCACAACCCTCAGGGCAAGGGTTTTAAGTTATGCCCTGAGGGCATATAAGGTTTTTATAGAAGGTGTTGTCGTAGAAACTTCAAAACAGGCTCATTCGATTGGAAATTAAAGGGCTAGTGCCCTTTTTAATAGTCGAAAGTGATTGCAGTGCAACTAGCCCTCCTCCCCCCCCCACGAAGATCATTTCCCCAAACACATTCAATCAAAATTTTGAGATAGCCATATTGTTCAGCGTAGTTGATTTCCAAATAGAAAATATATTTTTGAGGAGGACACTTCCCCACAACCTTCAGGGCAAGGGTTTTAAGATATGACCTGGGGACATATAAGGTTTTTATAGAAGGCTTTGTCGTAGAAACTTCAAAAAAGGCTCATTCGATTGGAAATTCAAAGGGATAGTGCCCTTTTTAATAGTCGAAAGTGATTGGAGGGCAACTAGCCCCCCACGCCCATCATTCCCCCAAACACATCCAATCAAAATTTTGAGATAGTTATTTCGTTCAGCATAGTTGATTTCCAGATAGAAAATATATTTTTGAGGAGGACAATCCCCCACAACCCTCAGGGCAAGGGTTTTAAGTTATGCCCTGGGGACATATAAGGTTTTTATAGAAGGCTTTGTCGTAGAAACTTCAAAAAAGCCTCATTCGATTGGAAATTCAAAAGGCTAGTGCCCTTTTTAATAGTCGAAAGTGATTTGAGGGCAACTAACCCCCCTCTCACGCCCATCTTTTCCCCAAACACGTCCAATCAAAATTTTGAGACAGCCATTTTATTAAACGTAGTTCCAAGTTCTGAAAATTAGGTCTTTGAGGATGACAACTCCCCCACAGCCCTCAGGGCAAGAGTTGTAATTTAAGGATTCTCCGAATCCTTCCCATTATTTCTTATGGAAGGGATGCTCGTATAAACTTTGGAGAGGTCTCATTTGACTGAAAATTGAAAGTTCTTGTTCACTTTTTAAGAGTCAAAAGAGATTGGAGGGTGACTAGCCCCCCTCCTCCACGCCCTAAATGCATCAGATAAAAATTTTGAGATAGACATTTTGTTAAAATAGTTCAAAGTTCTGATAACAAAAAACTCCGGTGTCGACACAGCCCACCAGGGCCCGGGGGTAGGCGTTGTAAGTTATGCCCTGGGGCATAACTTATTAAAGGGGGTTTATAACTTATGGGAAGGGGTTTTGTATGGGAAGAACACATAGGAAATCTATTATAATTATCCAATTATAAGGTTAAAATACATACTCTGAGATAGATGTAAAATTGCTTTGGCACACAAAATCCTATTAAGGTCAATTCCAAACAGTCGTGATCCCTTTGTGTCAGCAAGTGAAATGGTCTAAACCCCCTTATTGGAGCTATTTTTTCAATCCATTCGTTGTTTGTCAATCGCTGTCCACAAGTTATGCAAGCTGTCTATTGTTCATATATAAGGTTTTTATCAAAGAGGTAATCGTATAGACTTTGAAAAAAGCCTCATTCGATTTAAATTGAAAGTTTTAGATCCGTTTTTTAAAGTCAAGAATAATCGGACAGTAAGAACCCCCCCCCCATGCCATAAAAACTTAAAACTTTTTGCAATCAAAAACGAATAAAAATTAATTAAAAAAAACTTTCCGAAAAATAAGTTTTTCAAAGAAAAGTAAAGGCCATTTTAAACTTAAGCTCAGGAGATACAAATGCCTGTTACAATTCAAACTCAAAGCGACCAGAAATTACTATTAAAGACTAAATGAAACCCAAAACGAACAGAAATTAAATAAACAATCATGGCAAAAAACATACAACAAGTAATAATATAAATGAATAAATAGATCTTAAAGCGAGTAATGCTTAGATTGAATATGAAAATCAAGCTTAAAACGAAAACAAATATTTTGCTATTAAAGTACAAATGAAACTTAAAACGAACAGAAATTAAATAAACAATCAATGCGAACCAACATACAATATATATTAATGTAAATGAATAAATAAATCTTAAAACGAGTGAAACTTAAATTGAATATGCAAATCAAGTTTGAATCGAATAAAAATGACTACAAACAAGAGTTTGGGTATCGCCTCACTGCAGAAGCCTATAACCTACTGCGTCATTGGCGCTTTACTGAAAACGAATTATATTACAAATGTTTTCTTTTGTGCTTAATATTGAAAATAAATATTAAAATTATAGTAAAATTTTGAACTGATGAGCTTTTAGCAATTAAAATCATTATGCATCAAATATTCAGTTTAATTTATTAGTTCTTTTCAAGATTAGTCAAGACAAATATAGTTTCACTACAAACAAAATTTGGATACTGCCCCCTTCTTTAACTGTAAAAACCTAAAACCTTCCGCGTCATTGGTGCTTCACTGAAAACGAATTACTCGTATATTACAAATTTATTATTTTCCAGTTCTTACAGCATTGAAAATGAAAATAAAATTACATTGAAAAAAAATTCTTGAACTGATGGATCTTTCAACAATTAATATCATTATATATCTAATATTCAATTTGATTTTGTTTATACTTTCCAGACTGTTCAAGACTCATATAGTTTTGCCATTTTTTTTAACTCTGCCATTTTTTCTAACTAATCGTGTTGGTTTGTTATGAAAACATTCTATGGCTTCTAGGCATTTCTCTTTGAGCGGAAAACTGCACCTCAAACTTTGTGGAACATGCATTGTCTTGCATGAAACACCAAAATATAATAAAATGTCAAGTTTCGGAGTGCTCCACCACTCGCAAGCAAGTGCCATTCGTATTTTTGAATCCGCATGGTCAATTTAGGGGGGTGGAGGGTAGGCTAATTCTCGTAGCAGCCCCATTCCGTCGTGGTATGATTCACACTTTCAACACCTGGCGTCCGGACTATCATATAATCTACCAAGCATACAACTACCCCAAATCAGTATCAATAAATAAATGAAACCCAAAACGAACAAAAATTAAAATAAATATTTGAGTCAAACTCAAAACGAGCATAAATTAATATGAGTAGGGTTCAAAACCCCTATGCTTTCTAAAAGCCAGAATATAATTTGTACTTTACTGAAAAAAAATTCAAATGAGTTTACTGAAAAAAAATGTGCATTGTCAGTTTAATATACATATGCTGATATCTATTCCCTAAAATCTTAATTAATGAAAGAATTGTTTTCAGTAAAGCGCCAATGACGCAGTAGGTTTTAGGCTTCTGCAGTGAGGCGATACCCAAACTCTTGTTTGTAGTTATTTTTATTCGATTCAAACTTGATTTGCATGTTCAACTTAAGTTTCACTCGTTTTAAGATTTATTTATTCATTTACATTAATATATATTGTGTGTTTGTTCGCATTGATTGTTTATTTAATTTGTTTTCGTTTTAAGCTTGATTTTCATATTCAATCTAAGCATTACTCGCTTTAAGATCTATTTATTCATTTATATTATTACTTGTTGTATGTTTTTTGCTATGATTGTTTATTTAATTTCTGTTCGTTTTGGGTTTCATTTATTCTTTAATAATAATTTCTGGTCGTTTTGAGTTTGAATTTTAACAGGTATTTGTATCTCCTGAGCTTAAGCTTAAAATGGCCTTTACTTTTCTTTGAAAAACTTATTTTTCGGAAATTTTTTTTTTAATTAATTCTTTAAAAAGAGGATTTGCAGCTTATTGAGCTCTGAACCACTATAAGCAAATAATTAGTTTAAATTTGTTTCGGTTTGTTTCAATTTTTTCAAATTTCTCTGTTAGTTTCAAATTATTTTAAATTAGTAAGCACTTTTGAACACAAATCAGCAATTGCATTTTCTATTGAAGGACACAAATTACAAAAATCAATCGCAATTCGCTTATTGACCACAGGGTTAGTTAACTCCTGGCTAAGCTCAGATACTTTTAGCTCACTACAAAGTGTCCATTATAGATTTAGGCCAACATATTTTTATGTATTGTAATGTGCTCTATTGATTATGGCATGATAGAAAATTGATAATATATGCTAATAATTAGACATCGAAGTTCTCCCCTTTCTTGTAGAAGCAGTAATTGGTCTGTTCTGGAAAACAAATATCTTCTTAGGGGACAATGACTAAATAGCTAGTTGATGACGATGTAGTTTTAAACGTGATTTATTTTGAATCTAAGTCTAGAAGCCTAAATTTTGACTTGTCTACCTTCAGCTAAAGCATTTTAATAATAAAAATACACGAAATTAAAAAAATACCAGATAATGCTAAAGTATTCCCATGGT
The DNA here is from genome assembly GCA_027921565.1 of Artemia sinica. Classification (NCBI taxonomy): domain Eukaryota; kingdom Metazoa; phylum Arthropoda; class Branchiopoda; order Anostraca; family Artemiidae; genus Artemia; species Artemia sinica. Next base: position 49,207,857 of record CM051256.1, on the reverse strand, counting down.
TTTCTAGTGCTTCACAATCGGAATTTGCTTGATTATGTGGAAGGCAATAGTCCTGTAAAAGGAAAGATGAATAAAAGAGAGGGGCAAGGTTTTTAACCAAACTTCATATCATTTTTTAACCTTTAATTTATAATGTTCAGTTTAAAAACAAGGCACTTTCAAAAATTTCATGTACTGGATGTAACTTTTCTATAATCGAATCTTAAAGTTGCACTTCTTATTATAGATTCTTTTTTTTGTCTTTTCATCCCAAATTGCAACGTTTCATTCTTTACTATTATATTAGTTCTTTACTATTATGTTCTTTACTATTAAATTAGTTTCAGCATGCACTTTTGAACACAAATCAGAAATTGCATTTTATGTTGAACGACACAAATTACAACGTTTCATTCTTTACTAATATAATTAGTGTCGGTACTTTAACGCCCCTGCTAAAGGCATTTCCATCACTTTTTGGGCACTTCTAACACTATGGTTGGATGTTTTGTTTATTTTTTTTGGTAATGAAGGGGACAAGTTTTGTCCAGAAATGAAAAAAATCTTTGTCCCCTTTACTACAGAATAAACGAAGACAATATCCCGCTGGTTTTCCCCTCTTGTTATTTGGTACCAGTGCAGCCCAAGTTTTGTATTTGTTCATTTTTTTTCTCCCCCCCCCCTATTTTTATATTCCTTTAAAAACTCTTTTTATCCCCTTCCTGAAGCCTATTGCTGACTCTAGGTGGGAGCAAGGGGCAAGCTAAGCTTGGAAATTTCTGAGGCGGTAGTGGAGTTCTAGGAAGCAAAGCTTGACACTCCGTCCTTGGGTAGCATAGGAAATCCGTCAGAGCGCCTCAACGTGGTGAAGGGGTGTAAACATCGCTAAGCTCCACGCCGAGCAAGATGAAGGCTAACGCGCTACGGATTGAAAAGTGGCGCCCCTGGAGGAAATTATAGCCTAGTCAACGCCACAGCATTTGCACTGGGTTCTGATTGATCTAGAAGATGCAGCTAGACGGTAAAATAGTAAAATATTGTACTGGATTTTTTGTTAATTGAGAGGGAGTAGTCAACCTGGACTTGTCCCAGTTAAAGATAGGAACGGTGTCATAATTAGTGGTAGGTAAAGAGTTAAAGAGAGATAGGCAGAACATTTTGAAAAAGGATGTGAAAGAAGATTTATTTTTTGAGGAAGAATTATTGACGATACTGAAAGGATTAAAAAAAAATTTTCGGTTTGGTCTGTTTTGATTGGCGTTTTCGAGGTGAAAAACCTCTTCTTAGCTAATATATCCGCTATGGGTTGCCTCCCGTAGTAGCATACTATTTATAGGCTTGAATATATAGCAAGTCACAGGCTATAGGCTTGAGATTGTCTCTGCAAGATTTTGACTCTTGTTGGTAGATACTATTGAGATGAGTCGCTCTTACTATACAGTTCGTTACCACGAACTGTTTGAAGAGCTGAAAATCATGTTGTGACCAAGATGGGCCCAGGATTGCACAAAGTCTCCATTCAAACTATGGTCCCAGGGACTTCTTGCTGTCCGGTTCTAAGCCGGTTTAAGCGCTTCGGTGTAGACTTGAGAAGATATGTTAGTCCCCATCCTGCACTGGTTCTGGGACCATTGATTTTCCTGAGGCCAAAGTAGTTTCAGTGATTTAAAGAATATGAAAATTGCAACTCAGAATGTTACAACGTTAAAAAGCAACTATCGTATCGAAATTTTTACTGATGAATTCAGACGCTTTGAAGTGAACTTATAAGGAGTTTCAGAAACTCATATCTCAGGTAGGAACGATGAAATTAGGTGATTTAGAAGTTATTTACTCAAGCAGGAAGGATGGGGTACATAGACAGAGAGTAGGGATCACGATGAATAAGGAAGCTGCTAAGTCTTGTTTAGGAAGGAAGCAATAATTGAATACTAGTCGCTCATTTTATAACTAAAAAGTGCAGGGTATCAACCATAGTAGTATTTGCCCCTGCAGAACTGACTGGCGGATTATAGTAGTGACTCAGATGAATTTGAAGTTCAGCTACATGAGAAATAGACAGGGTTCCAGGTAGAAATATGGTGTTCTTATTAGGGGATTTCAATGTCCAGGTCAGTAGAAATAGGGATAGATAGTATCCTACCCTAGGCAAATTTTTCGTATGAAAAGAAAACAGTAATGACTACAGACTGCTGCAATTTTGTAGGTAATCTAGTTATAACCAACACAGTGTTTGGTCATAAAATGGCCCATAAGTTAACATTGTATGCACATGATGGTAAGACAGCTAGCCTTATTGATTATGTTATTGCAAACTGAGGACTGGCAGGATCAATACAAGATGCTAGGGTATATAGGAGTGCTGTTATAGATGTTGAAAGTAAAGATCACCATCTAGTAGTGTCTAGGGTTCATTCAAAGCCGAAACTTAGGAAGGGTAACTACCTTCAGGGAAGCTAAAGCTTGGCTTTTTGTCCCAATTTTTTTAAGAACGGCTCCTTAAACACCAGAGCAATTTAATTAGAATAGGAAACTTTTATAAAGTGCTAAAAACTTCAGAGTGAAGAGCGAGGTATTTTGGAGGGGGCAATCCCATCATATTCTGAACAATTTTTGTCCGTTTTGAAGTTGAATGTTGCTCCTTACTTTCAGTTAAAAAGCGTATTTATTTTTTGTTTATAAAAAAATCTGTCATTCTGAATTGCTACAAGACCTCATGAAAATGAGACATACGCCACTTAGTGGTGTATGTCTATTTTTGTCTTTGTAACGGTACAAAATAAGGCCATTCTGACTATGTATCGGCACTCTTTCTGTTTTTATTTCTGTTTTGTCTAATCTGTTTTTGTTTTTCAAAGAACAGAAACAGAACATCTGCTTTTGTCCGACCTGTTTCTGTTCTGTTTTTTGTTAACCTTTTTTTTCCGTTTCTGTAATTTTTTTTTTTTTTTTCGTTTAACCAAGTACTTGCGTTTAGCTTACTACCTTCGGGGGATTGAAAAATTTTCATGCTTTGGTCACCTCCTTCACCTTTGTGTAACCAATGCTCTCAAGTTCTGAAGAAGTCTCAAGTAGAGAGCAAGAGATTGATGCAGACGAAGATGATCTACCTGATATCATAGATGAGGATATTGCTAATCCCGTGTCTGATACAAATGACCCTGACAAGTTTGATGAAGAAAGTACATGTGATGAGTGGGCCGAAACTACATCTGACTCTGGAGGCAGCTCTAGAGACATATTTTTAATTTTATCTAGCTAGCTCTTGTAACTAATGCTTTTTCAGCTAAGAAGAAGCTCTAGTCTAACTACAAGGCATCCTCCGGAGATTGAGAACCTGTAGCTCAGTATTAACTTTAAAGCTGGTCCAAAACAAGAGCCAGAAGCTTGCAGTACTGTTACCTTAGATCTATGGTTGGGCAGTTTGCAAAGAAGTGGAAAGGGCTCTATGGTACAAGTCAGTACAGAAGGTGGCTCTAGTTATTTATCAGTGTTTGTATTCAATAAATTTTAGACACCATGGATGCATCAGTGGCTGCAACCTAGTAAAGAGCAAATCTCGGCCCATAGTAACCAAAAATAAAAAACGTCTTTTAAGAAAAATCATTCTATGCCAAAAATTATTTGATGCTGATTCAGAATGTTAATTGTTATCTCCATTAAACTTTAATGTTATTCTTAGCACAAAAACAAAATTCCGTTATTTTCGAAAAAAAGGCCCGAAAATTCTCGAAAATGGTATTGGGTTGAAATAAAAAGTACACCATTGAAATCGCCATGGTCGAAAACCCCTAACCGGAGGTATGCAGTCCCCGACCCAAAAAACAAAGAAATTCGTATTAGAATAGGTTTTAGAATCGCATGTGCAGTCGAGGTCGTGTTGTAGGCGCACGTAGTTGATTAAAAATAAGATGGATTATGGATTTGGGATGGTTTCAATGTGGTTTCTTTATGCAAGCTTGGGAATTACAGCATATAATTCGCCCAGTATAGATGACAGGGTGCAAAATCTTAAAAAAGAGGAAGATAAACGAAAAAAAAACAGCTGTCAAAACAGCTGTTTTTCTTGTACAAACAGCTGTTTTCTGTTTTTTCAAAAAACAGAACACAAAGTAAAAAAATGTCGCCTGTTTTTGACGGACCTGTTTATGTTTCTGTTCTGTTTTTTTTTTTTTTTTTTCGTCTGTTTTTGTTTCGTTTCTATTTTTTTGGAAAACAGAAACAGTGCCAATGCTTAATTCTGACTGCGCATTTTTATCCCTCGTGCCGCGTTTACCCACTATACATACATTACTTATTTTCGAACAAAATGGCATATGTCGCCCTTTTAATTATCACTAACGATTGTAATAATCATAGCCGTAGTCATTGTCATACAAGCTTATACGCATTTGAACTAAAAATATTAAATATGTAATGGAAATCGAAATAACATAAACAGAGTAAAAGTAAAACCCAAAATATTTAAAATTACAACTTTCTGAAAAATTAGGCAAATTGAAATCAGCAATAAATAAAAAGAATAATCATCTAAAACAAATATGAAAGTACAATTATTGACGAGGGAGTGTAGCATCAAAAAACCTTGACGAACGAGGGTACGAAACTATTTGTGGAACGTACATGTCCAGCTGTTACCGGCTGAATTTTAGGAACCAGCTCAGTCACTTGTCGCGGGAGCCATTAACGCGAACAGAGATGCTCAGGGGGAGGATTTCACGAAGTCGTGTATTTGCCAAAATACCGGCACCATACTTAAAACACAATTCACCCCAGCGTGCCGAAAGAGTTGTAAGGGAAAATTATTTTAAAAGGGAGCAATAAGGGACTTTGGGGGATTTAGAAACTGCCAGAAGAGCTCGGCATTGGATCATTTCCAGGTGGTCCCTCTGATCTGAAATCAGGCCTAAATGCCAAACAGAAGAAACATAATCTACCAGCGGTCGGATAAAAGCAAGGAAAATACGCAATAGGTAGGGGGTTGGGACACCATTACGAGCAAGGAGTTTTAAAGATAGGATACCCAGGTTTGCCCGTTTGATCATCTCCTGTGTCTGTTTTTTTTCATTTCAGGTCATCTGTAATATATTCCTAGAAGTTTGATGTCCTTGACGTTGCAACCTGAAACATTCTGTAAAGCAAGAGATGAGTTATCCCTGAGAAAAGAAAAAGTAAATACTAGCGATTTTTGGCGATTGTTGGCCATTTTGTCCTTCTCCACTTGGCATGACAAACCCATCATAATTCTATCTGACTCGCTTGAAACATCCTTTTCAGCAATGATAATTTATCCGATAAATCACCAACGAACGTCAAGCAATCTGACTCATCATTTGCCAACTCATTTACCATAACCAAAAAAGTAGAGGGCCTAAAATTGGTCCGTGTAAAACCTTACAGTAGTTTAGCTAGGGGTTAGAATAGGTTGATTTGCATTTAGTTTTTGAACCTCTATAAGAAAAAAAAAACTAGCAACTATTCTTACCAAACATGCATCAACATTAAAATTTTTCAGTAGCTTATGGATAAGGGTACTATGACAGATCAAGTCGAGTGCTTTCCTTAGGTCAATCGCAATGAGCTTGACCCAGCGCTCTGGTTCATCCAGATGCTTTAAAATCTTATCAAGCAAACTTACTAAATAATGGCTCGTCGAACTTTTGGAAATATTCTCAAACTGCTGAGGATCAATTATATCCATAATACAAACTTTTAGCCACTTAACGGTGAAATTTTTTATATCTTGCTAAAAATAGGAATCATCGGAATAGGACGCACACTAGCAAAATCACAGACGACTTCCTTTTCGGGGATGGGGGCTATGAAACCCTTATAAATGGTGTAATACTGGTCCTCTTTAGTTTCTTCAATTTGAGGTGAACTTGTATTACGTGATGATTCATTAATCCATAAAAATTGATGATGGAACCGGAAAATCCTCAGAGTTTAGTGGTGAAAAGTGACTGAACGTTCGCTGCCAAGGGATTGTTTAGGCGATCTGCATCTTCTTTATCCTGCTTATCATAACCAAAATCCAGTACAGTTTGCGTTTTACCTGTCATTTGCTTTATCTTTTTGTGCCGCTGTCCCGGCCATTATGTGAGATATATCCTTTTAATAGGAATCCGCTGCAGCCTGGTGGGTCATTCCTCTGATTTTATTCTTCAGGGTAGTCGCTTGTTGTTTTTTTTCTTATTCTTTCTGAAAAGTCGTCTCCTTTTCCTGCTTAGTGCTTTGATTTCTTTTGTCACGTATGGACGATCTGCTTAAAACCGTTTGTTAACTTTTTCAGGAAAATAGAAATGGTACTTGCCGAAAAGATTTTCTTAAAAACAGTGGCCATTTCATCTGCATTTGCAGTTGGATATATACAATCCCAATTTTCAGCCGTGAGCTAATTACCGAGACCGAACAGTCCATCATTTGTGATTTCCCGATTAGTAGTTTTTTCAGATGTTCACGTAGCCCGGACTTGCCTCGTAAGGTGTAGCTCGAGGGTGAAGTGATAGTTTCTTGCCGAAGACCCGAAGTCGAATTCGAGCCTTCTGGCTTGTGATAGAAATTTTTTGAAAAAAAATATCTTATCTTACTGCACTTAGTAACTTATAATTTTATTTTTCTTGCAGAACAGGAATTCTTTTCAACTGTAAAATCATTTGCCTTTAAAGTATTGTTTTATTTCCTTTCCGCTGATTTTTTTTTTCGGATCTTGTAAATCCAGAGACGGTTAAGTGACTTCAGCTATCTCGTCGCTTGAAATCGGTTTTTCCGAAAATAACGAGTTTTGTCGAAACTGATTTAAAAGCGCTATCTTTTGCAAAAAAAGTTATCTTTCGAATGGTCTAACTGACATTGCCGTAAGAGTCTCTCTAACTGCCTTTATTTTGCAGTTCTCCTTTGCCGAATCACATACTCTTTAAAGCGGTTTTGCCGAAACGTATACAGCGTGGTCCGTTTTAATGAAAGTGGCTGATTTGCTGAACGACAATGATGATGAACTGGAAGAAGTCTCAAGTAGAGAGCAAGAGATTGATGCAGCTGAAAATGATCTATCTGATATCATAGTTGAGGATATTAATAATACCGTGTCTGATACAAATGACCCTGACAAGTTGAATGAAGAAAGTACATGTGATGAGTAGGCCGAAACTACATCTGACTCTGGAGGCAACGAAACTACATCTTAACCGTCTCTGTAAGACGTCTCTAACTGCCTTTATTTTTCAGTTCTCCTTCGCCGAATCGCATACTCTTTAAAGCGGTTTTGCCGAAACGTATACAGCATGGTCCATCTTGATGAAAGTCGCTGATTTGCTGAACGACAATGATGATGAACTGGAAGAAGTCTCAAGTAGAGAGCAAGAGATTGATGCAGCTGAAAATGATCTATCTGATATCATAGTTGAGGATATTAATAATACCGTGTCTGATACAAATGACTCTGACAAGTTGGGTGAAGAAAGAACATTTGAAGAGTGGGACGAAACTGTATCTGACTCTGAAGGCATCTCTAAGGGACTTTGGGGGATTTTGAAACTGCCAGAAGAGCTCGGCATTGGATCATTTCCAGGCGGTCCCTCTGATCTGAAATCAGGCCTTAATGCCAAACGGAAGAAGCATCATCTACCAGCGGTCGGATAAGAGCAAGGAAAATACGCAATAGGTAGTGGGTTGGGACGCCATTACGAGCAAGGAGTTTTAAAAATAGGACTCCCAGGTCTGCCCGTTTTATCATCTCCTGTGTCTGTTTTTTTTTTCATTTCAGGTCATCTGTAATATATATTCCTAGAAGTTTGATGTCCCTGAGAAAAGAAAAAGTAAATACTAGCGATTTTTGGCGATTGATGACCATTTTGTCCTCCTCCGCTTGGCGTGACAAACCCATCATAATTCTATCTGACTCGCTTGAAACATCCTTTTCAGCAATGATAATTTATCCGATAAATCACCAACGAACGTCAAGAAATCTGACTTGTCATTTGCCAACTCATTTACCATAACCGAAAAACTAGAGGGCCTAAAATCGTTCTGTGAAAAACCTAACAGTAGTTTAGCTGGGGGTTAGAATAGGTTGATTTTTACTTAGTTTTTGAACCTCTATATGAAAAAAAAACTAGCAACTATTCTTATCAAATATGCATCAACATTAAAATTTTTCAGTAGCTTACGGATAAGGGTACTATGACAGATAAAATCGATTGCTTTCTTTAGGCTTGTGATGATCGATGGCTTGTGATAGAAATTTTTTGAAATAAACGTCTTATATTACCCCACTTGGTAACTCATAATTTTATTTTTCTTGTAGAACAGGATTTTTTTTTTCGGCTGTAAAATCATTTGCCTTTAAAGTAGTGTTTTATTTCCTTTTCGCTGATTTTTTTTTCCGGATCTTGTAAACCCAGAGACGGTTAAGTGTCTTCAGCTATCTAGTCGCCTGAAACCGGTTTTGCCGAAAATAACAATTTTTGTCGAAACTGAGTTGCAAACGATATCTTGTGTAAAAGAAGTTATCTTTCGAATGGTCTAACTGACATTGCTATAATATCTCTAACTGCCTTTATTTTGTAGCTCTCTTTTGCCGAATCGCATACTCTTTAAAGCGGTTTTGCAGAAATCCATAAAAAATCCGTAAAAACCAAATGACAGATAAAACTTGCGTTTTACCTGCCATTTGCTTTTTCTTTTTGTGCCGCTGTCCCGGCCTAGTATCCAATAAGTGACATGCATCCTTCTAGGTAAATTTAGTGTAGGAAAAGAAAACAGTAATGGATACAGACTTTTGCAATTTTGTAGGTATAACAATCTAGTTATAACCAACACGGTGTTTGGTCGTAAAATGGCTCATAAGTTAACATGGTATTCACGTGATGGTAAGACAGCAAACCTTATTGATTATGTTATAGTAAACCGAAGACTGGCAGGATCAATACAAGATACAAGGGTATATAGGAGTGCCGTTATTTATGTTAAAAGTAAAGATCACCACCTAGTAGTGTCAGGGGTTAATTTAAAGCTGAAGTATAGAAAGGGTAACTACCTCCCAGGAAGTTATGATGTTGGAAAACTCCAGGATGAGAATTTGAGGGAAACTTTTCAGGAACAGTTGAATACTAAACTTTAGAGTTTAAAATTTGATAATGTGGAAAATGGTTGGAATAATTTTAGAAAAATAATTTGTGAAGTTGCTGAAGGTGTCTTAGGGAAGAAAGCTAGAACTGCAGCTAAGAATATCAGTGAAAAAGCTTTATGCTTAATAGAAAGGAGAAAGGACTTGTACAAGAATTATCTGAGTGATAGATCATATGAAAACAAAAGAAATGTAAGGAAAGTGGAGAAAGCATTAAAATATGAAATAAGGAGGTGTGAAGTGGAGGCCATGGATAAAATTGCCGAGGATCTGGAAGATGCAGATAGACGGCATAATAGTAAAATATTGTACTGGCATGTTAATAAATTGAGACGGAGTAGTCAAACCGGACTTGGCCCAGTTAAAGATAGGAATGGGGCCACAATTAGCGATAAGGAAAGAACTAAAGAGAGATGGGCCGAACATTTTGAGAATTTGCTTAACCGAGATAGAGTTGCAGGAAAAGATGTAGAGGATTATGAAAAAGTTTGTGATACCTTGGATGTGAAGGAAGATTTGTTTTGTGAGGAAGAATTAGCGACAGTACTAAAAGGATTAAAACATAATAAGGCTCCAGGTGCTGATAGGGTGGTAAATGAGTTTATTAAATACGGTGGCTCTGAGGTTAGAAATAAGTTATGAATATGATTTTTGAAAATAGGGAAGTACCTAACAATTTTAGGAAAACCTTAATTAAGCCACTTTATAAAAAAAGTGATAAATGTGAGTGTGGTAATTATCGAGGCATTAGTCTGGTCTCTGTAGGTAGTAAATTACTTAGTAATATGATACTTCTTAGACTGAGAGATGCCGTAGACAAAGTTTTAAGAGAAGAACAGTGCGGTTTTAGAAAAGGTAGAGGATGTGTCGGCCAAGTTTTCACTCTTAGGCTAATATCTGAGAAGTGCCTGAGTTGTCAAACACCTTTGGTCCTCAGTTTAATAGATTATGAGCAAGCGTTCGATTCTGTTTATAGAAGAGCTTTAGTAAAGGTTTTATCCCTGTATGGTATACCAGACAAATACATTAAAGTGATTAGTGCTATGTACGAGAATAACACTGCTGCGGTTAAGGTAGGAAATGAGGTTAGCAGCTTGTTTTGTGTTAAATCAGGAATTAAGCAGGGTTGTGTTCTATCCCCCTTTATATGGATTATTTTGATGGACTTCGTCTTAAGGAGCATAGGAATGGCAATGGGAGACCACGGAATCGAATGGGGAGGAAAAAGTCTCCTGGACTTAGATTATGCTGATAATTTAAGCATCCTAGATAAAAGTGTGAGCAAAATGAATGAAGTTTTAGAGGTTTTGCGAGTTCAGGGTGCTAGAATAGGTCTGAAAATTAATGTTAAAAAGACCAAGTCACTAAGGGTAGGAATAAGTGAAGATGAAAAGGTGACGTTGGATAATGAAAAGATTGATCAGGTGGGCAGCTACACTTACCTTGGTAGTATTATTGGTAAAGAGGGTGGGAGCAGTGACGATGTTAAAAGTAGAATAGCCAAGGCTCAGGGTGTTTTCTCAGAGCTAAAACAAGTTTGGAAGAATGGGAAGATAAGTCTGCAAACCAAGAATAGAATATTAGAAGCTACAGTGATGACAGTGGTCAAATATGGCTCTGAAGCATGGGCGCTCAGAAAAGCGGATGAAGATTTGCTAGATGTTTTCCAGAGAAATTGCTTAAGGATTGTTCTGGGTACCCGGCTGACTGACCGTATTTCAAATAATAGGCCATACAAAAATGTGGTTCAATAACGCTCTCTAGGGCTATAATGAAAGAAAGGTTGAGGTGGCTAGGGCACGTTGTGCGGATGAAGGATGACAGATTGTCGAAGATTGTTCTTTTCGGCCAACCGTCTAGGGCTAAACGGAAAGCATGTTGTCCTCGTCTGGGCTGGGAGGACGTCAGGAAGAAAGATTTAAAGGAAATGGGAACTTCGTGGGCGGGTGTAAAAAGGGAGGCTTTAAATAGGTTAGGATGGAGGAGGAGCGTGCGTAGCTGTGTTGGCCTCAGGTGGCTTGGTGCTGCGGTGAGTTGTTAGTAGTAGTAGTAATAGGAATCCACTGCAGCCTGGTGGGTCATTCCTCTGATTTTATTCTTCAGGGTAGTCGCTTGTTGTTTTTTTTCTCTTATTCTTTCTGAAAAGTCGTCTCCTTTTCCTTCTTAGTGCTTTGATTTCTTTTGTGACGTATGGATGATCTGCTGAAAAATGTTTGTTAACTTTTTCAGGAAAAGAGAAATGGTACTTGCCGATAAGTTTTTCTTAAAAACAGTGACCATTTCATCTGCATTTGAAGTTGAATTTATATAATCCCAGTTTTCAGTCGTGAGCGAATTACCGAGGCCGAACAATCCGTTATTTGTGAATTACCGATTCGTAGTTGTTTCAGATGTGCACATGGCCCGGACTTTACTCGTAGGGTGTAGCTCGAGGGTGAAGTGATAGTTTCCACCTATTCAGGGGCCTGATGATGGTTTCCTATAAAACTGAGACATGTTACTAGCTATACGTTCCTGAGTCGTTTCACCATTTGTTGTTGGGAAATTAACTAACTGTTTTAGACCTAATCCTCCTTTCAAAGACTCTAGTCGTAGTTCATTAGCATCACCGAGCAAGAACATACCTTCCATGGAGTATTTACGCTGTACGTAGTCATTACTTAATTGTCGTTTTTTTCAAAAAAGTTTTCAAGAACTGACATCTTGTCCTGGCGAGTAATAAAAAACACAAAAATCAATACTATTATAATGGGAAGCCAGGCGTTTGGGCTTTTCAGACACCCAAACAATCCTGTCATTTTCATCAAGCGCAGGTACCTCTATCTTAAAAGTTGGAATTTTCTTATTAATATAAAGTGCGAGATCTCTTAATTTTTTTTCAAGAGAGTAGTCATATGGGCGCAGCTTTATCTTTTTATTATAACCGGACAAACCGAGCAGATCCGGATTTTACCTAAGAACCTCTGTCCATAGAATAACGAATTATTTTGACTGACGAATGATTTTTCATTCTGATATCGCTGTTTTGGTATTGTTTGCTAGTTTTTTAGTTTTAGTGTTTTTTGCCGAAGACCCGAGGTCGAATTCGATCCCTCGGGCTTGTAATAGAAATTTTTTTAACAAACGTCTTATCTTGTCCCACTTAGCAACTTATAATTTTATTTTTCTTGCAGAACAGGAATTTTTTCAGCTGTCAAATCATTTTCCTTTAAAGTATCGTTTTATTTCCTTATCGCTGAATGTTTTTTTTTTCTGGATCATGTAAACCCCAGAGACGGTTAAGTGTATTTAGCCATCTCGTCGCCTAAAACCGGTTTTGCCGAAAATAACACTTTGTCGAAACTGAGATACAAACGCTATCTTGTGTAAAAAAAAAAGTTCTGTTTCGAATGGTCGAACTGACATCGCTGTAAGACGTCTTTAACTGCCTTTATTTTACAGTTCTCCTTTGCCGAATCGCATACTCTTTAAAGCAGTTTTGTGGAAATGCATACAGCATGGTCCGTTTTGATGAGAGTCGCTGATTTGCTAAACGAAATTTTGTTATATGGTCAGAAAGTTGGTTACATGGTCAGATCCAATAATTAGCACAACGATATAAGCGATTTTTATTCTTAATTTTCAAACAAAAAAAAATCAACGCTCTAGCTATAACCAATTATGAGATACAAACGTCAAAATTTTCTAACTGGGTTTTCTGGATTTTTGGAGAAACAAATTCGGCGAAACCGCTTTCAGGTGATGATTTGTTAAATGTTAAATAAAAAAATAATAACAGTTAAAAATTTTCTGATAGAAGCCTTAAAACTTACCTTAATAAGCCTCCCTGATGCTTTCTGGGTGTAAGTTGTCACAAAATCTGCTGCATCTCGGCCGCAGTTTTTTGCCATTCTTCTGGTGCCACACGCTATAAATGCGCTGTATGAACTGGAAAAGTATGATAAATGCTTAAAGCTTGGCTAGCGATGACTTCAACTTTATAGAAACAGTTGCTTTCTGGAAAAAAATCGATATTTCTGGTAGAATATTTGATTTTTCTTCCACTTTAAACCCTTCCCCATTTAGAAAAATTTTGACTTCCTTCAACCTGGAAATTATGCTTATTTCTACAGTAATAATTATATCATTTTATGTTTGTTAGATTTAGTTTCTAAGGAGCCTGAGGATTGGACGTCAAAATTAATGCCTCAATTTTCCGTCGCAATAGGCAAGATTAATCACCTTTTTCTAACTATTAATTTAAAAACTTTTTCCACAAAATAATTTTTCATGAAAAGTAAAGAGTTCCATTAAGCCAAGAATGAACAAAAATGAAGTCAAATAATCTTTAAAACTACCACAAATCACTATCAATAAATAAATGAACAGAAGTTACGCAAAACGAAAACGAACAGAAATTACAAACTCAAAACGAACAGAAATTACAATAAATAGCCGAGTCAAACTCCAAACAAGCAAAAATTAACATGAGCAAAAATGATAACCCCCATGCCGTCTCAAGACCAGAACACAATTTGCGCTTTACTAAAAAAAAAAAAAAGCAAATGACCGTGGATTGTCAGTTTAATTGACACATACTGATATTTATTCTTTAAAGTTTTAATATTTTTTTTATTTATGAAAGTAAGAAAAGTCAAAAAATTTCAAACGTATTTTGTTTTCAGTAAGGCGCAAATTGTGTCCTGGCCTTGAGAAGTCATGGGGGTTATCAGCCCTACTCATGTGATTTTTTGCTCGTTATGATTGTGACTCGGCTATTTATTGTAATTTCTGTTCGTTTTGAGTTTCATTTATTTATTGACAGTGATTTGTGGTAGTTTTACGCTTGAAAGATTATTTGCCTTTTTTTTCCTCTTTCTTGGCTTAATGGAGCTCTTTACTTTTCTTTGAAAACTTGTTTTGTGGAATAAGTTTTTTAAGGGTTAACTTGTGTTCTTTTTTATTGACATAGTCTTTTTCATGGAAAATAGTATTTTACATCTTTCCAGTTTTTTCTATAAGAATTCATAGCATGGGCTGCTATTTGTATGTCGGAGATACTTTTTAAACAATTTTTAATCCTGACACAAATAGTATTTTTTTTAGTTTAAATTTGTAGCATCTGGAGTTGATCTGAAAAATAAATCGTAATAGCATTCCCAAAAGATTCTATCTATGCTCTTAGACAACCTGGGTACACTTACACTCTTTTTTTTTTTGTTTAAATTGTAAGAGCAGAAGTAGTAATAGTAGTATCCCCAAAACTTTCAACTTAATACCCCCTGTCGTTCTCGATATATTGCTGAGTTGTCTTATTGGCAACCATAAATACAATGGCTTTTGATTTATTTTAAAGCAAAATTCAGTTTTAAAGCATAAAAGACCAATTGCATAATTGTGGGGGGTTGACAAGTCTGATATCCCTAAAGACAAGTTGCTGGACCGTTCTACTATGCTGAATAGAATGGCTGTCTCAAAGTTTTGACTGGATCCGTTTAGAAAGTGAATAGGCTTGAGAGAAGGGCTGCTTGCCCTCCAAGCTCTTGCTACTCTTAAAAAGGGCACCAGAACTTTTAATTTTGAATTGAATTAGCTCCTTTAAAAGTTTCAATGATATTTCTAGCTATTATAGAGTGGTGCTGCCTATGATATCGCTTATATACCCTTTTGAAAACCTGCATGCATAAAATGTGTTTTTCCTTTAATTGAAACTCCTAAACGTTCCAAGAGTTTCATCTTAATATCTTTAACGTCACTAGTTACATTAACTGTAGTGGTTATATTGAAAGCATGCATATAGTGCCTACTACCTTGTTCAAAATCCCCCACAACTTACGCTTAAAGGTCTAAATTATTAATATAAGTTGACATAATATTTGCTGACAATGTGGGGAAGTTGACATCCCCAAAGACATAATTACTGAACCTTTAAATAATGCTGAACGAAATAGTTCTCTTAAAATTTTGAAATGTGTAATTACTACATTTTAGTAATTACTACATTACTAAATTTTGATATAATATAATATCTGTTGGAAGGCCCAAAAAACAAAATTTTGCAGTTGCAGTTACTATTAACGATGATTCTTTGGAACCAACACCTGAACTATCAAACGTGATAAGATGTGACAATCGACAACCTGGACCATCAATTGCGACAACACAAATACCGGCAGCTAAAGCAAAAGCCATTGCTAAATTGTATGAGGTAATCAAAATCCAAGAGCGTGCTAAAATGAAGAGCAAAGATACGGACGGTTAGAAGATATGCGAAAACGACAATTAGAGCGTGTCAAAATTGAAATGAAGAGAAAGACACACGCGGTTAGAAGACATGCGACACCGAGCAAGTGAGTGAGTCAAAAATGAAAATGAAGAGCAAAGACACACGGTTAGAAGAAAAGCGGCGGCGTGTTAAAAATGAAAATGAAGAGCAAAGACACACGCAGTTAGAAGACATGCAACACCGAGCATGTGAGCCAGTCAAAATGAAAATGAAGATCAAATACACATGCATTTAAAAGAACAGTGGCGGCGTGACAAAAATGAAAAAGAAGAGCAAAGACACACACGGTTAGAAGACATGCGACACCAAGCATGTGAGCAAGTCAAAAATGAAAAGCAAAGACACACACGGCTAGAAGACATGCGATACCAAACATGGAAGCGAGTCAATGAAAATCAACTTGGACAGCGAGAATCAAAACGTGTCAAAATTGATAATGATAGCGATCATGATTGGGTTTGGGATTTTGACATGCATCAGCTCATTAATGCCTACCCTACCTTCGTTAAAAAAACAATGTTTGGCGATATATATATATATATATATATATATATATATATATATATATATATATATATATATATATATATATATATATTATATATATATATATATATATATATATATATATATATATATATATATATATATATATATATATATATATATATATATATATATATATATATGTATATATGTCATTATGACGACAGACGAATCGAGGTAAAGCGAACGAAACAAATTAAAAATGAATAGCGATGATTAATAGGTTTCTGATTTTTACATGGATAAGGTCAGGTGACATGAATAAGATAAAATGCCTATCATACCTTTGGAAATCAAAAAACTGTTCTAGATAAATTGTTGGAAGAAAAAGAAGTTTATGTCCCATCACCTGAACATTTAAAAGAAACAAAGGTTTGGCAATACGTCTTTCATAATGACAAAAGACAAGCCGAAATTTAAAAATGTTTTGATTTAAAAAATGTAGTAATTGTATAAGACTGCAAAGCTAAAATCCATTACTCCAGCATAATTATATCAAATGCCTTGAATCGTAAAGTAAGATTGAAGAACTTACCAACAGGTGTCTCGAAGCAGCTCATCATTTAACATTCTGTAATTACGGCGAGCATCCAATCCTCGGAGAAGATCGTAATACAATTCGTTACATTTTGCATGACCAAGCACAGACTTGCGAAGACAATTAGAATGTTTCAAGAATTCTGAAAAATATAACTTATATGTTTTCTCTAATTTTGGGATATGGTTGTGTGGGAGTCAGGGGTGGATCCACGATTTTCTTTAGGGAGGGGGGGGGGGGTGCATAATAGGTTGCTTCGATAAACTTGCGAACAAAGAAATACCCGCAATTTAAAGGGAACCTCGACAGTTATGTTTCGTAGGTAGGTAGTAGAAAGGGTCGTAAATTTAATCTAAAATCTGGTGAGGGTTAAAGTTCTAATATATTTGTTGACAGAATGTATTTCGTCTAAAAAAAAAAAAACATTATTTTTGGTGAATATGATTAGTTTCTACCCCTACGCATTGGGAAGTTTGTTGCGTTGACATTTACATGCCCTCTAGATGATCAGTGATCAGTCCGAGCGCCTATTTGCCCTTGAGTACGATTGATTTTCTTCCTACCTTTACAAAATTAACCCCAAAGATAACCTGTATTATTGTTGGTGACTTTAATTATTATTAATTTGGCTTTTCTGCAAAAGTAGTTTCCAAAGAAAAGTAAAGAGCAACTAAAGTACAACTAAAGTGTAGAACAAACATAAATCACTATAAATAAATAAATAACTGAAACCCAAAAAGAACAGAAATTCCAATAAATGATCAAGTTAAACTAAAACAATCAGAAACTACAGCAAATAGGAGTCGTGCTAACCCTTCCTATGCCTTCTAAAGACCAGAAAGTAACTTGCGCTTTGCTGAGAACAATTATTATTCCGAGAGTTAGTTGTCATATCAACTAAAAAAAAAAAATAAATAAAATAAAGAAAATAATCATGTTGACCAAGATTACTGAAAAGATCTAATGAAATGCAGATTGACATTTTATTATGCATTGATGCTCATTCCTGAAAGTCAGCAATTTTATGTTTATTATTTTCAACAATTTGTGTTAACTTTATAATAGTGAGAACCTTTATAATTTGTTTTGATTTCAGTAAAGTTCAAATGACCTTCTGGTCTTTACAAGGCATAGTGGTCGTTAGCCCTGCTTCTGGTTGTTGTAGTTTTTGTTTGTTTTAACTTTAACTTGATAATTGGAATTTCTGTTTGCTTTGGGATTAACTTATTTATTGATAGTGATTTATGTTTGATTTACACTTGAATTACTATTTGACTTAATTCCGCTAGTCCTAAGTTTAATGTAACTCTTTACTTTTCTTTGAATAACTGTAATTACAAATTAAACTCTGGTAGAGACTAGCTTGTTTTCAATGTACTAATTTTGTAAGAGGCAAGAAATTGATTTGTATTAAGTTCTAATTTTATCTAGCTAAATCTTCGCACTTAGAAATAATTTGTGCGAAAAGAAAGTTTAATTTTGAGTCCCCATACATTTTATTAGCCTACCGTGTCAAGCTATGGTGATAAAGGCGACAATACCTTATTTGTATTTACGCTTTTTGAGTTAGTTTCCCGTATAGAGTTCAGCGAGTTGATACTGGAATTGTTATTGGTAATAAAAGTGGGTTATTTTCTACGACTGTACTAGACTATTTTCTCTGAACCCTGGTAGGGTTAGGAAGAGAGTATTGGGAGTTATGGTAATTTTAGTATCCGCCGGGAACCTGTTCTCCTCCAAGGATATATTTATTACTGGGGGCACAGTTTCGTGGCACCTTGAACAAAATAGTGTGATACTTACCCCCCCCCCCCAGAAGTATTACACCTGTCGTACCCACACTGGTTATAGTATCAGTGCGGGAAGAACTCGTAGAGCCTGTAGTCCCGCTCGAACGCGATACTGTACCCTAGCGGAGGCGAGTAGTGGCACTGATGACGCTGCACCACGTACACTGGCACCGTGATGGGGTTTACAACTATTATTAGAATTTGTTGCAAAATTTATCGAAAATTTAAATAGATAGCCAAAATTGTAATTCTTAAGTAGAAATATTGAGAAAAATTACAATTATTTTTTTCATTGATCCATGAAAAAAGAAACATCTCATTTAAAAACTAAGAGAACCCTTTTATCTCAAAAAAGGATATTAATAAATCAAGAATTTCTGAGACCTCCGGAAATGAATATAACTATGTTTTTTTGAACAATCAGTCTGCTTTCATTAGTCTTTCCTTGCTAACTATGGTGATTTTTGTTCTTTTTTTTTGTTAGTTGTGTTGATATTTAGACAGATAAAAACCACACAGTTTAAAGTACATATCGTTTTCAACAAAAGACAGATGAATAATGCTCTGGCCTTTAAAAAGCCTAGGAGGCATTAGTCATAGGCTACTTCTGTTTGTGCTAATTTTCGTTCGTTATAAGTATGTTTTGATCATTAATTATCATTTTCTTATTTGTTCATTGACAGTAATGTATGGTCCCTTAAGTTTGTATTATTTAATGTCTTCATTTCTGCTCGTCTTAGTTTATTATAGCTTTATGCTTTTCTTTGAAAACATTCTTTCATTACTGATCGGACTGAACCGGTCAATTTACGGTGGTATATATATATATATATATATATATATATATATATATATATATATATATATATATATATATATATATATATATATATATATTATATATATATATATATATATATATATATATATATATATATATATATATATATATATATATATATATATATATATATATATATATATATATATATATATATATATATATATATATATATATTGTTCTCCGGCCTAATGATTATTTTCAAAAATTTCCATTTTGAAATGTTCCCATTTACCAACGCTTTCCCAGTTCGTTCTGATTTTAAATGCAAAGTCTCCATCTCAAGTTCATCTATATTGAAATGAGAAACGGTGCGAATTCACTCCTTGCAGGATCTACAGAACAGAAGAAAGGTAATCAAATGGTATTTTTGACTAATAAGAAAATATGACATATAGTAGCCATTTCTGAATATCCACAAGTTCGCATTCGTTAGTCTTTTTTTTCTTTTATTTACTCATCTACACTAGGGCTCTTTTAAACATACTCTCAATTAACCTCTTTCGGATTAGAATCTCATTTATTTTTAATTGTTATAATTTTATTTTCTTAAGGGGATAACTGTATGTTTTTTCTGTTAAAGACGAATTTTATTTCCTTTTCAGCCTATTGTACCTATCTTGGACGAGAATTTTACATTCGATACCCTTCGACGCTACTAAAATATCCCCTGTCTAGTACACGTAGATGACTCCAAGCATGCTGTCAAAGCATAAAATTGTAACAATTGAAAATACCACTTACACTTACCAAATCTAAGTTGTGTTTCTTGACATATTTCTGAGAGAACATCGATAGCCCCTTGAATTAAGTATCTGTAGACTTCGTACTGAGACTGAGAAAAACATCTGATGGTATAATCTTCAATGCAGTCAAGACCAAGATAGGACGACCTATTGAGAAATAAAGCAACAAAACTTTTTCTAGCGACTGTTTCAGTTTTATTTTATAAAATAACAAGCTAGGCTAAATTCTGATAATGAGATTTAGTTAAAGCACTAGGTGTGAAATGTATATCCAGTTGTCAAAATTTGACTCTCTTCTAGAGTCTCCTTTTTATCCCACTTAGAATCATTTATTTTTTTACTTCTTTCTGACATCGGCTTATGAATTACGAGGGGTTGCCAAAAATGGACAACCGTGGGAAGACGTGTGTCCCAGAACCACGGCCAATGGCATCGATGAGACTGGAAAAACTGGTCAGCACCATCTCCTGGATTTTATTTTCGTATTGTATACTCTGACTCGAACCTGTCAAACAGTTTGACACTGCCCATATGCTTGCTGTAGTCTCCAATGAGTATGGGCTTCTGTAGTTCAATTCACTTCTTTTATCTTGAATGTACCTCGTAATTTTGCTAATTTTAACAGAGATTGAAACCACAATGATGTTCTTGTTGGCCTTTCCCTTCGCTACTATCACGTTGCCGTCGGATCGGTTTTTAAAATATTTCCCGGTATCTCTCTTGAAATCTTCGACTGACGTCAATGGTAATTTCTCGGTACGATTTTCTATGGCAGTACCACTAGCCCTGTAGCCTTAGCTTTTCAAACTTACCAAGAGCTCCTACGATTTAAAAAAAAGAACTGTCAAAACAAAGTGTATTATATGAAGCTTTTTCCCAAACTGCAATCATCTTATAGACTACTTGATCACCAAGACAATTCCCTTCAAGAGGATTACTTCTCTCCCCACTGTATATCTTGAAGTTGAGAGGGTGTCCTTCTGAAAATGTCACACAAGTCTTAGTTGTTCAAGCCTAGGTTTTTTTTTTTTTTTTTCGCTGAGTGA
The DNA here is from genome assembly GCA_027921565.1 of Artemia sinica. Classification (NCBI taxonomy): domain Eukaryota; kingdom Metazoa; phylum Arthropoda; class Branchiopoda; order Anostraca; family Artemiidae; genus Artemia; species Artemia sinica. Next base: position 49,186,979 of record CM051256.1, on the reverse strand, counting down.
CTTCCAAAGTGCGGTGCAATTTCAGTTTTCTGTGAAAACTCTAAACTTCACGAAGTTCTTGTGAATAAATTTAATAAAAAAAAATCGAAGCCTGGACCTCTTATTGGCCTCTTGAGTTTCGAGGTTGAAGCTCGAGGCTGAACATGTCTTCAAAATGCGTGTACTAATTTAACTCTGTATTTGTCACTACTGAAGACCCTTGCCACTTGCAGGGGATCCAGCTATTCTAATGTGGTCTAATACGCATCTCCCTTTGGAATGCGGTGATATCCAGTCAGGAAGAAGAGACTCATCATTTTTTTCGACACCTTTTTCGGTGCAGGTGAAGCTGTGGCTGTTTTTCTATCTCGCATATCACAAGTTCCAGTGACGAGAGTTTTCTTGTTCTTCGATATAAAATTTGAAAAAAAAAAACCGGAAAATCTATTTTGCAACCAGGTGAATCAATCTTTCCTCTGATCTAGGCAGAGGTCCCGTCGAAGACTAGTTTCGTAGCCCAAATTTTTCTTTCATTCCGGGATAGTGATAGGGTTTTCTTCCCTCTCCACCCTTGGCGTTGTTCTTGGACGTGTTCTGGGTTTACCGCAGCGGCATCCTCAATGGATGGGATTTTCAACTCCAAATGACATTCACCGTGAATGTCATTCAGTTCACCAATGGCATCCACCTATCAACATCAAAATACGTAGATGGCTCGACTGTCACAACAGTGCTGTATATCTCCCTCGACGGTTGTTTCCTGACTGCATTTGTGGCATATCGTCAATTTCATTAGTTTCATCATCGTGCAGGGTCACATGTGTCGCATTTTCAAATCTGTGAACCCAACTAGGAATTTTATCAGCGTAGAAGATTTTTTTTTTCATTCACCGCTATTTTGATGGGTGCCTAAGAGGTCTGATTGTAGAGGGGTACTGTGAGCCCCGGACAACAACAAAAAATTACATTTTTACTTACCAAAGATGATAGCAAAGCTTTCTTATGTTAAGGTGACGAAAACCAGAAAAAGAAAGTGTCTACCAATTCCCGAGGATGTTCTGAGATGATCATGTTTTCTTTCACTACATGCAAAACATTGGGGATTAAGTATGTCTTCTTTTTTTCCCCAAGCAGCTTCTCTCTGTTTAACAATCTCCTACAAATTTAATCGCGCTGCCCCTCAAAGCTTAAAATTTTGCTCAAGTTTGATGGACTGCATTTGAAATCACGGAAACAAAACCTGAAAACGACAAATTCTGGTAAAACATTTTATCATCCCTTAATCCGTCTGCAAAATTCTTAGCTGAAAAGCTGAAACCGCAGCTGAGAAAAAATAATTCTAATCTTTATTTCCGTTTGAAAACGTTGATCTAGTCAAACGGATTAAATCGGAGAATAATGAAGCAACAAAATAAAATAGTCGTCCTATAAATACGAGTTTTACAGATCATTTTTATCTTTACTTCTACCTCCTGTTATGCCTTGTTTTTCATGAAAATTAAATCTCTTCCGACCTTCGTCATGGAAGTTTAAAATCCTCCTGGGTTTATGTTTTCATCTTTGACTACCGCGTGGAGATGTAAGGAATTGCTTACCTACACGCTTGATCGAGAACGTCCTCCGAAGTTGCAAAGGCCACGTGTTGAGTCTCAGCTAGCCAGTAAAGTCCATCCGAACATTGAGAAAGGAGACGTCTTGCACAGTAGCGACTATTATTTGATATCGTTAAATTTTTAATTACGGATTTTCTCTCGGATAGTTCTGGAATCAAAATATGTAAAATCCCTCAGGTTTTCTCATAACAAACTTTTATTTAACTACAATGCAAATAATGGGAAAATAAATACAATTCAAATATCTTATAAGAAGAAATTTTTTAATGAAACATAAAACTACAGTATTAAGGTAAGTATCGGTTTGTAACAGATCTCACATGCCTGAGGGGATCCTCATCCTTTTCTTGGTCCTAGTTGAATATCTGACCTTTCTTGACAGATTGGTTTATGTTTCAGTTTTCACTTTAGTTGGCCCTAATTCAATATCTTACCCTTCCAAATAAATATTTTTTCAATCATTTCCTGTCCCTAATTTGACAGGTTATCCACTGTTCCCACAGTTCTTAGCTCTAGTTAGTAATTCTCAGTTTATATAAGATAGAAAGGTTTAACGTTTTCAATTTTGTTTAACCCTTATTATCTTTGCCAAAAATCTTCATAGCCTCTTTTCGCCAAATCCTACCTTTTCGTGGGCCTCTTGTTTCAATTGATGAAAGATGTCATTTTTATACTCTAAGCAAATGTTCTCTTTGTTTTGATACGTGAGAATTTTAACCAGATCCGGAAAAAGTCTTCGGCCATATTTTTCCTGCTATCATTACCTGCTTTGCTAACATGGCCGTCATAAGCTCCATCGCTGGGAAAGATAAAGTTAACGTAAATAATACTCAAGTGTTCCCTTGAAGGCAATTAATTTAAAAAAAAAATTCCACAAAATAAGTTTTTCAAAGAAAATAAAAGAACTCCATTGAACAAAAAATGAGCAAAAATAAAATCAAATAATCTACCAACCGTGAAACTACCACAAATCAGCATAGATAAATGAAACCGAAAATGAACAGAAATTACAATAAATAATCGAGTCAAACTCAAAACGAGCAGAAAGTAACATAAGTTGGGCTCAAAACCCCTATGCCTTCCCAAGGCCAGAACATAATTTGTACTTTACTGAAAAAAATATAAATGTCTTTACTTTTATAACTTTAATAAATCAAATAATATTACAATTTTGATTACTAAATATCAGTATATGTATATTAAACTTACAATGTACATTCATTTGTATTTTTTGGCCTTGGGAAGACATAGGGATTTTTAGCCCAACTTATGTTAATGTCTGCTCGTTTTGTTTGACTCGGTTATTTATTGTAATTTCTGTTCGTTTTAGGTTTCATTTTTATCGATACTGATTTGTGGTAGTTTGATTTGTGGTAGGTAACCCTTACCCTGAGGGCTGGGGGGGGTTGCCATCCTCAAAGACCTAATTTTCAGAACTTCCTAATACGTTGAACAAAATTTGAACAAAATGGTGGGTGTGGGAGGGGTGTTAGTTAACATCGTTCCAACATCGTTCTTATATGCCCCCAGAGCATAACTTAAACCCTTGCCCTGAGGGTTTTGGGGGAGTGTCCTCCCCAAAAATATATTTTCTATTTGAAAATCAACTATGCTGAACAAAATGGCTCTGTCAAAATTTTGATTGGATGTGTTTGGGGAAATGGTGGGCGTGGAAGGGGTTTTAGTTGCCTTCCAATAACTTTCGACTATTAAAATGGGCACTAGCCACTCCAATTTCCAATCGAATGAGCCCTTTTCGAAGTTTCTACGACAACTCCTTCGATACGAAATTCCCTGGTATGGAAAAAAAATAATACATTGTGCCAACATCGTTCTTTACTTAGGCAGCGCGATTGCGCTACCTATGACATATCTCGTACTTAATTGGAAAAGTCTTAAATTAGAAAATTAAACTTCAATGGTCGAGAAGGAGCAAAGTAGTTATTAATAAGTTATTCGGCGAAACAATTAAAGTCTAAAAGCAACCTTATATGCCCCCAGGGCATAACTTACAAACTTTACCCTGGGGGCTCTGGGGGGTTTGTCATCCTTAAATACATAATTTCCAGAACTTTTAACTACGTTGAACATAATGGCTATCTCTAAACTTTCATTGAATGTTTTTGGGGAAATGGTGGGCGTGAGAGGGGGGTTAATTACTCTCCACTCACTTTCGACTATTAAAAAGGGCAATTTCAATTTCCAATCAAAAGAGCCCTTTTTGAAGTTTTTACAACAACTTTCAATATCAACCTTATATGCCCCCAGGGCATAACTTACAACCCTTGCACTGAGGGCTCTGTGGGGGGTTGTCATCCTTCAAGACCTAATTTAAAGAACTTTCAACTACGTTGAACAAACGGGATATCTCAAAATTTGGATTGGATGTGTTTGGGATAATGGTGGGCGTGAGAGGGGGGTTAGTTACCCTTCAATCACTTTTGACTATTAAAAAGGGCACTAGCCCTTTCAATGGCACGAGCCCTTTTTAAGTTTCTAACACATCGCTCTCTATACAAACCTTATATGCCCCCCCCCCAGGGCATAACTTACAACGCTTGCCCTGAGGAATGTGGGGGGAGGGGTTGTCATCCTTCAAGACCTAATTTAAAGAACTTTCAACTACGTTGAACAAACGGGATATCTCAAAATTTGGATTGGATGTGTTTGGGGAAATGGTGGGCGTGAGAGGGGCGTTAGTTTCTCTCCTGAACTTATATTTCCTGAACTATAATTTCCTGAACTTTAAACTACGTGGAACAAAATGGCTATCTCAATTTTGATTGGATGTGTTAGGGGAAATGGTGGGCGTGGGACGGGTGTTAGTTGCCTTCCAATCACTTTCGACTATTAAAAAGGGCACCAGCCTTTTCAAATTTCCAATCGAATGAGCCCTTCTTGAAGTTTCTACGACCACGCGTTCTATAAAAAACCTTGTATGCCCCCAGGGCATAACTTATAACCCTTGCCCTGAGGGCTGTGGGGGGGGGGGGGGGCTGTCATCCTCAAAGACCTAATTTCCAGAACTTAAAACTACGTTGAATATAATGGCTATCTCAAAATTTTGATTGGATGTGTTTGGGGAAAAGGTGGGCGTGAGAGGGGGTTAGTTGCCCTCCAATTACATTTGACTATAAGAAAGGGCACTAGCCCCTTGAATTACCAATCGAATGAGCCTTTTTTGTAGTTTCTACGACAACACTTTCTATAAAAACCTTGTATGCCCCCAGGGCATAACTGGGGGGTGTCCCCCCAGTTATAACCAAGGGTAAAGTTTGTGGGGGGTGTCCTCCTCAAAAACATAATTTCTATTTGGAAACCAATTACGCTTAAGAAAATGGATATCTCAAAATTTTGATTGGATGTGTTTCGGGAAATGGTGGGCGTGGAAGGGGTGTTTGTTGCTTTCCAATCACTTTCGACTATTAAAAAGGGCACTAGCCACTCCAATTTCCAATCGAATGAGCCCTTTTCGAAGTTTCTACGACAACTTCTTCGATACGAAGTGTCCTGGTCTAAAGGAAAAAAATAATAAAAATACATTGTGCCAACATCGTTCTTATATGCCCCCAGAGCATAATTTAAACCCTTGCCCTGAGGGTTGTGGGGGAGTGTCCTCCCCAAAAATATATTTTCTATTTGAAAATCAACTATGCTGAACAAAATGGCTCTGTCAAAATTTTGATTGGATGTGTTTGGGGAAATGGTGGGCGTGGAAGGGGTGTTAGTTGCCTTCCAATCACTTTCGACTATTAAAAAGGGCACGAGCCACTGCAATTTCCAATTGAATGAGCCCTTTTCGAAGTTTCTACGACAACTCCTTCGATACGAACTGCCCTGGTATGGGAAAAAAAATAATACATTGTGCCAACATCGTTCTTTACTTAGGCAGCGCGATTGCGCTGCCTATGATATATCCCGTACTTAATTGGAAAAGTCTTAAATTAGAAAATTAAACTTCAATGGTCGAGAAGGAGCAAAGTAGTTATTAATAAGTTATCCGGCGAAACAATTAAAGTCTAAAAGCAAACAAAAGTCAAAAATTTGCATGACATGACAAAAATAACAACCTAGAGCATAGACACCACAATGATAGCTTGATCGGTATTAGCAGACGCTACCAGTAGAATGCATATATTGAATTTGTGGGGACGTATAGCCACTACTCTTTTCTTCTTTATTGGTTTAATATCATGAAGAAGGTTTAACGGTGATTCCTGTGCTATTTGCTTAGTTTACGTTCCTTGGCACCTTTCCAGAGCATGTACTTATGGATTTGCTCGGTTCATGTTCCTTTCTGTGCTATTTGGGTGGATTATATTCCTTCCTGTGCTATTTGGGGAGATTACGTTCCATGGCACCTTTCCAGAGCATGTACTTATGGATTTGCATACTTTATGTTCCTTCCTGTGTTATTCTATGGGACCTCTACACGTGATTAAAAACACGTTTTGAAACTATATGCTATTTGCTTGCCTTTCCTTGGTATCTTTCCAAACGAGCAGGGATTCCCCACTGGTTCCTACACATTGCAAAAAAAAGTGAGCAGTACGAACGGGGATTCCCCACACATTCAATCCCAGCGCCCCCTGCTCTGAGTGTTGAAAATGATTTCACGACATTATTTTAGGTTTTTTTTTCTTGTCCCAAACTATTTTTTTATCATGAACCGTTAAGAGACCAATTTGATCAACTTGGAGAAAGTTCAAATAGAATCGTTACTGATATTGATATTAGTGCGTAAACTGCAAACTGACAAAAATATCCAGAACTTTGTTTTTCTTATAGGCTTGACTTTGAAGACATTTCTTCATCTTAATTGGCTTTAGAAATATCATGCAAAATAAACTAGCCTAACCGTCGTTGCTTTGTCGAATTTTGAGCAAACAAAAGGATTGTAACACATGATTGGCACGTTTGTATGCAATTTCAAGCCAGTGAAAAGAACGAAACGTCTTTGAGTCACCTTTTTTTTAAAGTAAATTTGTTGTTTCTCTATGATTCAATCCCAGCGCCCCCCTGCTCTGAGTGTTGAAAATGATTTCACGACATTGTTTTAGTTTTTTTTCTTGTCCCAAACTATTTTTTTATCATGAACTGTTTAGAGACCAATTTGATCAACTTGGAGAAAGTTCAAATAGAATCGTTACTGATATTGATATTAGTGCGTAAACTACAAACTGACAAAAATATCCAGAATTTTTTTTCTTATAGCCTTGACTTTGAAGACATTTCTTCATCTTAATTGGCTTTAGAAATATCATGCAAAATAAACTAGCCTAACCGTCGTTGCTTGGTCGAATTTCGAGCAAACAAAAGGATTGTAACACCTGATTGGCTCGTTTGTATGCAATTTCAAGCCAGTGAAAAGAACAAAACGTCTTTGAGTCACATTTTTAAAAAAAAGTAAATTCGTTGTTTCTCTATGATTCAATCCCAGCGCCCCCCTGCTCTGAGTGTTGAAAATGATTTCACGACATTATTTTAGGTTTTTTTCTTGTCCCAAACTATTTTTTTTTATCATGAACCGTTTAGAGACCAATTTGATCAACTTGGAGAAAGTTCAAATAGAATCGTTAAAGATATTGATATTAGTGCGTAAACTACAAACTGACAAAAATATCCAGAACTTCAGCCTAACCATCGTTGCTTTGTCGAATTTTGAGCAAACAAAAGGATTGTAACACCTGATTGGCTCGTTTGTATGCAATTTCAAGCCAGTGAAAAGAACGATACGTCTTTGAGTCAATTTTTTTTTACAAGTAAATTCGTTGTTTCTCTATGATTCAATCCCAGCGCCCCCCTGCTCTGAGTGTTGAAAATGATTTCACGACATTATTTTAGGTTTTTTTTTCTTGTCCCAAACTATTTTTTTTATCATGAACCGTTTAGAGACCAATTTGATCAACTTGGAGAATGTTCAAATAGAATCGTTACTGATATTGATATTAGTGCGTAAACTACAAACTGACAAAAATATCCAGAACTTTTTTTTCTTATAGCCTTGACTTTGAAGACATTTCTTCATCTTAATTGGCTTTAGAAATATCATGCAAAATAAACTAGCCTAACCGTCGTTGCTTGGTCGAATTTCGAGCAAACAAAAGGATTGTAACACCTGATTGGCTCGTTTGTATGCAATTTCAATCCAGTGAAGAGAACGAAACGTGTTTGAGTCACATTTTTTTTTAAAGTAAATTCGTCATTTCTCTATGATTCAATCCCAGCGCCCCCCTGCTCTGAGTGTTGAAAATGATTTCACGACATTATTTTAGGTTTTTTTTTTCTTGTCCCAAACTATTTTTGTATCATGAACCGTTTAGAGACCAATTTGATCAACTTGGAGAAAGTTCAAATAGAATCGTTACTGATATTGATATTAGTGCGTAAACTACAAACTGACAAAAATATCCAGAACTTTAGCCTAACCATCGTTGCTTTGTCGAATTTTGAGCAAACAAAAGGATTGTAACACCTGATTGGCTCGTTTGTATGCAATTTCAAGCCAGTGAAAAGAACGAAACGTCTTTGAGTCAAAATTTTCTTACAAGTAAATTCGTTGTTTCTCTATGATTCAATCCCAGCGCCCCCCTGCTCTGAATGTTGAAAATGATTTCACGACATTATTTTAGTTTTTTTTCTTGTCCCAAACTAATTTTTTTATCATGAACCGTTTAGAGACCAATTTGATCAACTTGGAGAAAGTTCAAATAGAATCGTTACTGATATTGATATTAGTGCGTAAACTACAAACTGACAAAAATATCCAGAACTTTTTTTTCTTATAGCCTTGACTTTGAAGACATTTCTTCATCTTAATTGGCTTTAGAAATATCATGCAAAATAAACTAGCCTAACCGTCGTTGCTTTGTCGAATTTTGAGCAAACAAAAGGATTGTAACACCTGATTGGCTCGTTTGTATGCAATTTCAAGCCAGTGAAAAGAACAAAACGTCTTTGAGTCACATTTTTAAAAAAAAGTAAATTCGTTGTTTCTCTATGACTCAATCCCAGCGCCCCCCTGCTCTGAGTGTTGAAAATGATTTCACGACATTATTTTAGGTTTTTTTCTTGTCCCAAACTATTTTTTTTTTATCATGAACCGTTTAGAGACCAATTTGATCAACTTGGAGAAAGTTCAAATAGAATCGTTAAAGATATTAATATTAGTGCGTAAACTACAAACTGACAAAAATATCCAGAACTTCAGCCTAACCATCGTTGCTTTGTCGAATTTTGAGCAAACAAAAGGATTGTAACACCTGATTGGCTCGTTTGTATGCAATTTCAAGCCAGTGAAAAGAACGATACGTCTTTGAGTCAATTTTTTTTTACAAGTAAATTCGTTGTTTCTCTATGATTCAATCCCAGCGCCCCCCTGCTCTGAGTGTTGAAAATGATTTCACGACATTATTTTAGGTTTTTTTCTTGTCCCAAACTATTTTTTTTTATCATGAACCGTTTAGAGACCAATTTGATCAACTTCGAGAAAGTTCAAATAGAATCGTTAAAGATATTGATATTAGTGCGTAAACTACAAACTGACAAAAATATCCAGAACTTCAGCCTAACCATCGTTGCTTTGTCGAATTTTGAGCAAACAAAAGGATTGTAACACCTGATTGGCTCGTTTGTATGCAATTTCAAGCCAGTGAAAAGAACGATACGTCTTTGAGTCAATTTTTTTTTACAAGTAAATTCGTTGTTTCTCTATGATTCAATCCCAGCGCCCCCCTGCTCTGAGTGTTGAAAATGATTTCACGACATTATTTTAGGTTTTTTTTCTTGTCCCAAACTATTTTTTTTATCATGAACCGTTTAGAGACCAATTTGATCAACTTGGAGAATGTTCAAATAGAATCGTTACTGATATTGATATTAGTGCGTAAACTACAAACTGACAAAAATATCCAGAACTTTTTTTTCTTATAGCCTTGACTTTGAAGACATTTCTTCATCTTAATTGGCTTTAGAAATATCATGCAAAATAAACTAGCCTAACCGTCGTTGCTTGGTCGAATTTCGAGCAAACAAAAGGATTGTAACACCTGATTGGCTCGTTTGTATGCAATTTCAATCCAGTGAAGAGAACAAAACGTGTTTGAGTCACATTTTTTTTAAAGTAAATTCGTCATTTCTCTATGATTCAATCCCAGCGCCCCCCTGCTCTGAGTGTTGAAAATGATTTCACGACATTATTTTAGGTTTTTTTTTTTCTTGTCCCAAACTATTTTTGTATCATGAACCGTTTAGAGACCAATTTGATCAACTTGGAGAAAGTTCAAATAGAATCGTTACTGATATTGATATTAGTGCGTAAACTACAAACTGACAAAAATATCCAGAACTTTAGCCTAACCATCGTTGCTTTGTCGAATTTTGAGCAAACAAAAGGATTGTAACACCTGATTGGCTCGTTTGTATGCAATTTCAAGCCAGTGAAAAGAACGAAACGTCTTTGAGTCAAAATTTTCTTACAAGTAAATTCGTTGTTTCTCTATGATTCAATCCCAGCGCCCCCCTGCTCTGAATGTTGAAAATGATTTCACGACATTATTTTAGTTTTTTTTTCTTGTCCCAAACTAATTTTTTTATCATGAACCGTTTAGAGACCAATTTGATCAACTTGGAGAAAGTTCAAATAGAATCGTTACTGATATTGATATTAGTGCGTAAACTACAAACTGACAAAAATATCCAGAACTTTTTTTTCTTATAGCCTTGACTTTGAAGACATTTCTTCATCTTAATTGGCTTTAGAAATATCATGCAAAATAAACTAGCCTAATTGTCGTTGCTTTGTCGAATTTTGAGCAAACAAAAGGATTGTAACACCTGATTGGCTCGTTTGTATGCAATTTCAAGCCAGTGAAAAGAACAAAACGTCTTTGAGTCACATTTTTAAAAAAAAGTAAATTCGTTGTTTCTCTATGATTCAATCCCAGCGCCCCCCTGCTCTGAGTGTTGAAAATGATTTCACGACATTATTTTAGGTTTTTTTCTTGTCCCAAACTATTTTTTTTTATCATGAACCGTTTAGAGACCAATTTGATCAACTTGGAGAAAGTTCAAATAGAATCGTTAAAGATATTGATATTAGTGCGTAAACTACAAACTGACAAAAATATCCAGAACTTCAGCCTAACCATCGTTGCTTTGTCGAATTTTGAGCAAACAAAAGGATTGTAACACCTGATTGGCTCGTTTGTATGCAATTTCAAGCCAGTGAAAAGAACGATACGTCTTTGAGTCAATTTTTTTTACAAGTAAATTCGTTGTTTCTCTATGATTCAATCCCAGCGCCCCCCTGCTCTGAGTGTTGAAAATGATTTCACGACATTATTTTAGGTTTTTTTTCTTGTCCCAAACTATTTTTTTATCATGAACCGTTTAGAGACCAATTTGATCAACTTGGAGAATGTTCAAATAGAATCGTTACTGATATTGATATTAGTGCGTAAACTACAAACTGACAAAAATATCCAGAACTTTTTTTTCTTATAGCCTTGACTTTGAAGACATTTCTTCATCTTAATTGGCTTTAGAAATATCATGCAAAATAAACTAGCCTAACCGTCGTTGCTTGGTCGAATTTCGAGCAAACAAAAGGATTGTAACACCTGATTGGCTCGTTTGTATGCAATTTCAATCCAGTGAAGAGAACGAAACGTGTTTGAGTCACATTTTTTTTTAAAGTAAATTCGTCATTTCTCTATGATTCAATCCCAGCGCCCCCCTGCTCTGAGTGTTGAAAATGATTTCACGACATTATTTTAGGTTTTTTTTTCTTGTCCCAAACTATTTTTGTATCATGAACCGTTTAGAGACCAATTTGATCAACTTGGAGAAAGTTCAAATAGAATCGTTACTGATATTGATATTAGTGCGTAAACTACAAACTGACAAAAATATCCAGAACTTTAGCCTAACCATCGTTGCTTTGTCGAATTTTGAGCAAACAAAAGGATTGTAACACCTGATTGGCTCGTTTGTATGCAATTTCAAGCCAGTGAAAAGAACGAAACGTCTTTGAGTCAAAATTTTCTTACAAGTAAATTCGTTGTTTCTCTATGATTCAATCCCAGCGCCCCCCTGCTCTGAATGTTGAAAATGATTTCACGACATTATTTTAGTTTTTTTTCTTGTCCCAAACTAATTTTTTTATCATGAACCGTTTAGAGACCAATTTGATCAACTTGGAGAAAGTTCAAATAGAATCGTTACTGATATTGATATTAGTGCGTAAACTACAAACTGACAAAAATATCCAGAACTTTTTTTTCTTATAGCCTTGACTTTGAAGACATTTCTTCATCTTAATTGGCTTTAGAAATATCATGCAAAATAAACTAGCCTAATTGTCGTTGCTTTGTCGAATTTTGAGCAAACAAAAGGATTGTAACACCTGATTGGCTCGTTTGTATGCAATTTCAAGCCAGTGAAAAGAACGAAACGTCTTTGAGTCACATTTTTTTTTGTAAATTCGTTGTTTCTCTATGATTCAATCCCAGCGCCCCCCTGCTCTGAGTGTTGAAAATGATTTCACGACATTATTTTAGGTTTTTTTTCTTGTCCAAAACTATTTTTTTTATCATGAACCGTTTAGAGACCAATTTGATCAACTTGGAGAAAGTTCAAATAGAATCGTTACTGATATTGATATTAGTGCGTAAACTACAAACTGACAAAAATATCCAGAACTTTTTTTTTCTTATAGCCTTGACTTTGAAGACATTTCTTCATCTTATTTGGCTTTGGAAATATCATGCAAAATAAACTAGCCAAACCGTCTTTGCTTTGTCGAATTTTGAGCAAACAAAAGGATTGTAACACCTGATTGGCTCGTTTGTATGCAATTTCAAGCCAGTGAAAAGAACGAAACGTCTTTGAGTCATATTTTTTTTTAAAGTAAATTCGTTGTATCTCTATGATTCAATCCCAGCGCCCCCTGCTCTGAATCTTGAAAATGATTTCACGACATTATTTTAGGGTTTTTTTCTTGTCCCAAACTATTTTTTTATCATGAACCGTTTAGAGACCAATTTGATCAACTTGGAGGAAGTTCAAATAGAATCGTTACTGATATTGATATTAGTGCGTAAACTACAAACTGACAAAAATATGCAGAACTTTTTTCTTATAGCCTTTACTTTGAAGACATTTCTTCATCTTAATTGGCTTTAGAAATATCGTGCAAAATAAACTAGCCTAAACGTCGTTGCTTTGTCGAATTTTGAGCAAACAATAGGATTGTAACACCTGATCGGCTCGTTTGTATGCAATTTCAAGCCAGTGGAAAGAACGAAACGTCTTTGAGTCACATTTTTTTTACAAGTAAATTCGTTGTTTCTCTAAGATTCAATCCCAGCGCCCCCTGCTCTGAGTGTTGAAAATGATTTCACGACATTATTTTAGGTTTTTTTTTCTTGTCCCAAACTATTTTTTTTATCATGAACCGTTTAGGGACCAATTTGATCAACTTGGAGAAAGTTTAAATATAATCGTTACTGATATTGATATGAGTGCGTAAACTACAAACTGACAAAAATATCCGGAACTTTTTTTTCTTATAGCCTTGACTTCGAAGACACTTCTTCATCTTAATTGGGTTTAGAAATATCATGCAAAATAAACTAGCCTAACCGTCGTTTGTCGAATTTTGAGCAAACAAAAGGATTGTAACACCTGAATGGCTCGTTTGTATGCAATTTCAAGCCAGTGAAAAGAACGAAACGTCTTTGAGTCACATTTTTTTTTACAAGTAAATTCGTTGTTTCTCTATGATTCAATCCCAGCGCCCCCCTGCTCTGAGTGTTGAAAATCATTTCACGACATTATTTTAGGTTTTTTTTTCTTGTCCCAAACTATTTTTTTATCATGAACCGTTTAGAGACCAATTTGATCAACTTGGAGAAAGTTCAAATAGAATCGTTACTGATATTGGTATTAGTGCGTAAACTACAAACTGACAAAAAATATCCAGAACTTTTTTTCTTATAGCCTTGACTTTGAAGACATTTTATTCATATTAATTGACTTTAGAAATATCATGCAAAATAAACTAGCCCAACCATCCTTGCTTTGTCAAATTTTGCTTGCTTGCTTGCTTTGTCAAATAGAATCGTTACTGATATTGATATTAGTGCGTAAACTACAAACTGACAAAAATATCCAGAACTTTTTTTTTCTTATAGCCTTGACTTTGAAGACATTTCTTCATCTTAACTGGCTTTAGAAATATCATGCAAAATAAACTAGCCTAACCGTCGTTGCTTTGACGAATTTTGAGCAAATAAAAGGATTGTAACACCTGATTGGCTCGTTTGTATGCAATTTCAAGTCAGTAAAAAGAACAAAACGTCTTTGAGTCACATTTTTTTTACAAGTAAATTCGTTGTTTCTCTATGATTCAATCCCAGCGCCCCCCTGCTCTGAGTGTTGAAAATGATTTCACGACATTATTTTAGGTTTTTTTTTTCTTGTCCCAAACTATTTTTTATCATGAACCGTTTAGAGACCAATTTGATCAACTTGGAGAAAGTTCAAATAGAATCGTTACTGATATTGATATTAGTGCGTAAACTACAAACTGACAAAAATATCCAAAACTTTTTTTTCTTATAGCCTTGACTTTGAAGACATTTCTTCATCTTAATTGGCTTTAGAAATATCATGCAAAATAAACTAGCCTAACCGTCGTTGCTTTGTCGAATTTTGAGCAAACAAAAGGATTGTAACACCTGATTGGCTCGTTTGTATGCAATTTCAAGCCAGTGAAAAGAACGAAACGTCTTTGAGTCACATTTTTTTTTACAAGTAAATTCGTTGTTTCTCTATGATTCAATCCCAGCGCCTCCCAGCGCCTCCCTGCTCTGAGTGTTGAAAATGATTTCACGACATTATTTTAGGTTTTTTTTCCTTGTCCCAAACTATTTTTTTATCATGAACCGTTTAGAGACCAATTTGATCAACTTGGAGAAAGTTCAAATAGAATCGTTACTGATATTGATATTAGTGCGTAAACTACAAAAACTGACAAAAATATCCAGAACTTTTTTTTCTTATAGCCTTGACTTTGAAGACATTTCTTCATCTTAATTGGCTTTAGAAATATCATGCAAAATAAACTAGCATAACCGTCGTTGCTTTGTTGAATTTTGAGCAAACAAAAGGATTCTAACACCTGATTGGCTCGTTTGTATGCAATTTCAAGCCAGTGAAAAGAACGAAACGTCTTTGAGTCACATTTTTTTTACAAAGAAATTCGTTGTTTCTCTATCATTCAATCCCAGCGCCCCCCTGCTCTGAGTGTTGAAAATGATTTCACGACATTATTTTAGGTTTTTTTTTCTTGTCCCAAACTATTTTTTTTATCATGAACCGTTTAGAGACCAATTTGATCAACTTGCCTCAAGTTGATCAACTTGGAGTTGATCAACCAATTTGATCAACTTGGAACTTTCTCCAAATTGATCAAATTGGTCTCTAAACGGTTCATGATAAAAAATAGTTTGGGACAAGAAAAAAAAACCCTAAAATAATGTCGTGAAATCATTTTCAACACTCAGAGCAGGGGGGGGGCTGGGATTGAATCATAGAGAAACAAAGAATTTACTTTTAAAAAAAATGTGACTCAAAGACGTTTCGTTCTTTTCACTGGCTTGAAATTGCATACAAACCAGCCAATCAGGTGTTGCAATCCTTTTGTTTGCTCAAAATTCGACAAAGCAACAACGGTTAGGCTAGTTTATTTTGCATGATATTTCTAAAGCCAATTAAGATGAAGAAATGTCTTCAAAGTCAAGGCTATAAGAAAAAAAAGTTCTGGATATTTTGTCAGTTTGTAGTTTACAGACTAATATCAATATCAGTAACGATTCTATTTGAACTTTCTCCAAGTTGATCAAAATGGTCTCTAAACGGTTCATGATAAAAAAATAGTTTGGGACAAGAAAAAAAACCTACAATAATGTCGTGAAATCATTTTCAACACTCAGAGCAGGGGGCAATGGGATTGAATCATAGAGAAACAACGAATTTACTTTTAAAAAAAATGTGACTCAAAGACGTTTCGTTCGTTTCACTGGCTTGAAATTGCATACAAACGAGCCAATCAGGTGTTACAATCCTTTTGTTTGCTCAAAATTCGACAAAGCAACGACGGTTAGGCTAGTTTATTTTGCATGATATTTCTAAAGCCAATTAAGATGAAGAAATGTCTTCAAAGTCAAGGCTATAAGAAAAAAAAAGTTCTGGATATTTTTGTCAGTTTGTAGTTTACGCACTAATATCAATATTTGTAACGATTCTATTTGAACTTTCTCCAAGTTGATCAAATTGGTCTCTAAACGGTTCATGATAAAAAAAATAGTTTGGGTCAAGAAAGAAAAACCTAAAATAATGTCGTGAAATCATTTTCAACACTCAGAGCAGGGGGCGCTGGGATTGAATCATAGAGAAACAACGAATTTACTTGTAAAAAAAAGTGTGACTCAAAGACGTTTCGTTCTTTTCACAGGCTTTAAATTGCATACAAACGGGCCAATCAGGTGTTACAATCCTTTTGTTTGCTCAAAATTCGACAAAGCAATGATGGTTGGGCTAGTTTATTTTGCATGATATTTCTAAACCCAATTAATATGAAGAAATGTCTTCAAAGTCAAGGCTATAAGAAAAAAAGGTCTGGATATTTTTTGTCAGTTTGTAGTTTACGCACTAATATCAATATCAGTAACAATTCTATTTGAACTTTCTCCAAGTTGATCAAATTGGTCTCTAAACGGTTCATGATAAAAAAATAGTTTGGGACAAGAAAAAAAAACCTAAAATAATGTCGTGAAATCATTTTCAACACTCAGAGCAGGGGGGGCGTTGGGATTGAATCATAGAGAAACAACGAATTTTTTTTTTTTTTAAATGTGACTCAAAGACGTTTCGTTCTTTTCACTGGCTTGAAATTGCATACAAAAGAGCCAATCAGGTGTTACAATCCTTTTGTTTGCTCAAAATTCGACAAAGCAACGACGGTTAGGCTAGTTTATTTTGCATGATATTTCTAAAGCCAATTAAGATGAAGAAATGTCTTCAAAGTCAAGGCTGTAAGAAAAAAAAGTTCTGGATATTTTTGTCAGTTTGTAGTTTACGCACTAATATCAATATCAGTAACGATTCTATTTAACTTTCTCCAAGTTGATCAAATTGGTCTGTAAACGATTCATGATAAAAAAAATAGTTTGGGACAATAAAAAAAACCTAAAATAATGTCGTGAAATCATTTTCAACACTCAGAGCAGGGGGGCGCTGGGATTGAATCATAGAGAAACAACGAATTTACTTGTAAAAAAAATGTGACTTAAAGACGTTTCGTTCTTTTCACTGGCTTGAAATTGCATACAAATGAGCCAATCAGGTGTTACAATCCTTTTGTTTGCTCAAAATTCGACAAAGCAACGACGGTTAGGCCAGTTTCTTTTGCATGATATTTCTAAAGCCAATTAAGATGAAGAAATGTCTTCAAAGTCAAGGCTATAAGAAAAAAAAGTTCTGGATATTTTTGTCAGTTTGTAGTTTACGCACTAATATCAATATCAGTAAAAATTCTATTTGAACTTTCTCCAAGTTGATCAAATTGGTCTCTAAACGGTTCATGATAAAAAATAGTTTGGGACAAGAAAAAAAACCTAAAATAATGTCGTGAAATCATTTTCAACACTCAGAGCAGGGGGGCGCTGGGATTGAATCATAGAGAAACAACGAATTTACTTGTAAAAAAAATGTTACTCAAAGACGTTTCGTTCTTTTCACTGGCTTGAAATTGCATACAAACGAGACAATCAGGTGTTACAATCCTTTTGTTTGCTCAAAATTCGACAAAGCAACGACAGTTAGGCTAGTTTCTTTTGCATGATATTTCTAAAGCCAATTAAGATGAAGAAATGTCTTCAAAGTCAAGGCTATAAGAAAAAAAAGTTCTGGATATTTTTGTCAGTTTGTAGTTTACGCACTAATATCAATATCAGTAACGATTCTATTTGAACTTTCTCCAAGTTGATCAAATTGGTCTCTAAACGGTTCATTATAAAAAATAGTTTGGGACAAGAAAAAGAAACCTAAAATAATGTCGTGAAATCAATTTCAACACTTAGAGCAGGGGGGCGCTGGGATTGAATCATAGAGAAACAACGAATTTACTTGTAAAAAAAAATGTGACTCAAAGAAGTTTCGTTCTTTTCACTGGCTTGAAATTGCGTACAAACGAGCCAATCAGGTGTTACAATTCTTTTGTTTGCTCAAAATTCGACAAAGCAACGACGGTTAGGCTAGTTTATTTTGTATGATATTTCTAAAGCCAATTAAGATGAAGAAATGTCTTCAAAGTCAAGACTATAAGAAAAAAAAGTTCTGAATATTTTTGTCAGTTTGTAGTTTACGCACTAATATCAATATCAGTAACGATTCTATTTGAACTTTCTCCAAGTTGATCAAATTGGTCTCTAAACGGTTCATGATAAAAAAAAATAGTTTGGGACAAGAAAAAAAACCTAAAATAATGTCATGAAATCATTTTCAACACTCAGAGCAGGGGGGCGCTGGGATTGAATCATAGAGAAACAACGAATTTACTTGTAAAAAAAATGTGACTCAAAGACTTTTCGTTCTTTTCACTGGCTTGAAATTGCATACAAACGAGCCAATCAGGTGTTACAATCCTTTTGTTTGCTCAAAATTCGACAAAGCAACGACGGTTAGGCTAGTTTATTTTGCATGATATTTCTAAAGCCAATTAAGATGAAGAAATGTCTTTAAAGTCAAGGCTATAAGAAAAAAAGTTCTGGATATTTTTGTCAGTTTGTAGTTTACGCACTAATATCAATATCAGTAACGATTCTATTTGAACTTTCTCCAAGTTGATCAAATTGGTCTCTAAACGGTTCATGATAAAAAAAATAGTTTGGGACAAGAAAAAAAAACTAAAATAATGTCGTGAAATCATTTTCAACACTCAGAGCAGGGGTGCGCTGGGATTGAATCATAGAGAAACAACGAATTTACTTGTAAAAAAAATGTGACTCAAAGACTTTTTCGTTCTTTTCACTGGCTTGAAATTGCATACAAACGAGCCAAGCAGGTGTTACAATCCTGTTGTTTGCTCAAAATTCGACAAAGCAACGACGGTTAGGCTAGTTCATTTTGCATGATATTTCTAAAGCCAATTAAGATGAAGAAATGTCTTCAAAGTCAAGGCTATAAGAAAAAAAAGTTCTGGATATTTTTGTCAGTTTGTAGTTTACGCACTAATATCAATATCAGTAACGATTCTATTTGAACTTTCTCCAAGTTGATCAAATTGGTCTGTAAACGGTTCATGATAAAAAAAATAGTTTGGGACAAGAAAAAAACCTAAAATAATGTCGTGAAATCATTTTCAACACTCAGAGCAGGGGGGCGCTGGGATTGAATCATAGAGAAACAACGAATTTACTTGTAAAAAAAATGTGACTTAAAGACGTTTCGTTCTTTTCACTGGCTTGAAATTGCATACAAACGGGCCAATCAGGTGTTACAATCCTTTTGTTTGCTCAAAATTCGACAAAGCAAGGATGGTTGGGCTAGTTTATTTTGCATGATATTTCTAAAGCCAATTAAGATGAAGAAATGTCTTCAAAGTCAAGGCTATAAGAAAAAAAAGTTCTGGATATTTTTGTCAGTTTGTAGTTTACGCACTAATATCAATATCAGTAACGATTCTATTTGAACTTTCTCCAAGTTGATCAAATTGGTCTCTAAACGGTTCATGATAAAAAAAATAGTTTTGGACAAGAAAAAAAAACCTAAAATAATGTCGTGAAATTATTTTCAACACTCAGAGCAGGGGGCGCTGGGATTGAATCATAGAGAAACAACGAATTTACTTGTAAAACAAATGTGACTCAAAGACGTTTCGTTCTTCTCACTGGCTTGAAATTGCATACAAACGAGCCAATCAGGTGTTACAATCCTTTTGTTTGCTCAAAGTTCGACAAAGCAACGACGGTTAGGCCAGTTTCTTTTGCATGATATTTCTAAAGCCAATTAAGATGAAGAAATGTCTTCAAAGTCAAGGCTGTAAGAAAAAAAAGTTCTGGATATTTTTGTCAGTTTGTAGTTTACGCACTAATATCAATATCAGTAACGATTCTATTTGAACTTTCTCCAAGTTGATCAAATTGGTCTCTAAACGTTTCATGATAAAAAATAGTTTGGGACAAGAAAAAAAACCTAAAATAATGTCGTGAAATCATTTTCAACACTCAGAGCAGGGGGGGCAATGGGATTGAATCATAGAGAAACAACGAATTTACTTGTAAAAGAAATGTGACTCAAAGAAGTTTCGTTCTTTTCACTGGCTTGAAATTGCATACAAACGAGCCAATCAGGTGTTACAATCCTTTTGTTTGCTCAAAATTCGACAAAGCATCGACGGTTAGGCTAGTTTATTTTGCATGATATTTCTAAAGCCAATTAAGATGAAGAAATGTCTTCAAAGTCAAGGCTGTAAGAAAAAAAAGTTCTGGATATTTTTGTCAGTTTGTAGTTTACGCACTAATATCAATATCAGTAACGATTCTATTTAACTTTCTCCAAGTTGATCAAATTGGTCTGTAAACGGTTCATGATAAAAAAAAATAGTTTGGGACAAGAAAAAAAAACCTAAAATAATGTCGTGAAATCATTTTCAACACTCAGAGCAGGGGGCGCTGGGATTGAATCATAGAGAAACAACGAATTTACTTGTAAAAAAAATGTGACTTAAAGACGTTTCGTTCTTTTCACTGGCTTGAAATTGCATACAAACGAGCCAATCAGGTGTTACAATCCTTTTGTTTGCTCAAAATTCGACAAAGCAACGACGGTTAGGCCAGTTTCTTTTGCATGATATTTCTAAAGCCAATTAAGATGAAGAAATATCTTCAAAGTCAAGGCTATAAGAAAAAAAAGTTCTGGATATTTTTGTCAGTTTGTAGTTTACGCACTAATATCAATATCAGTAACGATTCTATTTGAACTTTCTCCAAGTTGATCAAATTGGTCTCTAAACGGTTCATGATAAAAAAATAGTTTGGGACAAGAAAAAAAACCTAAAATAATGTCGTGAAATCATTTTCAACACTCAGAGCAAGGGGCGCTGGGATTGAATCATAGAGAAACAACAAATTTACTTGTAAAAAAAATGTGACTCAAAGAAGTTTCGTTCTTTTCACTGGCTTGAAATTGCATACAAACGAGCCAATTAGGTGTTACAATCCTTTTGTTTGCTCAAAATTCGACAAAGCAACGACGGTTAGGCTAGTTTATTTTGCATGATATTTCTAAAGCCAATTAAGATGAAGAAATGTCTTCAAAGTCAAGGCTATAAGAAAAAAAAATTCTTGATATTTTTGTCAGTTTGTAGTTTACGCACTAATATCAATATCAGTAACGATTCTATTTGAACTTTCTCCAAGTTGATCAAATTGGTCTGTAAACGGTTCATGATAAAAAAATAGTTTGGGACAAGAAAAAAAAACCTAAAATAATGTCGTGAAATCATTTTCAACACTCAGAGCAGGGGGGCGCTGGGATTGAATCTTAGAGAAACAACGAATTTACTTGTAAAAAAAAATGTGACTTAAAGACGTTTTGTTATTTTCACTGGCTTGAAATTGCATACAAACGGGCCAATCAGGTGTTACAATTCTTTTGTTTGCTCAAAATTCGACAAAGCAAGGATGGTTGGGCTAGTTTATTTTGCATGACATTTCTAAAGCCAATTAAGATGAAGAAATGTCTTCAAAGTCAAGGCTATAAGAAAAAAAAGTTCTGGATATTTTTGTCAGTTTGTAGTTTACGCACTAATATCAATATCAGTAACGATTCTATTTGAACTTTCTCCAAGTTGATCAAATTGGTCTCTAAACGGTTCACGATAAAAAAATAGTTTGGGACAAGAAAAAAAAACTAAAATAATGTCGTGAAATCATTTTCAACACTCAGAGCAGGGGGGCGTTGGGATTGAATCATAGAGAAACAACGAATTTACTTTTAAAAA
This sequence comes from Artemia sinica, assembly GCA_027921565.1. Lineage (NCBI taxonomy): Eukaryota > Metazoa > Arthropoda > Branchiopoda > Anostraca > Artemiidae > Artemia > Artemia sinica. The sequence goes on along the minus strand of CM051256.1, from coordinate 49,165,319 downwards.
AAATGTGACTCAAAGACGTTTCGTTCTTTTCACTGGCTTGAAATTGCATACAAACGGGCCAATCAGGTGTTACAATCCTTTTGTTTGCTCAAAATTCGACAAAGCAGCGACGGTTAGGCTAGTTTATTTTCCATGATATTTCTAAAGCTAATTAAGATGAAGAAATGTCTTCAAAGTCAAGGCTATAAGAAAAAAAAGTTCTGGATATTTTTTGTCAGTTTGTAGTTTACGCACTAATATCAATATCAGTAACGATTCTATTTGAACTTTCTCCAAGTTGATCAAATTGGTCTCTAAACGGTTCATGATAAAAAAATAGTTTGGGACAAGAAAAAAACCTAAAATAATGTCGTGAAATCATTTTCAACACTCAGAGTAGGGGGGCGCTTGGATTGAATCATAGAGAAACAACGAATTTACTTGTAAAAAAAAATGTGACTCAAAGACGTTTCGTTCTTTTCACTGGCTTGAAATTGCATACAAACCAGCCAATCAGGTGTTACAATCCTTTTGTTTGCTCAAAATTGGACAAAGCAACGACGGTTAGGCTTGTTTATTTTGTATGATATTTCTAAAGCCAATTAAGATGAAGAAATGTCTTCAAAGTCAAGACTATAAGAAAAAAAAGTTCTGGATATTTTTTTCAGTTTGTAGTTTACGCACTAATATCAATATCAGTAACGATTCTATTTGAACTTTCTCCAAGTTGATCAAATTGGTCTCTAAACGGTTCATGATAAAAAATAGTTTGGGACAAGAAAAAAAACCTAAAATAATGTCGTGAAATCATTTTCAATACTCAGAGCAGGGGGGCACTGGGATTGAATCATAGAGAAACAACGAATTTACTTATAAAAAAAATGTGACTCAAAGACTTTTCGTTCTTTTCACTGGCTTGAACTTGCATACAAACGAGCCAATTAGGTGTTACAATCCTTTTGTTTGCTCAAAATTCGACAAAGCAACGACGGTTAGGCTAGTTTATTTTGCATGATATTTCTAAGGCCAATTAAGATGAAAAAATGTCTTCAAAGTCAAGGCTATAATAAAAAAAAGGTCTGGATATTTTTGTCAGTTTGTAGTTTACGCACTAATATCAATATCAGTAACGATTCTATTTGAACTTTCTCCAAGTTGATCAAATTGGTCTCTAAACGGTTCATGATAAAAATAGTTTGGGAAAAGAAAAAGAAACCTAAAATAATGTCGTGAAATCAATTTCAACACTTAGAGCAGGGGGGCGCTGGGATTGAATCATAGAGAAACAACGAATTTACTTGTAAAAAAAAATGTGACTCAAAGAAGTTTCGTTCTTTTCACTGGCTTGAAATTGCGTACAAACGAGCCAATCAGGTGTTACAATTCTTTTGTTTGCTCAAAATTCGACAAAGCAACGACGGTTAGGCTAGTTTATTTTGTATGATATTTCTAAAGCCAATTAAGATGAAGAAATGTCTTCAAAGTCAAGACTATAAGAAAAAAAAGTTCTGGATATTTTTGTCAGTTTGTAGTTTACGCACTAATATCAATATCAGTAACGATTCTATTTGAACTTTCTCCAAGTTGATCAAATTGGTCTCTAAACGGTTCATGATAAAAAAAAATAGTTTGGGACAAGAAAAAAAAACCTAAAATAATGTCATGAAATCATTTTCAACACTCAGAGCAGGGGGGCGCTGGGATTGAATCATAGAGAAACAACGAATTTACTTGTAAAAAAAATGTGACTCAAAGACTTTTCGTTCTTTTCACTGGCTTGAAATTGCATACAAACGAGCCAATCAGGTGTTACAATCCTGTTGTTTGCTCAAAATTCGACAAAGCAACGACGGTTAGGCTAGTTTATTTTGCATGATATTTCTAAAGCCAATTAAGATGAAGAAATGTCTTCAAAGTCAAGGCTATAAGAAAAAAAAGTTCTGGATATTTTTGTCAGTTTGTAGTTTACGCACTAATATCAATATCAGTAACGATTCTATTTGAACTTTCTCCAAGTTGATCAAATTGGTCTGTAAACGGTTCATGATAAAAAAAATAGTTTGGGACAAGAAAAAAAACCTAAAATAATGTCGTGAAATCATTTTCAACACTCAGAGCAGGGGGGCGCTGGGATTGAATCATAGAGAAACAACGAATTTACTTGTAAAAAAAAATGGGACTTAAAGACGTTTCGTTCTTTTCACTGGCTTGAAATTGCATACAAACGGGCCAATCAGGTGTTACAATCCTTTTGTTTGCTCAAAATTCGACAAAGCAAGGATGGTTGGGCTAGTTTATTTTGCATGATATTTCTAAAGCCAATTAAGATGAAGAAATGTCTTCAAAGTCAAGGCTATAAGAAAAAAAAGTTCTGGATATTTTTGTCAGTTTGTAGTTTACGCACTAATATCAATATCAGTAACGATTCTATTTGAACTTTCTCCAAGTTGATCAAATTGGTCTCTAAACGGTTCATGATAAAAAAAATAGTTTGGGACAAGAAAAAAAACCTAAAATAATGTCGTGAAATCATTTTCAACACTCAGAGCAGGGGGCGCTGGGATTGAATCATAGAGAAACAACGAATTTACTTGTAAAACAAATGTGACTCAAAGACGTTTCGTTCTTTTCACTGGCTTGAAATTGCATACAAACGAGCCAATCAGGTGTTACAATCCTTTTGTTTGCTCAAAGTTCGACAAAGCAACGACGGTTAGGCCAGTTTCTTTTGCATGATATTTCTAAAGCCAATTAAGATGAAGAAATGTCTTCAAAGTCAAGGCTATAAGAAAAAAAAGTTCTGGATATTTTTGTCAGTTTGTAGTTTACGCACTAATATCAGTATCAGTAACGATTCTATTTGAACTTTCTCCAAGTTGATCAAATTGGTCTCTAAACGTTTCATGATAAAAAATAGTTTGGGACAAGAAAAAAAACCTAAAATAATGTCGTGAAATCATTTTCAACACTCAGAGCAGGGGGGGCGCTGGGATTGAATCATAGAGAAACAACGAATTTACTTGTAAAAAAAATGTGACTTAAAGACGTTTCGTTCTTTTCACTGGCTTGAAATTGCATACAAACGAGCCAATCAGTTGTTACAATCCTTTTGTTTGCTCAAAATTCGACAAAGCATCGACGGTTAGGCTAGTTTATTTTGCATGATATTTATAAAGCCAATTAAGATGAAGAAATGTCTTCAAAGTCAAGGCTGTAAGAAAAAAAAGTTCTGGATATTTTTGTCAGTTTGTAGTTTACGCACTAATATCAATATCAGTAACGATTCTATTTAACTTTCTCCAAGTTGATCAAATTGGTCTGTAAACGGTTCATGATAAAAAAAATAGTTTGGGACAAGAAAAAAAAACCTAAAATAATGTCGTGAAATCATTTTCAACACTCAGAGCAGGGGGGCGCTGGGATTGAATCATAGAGAAACAACGAATTTACTTGTAAAAAAAATGTGACTCAAAGACGTTTCGTTCTTTTCACTGGCTTGAAATTGCATACAAACGAGCCAATCAGGTGTTACAATCCTTTTTTTTGCTCAAAATTCGACAAAGCAACGACGGTTAGGCCAGTTTCTTTTGCATGATATTTCTAAAGCCAATTAAGATGAAGAAATATCTTCAAAGTCAAGGCTATAAGAAAAAAGTTCTGGATATTTTTGTCAGTTTGTAGTTTACGCACTAATATCAATATCAGTAACGATTCTATTTGAACTCTCTCCAAGTTGATCAAATTGGTCTCTAAACGGTTCATGATAAAAAATAGTTTGGGACAAGAAAAAAAACCTAAAATAATGTCGTGAAATCATTTTCAACACTCAGAGCAAGGGGCGCTGGGATTGAATCATAGAGAAACAACAAATTTACTTGTAAAAAAAATGTGACTCAAAGAAGTTTCGTTCTTTTCACTGGCTTGAAATTGCATACAAACGAGCCAATTAGGTGTTACAATCCTTTTGTTTGCTCAAAATTCGACAAAGCAACGACGGTTAGGCTAGTTTATTTTGCATGATATTTCTAAAGCCAATTAAGATGAAGAAATGTCTTCAAAGTCAAGGCTATAAGAAAAAAATTCTTGATATTTTTGTCAGTTTGTAGTTTACGCACTAATATCAATATCAGTAACGATTCTATTTGAACTTTCTCCAAGTTGATCAAATTGGTCTGTAAACGGTTCATGATAAAAAAATAGTTTGGGACAAGAAAAAAAAACTAAAATAATGTCGTGAAATCATTTTCAACACTCAGAGCAGGGGGGCGCTGGGATTGAATCTTAGAGAAACAACGAATTTACTTGTAAAAAAAAAATGTGACTTAAAGACGTTTTGTTATTTTCACTGGCTTGAAATTGCATACAAACGGGCCAATCAGGTGTTACAATTCTTTTGTTTGCTCAAAATTCGACAAAGCAAGGATGGTTGGGCTAGTTTATTTTGCATGATATTTCTAAAGCCAATTAAGATGAAGAAATGTCTTCAAAGTCAAGGCTATAAGAAAAAAAAGTTCTGGATATTTTTTGTCAGTTTGTAGTTTACGCACTAATATCAATATCAGTAACGATTCTATTTGAACTTTCTCCAAGTTGATCAAATTGGTCTCTAAACGGTTCACGATAAAAAAATAGTTTGGGACAAGAAAAAAAGACCTAAAATAATGTCGTGAAATCATTTTCAACACTCAGAGCAGGGGGGCGTTGGGATTGAATCATAGAGAAACAACGAATTTACTTTTAAAAAAAATGTGACTCAAAGACGTTTCGTTCTTTTCACTGGCTTGAAATTGCATACAAACGGGCCAATCAGGTGTTACAATCCTTTTGTTTGCTCAAAATTCGACAAAGCAGCGACGGTTAGGCTAGTTTATTTTCCATGATATTTCTAAAGCTAATTAAGATGAAGAAATGTCTTCAAAGTCAAGGCTATAAGAAAAAAAAGTTCTGGATATTTTTTGTCAGTTTGTAGTTTACGCACTAATATCAATATCAGTAACGATTCTATTTGAACTTTCTCCAAGTTGATCAAATTGGTCTCTAAACGGTTCATGATAAAAAAATAGTTTGGGACAAGAAAAAAACCTAAAATAATGTCGTGAAATCATTTTCAACACTCAGAGTAGGGGGGCGCTTGGATTGAATCATAGAGAAACAACGAATTTACTTGTAAAAAAAAATGTGACTCAAAGACGTTTCGTTCTTTTCACTGGCTTGAAATTGCATACAAACCAGCCAATCAGGTGTTACAATCCTTTTGTTTGCTCAAAATTGGACAAAGCAACGACGGTTAGGCTTGTTTATTTTGTATGATATTTCTAAAGCCAATTAAGATGAAGAAATGTCTTCAAAGTCAAGACTATAAGAAAAAAAAGTTCTGGATATTTTTTTCAGTTTGTAGTTTACGCACTAATATCAATATCAGTAACGATTCTATTTGAACTTTCTCCAAGTTGATCAAATTGGTCTCTAAACGGTTCATGATAAAAAAATAGTTTGGGACAAGAAAAAAAACCTAAAATAATGTCGTGAAATCATTTTCAATACTCAGAGCAGGGGGGCACTGGGATTGAATCATAGAGAAACAACGAATTTACTTGTAAAATAAATGTGACTCAAAGACGTTTCGTTCTTTTCACTGGCTTGAAATTGCATACAAACGAGTCAATCAGGTGTTACAATCCTTTTGTTTGCTCAAAATTCGACTAAGCAACGACGGTTAGGCTAGTTTCTTTTGCATGATATTTCTTGAGCCAATTAAGATGAAGAAATGTCTTCAAAGTCAAGGCTATAAAAAAAAAGTTCTGGATATTTTTGTCAGTTTGTAGTTTACGCACTAATATCATTATCAGTAACTATTCTATTTGAACTTTCTCCAAGTTGATCAAATTGGTCTCTAAATGGTTCATGATAAAAAAATAATTTGGGACAAGAAAAAAAACCTAAAATAATGTCGTGAAATCATTTTAAACACTCAGAGCAGGGGAACGCTGGGATTGAATCATAGAGAAACAACGAATTTACGTGTAAAAAAAAATTTGACTCAAAGAAGTTTCTTTCTTTTCACTGGCTTGAAATTGCATACAAACGAGCCAATCAGGTGTTACAATCCTTTTGTTTGCTCAAAACTCGACAAAGAATGACGGTTAGGCTAGTTTATTTTGCATGATATTTCTAAAGCCAATTAAGATGAAAAAATGTCTTCAAAGTCAAGACTATAAGAAAAAAAAGTTCTGGATATTTTTGTCAGTTTGTAGTTTACGCACTAATATCAATATCAGTAACGATTCTATTTGAACTTCCTCCAAGTTGATCAAATTGGTCTCTAAACGGTTCATGATAAAAAAAAAATAGTTTGGGACAAGAAAAAAAAATCCTAAAATAATGTCGTGAAGTCATTTTCAACAATCAGAGCAGGGGGGGCGCTGGGATTGAATCATAGAGAAACAACGAATTTACTTATAAAAAAAATGTGACTCAAAGACTTTTCGTTCTTTTCACTGGCTTGAAATTGCATACAAACGAGCCAATTAGGTGTTACAATCCTTTTGTTTGCTCAAAATTCGACAAAGCAACGACGGTTAGGCTAGTTTATTTTGCATGATATTTCTAAGGCCAATTAAGATGAAAAAATGTCTTCAAAGTCAAGGCTATAAGAAAAAAAAGGTCTGGATATTTTTGTCAGTTTGTAGTTTACGCACTAATATCAATATCAGTAACGATTCTATTTGAACTTTCTCGAAGTTGATCAAATTGGTCTGTAAACGGTTCATGATAAAAAAAAATAGTTTGGGACAAGAAAAAAAAACCTAAAATAATGTCATGAAATCATTTTCAACACTCAGAGCAGGGGGGCGCTGGGATTGAATCATAGAGAAACAACGAATTTACTTGTAAAAAAAATGTGACTTAAAGACGTTTCGTTCTTTTCATTGGCTTGAAATTGCATACAAACGGGCCAATCAGATGTTACAGTCCTTTTATTTGCTCAAAATTCGACAAAGCAAGGATGGTTGGGCTAGTTTATTTTGCATGATATTTCTAAAGCCAATTAAGATGAAGAAATGTCTTCAAAGTCAAGGCTATAAGAAAAAAAGTTCTGGATATTTTTTGTCAGTTTGTAGTTTACGCACTAATATCAATATCAGTAACGATTCTATTTGAACCTTCTCCAAGTTGATCAAATCGGTCTCTAAACGGTTCATGATAAAAAAAAATAGTTTGGGACAAGAAAAAAAACCTAAAATAATGTCGTGAAATCATTTTCAACACTCAGAGCAGGGGGGCGTTGGGATTGAATCATAGAGAAACAACGAATTTACTTTTAAAAAAAATGTGACTCAAAGACGTTTCGTTCTTTTCACTGGCTTGAAATTGCATACAAACGGGCCAATCAGGTGTTACAATCCTTTTGTTTGCTCAAAATTCGACAAAGCAGCGACGGTTAGGCTAGTTTGTTTTCCATGATATTTCTAAAGCTAATTAAGATGAAGAAATGTCTTCAAAGTCAAGGCTATAAGAAAAAAAAGTTCTGGATATTTTTTGTCAGTTTGTAGTTTACGCACTAATATCAATATCAGTAACGATTCTATTTGAACCTTCTCCAAGTTGATCAAATTGGTCTCTAAACGGTTCATGATAAAAAAATAGTTTGGGACAAGAAAAAAAAACCTAAAATATTGTCGTGAAATCATTTTCAGCACTCAGAGCAGGGGGGCGCTGGGATTGAATAATAGAGAAACAACGAATTTACTTGTAAAAAAAATGTGACTCAAAAACCAGTCCGATTGAAAAACTTGGAGTTGAAACAAACTTGTGTGGGGAATCCCCGTTCGTACTGCTCGCTTTTTTTGCAATGTGTAGGAACCAGTGGGGAATCCCCGCTCGTTTGGAAAGGTACCAAGGAAAGGCAAGCAAATAGCATGTAGTTTCAAAACGTGTTTTTAATCACGTGTAGAGGTCCCATAGAATAACACAGGAAGGAACATAAAGTATGCAAATCCATAAGTACATGCTCTGGAAAGGTGCCATGGAACGTAATCTCCCCAAATAGCACAGGAAGGAACATAATCAACCCAAATAGCACAGGAAGGAACATAAACCGAGCAAATCCATAAGTACATGCTCTGGAAAGGTGCCAAGGAACGTAAATCAAGCAAATAGCACAGGAATCACCCTTAAACCTTCTTCATGATATTAAACCAATAAGGAAGAAAAGAGTAGTGGCTATACGTCCCCCCAAATTTAATATATGCATTCTACTGATACCACGCCAGACACGAGGTGGTACATTTCTTTGTCCATGACAAACGACTTCTGATATTGAATCTTTTCATACCTAGTTGGTTTTGTATGTAAATTAAATAAAAAAAAAAACAAGTTTTTTAAACTGAAAGTAAGGAGCGACATTAAAACTTAAAACGAACAGAAATTATTCCGTATATGAAAGGGGCTGTCCCCTCCTCAGCGCCTCGCTCTTTACGCTAAAGTTTTTTATTGTTTTAAAGAATGAAGTTGTGAGACAGAGTCAAACTTTTGCGTAAAGAGCGAGGCGTTGAGGAGGGGACAGCCCCTTTCATATACGGAATAATTTCTGCATAATTTTGAATAATTTCGGCAACTTCTATAGACCATTTTAATATCTTTCAAAATCCAAAAACTCTCGCAGCTAGAACACCGGGGAAGGGGCGATCATAAATATACTGAATGACCAGCTTAGCTTTCTGGCTTACCAAGGCTTGGCTTTCTAGTCAGATATTGTTGCTGTAATACGACTCCAGTAGTTCTTGAGGGATATTAAATAAAAAAAACAAGTTTTTTTTAACTGAAAGTAAGGAGCGACATTAAAACTTAAAACGAACAGAAATTATTCCGTATATGAAAGGGGCTGTCCCCTCCTCTACGCCTCGCTCTTCACTCTAAAGTTTGACCCTTTCTCACAACTCTATTTTTTAAAACAATAAAAAACTTGGATATTAAAATTTGGATATTAATTTTACTATCATTTGGTTAAAAGGCTTTCTCGAAAGTTTTTTAATTTTATTTACGAACCTTTTTACTAGTAATAAATATACGTAACTTACGAATTAACTTTCGTAACGAACTTCTATATTCATATATTTTTAATGCATATATTAGGGGGTTCTCCCCCCCCCCCCCAGTCAATACCTTGCTCTTTACGCTAAAGTCCGAATTTTGTTGCAATTCTTTAAAAATGACCCCTTAATCACAAATGCCGTTAATTAGAATAAATAGCTCTTATGAAAGTACTAAAAAATCTTTGGCTTAAAGAGGGAGGTATTGATTAATGGGCGAACCCAATCATATAGGCCCTACGTAATAATTTTTGTTCGTTTTAAGTTTTGATGTTGCTCCTTACATTCAGCTGAAAAACTTGTTTTTTTTATTAAATTTCTGATGGTTTTTTTAAATAATGCTAGAAAATCCGCACCCCCTTCATAGCAATGTCCCTTCCCCCATGAAAACTTCCTCGATGGAAAGATCCTCCCACACAGCCCTCCCCCCCACTACCAGCAAAAATCTCCCTTGAAAACGGCTGTATACTTCCCAATAACCAATACTATATGTAAACATTGGGTGAAGTTCATAACTTTCAGCCCTCCCCCCGGGGACTTTGGGGGATTAACTTATCCTAAACGACATAGTTATTATATTTTCGACCATGTTGAACAAAATCGCTATCTTAAAATTTTGATCGGGTGACTTTGGGAAAAAAAGAGCGTGGGAGGGGGCCTAGTTGCCCGCCATTTTTTGGTCACTTAAAAAGGGAACTAGAACTTTAATTTCCGCTCGAATGAGCCCTCCCACGATATTCTAGGACCACTGGGTCGATACGATCACCCCTGGGGAAAAGAAAAACAACAACAAATGAACACAAAAAGCACGCATCCGTGATCTTTCTTCTGGCAAAAATACAAAATTCTACATTTTTGCAGATAGGAGCTTGAAACCTCTAAAGTAGGATTCTCTGATACGCTGAATCTGATGGTGTGACTTTCATTAAGGTTCTATAACTTTTAGGAGGTGTTTCCCCCTTTTTTCGAAAATCAGGCAAATTTTCTCAAAATTTTTTTGCGTATAACTTTTGATGGGTAAAACTAAACTTGATGAAACTTGTATATTTGAAATCAGCATTAAAATTTGATTCTTTTGATGTATCTATTGGTTTCAAAATTCCGTTTTTTAGAGTTTCGGTTACGATTGAGCCGGGTCGCTCCTTACTTAGAGTTCGTTACCACGAATTTTTTTTTTTTTTTTTTTTTTTTTTTTTTTTTTTTTTTTTTTTTTTTTTTTTTTTTTTTTTTTTTTTTTTTACTTAAACCCACCTCCGCTTCTCTCAGTGACGACAAATTTTAAATTCAAAATACATCTAAGTTTAACTTTAGACGTCACCTACTCTTTTTATTAAATAGTAGCCGAACTGGAAACACTTCAAGTCACCATATACTACCAAAAACCATCTAATAAAAAAAAAATTACCATTCCCGTGGAAAAGGGCGTCCCCCCCGACAGGAAGCCCTTCATACGGTGGCTATTTCTTACCATACCTCTAAACTCTTCCGGATGGTGACCCTACGTGTCTCCTATAAAAACAAATAATAATAATAATAAAATTCAAAATAAACTAATTAATCTTTTACAAAAAAATACACCAACAAATTACAAAGACCTCAGAGAAAGTTATAATGATACCACAACTGTTTGATCAAGCTTGTCCCTACTTCTAGTCGTATTGTACTAAGTTGCACTTTGCTGAAAAAAATATAAATGTTTTTACTTTTATAACTTTAACGAATCAAATAATATTAGCATTTCATTAATAAATATCAGTATATGTATGTTAAAATGACAATGCACATTCAGTTTTTTTTTTAGTAAAGTGCAAATTATGTTCTGGCCTTGGGTAGGCATAAGGGTTTTGAGCCCTACTCATGTTAATTTTTGCTCGTTTTGAGTTTGAATCGGTTATTTATTGTAATTTCTGTTTGTTTTGGGTTTCATTTATTTATCGATACTGATTTGTGGTAGTTTCACGCTTGGTAGATTATTTGAATTTATTTTTGCTCATTTTTGGTTTAATGGAGTTCTTTACTTTTCTTTGAAAAATTTATTTTGTGAAAAAGTTTTAATTAATTAATTAATTTCTGGTCTTTTATATTGACATAGTCTTTTCAGGGAAAAAGCAAATAATAGTTTAAATCTTTTTGTTTTTTTTAAGACTTTATAGTTTGGCCTGCTGTTTATATGCTGGAGAAAATTTTTCAGCAATTTTTAACAACATACACCATTTTAAAAATCTGGATACAAATAGTAGTGTTTAATTTAGTTTCATACCTCCTCTAGAGTTGACCTAAAATAGAAAACTTAATACCATTCGCAAAAAATCTGTCTACTCTCTTTGATAGCTTGGATACACTTACGCTATTTTGATTTGGTTAAATTTTAAGAGCAAAAGTAGCCCCGAAAGTCTGAACATCATACCCTCAGTCGTTCTTGGGATACTCGATACTGCTGAGATGCCTTATTGGGAATTAGCATTACACAGTTCATTTTGGTTTAATCTAAAGGCAAAATTTAGATTTTAAACATAATGGGCAAATGGGAGGGTGGGCGTGGGAGGGGGATTAGTTGCCCCCCAATCACTTTCCACTATTAAAAAGGGCATTAGCCATTCCAATTTCCAATCAAAAGAGCCCTTTCCAAGTTTCTACGACAACTCCTTTGATACGAAGTGCCCTGGTCTAAAGGAAAAAAAAAATAATAATACACTGTGCCAACATCGTTCTTTACGTAGGCAGCGCCATTGTGCTGTCTATGATAATTTCTGTTCGTTTTAAGTTTTAATGTTGCTCCTTACTTTCAGTTGAAAAAACTTGCTTTTTTTATTTAATTAAATATAAAAACAACTTTTTTAAACTAAAAGTAAGGAGCCTTATGAGGAATTAGCATTAACACAGTACATTTTGATTTAATCTTAAGTCAACATTTAGTTTTTAAATATAATGGGCAAATGAGAGGCTGGGCGTGGGAGGGGGATTAGTTGCCCTCCAATCACTTTCAACTATTTAAAAGTGCACTAGCACTTTCTATTTTCAATTGAATGAGCCGTTTTCGAAGTTTCTACGACAACTCATTCGATACGAAGTGCCCTGGTTAAAAAAAAAAAAAATAATAATACATTGTACCCACATCGCTCTTTACTATAAAAATGTCAAGCCTTCCAATCATCTTCGACTATTAAAAAGGGCACTAGCTGTTTCAATTTGCAGTGGAATGAGCCCTTTTTGAGTTTCTACGACAAAGCTTTCTATAAGCACCTTAAATGCCCCCAGGGCATAAATTACAACCCTTGCCCTGAGGGCTGTGAGGGGTTGTCATCCTCAAAGACCTAATTTCCAGAACTTTCAACTACGTTGAACAAAATGGCCGTCTCAAAATTTTGATTGGATGTGTTTGGGGAAGTGGTGGGCGTGAGAGGGGCGTTAGTTGCTCTCCAATCACTTTCAACTATTAAAAAAGGCACTAGTTCTTTCAATTTCCAATCGAATGAACCCTTTTGAAGTTTCTATGAAAACGCTTTCTATAAAAACATTATATGCCCCCAGTGCATAACTTACAATTCTTGCCCTGAGGGCTGCGGGGGGGGGGGGGGGGGGTTGTCATCCTCAAAGGCCTAATTTGCAGAATTTTCAACTACGTTTAACAAAAGTGCTATCTCAAAATTTTGATTGGATGTGTTTGGGGAAATGGTGGGCGCGAGAGGGGTGTTAGTTGCCCTCCAATCACTTTCGACTTTTAAAAAGGGCACTATCCCTTTAAATTTCCAGCTGAATGAGTCCTTTTTGAAGTTTCTACGACAACGCTTTCTATAAAAACCTTATATGCCCCCAGGGCAAAACTTACAACCCTTGCCCTGAAGGCTGTGAAGGGAACGTCATCCTCAAAGACATAATTTCCGGACCTTTCAACTACGTTGAACAAAATGGCTATCTCAAAATTTTTTATTGGATGTGTTTGGGGAAATGGTGGGCGTGAGAGATACTTGCCCTCCAATCACTTTCTCTACTATTAAAAAGGGCACTAGCCCTTTCAATTTCTAATCGAATGAGCCCTTTTTAAAGTTTTTACGACAACGCTTTCTATAAAAAAAAACATATATGCCCTCAGGGCATGACTTACAACCCTTGCCCTGAGGGCTGTGGCTGGAGTGTCATCCTCAAAAATATAATTTCGGGACTTTTTAACTACGTCGAACAAAAAGGCTAGCTAAAAAATTTGATTTGATGTGCATGGGCAAAAGGTGGGCGTGAGAGGGGGGTTAGTTGCCTTCAAATCACTTTTGAGTATTAAAAAGGGCACTAGCCCTTTAAATTTCCAATCGAATGAGTCCTTTTTCAAGGTTCTACGACAAAGATTTCCATAAAAACCTTATATGCCTCCAGGGCATAACTTATAACCCTTGCCCTGAAGACTGTAGGGGGATTGGCCTGCTCAAAGGTATAATTTCCTGAACCTTAAACTGCGTGGAACAAAATGGCTATCTCAAAATTGATTTAAGAGTAAAAAATGAGTATGTATCCTAACAACACTAAACGAATCTATAACGCTTTTCATAGTTTTTCACCAGTTTCGACATTAGTAACTTTCAGTATACATTTAATATTATCTTAAAAACATAAGCGTAAAACTAAATATTTTTTAATAACCACGAAGCAATTGAACAGCATACAGGAATATCGGATTGATTTATCAAGCAGCATTTTGCTCTCACCAGCTACAATACCAATAGTGGGTAATATACAGTCTTAAATTGTAAGAAATATGCTTTAGTATCACTTGAAATTAAGATCAAATAAGACATAATAAGACTCTTGAAATCCGATTATTTCTCTCTACACAAGAGTGAATTTCAAGCTATGATGCAAATTCTAAAGCTAGTCTATAGTCCTAATACTATCAATATGGCTTTACTTCGAACTTGTGTACAAACTAATCATGACATGTCCTTTTAAGAACCAAAACGAGAGCCAGTCATTGGATTGAGCCATTGTGCAGAAGTGACACCAAATTAAACGTAAAAAAATAAAGAAAATCCTAAAATGGATAGTTGCTTTATCTTAAAAGGGATTGATCCTAAAAGGAATTGATAATATTTTGATTCTATAAAAAGTGTTCTTAATTGGTTTGCTTTTACTGTACCAAAAGTCCTATATTATTTTGTGTTTTCAGTAAAGCGCTAGTTTTGTATAATCCTAAAAGCATAGGGGAATATAATTAGTTGGTTTATTTATACTAGTTATATTAATATATATTAAATAGGCTGTGAAGTAATAATTTTTGTCCGTTTTAAGTTTCAACTTCGCTCTTTACTTCCCTCGGAAAAACTTAGTTTTTTTAAATTTATCTTTGTTCGTTTTTGAATAAAATTTAATGCAGAAACAACGCTGCCATGATCTTTTTTATTTATAGGAATAATGTACGCTCGTTTTAAGTTTTAATTTCACTTCTTAGTTTCAGTTGAAGATATTCACAAATATCATCTATGATTCAAGTGAACATACCACTCGATGCCTATTTTTTAGGTTTCTTCCGAATATAATAATTGTTTTTGGCGCGAATTCAATTTTAAATCCTTATGAAGAGAAGCTGTAAGCCCTTTGAATTCTCTGTACCGTCCTACCTTTTTTATTGTTTTTCTTATATAAATAGTTTTTCCATTTTTCTTTCCCTACTCAGCTTATCAAAAACTTGCATTTCCCCCTTCAATCAAAGAACAGTATATTTTCGCTATTCGCCGAAACAAATGATAAATAGCAGAAAACACTCCCTAGAGAATATGGAGAAAGTAGGTCACATTTAGATGTTTAGCAATTTGCACTGAAAATATTTCCTCGAATACAATATTTCTTATGCCATATAAGAACACCAAATTTTCAACAATTCATCATTCATATTTTGAACTAGCTCATATTCACTAAGTACATAAATTGAAGAAAAAATGAATTCAATGGATTCAACGACTGATTTCCAATAAAAAATGGAAAGTCTGTTATTATTTTCCTCAGGTTGTGAATGGAAAATATTTATATTGATAGCTTGTTCTATTCAAATATTTGATCATATTTACTTTGGCAGCCACTGATCAAACAGTTCGTGGTAACGAACTGTAAGTAAGGAGCGACCCGGCTCAATGGTAACCGAGACTCTAAAAAACGGAGTTTTGATACCAATAGATACATCAAAAGAATCAAATTTTAATTCTGATTTCAAATATATAAGTTTCATCAAGTTTAATCTTACCTACCAAAAGTTGCGCGCCTGAGAAAATTTGGCTGATTTTAGAAAAAAGGGGGAAAGACCCCCTAAAAGTTATAGCACCTTAATGAAAATCACACCATCATATTCATCGTATCATAGAACCCTAATGTAGAGGTTTCAAGCTCCTATCTACAAAAATGTGGAATTTTCCATTTTTTGCAAGAAGAAAGATCACGGATGAGTGTTTATTTGTTTTTTTTTTTGTTTTTTTCCCCAGGGGTGATCGTATCGACCCAGTGGTCCTAGAATATCGTGTGAGGGCTCATTGGAACGGAAATTAAAAGTTCTAGTGCCCTTGTTAAGTGACCAAAAAAATAGAGGGAAACTAGGCCCCCTCCCACGCTCATTTTTTTCCCAAAGTCACCCGATCAAAATTTTGAGATAGCCATTTTGTTCAGCATGGTCGAAAATATCATAACTATGTCTTTTAGGATGACTTAATCCCTCGAAGCCCCCAGGAGGAGGGCTGAAAGTTATGAACTTTACCCAATGTTAACATATAGTATTGGTTATTGGGACCCGGCTCAATGGTAACCGAAACTCTAGAAAACGGTATTTTGATACAAATAGATACATCAAAAGAATTGGATTTTAATGCTGATTTCAAATATACAAGTTTCATCAAGTTTAATTCTAAGCCATCAAAAGTTACGTGCCTGAGAAAATTTGGCTGATTTTCGAAAAAAGGGGGAAAGACCCCCTAAATGTTATAGAACCTTAATGAAATCACACCATCATATTCCGCGTATCAGAGAACCCCATTGTAGAGGTTTCAAGCTCCTATCCACAAAAATGTGGAATTTTGCATTTTTTGCCAGAAGAAAGATCACGGGTGCGTGTTTCTTTGCTTTTTTTTCCCCCAGGGGTGATCGTATCGACCCAGTGGTCCTAGAATATCATGGGAGGGCTCATTGGAATGGAAATTAAAAGTTCTAGTGCCCTTTGTAAGTGACCAAAAAAAATGGAGGGCAACTAGGCCCCCTCCCACGCTCATTTTTTCCCAAAGTCACCTGATCAAAATTTTGAGATAGCCATTTTGTTCAGCATGTTCGAAAATATTATAAGTATGTCTTTTAGGATGACTTAATCCCCCGAAGTTCCCGGGAGGAGGGCTGAAAGTTATGAACTTTACCTAATGTTAACATATAGTATTGGTTATTGGGAAGTATACAGTACAGACGTTTTCAGGGGAGATTTTTCCTGGTAGTGGGGGGGGGGGTCGGGGGTTATGTGGGAGGATCTTTCCATGAAGGAAGTTTTCATGGGGGAAGGGACATTGCTATGAAGGGGACGCCGGACTTCCCAGCATTATTTAAAAAAGATCAGAAATTAAATATAAAAAAAACAAGTTTTCAACTGTAACAGCAGCGACATCAAAACTTTAAACGAACAGACAATATTACATATATGACTGGGTTCACCCCTAGTCAATACCTCACTCTTTAAGCCAAAGATTTTTTAGTACTTTCATAAGAGCTATTTATTCTAATTAACGGCCTTTGTGATTAAGCGGTCATTTTTAAAGAATTGGAACAAAATTCGAACTTTCGCTTAAAGAGCAGTAGTATGCACCTTCTGGATTTGCGTACACCCCTAGGAATTTCAACGTTATTCTATAGAAGCTCTACACCTTTTCAAAGAGATTCAGAGCTCCCTCACATGGCATTTCAGAGGGAAAACCAAAAATACTCAGAATCGAAAATTTATTATTTTAGAAGTTAACTTTAGTATTTCATAGTTTGACTTGCCTGAAATCATGAATTAGAATATTTAATTGGCTGTATGGGGATTTTCAGACCTAGGTTTTTTTAGATTTTCGTGTGTGTTTGACTCCTGGGGTTTATTATTTGAGAAGTTAACTTTAGTATTTCGTGATTTGACGTGCCTGAAATCATGAATTAGAATAGTTAATTAGCTGTTTGGGTTTTCAGACCTAGTTTTTTAGATTTTCGTGGGCGTTAGGTTCCTGGGATTTATTATTTGAGAAGTTAACTTTAGTATTTCGTATTTGACGTGCCTGAAATCGTGAATTAGAATATTTAATTGGCTGTTTGGGAATTTCAGACCTAGGTTTTTTAGGTTTTCGTGTGTTTTTGACTCCTGGGGTTTATTATTTGAGAAGTTAACTTTAGTATTTTGTGGTTTTACGTGCCTGCAATCATGAATTAGAATATTTAATTAGCTGTTTAAGGTTTTCAGACCTAGGTTTTTTAGATTTTCGTGGATGTTTGACTCCTGGGGTTTATTATTTGAGAAGTTAACTTTAGTATTTCGTGATTTGACGTGCCTGAAATCATGAATTAGAATAGTTAATTAGCTGTTTGGGTTTTCAGACCTAGTTTTTTAGATTTTCGTGGGTGATAGGTTCCTGGGATTTATTATTTGAGAAGTTAACTTTAGTATTTCATAGTTTGACTTGCCTGAAATCATGAATTAGAATGTTTAATTGGCTGTTTGGGGATTTTCAGACCTAGGTTTTTTAGATTTTCGTGGGTGTTTGGTTCCTAGGGTTTATTATTTGAGAAGTTAACTTTAGTATTTTGTGGTTTTACGTGCCTGAAATCATGAATTAGAATAGTTAATTAGCTGTTTGGGTTTTCAGACCTAGTTTTTTAGATTTTCGTGGGTGTTAGGTTCCTGGGATTTATTATTTGAGAAGTTAACTTTAGTATTTCATAGTTTGACTTGCCTGAAATCATGAATTAGAATATTTAATTGGCTGTTTGGGGATTTTCAGACCTAGGTTTTTTAGATTTTCGTGTGTGTTTGACTCCTAGGGTTTATTATTTGAGAAGTTAACTTTAGTATTTTGTGGTTTTACGTGCCTGAAATCATGAATTAGAATAGTTAATTAGCTGTTTGGGTTTTCAGACCTAGTTTTTTTAGATTTTCGTGGGCGTTAGGTTCCTGGGATTTATTATTTGAGAAGTTAACTTTAGTATTTCGTATTTGACGTGCCTGAAATCATGAATTAGAATATTTAATTGGCTGTTTGGGGATTTTCAGACCTAGGTTTTTTAGGTTTTCGTGTGTGTTTGACTCCTGGGGTTTATTATTTGAGAAGTTAACTTTAGTATTTTGTGGTTTTACGTGCCTGAAATCATGAATTAGAATATTTAATTAGCTGTTTAGGGTTTTCAGACCTAGGTTTTTTAGATTTTCGTGGAGGGGTTTGAGGGACTCTGTTGTTTTATTCCGTGTGATTTTTTCTTTACTTGGTGTTCATTCAAAAAGCGAGGATTTCTGTTAAATAAATAATTCTTATATTTTTTCCGTTCAATTGAAAGCGAGGATTTCTGTTAAATAAATAATTCTTATACCTTTTAAAATAGCTTTACGGGGTTTGATGGACTCTGTTGTTTTATTCCGTGTGATTTTTTCTTTACTTGATGGTCATTCAAAAAGCGAGGATTTCTGTTAAATAAATAATTCTTATATTTTTTCCGTTCAATTATTTTCAGTGTAAGCCAATATAATGCTAAGGGGAGTAAAAACGGTAGTTATTTAGTACCCGGTAAACAGGTGACTTGATATGCTTCATTAGAAGTAGGTTATTGCTAATGATACCTCCTCGACAGATATTTTTATGGCTCTAACAATTGTACTCTATGCTTTCCCAGAGACACAATGTGGCTTTCCCGTTACTGCTCTATGGCCAGTTATCGACACTACCTAGTCTATTGCATGTATTAAATCAGTATTTTTTACACAGTGGAACGATAAACACGTAACTAATATGTCTAAAAAAGTGAAGATGAAGCATTTTAAGAAAGTTTGTTCACATGATAGTGTTATTGTAGCATTGAATGCTGACAAGGAAAAGGATTTAAACTATGAAACAAGTACAAGTGGTAGCACTATCGGAAACGTATGCGTGCATTGTCATGACAGTAAGGAATTGAATTTCTTTGGACTACCAAAAAAATTCAACTCTTATGATGGTGGATATGCGAGATTGAGATCTCCGGAGATGATTGCACTCAAAGAGAATGCCAACATAAAAATAGTAGTTGATAAAGAGGGGTATCTTCTTGCTAGTGCTTGTGGTAACATGTTACCCAGTGTTAAACCATATCGTCAGCTTTCGGGTATTAGCATTCAAATGAAAGCAAAGACGAAAAGAAAGGCCTACTCTTCTACTAATAACATAAACCATATCCTGTCTACATGCCGGAACTGTTACCTGTGTATAAATAGTGTGATAATAGACAGTGAAATTGCTAGAAAAATAAAAAGGGCATTGGCAGAAAATATCACTAAGGAATATAAAGATGAATCGATGAAAAACAAAGTACCAGCAAACGTTACTGCCATTGATCAAACAGTCAATGAATCAAATAATACCAAAGACGAAAAGTATATTGACCCTGTCGATGACACACCTATAAAAATTGTGTATGAGTCAAAATGGAATAATGATTATTCTACTGATTACGAACTAAGAGAAGACAATAGCTATAGTATCAAGAGAGAACATGGTGAACCATTTTATGGAACAGATTCAAAATGTCCAAAGTTGTTCATTGATATTAATAATGTATAATAATATATATTTTTTGTATTAATATTCTACATGACATTATTTCATTAAAAATATATTATGCCTTACATTGTTATGTATTTATTATTTTTAGAGTAAGCTAGCATATCAAACGTTTAGAATGTCCATTACAACATCGGAGATGTAAGAAAAGGAATTTACATACATCATATATCGTATAGATAGGTTAACATAGAGAAAATCTAAGTATAAGAATGAATAAATTCTCTATCAACATCTATTGACAGATACTTGGGATAGCATTGACAAAATCAAAGTATCGTAAGTAGCAAACTCTATCTTGAATTCAACTCATGGGATTTCTCGAATTAAATATCAAAACAATAAAGAGTTTATTACTTACTTGCGATTTTATCATGATTTCTCGAATTAAATATCTGTATTGTGTCCAGGAAGCGAATTCAAGAAAGCAATTGTTACTTACAATTTCTTCACAATTTAATGAAAAGAATAGAACTATTCTAAAGAATAAAGACGGGTTAAGCTTAAAGATATTTATTGCTTAAACGTATTAACAGATTTTTTTTGAGAAAAAAAAACAAAAAAAACACAACAACAAATGTTTACATAAAAATAGTACTTAGAGTTCACTCTTAAACATCCACAAGCGATGGTCCCATGATATAGAATAGTTTTTTACCATGTCTTATGGATTTATCACGATCAGGTATGTTCTTAGGTATCCACTGTGCGAAGAACCTAACCTCGTCTTCAGGACGGTGATAACCCCCTTCAAATTTAGGACACTTAAACTCTTCTAGATTGAAAAGTGGAATCCTAGGATCACACTTTTGAATTAAAACTTTATCTGTAGGTACATTGCCCTTTACGTAGAGTGCTTCAACCCCGAAAAATCTGCAAATTTCACTGACTTCCTCCTGAACATTTCTCAGTTCCTGACCAGCATTATTAAGTGGTTTAATCACTCTATCGTAGAATCCCAGTCTGTTTATATGACGTAATGTAGTACTCCACAAGCTTTTATCATACTCAAACATGTTATAGTTCACTATCCAATGATAACAGTCAATTTCTTCGAGTTCCATAGACAATAATAAAAATGCACATTCAAATATAACACCACAAGATGATTTTTTCAAACTGATAAATTCTGTGTCATACAGTCCTATCATCTTGGAAGTTATTAATGTAGTTGTTAAGTAGAAAAATACTTCATCAAACTTTTATACCTTTGCTCAAGGTTGAATGGAGTTATGGCTAGGGGGATGAGTCCTAAAACCATCTGAATTCATTGTGGGGAGGAGTCATAAAACCCTTGGAAGTCATTGCGGGGAGGAATCATTGAACTCTCGATATCTATTGCATGTAAATGAAGTCTGGAAATTTCAATAACACAACAATTCTTTTTTTCTTCTCTTTATCACAAACAATTTTCACTTAGCTACCCGATGTAGAAATTTAATTCAAGAAATTATGAAAAAATTCTCAGTAAGTAACAATTTCTTTCTTGAAGTCAACTCTTGGATACACAATACGGAAATTTCATTCAAGAAATTATGAAAATATTTGTAAGTAAGTAACAAGCTCTTTATTGATTTCACCTCTTGAATATACAGTACAGATACTTCATTCAAGAAACGTGATTAAACACGTTATGAAACTACATACTATTTGCTTGCCTTTCCTTGGCACCTTTCCAAACGAGCGGGGATTCCCCACTGGTTCCTACACATTGCAAAAAAGTGAGCAGTACGAAAACTCCACGTTTTCAACCAGACTGTTTTTTTTCTCTTTATCACAAACAATTTTCACTTAGCTACACGATGTAGAAATTTAATTCAAGAAATTATGAAAAAATTCTCAGTAAGTAACAATTTCTTTCTTGAAGTCAACTCTTGGATACACAATACGGAAATTTCATTCAAGAAATTATGAAAATATTTGTAAGTAAGTAACAAGCTCTTTATTGATTCCACCTCTTGAATATACAGTACAGATACTTCATTCAAGAAACGTGATTAAACACGTTTTGAAACTACATGCTATTTGCTTGCCTTCCCTTGGCACCTTTCCAAACGAGCAGGGATTCCCCACTGGTTCCTACACATTGCAAAAAGTGAGCAGTACGAAAACTCCACGTTTTCAACCAGACTGGTTTTTTTAGACAACACCCGTTTTTTTAGGGACCAATCAGAGACAGCGGAGGTTGCTCAATATACAATAACTTGATTGGTGATTGATTACACACCGCGACGGCGCATACATAGTGAGAGAGACATGCAAAGTCGACATAGCTTTATTTCATTTTTTTAAGGTTAATTTAGACGAGGTTACGTGCGCGCACGTAACCTCCACTGATACAATCCAATCACTAATTAGAATCATTCACACTCCTATTATTCAAAACATTAATTAATATCGTTCATTGTCTACGTAAATTAAGTTATAGGCAATACTGGTTTAGAGAAACTAGAATAGTGACATAATTTCACTTTATCGACCCTCAAATTCCATTATGTGAGGGAGCTCTGAATCCCTTTGAAAAGGTGTAGAGACGCAAGCAAATAACGTTGAAATTGCTATACGTCTAAGCAATCCAGAAGGTCATGTGAGAGGATACTCACTCTCTTTGAAAAGGTGCATACAGGGTACAGAATTCAATAGATACATACTACTATAAGACCGATGCTTATTGAAATTTGTGAAGAGTGGGACACATTTTTTCCATGGAATTATAAAAAGGCCATTTTCAAAATTGTCGCTGGTGCCCCTGTAATTATACTAGCTCAAATAGAGTAAAAAGAAAAACAGTTTCTAAATTTTTTGGGAAAAAAACTGGGGTTTCGGATCGACAAGGAAAAAAAAATTAAAAAGAAAAAGTGAATATTTCGATTAGCTCACCGATAGCCAATTTTCAGTGATCGGAGTATAAGCCAAGGGTACCAATTCTGGGACAGGGAGGAAGTAAGGACTTTGTTCCATTCTCCGCATAAAGATGCAAAAAGGCATTTCTCAAAATTTCAAGGGTATTTTTCGCTTGAGGAAAAAAAAACCCATCAAACTAAAGGTATTTTTCTACATCTAGGGTGTAATTTTAGCCCCTTCCTGTATGTGGGCCTGTATAGAACATGGTAATGGAACAAAACAATTATTAATTACAATGATAAAGAGTATTATAATTTTAGTGATTTCTGGTCAATAATCTAGTGATTTATGTGCTGATTCAGTGATTTTTTTTTCACGAATCTAGTGAATTTTTTTTCACCAGGTGGCAACCCTGTGGAGAAGAGGCTTTGGGTTCCAGCCCCCACACACAATTATAAAATATTTATAAAGTATAAGCCGATTCACCAAAATAAGCCAATTTATTTATAAATCGGTGGATGTACAAATCTTTGCTTTTGTTGCAAGCAAGGGCACCGTTTGGGGGCGGATAGGGGCAGTTCCCGTCCCAATAATTTGGAGGAAAAACTATTATAGAGCCCATGACTATTGTCTATCCGAATAGGGACCCTTCGTGCCCCTCTTCAGTAAAAATGCTGGAGCTAAGCCGCTGGTTGCAAGTTACAACTGTGGTTTCGTCACAATGTAAGAGGTCAAGAATTGCCTACATCCGATCTTAGTGTTATTTTTTCTTTTCGTTTGTCAGTTTAAATTTTTTTTCTAATTTTATCTATTTTCTGTTGCAGATGAACAAAAAAAATTTGTGAAAACATTATGGACTCTTTTGTTCAAGTTTGTTATTCCTTACAATCTTAGAGACATTGAGAAGGACGTAACGGAGATGGCAGAGACAGATGTCGTTGTTCGCGTGAGAGTAAGTAATCTTAAAACCTTTCAAAGTAACAAAGAACGTGAAATATCAATAAATACCGTTGTGGTTAAAAGTAACTTCAACTGAATCCGAACAAAGTTGCAGGATTATTTTTTCCGAATATGCAAAGTTTTGAATTAATCTTCCAAAGGAGGATGGGGGAGGAATCGATTGTAATGATCCACAGGGCAACCTCAGAGTTTCATTTCGATATATTTAGGGGTGAGGGCAGGAGGAGGGGGCTAGTTGCCCTCCTGTCTGTTTGGTTACTTAAAAAGGCACTTTGAAATGACACACATCCATGATCTTTGAATAACGACCAAGACAATATTGCCTTTCCGTCATAAGAACAACAAACTTTGGACTGTTTTAATTTTTTAGTTTAAAGTTCTCTTTTTAATGTAAGTTTGGTAAAAATTAATCATTTTTTTTCTTTAAATACATTTGAATCTGACGTCACACCAGCGGCGTCGTTGAGGGGGGGGGGAATCCTTGCTATTTTCGCTTCTCTAAATATTTCTTTTAACCAGCTCCAAAAAAGAATTGACATAAATGTGCTAAAAATTATAATTGAAATTAGTTGTATTTCGCACAACGCCAGCGCTATTTGTGGGACCTTTATCTCTTCATCGCCATGCTGCATTTAAGCAAAATGTTTATTTTTCTCACAACTTAGAAATTTGTGTGCATGTATAAGCGGTACCAACACATTCTCTTTTTCTATTGTTATCAGTTTTATCATGGAGCTTTAGAAGACCGAGCTTTGCCTGTGTTGGGAATTATAGACATAAAAACGATATTCAGTGTAACCTCCCTCCGGAACTGTATACCCCCCCCCCCCATACCCTGATTTACCCAAGAAAACTTTTGTGTAATTTTTATAGAATTCGTTTTTTAAAATCAAAGATACAAAGGGGAAGAAAATTTTCAAATTATAGGGTCAGTTTTCCATTCCAATTAGCATTCCTGGAAATTTTTAATTAATTTAAGGTTTCTGCTGCAATGATGCCAAAAATTAATCAGATTTTCTGAATATTCTTTCTCAAACAATGCCCAATGGATAATTAAATAATTCTAACTTTATTTTTGAGTACTTTCAAATTTGAAATATGGTCACTATCTAAATGTGTGGAATATGTCACTAAATAATTTTACATAATCTGTGGTAATACTTTGAGTTATCCTGTGTCTTTACTTAGACAGCGCAATTGCGCTGCCTATGATTTTTGTTTCGGCTTTATGAGGCCCACTGATATCAATACTTTTTATTAAAATAAATCAGCAAAGCCACAAACAAATCGATTTAATAAAAATTATAAGTAATATTTCAATAAATCATGTATATTAAAAGTTTTGTACAGCAAGTTAAATCTTAAAGAGTCAAAATCAATTCAAAATTACGAGCACATGAAAGCCAAGCACCAGCACTTATATTTAAAATTGTTTAATGTGTGTTTATTGTTTATTATGTATTGTGTAATATTTATAAATTCAGCAAGAACCGTGTTTGTTAAATAGTTACTTTTCTTCCCTACTGCTTGAATATCACCTACTTGAATAACACCCCCTCTTACCTCCCTCCCCAATAAAAATATTATAGGCACGCCGCTGCGTAATACAGTTTTATTTTTTTTTTTTCAAAATTAAGGATCTAAAGTAGTCAGCCGAAGGGTACACGTCCTACTCATGACCCACCAAAATATTGCCATGTCCCACCTCTAAGGGGAAGGCATTTTCTGAGGGATTAAATGCACGGCCCATTTCTTCCTATTCAGAAATCTTAAAATCTTATTTATAAATCATTAGACTGTATTGTCATTTATTTCTTAAATCATGAAATAATGTAGCTTTTAAAATTTGAATACTTTTTGATAATGTTCATGAATTCATGTGAGCGAATAAAATGATTTATTGTAAAAATGCAATAATTACTGCTTTATATCAGGTATCTGCAAATCATAAACAATATGTTTTTACTTTCAGTTGTTGGCCGCCAAAAAAGCCATCGGAAACAAGATGGATAAAATTCAGATAACTTGGCATCTGAAGCTAATGCGGATATACGGCGAAAAATTGGACCGAAGTGTTTTGAAGATGGTTCTTCGAGGTAAGGACTACCTCCTGGGAGTCTCGAACCTCGTCGATGTCCTCGACCACCAAGTTGGTAAGAACGGCCTTTACACATTTGAAACTGGTGTCTGAGCCCTACTGACAAAGGAATCACGCGTTTATCAAATCCATTTCTTCTTTTTTGAAAATAAAAGTAAAAGTCTAAAACCCGCAAAATAATCTAAGCCATGTCTGGGCGGAGCCTTATCGTGCCGCTAATTTTCTGTCAGTACATTGACATTTTTGACTTTATTCCTCATAAAATAATAAATAATTATAAAAATCGCTCGATAGGTACGAGAAAAAATCAATTTTTTTGCATAAAATTTTCTGCTATAAAACGTGTCCTATAAACAAATTACGATGGTAGCGATTAAGAATTTCTAAGCAATTTTTTTTTAATGGGAAGACATTAAGAATATATTTCACTTTGGAGCTTCAAGCAAATGGGCCATAAAACGGCAAGACAATGGCCAATTAATGCACTCCCTCCTAGGGTGAAGGAAGTAAAACCCTAGTTGAAAAAACCGTATGCATTCTTATGTTTATTTTTATATAATTTATAACTAGGAGTTGAAAAGAAACTCTTTGAAGTCTATCACCCTTCACAGATAAATGATAAACTAACTATCTCAATGTGTCTACCATTATATGCCTGGATAGTATGATTAGGCCACTTTTTAGTAAAGCGCCATGGACATCAGAATAGAAACATTTTTTCTCCTTGGATCCGTCTTAAATCTATTCATATCTGAATGCCGCGGTTTCTACGATTTTTCTTTAACTTTTGTAAACACGTAAACATTAATAACCTGTTAATTCCTAAAAACAAGCACACTCTCAAGGAAAAGCGTGTACTTGTATTTGTATTTGCTGGGGCGAAGAATAAAAAAACCATAGTTGCAAAATCTTTGTTTGCTTACCCATTTCAACACCTTTACGGTGTGTCAGTGCCCTGATAGTGCTGAGCAAAGAAAAAGTACTAAAACTACCGGAAGCGAGACCATTCAAAAAGGGAATTATAAACATCGAATCAAGATTTTAACCAGTAAGATGTGAAAGGTAAACTGTGAAATGCTCCCCAGATTTACGCTCCAGAACAGAACAGAAACAGAGTCTAAACTTGTGTGGTGAAAGAAAATAGTTCAGCATCACTAAAAATTGATCAAGATGCTATGTATTACACATCATGGTTTTTCACCTATAAATGCAACATGGAACATGCAATTTAGTTTTATACTTTACTGAAAACGACTTGCTTTTCATGCCGTGTGTTTTTATTTAGTTGCAATGACCCAATTGAGTTTCAAGTCACAATTTGTTTTATTCAAAGATAGAAAAAATATGAACGCTTTTGAGACCTTAAAATACAATTTGAGTTATTTATTAACAGTTTTTTTTTCACTTTTAGGCCAGGGAAATCTCGGAGGACCCAACCCTTATTAAGGAGCTAGATGGTGAAGGAGCTATGATGCTGAAAGAAAAAATTACAATAGAGAAGAGAAAAGGATTGTCTTTCTGTTTGTAAAACATTTTTTAAAACAAGATATAGATTTATGATTCTTTGTTTTAATATGAAAATAATTTTTTTTTGTTTTAAAAGAATTAAATTTAGTAGCAATTTGGTCTTCAAGATGGGGGACTGTAATTATCCAACAAAAGATTTTGGACCATGCTGATTCCTATTCCTGATCATGATTTATTCATGATCCCCATCCTGAAAAATAGGAAAATTTTCCTATTTATGCACAAGTTTAAATGATTCTCTGCCAATTGAATTGACCTTTATCTTTTTTCTGGATTCTAATATAGGCTTCACTGAACGTTTGTAGGAGTACGTTGCATAAAGGAAAATTTTCTCATTTTTAAGCAAGTTTAGATGATTCTCTGAGATAAAATCTAAGGCCATTTCTTCATTATGGCTTTTTAGGCAAATTTGCCCGTACTTTTTTTTCAGTCAGCCTCAGTCTCTATTGGTACTTTTTAAGGCTCAAAAAGGCAAATCAGGCACATCTAAATTGGTTTTATTGCATAATAACAGCGTAGACCAAAATATTTCCAGTAATCAATCAAGAGGGACTATATATATATATATATATATATATATATATATATATATATATATATATATATATATATATATATATATATATATATATATATATATATATTATATATATATATATATATATATATATATATATATATATTTCAAATTCACATTTTAGGAGCGTTTTTTATCCTCCCTCTACCCCCCCCCCCCCCCCCCCCCAAAAAAAAAAGTACACGTTATTGGTAAACGCATGGACATTTTTTTGTGGGGGATTTCTCTGTAGGGGGAGGGGGATTAAAAGGGAAGCGTCAGTGGGAAGAACAATTTTGGGAAGATATACCCTGAAATCTTCAAAAAATCCTCTTTATTTGGCATTCTTCCTCTTGGGATGGTCAATTTTATGTATGGAGAGGATTTTTCTTGGAATTGTCCAAAGGAAATTCTCAGCAGGGATCAAAGATGTTTCAGTGGGAAGAAAAATTTTGGGAAGATATACCCTGAAATCTTCAACAAAATCCTTTTTATTTGGCATTCTTCCTCTTGGGATGCTCAATTTTACGTATGGTGAGGATTTTTCTTGGAATTGTAGTCCCTTTCTCTGGTCCTATAGTCAAATTTAAAATGATATTCAAGAAACTTCAAACTACTCTTGAAGTTCAAACCGTGTATAGCCCAAAAAGTGCCATTTTAGTGCCATATAGCACTTGCAGATGGCAGAATTTATAAAAAATTACGTAGATATGAGAAACAGCTTTTTAATGAGCCATTAAGAATCTCTCTATGATGTTGTAGTATTCCGCTAGATCTGTTGAAAAAAAAAACAACAACAATTAAACGGGATACAAATCTGTGCTACCGATGCAAAAAAGTGATTTTCCTTGTTGTTCAGGGAGGGGGACTGTAACTTCCCTGTACAAGGTTTTGATCATTTTGATTCCAATGGTACACTTTTCATTTTTATCTGACGCCATTTTCGAGTGGGTTCGAGGCTTTTTTCGAAATCACTATAAATTTATTTTCGCATTAAACTTTTGCTTTTAAGACAAACCGAAATAATTTTTAAAATTCCTGAATCAGTGTCAGATGGGAATTTTTTTCACTAGGCAGTTTTTTCAAAACGCGTTTTTAAATTTAGGTCACTATGGGCTGTGGTTTGCTCTTTACTAGGTTGCAGCTGCCGCTGCAACCACGATACCTCGCCGGGACATGCTTTAAAAAAATGAACCTAGAAAATGAATGAAAAAAAATCAACAGCGGATACCGATATTCCCGATACGATACATGCGGTACCAATACGAACGATACCGATACGCGCGATATTGATACGCCCAATACCACATACAGCCCTTCCCCAGGGACTATGGAGGGCCCTATCATCATCAAAACCATATATATTGGACCTTTGAACTATGTTAAACAAAGTGGCTATCTCAAATTTTTATAGGAGTTGTTGGGGGGAGGGGGCCTGTAGGGAGGGGGGGGGGGCTATTTGCGCTCCAATATTTTCGGTCACTCGAAAAGAGCACTGACTGATTTAATTCCCTTTCGAATGAGCTATTACACACCTCTCCATGGCGCTCTGGCCACCCCCTAGCCTTTCTAGAAAAAAAGAAATAAAGAAAAAAAAAGGGAGACAGATCAGTGCTACCCATGCAAAAAAGTCATTTTCTTTGGTGTTCAAGGCGGGGGACTGTAATTATCCTACAAAAGGTTTTTGACCATGCTGATTCCAATGGTGCACTTTTTATTTCGATTTTACGCCATTTTTAAGGGGTTTCAGGCTCTGTTTCGAAATAACCATAAATTTCTTTTCGCAATAAACTTTTACTTCTAAGATTAACCGAAATAATAGTTACTATTCCTGATTCAGCGTCAAACGGAAATTTTTTCTCACCAGACAGGTTTTTTGAAATTTTTCTACTTTTGATTACTATGGAATGTGGTTCGCTCTTTACTAGGTTGCAGCTGCTGCTGCAACCATGATAATAATAATTTTATTTTTGCCCGCTCATACAAAAAAAACAAAAGAAAAAGTGGAGTACTATAAAGAAGAAAAAGAAAAAAATAAGAACACTCAATATCAAAGACAAAATTAAGTAGTAACTTCTTCATTCGCACTCGTAGATCAGATGTAGAGGCAAAAACTCGAACAATGTTTCTAAAGCCTTTTTTCTGCACTTGTTTCCGTAGACGGCACAACTACAATTGGGTCTATCATATTTTGAGATCTTAGAACGAATGCGTTTCTCCCGTAGAGCGGGTGTCGAAGCAAAAACTCTCGTAGAGCCGCGGGTATCGAAGAAATCAACCATTCATGTACAGATAACAGCAGATAATTAGGATCACTGCAGAGCATGCAAAATAGGTGCACGGGTAGAGTGTAAATAGTGCATGTCAACCTTACGATGGTGTTACGAGCAATTCCATGCCTAACTTAAATTGTCTATTATACTAACCTTCATTAAGCAAAAACAGAAGATAAGTATCGATACATGTCCTTCAGCTCCAATTGCACCATCAACGCCTAACGTTCCATATGGGAACACGGCACTGTGGTTACACCGTTGGCGTGAAAAAATAGTTCAAGTTCAAGTAACTGGTCTTGGGCGTTTTTACATTAAACGGCTCTTTTGATTCAGGAGTAAAACTTAAGCATAAGTAGTGTGGGCGTGGGTATCCCCCTTCATATACAGTATAATTTATATTTGTTTCAAGTTTTAATGTTACTCCTTACTTTCTGTTTAGAAAAACGTGTTTTTTTTATTTAATTTCTGATCAGTTTAAAAAGAATACCGGGGAATCCGCCTCCACTTTCCGTTGAAAATCCCTATTGCGTAAATTCCCATCCCGCGGGAAGTTCCCCCGGACAGCTCCATCCATGCTCTAAATTTACCATTTAAAATTTTTACTGTGGACGGTTTCCGCTGGAAAATTCTGCTTACTTTCATTTGAAAACAAATTGTTTTTTTTTTCAATTGCTGATTGTTTTTCAAATAAAGCCGGGAATCGCCTCTCCATTTATAATTTCCCAGAAATCGCACCCCCTCCAAAGGGGAATTTTTCGAGAGGAAAATTCCACCATGAAAATTTCTCCTTCAGAAAATGCCCTCCCCACACTAAAGTTCACCAGGACAATTCCCCTGATACATCTCCACATGTAAAATCGGGTCGCCAAATAGAAATTACGACAAATAAAAAGAGTTCCATTTCCTATTGGAAAATCCTCCCTTAGAAAATTCTCCTCCACGCCGAAAAATGTCTATGGATTTCCCAATTACAAATGCTATATGTAAACAATGGACGGATTTCATAAATTAAAGACCTTTTTGAGGGGCTATGGAATTCATGTCATTTCCAGCCATAGTTATTGGACGTTTTAACTACGTTGAACAAAATGGTGATCTAAACATTTCGATTGGGTGCCTTTTGATGAAAAATTGGGCGTGGAAGGGGGGGGGCTAGTTGTCCTACTGTCTTTTGGTCACTTAATTAAGGAACTAAAACTTTTACTTCCCGTTTAAACATGCCCTCTCCTCATTTTTTAGGCCTTTTGGTTCAATACGATCAACCCGGGTACAAAAAAGAGCAAAAAACAAACACACCTAACGGGATTTCTTCCGGCAAAAAAAGAAAAAAGAAAAAAAACTGTAAAAATCAGGCGAAATCAGACACATTTTATGATGCTCGTAGTTCTTGATCGGTAACATTAAACTTAATTAATTAAATATGCGGAATCAGCAGAAAAAGCAAATTGTTTTGATCTGTTAATCGTTATCAAAATTCCTTTTATAAGAGTTTCGCTTAATATAGGGCCAAATCGCTCCTTTTACAGTTTGTTGCTACGATTTGTTTGATTGTAAAAGTAAGCTTCTCCGTTTATTTAATGTATGGAGAAGGTAATTAGCTTAGCAAAACCTTCGATTCAACCAATGTTTGTGTTTTCAGTAAAGCTTAATTAAAACTGTGTCCTTTGGGCATAGGTCTGAGTGGTGCCTACACCTCTTTAATTTTGGTAATTCTTGTAAGTTTTAGGTATAGGGTCATTTTTATTGTATTTTCAGTCCGTCTTAGCCTTTATTTGCTCATTCGTAGTAATCTGTGACTGACCGTATTTCAAACAATAGGCTGTACGAAAAATGTGGTTCAATACCGCTCTCTAGGGCTATTAAATAAAATAAAAAAAAACAAGTTTGTTTTAACTGAAAGTAAGGAGCGACATTAAAACTTAAAACGAACAGAAATTATTCCGTATATGAAAGGGGCTGTTCCCCCCTCAATACCTCGCTCTTCACGCTAAAGTTTCTAAATATTTTAAAAAATAAAGTTGTGTGAGAGATTAAAACTTTAGCGTAAAGAGCGAGATATTGAGGAGGGGACAACCTCTTTCATATGCGGAATAATTTCTGTTCGTTTTAAGTTTTAATGTTGCTACTTACTTTCAGTTAAAAAAAAACTTTTTTTTAATTTAATTTCTGAACGTTTTTGAATTAATGCAGCTTTGATTTTGGCTCACCGTACATGAATAATTAAAACAAAATTTGGATATTAATTTTACTTTTTTGGCTAAATGGCTTTGTCGAAATTTTGCTCTGACGTAACTTACGAATTAACTTACGTAACAAACTTCTATATTCGTATGTTTTATTACGTATATTAGGGAGTTTGCCCCCTAGTCGATACCTTGCTCATTACGCTAAATTTCAAATTTTGTTCGAATCACAAACCCTTGAATCACAAAGGCCGGTTAATTAGAATAAATAGCTCTTTTGAAACTACTAAAAAAAACTTTAGCAAAAGGGCGAGGTACTGACTAGGGGGCGAACCCCCTCATATACGTAATAATTTCTGTTCGTTTTAAGTTTTAATGTTGCTCCTTACTTTCAGTTGAAAAACTAGTTTCTTTTTATTTAATTTCTGATCGTTTTTTAAATAATGCTGTCAAATCCGGCACCCCCTTCATAGAAATGTCCCTTCCCCCAAGGAAACATCCTTCATGGAAGGTTCCTCCCCCGTAACCCCCTCCTCCGACACCCCCCCCCCATCAGAAAAAAATCCATCCTGAAACGTCTTTATACTTCCCATTAACCAATGCTATATGTAAACAATGGGCAAAGTTCATAACTTCTGACCCTTCCCTCGGGAACTGTGGGGGATTAAGTCATCCTCAAAGCCATATTTATTATATTTTCGACTATGCTGAACAAAATGGCTATCTCAAAATTTTGATTGGGTTACTTTGGGAAAAAAATTAGCGTGGAAGGGGACCAAGTTGCCCTTCAATTTTTTTGGTCACTTAAAAAGGGCACTAGAACTTTTAATTACCGTTTAAATGAGCCCTCTTACGATATTCTAGGACTACTGGATCGATAAGATTACCCCTGGGAAAACCAAAAAAAAAAAAAAATAAATAAACACGCATCCTGATCTTTCTTCTGAAAAAAAAAATACAAAATTCAACATTTTTCCAGATAGGAGCTTGAAACTTCGGCAGCAGGGTTTTCTGATACGCTGAATCCGATGGTGTGATTTTGTGATTTTTAAGGTCTATGACTTTTTGGGGGTGTTTCCCCCTTTTTTCGAAAATAAGGCAAATTTTCTCAGGCGCGTAACTTTTGATGGGTAAAACTAAACTTAATAAAACTTATATATTTGAAATCAGCATAAAAATCTGATTCTATTGATTTATCTATAGGCATCAAAATTCCGGTTTTTAGAGTTTCGGTTACTATTGAGCCGGGTCGCTCCTTACAGTTCGTTACCACGAACTGGTTAATAATGAAAGAAAGGTTGAAGTGGCTAGGGCACGTTCTGCGGATGAAGGATGACAGATTGCCAAAGATTTATCTTTTCGGCCAGCCGTCTAGGGCTAAACGGAAAGCACGTCGTCCTCGTCTGGGGTGGGAGGACGTCATTAAGAAAGATTTAAAGGAAATAGGAACTTCGTGGGAGGGTGGCAAAAGGGAGGCTTTGAATAGATTGGGATGGAGGAGGAGCGTGCGTGGCTGTGTTGGCCTCAGGCGACTTGGTGCCACGTTGAGTTGTTAGTAGTAGTTGTAATATAGTAATCTGTGCAAGTTATGAGGCTCTACTTCTTATATTAGATAATTTCTGCTTATTTTAATACTTAAATGTAGGGTTTACTTTTCTTAAAAACATTTTTTTAACAGTATATTGATTCTTTCATCATTAATATATTGAAATAGTAAACAAATAGTGGGCCAAAAATTGCAAAATACTAAAGCACAAAATCTTAAAATGAAAATAAAACATAATTCAAAAATACAACGACACCTTTGAGATTGATGATTATATCCTGGATTTCACTTCTTAAAATATTTCTTGGATCAAACTCTGCTCGAATGTCTCGAAAGCTTAATAAAAATATCATAAACCGTGAAACCATCATCATTATATGAAAGAACTTTATTGATTTATACGTGAAACTGTCTTTACTCCTCAAAGTTGATAAACGGACTTTTAAAGGATTAAAAGTAACTTGATACTATGAATGGCTTCTCATTGAAAAAACTTTGCTTGCATTTTTTTTCTTTTATAGAACCAATACTAGACAAGAATCGTGGCTTCCGGGCAATAAAATTGGATCGAAAGTCTCATTGGATAACATTAGAGATGAACGTACTTTCACAGGATGTTGGAAATCTCTACAAATTATGTACTTCCTGTAAGGATATATTGGTACTTTATGGATTAAAGAATTTTTACTGAGGCCTTTAGGCGTACCCTAAACCGGATCTTTGACTAAGAAAAAAGCAACATGTCTCCCATGAATTTTTTCCTAGGCCCCATTGCATAATTCCCAAGGCCATAGAAAATTGGGTAATGGCTTATTAAATCTTACTGTCATTGGCGTTTTACTATAAAATATATGTGTCTTGAACAGTCTTTGAAGGAACTAATAAAATCAAACTGAATATTTGATATATAATGATATTAATTGATGAAAGCTCTTCAGTTCAAGATTTTATTTCAATGTAAATTTCCATCCCTATTCCAAATGATTTTTTTATATATTAAAATATTTAAACAGACATGATACTATTCCAGTGCTGTTATTTAAAACCATAGTTTATAATTTCTGGTCTTCGGTCTCGGTGCGAACAAAAAGCTCCTCCCACTTGTTTCTGCCTTAGCGGATTAGTCTGTTATCGTCAATCACTGAGAAATGGTTACCAAGTGCATTATTCGTAATAGCGGGTTTCCACTTGTTTCGTGTCCAAGAGAAATCTGACTTGTCTACCCGCGAAAAGATCTGATAACGCCTATGTTTCTATCTGCAAAAACGTTCTCCGGAGCACTCGCACCCCTGTCCGGGTTTTTATAATGGGAGAGATAGAGAATGATCATA
Source organism: Artemia sinica (assembly GCA_027921565.1). Classification (NCBI taxonomy): domain Eukaryota; kingdom Metazoa; phylum Arthropoda; class Branchiopoda; order Anostraca; family Artemiidae; genus Artemia; species Artemia sinica. The sequence goes on along the minus strand of CM051256.1, from coordinate 49,130,140 downwards.
CTGCTAATTCTATAAACTGTGTTTAAAACATAGTATAAAAGGTTAATTCCCTTACATTGCAGTAAAAGTTAATACCCTTATTCTTTTCAAACGCACCCATGATAAAACAATCCTGCGTGTTAAAAATAGAAATTTTTTTTTATAATTTACAATCATTGAATGAAACGAGAAAAAGGAATTCAATAAATATAACAGAGCTGGTCGTAGCAATGATTCTTCAAATTATTTCATTTGTCAAACAGTTCATGCTAACGAACTGTAAGTAAGGAGCAACCCGGCTCAATAGGAACCAAAACTCTAAAAGACGGAATTTTGATACCAATAGATTTATCAAAAGAATTGTCTTTTTATGCTGATTTCAAATATATAAATTTTATAAGGTTTAGTTTCACCCATCAAAGGTTACGAGCCTGAGACATTTTCCCTGATTTTCGAAAAAAGGAAGAAACACCCCCTAAATATCCAGTGAGCTTAATGAAAATCACACCATCAGATTCGGCGTATCAGAGAACCCTATTGTAGAGGTTAGAAGCTTCAATCAGAAAAATGTGGAAATTTGTATTTTTTGCCAGAAGAAAGGTCACGGATGCGTGTTTATTTGTTGTTTTTTTTCCCCAGGGATGATCGTATGGACCCAGTGATCCTACAATATTTAGAGAGGGCTCATTTGAACGGAAAGTAAAAGTTCTAGTGCCTTTTTTAAGTGACCCAAAAAATTGGAGGACAACTAGGCCCCCTCCCCCGCCCCCCTTTTCCAAAAATCGTCCGATCAAAATTTTGAGATGATGACCATTTTGGTCATCATAGCCGAAAGGCCAAATAAATATGCCTTCAGGTATAGCATGACCCCCCCCCTCCACTGCCCCAGGGGAAATGTCTAGGTTATAAATTTGCCTATTGTATGCACATAGTAGTTGTTATTGGGATGTATGCACACATTTTCGGGTGGGCAGGGGGGCAAATTTTCTACTGGTAGTTTTTCCACGGGGGAATTTTTTATGGGGAGGGAAGTTTTCAGGGAGTGAACTTGTCAGGGGAAATTATACACTGGGGGAATTTGCCAGAATTCTTATAAAAATTGTTTTAATATGTCTTGATTTCTCTTTTCCGTTTTTTCAACTGAAAGTAAGGAGCAACGTTAAAACTTTAAACGAACAGAAATTATGACGTATATAAAGGGGGCTGCCACTTCCTTAACACCTCGCTCTTTACGCTAAAGTTTAAAATTTGTCCCAATTCTTTAAGAATGACTCCTGAAATACAAGGGTTGTTTAATTAGAACCATAACACGCTTTTTTAAAAGTACTAAAAAACTTTAGCGCAAAGAGCGAGGTGTTGAGGAGGGGGCAACTCCCTTTATATACGTAATAATTTCTGTTCGTTTTAAGTTTTAATGTTACTCCTTGCTTTCAGTTGAAAAAACTTGTTTTTTTTTATTTAATTGACTTAAAAGGGAGAGGATCACTCGGATTTTAAAATTATTGAATTTATTTGTGTGCTCCCGAAATTGATTTAGCATTTAGTACAAAGTAAGTATTTTAACATCACTCTGAGTATGACTGTTGTTTGAGAGAATTAGGGTACTGCCCCCTTCCCTAACTATAAAAGTCTTAGGTCTATTGCGTCATTGGCTCTTTACTGAAAACAAATTATATTACAAGTATCTTTCATTTATTAATACAACACTGAAAATAAAAAAAATAATGAGAAATAAAATCTTGAATGATGACCTTTTAGAAATTACTATTATTATAATTCAACTATTCAGTTTCATTTTATTAGTTCTCTAATAGATTGTTCAAGACACACATAGTTATAGTAACCTATTTTAACAGTTGTTGCGCCTGTGAACTACCAAATCTACGAAACTATCTCGTAGTGCTAGACGTAATTCCCCCTGAAAACGCCCTTTGGAAAACTCTTCCCGTAAAAAAAAACCCGCGTCAAATCTGCACCCCGTGAATCCCCCGTGCAAATCCCCCGTAAAACTCCCTTGATAAATCCCCCCGTGAAAAATCCTCTCCCCATATGCATAAATGAGCAACAACAGAGAAAGTATTCCAAATGAAAAAAAGAGTGAATTTTGGAATGTTCTACCAATAATCCAAAGTCGGGCAATGGCGGCCTAACCCATGGGCCGCCCTCCATCGTTAATAACTTTATTTTGCAGGGGGGAGTGTCGGGCCATTGATGGCCAGTGGTCAGCTCCCATAAGTTGAATAAAATATCAATAATATTTCTTAATGAGAAGGAGGAGGTCAGGCCATGGAGAGCCAGGGGTCAGCTCCTATAAGCCTTGGAATAAAATATCGCCAATCATTTTCTATAGAGGTTGCGCCATGGAGGTTCAGGGGTTGGCCCTGACCCGTGGGGGGTTGTGTTGATACCGAAGTTTTGTTATCTGATCTTTGGAGTATTTTGAACACAATGGTTATCTCAAAACTTTGATTCGATGCATTTAGGGGAAAGGGGGCGAATGGGTGAAGGATCTAGTTGCCCTCTGATCATTTTTTAATCTTAAAAAGGGAGCTAGAACTTTCAATTTCAAATCAAATGGGCCCACTCTGAAGTTTATACAACCACCCCTTCCATAAAAACATTATATGTCCCTGGGGCAAAACTCACAACATCTGTCCCGGGCTCTTGGGGGTTGTTTCGACCCCGGAACTTTTGATATTTTATCTTTGAACTGTTTTTAACAAAATAGCTATCTTAAAATTTCTATCAGAAGCATTAAGGAAAAAGAGGGCGTGGCGGAAGGGGGCAAGTTACCCTCCGATCTTTTTCCCTTCTTAAAAATGGCATTAGATCTTTCTATTTCCATCAAATGAGCTGTTTTTAGAAAAAGAGGAGTTTTTAGGGAAAAATAATAAATAACCAATAAAACATTGAAGCCTTGTGGCCTTTATGGCCTTTAGTCTTCTATTCTCTAGAACTTAGCAATGAAAAAATAATAAAGTTCTACTCTATAAAGTTTGATCGTAGGCCGTATTTTGATTTGAATGAATCCTATTTTTTCGTCACATTAAAAAAAAATATATATATATATATATATATATATATATATATATATATATATATATATAATTAATTTCTATAGAAACATTGTAGCGTAGCTGCCTTCATTATGTAGTATATATATATATATATATATATATATATATATATATATATATATATATATATATATATATATATATATATATATATATATATACTACTACTACTACTAACAACTCACCGCAGCACCAAGCCGCCTGAGGCCAACACAGCTACGCACGCTCCTCCTCCACCCCAATCTGTTCAAAGCCTCCCTTTTTACACCCGCCCACGAAGTTCCCATTTCCTCTAAATCATTCTTTATGACATCCTCCCACCCCAGACGGGGACGACCTGCTTTCCGTTTAGCCCTAGATTGTTGGCCGAAAAGAACAATCTTCAGCAATCTGTCATCCTTCATCCATACAACGTGCCCTAGCCACCTCAACCTTTCTTTCATTATAGCCCTAGAAAGCGGTATTGAACCACATTTTTCGTATAGCCTATTGTTTGAAATACGGTCAGTCAGCCGGGTACCCAGAACAATCCTTAAGCAATTTCTCTGGAAAACATCTAGCAAATCTTCGTCCGCTTTTCGGAGCGTCCATGCTTCAGAGCCATATTTGACCACTGTCATCACTGTAGCTTCTAATATTCTAATCTTCGTTTGCAGACTAATCTTCCTATTCTTCCAGACTTTTTTTTAACTGTGAAAAACACCCTGAGCCTTGGCTATTCTATATTTAACATCTTCACTGCTCCCACCATCTTTACTAATAATACTACCAAGGTAAGTGAAGCTGCCCACCTTATTCCTAGCCTTAGTGACTTAGTCTTCCTAACATTAATTTTCAAACCAATTCTAGCACCCTGAACTCGCAAAACCTCTAAAACTTCATTCATTTTGCTCACACTTTCATCTAGGATGCTTAAATCATCAGCATAATCCAAGTCCAGGAGACTTTTTCCTCCCCATTTGATTCCGTGGTCTCTCATTGCCTTTCTTGTGCTCCTTAAAACAAAGTCCATCAAAATAATCCATACAAAGGGGGATAGAACACAACCCTGCTTAACTCCTGATTTAATACAAAACCAGCTGCTAACCTCATTTCCTACCTTAACCGCAGCAGTGTTATTCTCATACATAGCACTAATCACTTTAATGTATTTGTCTGGTATACCGTACAAGGATAAAACCTTCACTAAAGCTCTTCTATCAACAGAATTGAATGCTTGCTCATAATCTATAAAAGTGAGGACCAAAGGTGTTTGAAAACTCAGGCACTTCTCAATTATTAGCCTAAGAGGGAAAATTTGGTCGACACATCCTCTACCTTTTCTAAAACCGCACTGCTCAAAACGAACCAAACCGCACTGCCAAAA